>OY997268.1:251300310-251978340 GCA_963921465.1 Triticum timopheevii
AAATGGTAAAACCAAGGTTGGGCTTTGCTGGAGGAGTTTTATTCAAAGTGAACTGTCAAGGGGGTCCCATAAATCAACCGACCGCGTAAGGAACGCAAAATCCGGGAACATAACACCGGTATGATGGAAACTAGGGCAACAAGAGTGGAACAAAACACCAGGCATAAGGTCGAGCCTTCCACCCTTTACCAAGTATATAGATGCATTAATAATATAAGAGATATTGTGATATCCCAACATAACTCTGTCCATCATGGAGCAATCTTCAACTTCACCTGCAACTAACAATGCTATAAGAGGGGCTGAGCAAAAGCGGTAACATAGCCAAGCAACGATTTGCTAGGAAGGGTGAAAAGGTTAGAGGTTGACATGGAAATTTGGGAGGCTTGAAGAGCAAGTGGTAGGTAGCGCAGCATAGCGATAGAACGAAGCAACTAGCATAGCAATGATAGTAATGAGATCCAGGGTAACGGTCATCTTGCCTGAAATCCCGCTAGGAAGAAGAACGAGTCCATGAAGAAGACAGACGGGAGTAGTCGAACGAATCCTCACAATCGCAACATTATCTGAACTAAGAAGCAACACCGGAAAGAAAGAAACAACATGGTAAACAACCATCACAAAGACATGGCATGATGCACAATCAAGTATGATGCATGTCCGGTTTAATGAGGCATGGCATGGCAAAGTGCACAAACAACACTACAAGTTAAGTGGAGCTCAATATGCAACGAGTTACATATTGACGAAACACCACATCAATTATTTAGTTCTCTCTCGTTTATGAACGCAACAATATTACATGTTGTTATAAACATGGCAAGAGGGGAAACATAATTAAACTAACTATTTAGGCAAGTTTAAAAGAGGCCGGAACAACAAACAACAATTCCGGAAATCCCCATATGTTATTTAGTAATTTAATGCAAATACAAGTTTAAGCATTTAAATGTTGTTATCATGATGCGAATGACATGTGCAAGTTTATGAAATTTTATGAAAATGTTGACATGAGCATGTTATGAAGCATTTGTCACCGTGGTGGAACGAAAGGGGTGCCATGGCAACGACAACAGAAATGGTGCCACGGCAACATTCCGATGATCCGACAACTCATTGAGATGTCGGTGCAAAAGAAAGTGTGGGTGAGCGTGTGATGCAAAAGTTGGTGGGGTGATCCCGGATACCGGGTTCCCACGTGTCGGTGGCATGGCAAAAGAGGGGCATTGCAAGGACAATTCGATCACGGTGCAAACTCGAGCATCTCATACGACCAAGCATGCATTCGTTCACGGGCGGTCGTCATCTTGGGAGTGGAAGTAGTTCGGTGCAATGTAGAGGAAGTAGACGTTCTCACGACGGTAGTGGAAGTAGTTGTTCATGTGGCGACGGTAGTGGAAGTAGTGTTACACGGCGACGGTAGTTGTACATGGTTCGTAGGCGTTCGAGTCATCGGTAGAGGAACTTGGCGGACCATGTAGTCGAACTTGGCGCATCCGAAGGGGTACTTGACGAAATCCACCTCGGATGTAGTCGTACACGTGTAGTCGGACTTGACAAAAATGCACACCAGCTGCAGTCGTGGTACTTGACATTATCCGGGACGGTCTTGGTGTATCCGTGCGTAGAGGTACTGGCAGTTTTGTGTAGTCGATCTTGTCGGTCTTGACGATCCAAAATGAAGCAACACCAGGGCCTCAGGTGGCAGCAGCAAGGAGGAGATGGAACAGTAGACTGAGGAAGATGCGGCGCTGGGCAGGGCATTGGACAAGGCCGGAGGTCGGGGAGGGAGCAGCCGACGGTAGCCGAACTAGAAGTCAAGGAGGAGGAGCTCCTGTTTGGCGACAGGTGAAGCAGCAAGTAGGAGGCACTCGGGAACGGCTCGGGTGCAGGACGAGGAAGGGAGACGCGAGGACGCGGTGGGTCGACGGGGCAGCACGACAGAGGCGAAGCAGGGTCGAGGCAGGGGTGACGCGGAGGAGCTCGGCATCCATGGCGGCATCCATGGCGGGCCGACGCTGAGACGAGGCACGGGGCGGAGATGATGAGCTAGGCAGGCTGAAGCAGATCGGGCGCGAGCGCGTCGGGGATGGACAGTGTCGGTGGAGATGCAGGGCAACAGGCCAGTGGCGGGGCTTGACGGGTCCAGGCGAGGTCCAGCGATCGGGCGACGGGGCGCGCTGGCGATGATGGGGATAGGGCGCGGGGCTCCTGCGTGCGGGATCGAGCGAGAGGCTCTCACTCCTCTCTGGCGGCGCGAGCAGGGAAGGAGATGGGGATCGAGCAGAGAAGGGGGTCGGACCACAGGAGCGAGGGTAGGTGACGGTGCTGAGGGGAAACCAGAGGGAGAGATTGAATCGGGGGAACAGGCTAGGGTTCTCAGCGGAGGCGGCTAGGCCTAGGCTTTAGCAAAAGAAGCGGGCCGGGGAGAAGGAAGGAAGAGGCCGGCCTAGTTGGAGATTGTTGAACTTATCTCCACTGTTCACAAAACAAAAAGATGGAGAGGAAGAGGAAGAGAAAGAAATTATTTGAGGGTTCAAATATTTTCTAATTGGGCTGAAAATTAACAAGTAGCCACTTGGCATATTGCCAAAGTGCCACAACTTGAAATGGGCCATGCGGAGAAAAGAGCATGGATGCAAAATAGTTTAGAAACGAGAGGGATTTATAATGCAAGTCTGTTGCGGTGGCTTCCAAATAAATGGAATATTTATAATAGCTCCATAAATATTAGGAGGATATGTTATAAAGAGAAATCACCATGTGAATTCCCTCGATTTAAATAGATCAAAAGATCTATGCAATTTATTTAGTTGTGGTTTTAAAAATTAAATGACATGCTGGCATGATGACATGATGCAATGCAAGAGATGACATGATGAAATGCAACAAACAAACAAAAAAATCACACGGCAAAACTCGGAATAGCTGGAAGTCTTCTGGAGCGTCGGTCTCGGGGCGTTACAACACTCCACCACTACAAGAGGATCTCGTCCCGAGATCTAAGGATGGCACCAGAGAGAAATGGAAGAGGAAGAGGTAAAACAAAGTTGCTTCTTTGACGAACAACTGAAACCATGAATCTTGAGAGGTTGAGCAATTTAAAAGAAACAGTACAACAGAGATGAACGAGATTGCAAACAATCCTTTAGAAAAGAGGAACAAGGAGTACGACGAGAACCAAGAGGTTTAGTGATAAGATAGATATTGAAACCACTCCGGTTAAAACTAGATAGAGAAGGAATAAGATTGATATAATTTGGGCAGCACTCCGACTAAAAGAAGAAGGAAAACTTGATAGGATGAAAAGAACTTGAAGAGATGACACAACACTCCGGTTAAATGGATAAGCAAGAAAATAACATGAACTTGACAAAACGATGTGATGGGTGAAGAGCACAACATCACAATGCCTCCGGAAGAAATGAAAAAATGGAATGGAATGAATGGAGGAAAACTTGATCTTGAAAGAGCACGCTTACAGGAAATGTTAGAACGGAATTGTTGGATTATCAACAACGAAAGGATAAGCTTGTGTGGGCTTATGGAAAACATCTCAAAATTATGAGGTGACAACAGGCCACTAGCGAAAACAATTGCTTGCTTGAGATCAACGAAGGGATGAAAACTGCTTTCGCCGAGAGGATAGAGAGATAACTTGGATCATTGATAAGCACCACAATAGCAACATTCCATAGGGAAGGCTTTAGGTGAAACATGACACAAGATGACTCCAACGAAGAGATTGATGGATTTAAAATACCTCATTCTTGACAACATGTGAATCACGAAACACGAATGGAAATTATCAAGAATGACATATCACCATCTCAAAAGATAAGTACAAAGAATTGCACTTTGGAATGCAAGATGAAGAATACTTGAACTCCTCAAAACAAAACATGTGTTGAACACCATGTTAATTTAGAGTATATCTTGGCGGATCATCACCTCAAGAGAAGTCTTGAAGAACAACTGAAGAATGAAAGGAATCCTTGACGAACCACCATGTAGAGCCTCCATGAGGAACTCCGGTAATAAAAGAATGACAGAAAGGAAGAGAAGTTGAAAGAACAAGGTGAAGCCTTGCAATGATTTAGATGGAGCTTCGCGACGAGATAATTGAGAGAACTTGGAACTCTGAAAAGACAGATGAAGCCTCTCGAACCGAGAATGTGATATGATGACCAACTCCGGAAAGAAAGATGAATCACTTGTAATCACGAATTTATTCATCATGAATAATCTCCGTAAAAAAAGAATTGAATCACCTCGAGGAAATAGGAATAGGATTTATTGTATGCTTATGCTTCATCAAATTAAATTGATGACAAGCAATGGATTTGGCATACTACTTATTCTTCTTAAGGGATTGAAAAGAGATATAGCGCCAACTTGAAGAAGTTATTGATGGGACCACCGGTGGGATTGGAAATAATGAATGAATTGATATGATAACAAAGGAAGAGAAATCTTGAACGAACCACCATAAGAATTGAAAATGAAAGTAGCAAAGGCACAATTCACTGGGAAGAATTGGAAAACGAATGAAGATACTTGAGGGGATTTAGATACATGAGAACGAAGAGACCATGAACTGATTTGAGGTTATTTGAACGATGCACCGGTAAGGTTTGGAGAACGATAGCTACACACTGAGAATGCAGAATTATAACATGATGGCCTTTGGAGGAAAGAAATGGAAACAACTCATGAAATGCTTCGAATGAGTGAAAAGAATTATCACAATCAAGAATCCTGAATGTTCAAGAGAATGGAGCAAGATTTAGGAAAAATTCTTCGTCAGTCTTTAAATGTTGAGAATGATGATAAGAACCACCAAAATTGTTGAGAAACTCCGGAAGAATGGAAAGCAAAGAAGTTGAGCCAACAATGAAAATGATTTGAAATCGATCTTGGAAAGGCATGTGACTCATGAAATTCATTCTTACGTCAAACTTCGAAAATAATTTGGGAATAACTGCGGGAAAAGTTAGAAGAGTCAGGTAAGATCCTGGGAAAAGACCTGTGGGTTAGGGCTCACTCAAAAGAAAACACCATTGAACAATTGATTGAAAAGGGGGGGGATTGCACCAGTTGAATTAAATGACTTGAATGAGATAATAATCTCCAAATAGCTTGAATGGATTAAGAATGGAAACACAAATCTTCTGAGATATCTTCAACACTACGGAACGAATGAATAGCAAGAGGTGAGTGATTGAAAGGTGCAACGGCATGAGAAAGCATTTGACACGAGGAAAGGAATATGATCAACACTAAAAGCTTGAATTTGATCCATCGGAGAAGAAAAATCATGAAGAATGATGAACTCAAAGCTCCGTTAGTATCTTCTTGAGAATCACCGGATAAGAACATTGACGGGAAAAGAATGGAGAACCTTCACATCCATAAGATGGATACTTGATTAAGATATCTGAGTCCTTGAAGAAAAGGGTGGGAGGGCGGGAAAACAAAGACAACTTGGGACAGATGAAACAGACACCATTGAGAAAACTTAGAATTGATCTCGCAAATGTTGGAATGATCGGATGCACTTGAAGAGAAACACGCCGATTGGAAAAGAATTAACATGACAACCTCAATGATCAAGAAGGATTAGTATTCACATAGAAATATGAGAACACCATTTAGGAAAAGGTATGGATTCAACATTGAATTCGAAGCAACTCGAATACCACAAATAAAACAAAACAAAGGATTGGCTTGCGGAAATAAGCCAGAACAAATACATATGATAGAGATTTACCCAATCACATATCAGGCATCTGTCGGAAAGATATTCTAGGAGCTACTTGAATTCCCACCTATAAACTCCCGAAACTTTCTGGTTATGCAATCTGGTGTTGGGGATACAGGGGAAGCAATATATCTCACCCAAACTAACAATCCCTACATCCAGCTGTATCCATCCGTCAACACATAACCAAGAAAACTCCGGAAATCGTGTACCTCAACCTTCGAAAAGCATCCGTTATACGAGCTATGGCAATACTCCCGAACTCCCCAGTACTGGGTGGCGTCGAGGTTATCTCACCAACAACTGCATAAAAGACATTTTCGATGTCGGCAAAACTCAGGTATTCCAGAACTGCAACGCTAAAATTATGACGACAACACCTCGGAGCTCAACTCCCCGGGACACTGCCACAACCCCTAAATGTCAGGAGGCACCAAGAACAATGTTCTCGTCATAAGAATATCGGAACGATCCCAAGATACCCGCGAGATCCTAAAATTTTTTTGAGAAAAAATTAAGGAGACGAAAGATAAAACATCTGCGTCAAGAGTCCTCACCAGAGCGACGAAGGGGGCTGAGGAGTAAAAAGAATCCTACTCTCCGATATATATAATCCTAAGACTCAAAACATTTTTCTTCTAGACTCAACAACGGCCAACAATCAAGGGGGCTCCTATGGTCGGTCGAGGCTCTGATACCAACTTGTCACGCCCAATATGTGATACTATCCTAAAGAGACTCGAAAGTCCCACCAAGGATAGAACCGCATGTTGAAACGCTTTTGCAAGGTGGATATCATTACATCAACATTACATAATAGATGGGGATACATACAGAAGGCATACAATGCCACACGAATACAACATCATCTTACATAAGAGCACCATCCGACTACGAATGAAACACAAACAGAAATTCAAACGACATCCACCCTGCTAGCCCAGGCTTCCGACCTAGAACCTATCCCCTGATCGAAGAAGAAGCAGAAGAAGAACTCCAAATAAGAAAACATCGCTCTCGCGTCATGATCATCGCAAAACCTGTACCTGCAACTGTTGTTTTAGTAATCTGTGAGCCACGAGGACTCAACAATCCCATTACCATGGGTTTCAAGACTAGCAAAGCTTAATGGGAAAGGAAGGGGTAAAGTGGTGAGGTTGCAGCAGCGACTAAGCATGATATGGTGGCTAACATACGCAAATAAGAGCGAGAAGAGAAGCAAAGGAATGGTCGTGAAGCTAGCAATGATTAAGAGGTGATCCTAAACTCCTACTTACGTCAAACATAACCCAAAACCGTGTTCACATCCCGGACTCCGCCGAGAAGAGACCATCACGGCTACACACGTGGTTGATGTGTTTTAATTCGGATCTGGTGTCAAGTTATCTACAACCGGACATTAACAAATCCCCATCTGCCACATAACCGCGGGCACGGCTTTCGAAAGATAATACCCTGCAGGGGTGTCCCAACTTAGCCCATGATAAGCTCTCGCGATCAACGAAGGATATTCCTTCTCCCAGGAAGACCCGATCAGTCTCGGAATCCCGGTTTACAAGACATTTCGACAATGGTAAAACAAGACCAGCAAAGCCGCCCGATGTGTCGACAAATCCCGATAGGAGCTGCACATATCTCGTTCTCAGGGCACACCGGATGAGCAAGACGTCGGGTTGGTATAGACCCTAGTTGCCCAGGGGGCGCCGGACATCGCTCAGGTTGGACCAACACTCGGATGAGCACTGGCCCGGGGGGGTAAAATAAAGATGACCCTCGGGCTCCGGAAACCCAAGGGAAAAAAGGGCTAGGTGAGGCAAATGGTAAAACCAAGGTTGGGCCTTGATGGAGGAGTTTTATTCAAAGCGAACTGTCAAGGGGGTCCCATAAATCACCCGACCGCGTAAGGAACGCAAAATCCGGGAACATAACACCGGTATGACGGAAACTAGGGCGGCAAGAGTGGAACAAAACACCAGGCATAAGGCCGAGCCTTCCACCCTTTACCAAGTATATAGATGCATTAATAATATAAGAGATATTGTGATATCCCAACATAACCCTGTCCATCATGGAGCAATCTTCAACTTCACCTGCAACTAACAATGCTATAAGAGGGGCTGAGCAAAAGCGGTAACATAGCCTAGCAACGATGTGCTAGGAAGGGTGAAAAGGTTAGAGGGTGACATGGCAATTTGGAAGGCTTGAAGGGCAAGTGATAGGTAGCACAGCATAGCGATAGAACGAAGCAACTAGCATAGCAATGATAGTAATGAGATCCAGGGTAATGGTCATCTTGCCTGAAATCCCGCTAGGAAGAAGAACGAGTCCATGAAGAAGACGGACGGGAGTAGTCGAACGAATCCTCACAATCGCAGCATTATCGGAACTAAGAAGCAACACCGGAAAGAAAGAAACAGCATGGTAAACAACCATCACAAAGACATGGCATGATGCACAATCAAGTATGATGCATGTCCGGTTTAATGAGGCATGGCATGGCAAAATGCACAAACAACACTACAAGTTAAGTTGAGCTCAATATGCAACGAGTTACATATTGACGAAACACCACATCAATTATTCAGTTCTCTCTCGTTTATGAACGCAACAATATTACATGTTGTTATAAACATGGCAAGAGGTGAAACATAATTAAACTAACTATAGGCAAGTTTAAAAGAGGCCGGAACAACAAACAACAATTCCGGAAATCCCCAGATGTTATTTAGTAATTTAATGCAAACACAAGTTTAAGCATTTAAATGTTGTTATCATTATGCGGATGACATGTGCAAGTTTATGAAATTTTATGAAAATGTTGACATGAGCATGTTATGAAGCATTTGTCTCCGTGGTGGAACGAAAGGGGTGCCATGGCAACGACAACAGAAATGGTGCCACGGCAACATTCCGATGATCCGACAACTCATTGAGATGTCGGTGCAAAAGAAAGTGTGGGTGAGCGTGTGATGCAAAAGATGGTGGGGTGATCCCGGATACAGGGTTCCCACGTGTCGGTGGCATGGCAAAAGAGGGGCATCGCAAGGACAATTCGATCACGGTGGAAAACTCGAGCATCTCATACGACCAAGCATGCATTCGTTCATGGGCGGTCGTCATCTCGGGATTATACCTTTGAAGCATGCATTTCGGGCGGAACGAGATCGGTGCAATGTAGAGGAAGTAGACGTTCTCACGACGGTAGTGGAAGTAGTTGTTCATGTGGCTACGGTAGTGGAAGTAGTGGTACACGGCGACGGTAGTTGTACACGGTTTGTAGGCGTTCGAGTCATCGTTAGAGGAACTTGGCGAAATCCACCTCGGACGTAGTCGTACACGTGTAGTCGGACTTGACAAAAATGCACACCGGCTGCAGTCGTGGTACTTGACATTATCCGGGATGGTCTTGGTGTATCCGTGCGTAGAGGTACTGGCAGTTTTGTGTAGTCGATCTTGTCGGTCTTGACGATCCAAAATGAAGCAACACCAGGGCCTCGGGTGGCAGAAGCAAGGGGGCGATGGAACAGTAGACTGAGGAAGATGCGGCGCTGGGCAGGGCATTGGACAAGGCCGGAGGTCGGGGAGGGAGCAGCCGACGGCAGCCGAAACAGAAGTCAAGGAGGAGGAGCTTCTGTTTGGCGACAGGTGAAGCAGCAAGGAGGAGGCACTCGGGAACAGCTCGGGTGCAAGACAAGGAAGGGAGACGCGAGGACGCGGTGGGTCAACGGGGCAGTGCGACAGAGGCGAAGCAGGGTCGAGGCAGGGTGACGCGGAGGAGCTCGGCGTCCATGGCGGCATCCATGGCGGGCCGACGCTGAGACGAGGCACGGGGCGGAGATGATGAGCTAGGCAGGCCGAAGCAGATCGGTCGCGAGCGCGTCGGGGATGGACATCGTCGGTGGAGATGCAGGGCAACAGGCCAGTGGCGGGGCTTGACGGGTCCAGGCGAGGTCCAGCGACCGGGCGACGGGGCGCGCTGGCGATGATGGGGATAGGGCGCGGGGCTCCTGCGTGCGGGATCGAGCGAGAGGCTCTCATTCCTCTCTGGCGGCGCGAGCAGGGGAAGGGGATGGGGATCGAGGAGAGAAGGGGGTCGGACCACGGGAGCGAGGGTAGGTGACGGTGCTGAGGGGAAACCAGAGGGAGAGATTGTATCAGGGGAACAGGCTAGGGTTCTCAGCGGAGGCGGCTGGGCCTAGGCTTTAGCAAAAGAAGCGGGCCGGGGAGAAGGAAGGAAGAGGCCGGCCCAGTTGGAGATTGTTGAACTTATCTCCACTGTTCAGAAAAGAAAAAGATGGAGAGGAAGAGGAAGAGAAAGAAAATATTTGAGGGTTCAAATATTTTCTAATTGGGCTGAAAATTAACAAGTAGCCACTTGGCATATTGCCAAAGTGCCACAACTTGAAATGGGCCATGCGGAGAAAAGAGCATGGATGTAAAATAGTTTAGAAACGAGAGGGATTTATAATGCAAGTCTGTTGCGGTGGCTTCCAAATAAATGGAATATTTATGATAGCTCCATAAATATTAGGAGGATATGTTATAAAGAGAAATCACCATGTGAATTCCCCCGATTTAAATAGATCAAAAGATCTATGCAATTTATTTAGTTGAGTTTTTAAAAATTAAATGACATGCTGGCATGATGACATGATGCAATGCAAGAGATGACATGATGAAATGCAACAAACAAAAAAATAAATCACATGGCAAAACTCAGAATAGCTGGAAGTCTTCTCGAGCGTCGGTCTCGGGGCGTTACATTGTTGGTCTTCCATGCCTCCTCGAGGAGAAGGTTCTTCTATGGGACAATCCTTCGAACAGTCCACCACTCCCTGGCCATGGTTGCACGTTGACTCCGCTAGAGTTGCCGATGTTGAGAGGTAGTCGGATTTTGTCCGACAAGCAGGTCAGTAATAATGGAGTTTGATCATGTAGTACTTAGTTATTCCATTTCCATCCCGTAATTTCTCCGTTGCCCACCATCTTATATATAGGTCTGGTCGGTGCCAACGAAGATTGGCTTGCATACCTTCGGCTGGATACCACCATCATTTTGCACAACATCCACAGCAGTGCGGCCGTTCCGGTAGACCCCTTATCCACCATTGGGATCGGCCATTCGGACTGGCTGGGCTTGAATACTTATGATGATGCCTACATGAGATTGAAGAAGATAGCAATTGCGGACCCCCGACAAAGCGACGCGGCTACGACGATTACTATCTCATCACGGTGTTCGACATAAGGATTGCCATCAATGCAAGAGGCAGTAACGGTAGAGGCTGGCGCATGTTGGCGGCGGTATATTTGTAGCCCTACATGTTCGAAGACGCCGTGCGCCATCTAGGCCGCATCTTCGCGGTGACAAGCCAGGGGACTTGTTTCATCTGGTTGCCATCCTACGGTACAGGAGATTACAAACGGAATGCACAAACCATCATGTGCATCCCTAATGGTACTCCATTATTTTGCAGGGACCAGTCATCCCTCGATCAAAATAAGATCGCCGATCCTGGATGTGCATTTGCATCCGCGATTCGGTCTAACTTGGAACCTTGTAGCTGACTTTGGCAAATTGGGATCAACTATCTTAGCAGTCATTACCCATGGTACCACTGATGTGCAACATGGTCACACAATCTACCACGATAGGACCGTCACCATCTACCCAGGTATTCCATTTTTTAACCCTCTCACCTTCTCTTTCATTGTTGTACTAGTACTTACTACTAGTAGGAGTACTTTTTACCTTGGAGGAGGCGTATAGCTAGCTAGGCCCTTGAAGACTTTAACCCACTAGCTGCCACTATTTTTGTTTTTCCATGTCTTAGTATCTCATCCATGTAGCCAAGAGTGGCTATATATAATAAGGTGGTTATATTACATCCTCTATACCGGAGTAGTACTATTTGCTGCACAGTATTACTGACCGCCATATTTGAGCACAACATTATTATGCATGGACCTTGACTATGTATGTCACCATGTGTCCAGATCTGAGATGCCGCGTGTACCAGATGAACAGCGCCAAGTTTGACCCCCGTGATGCTACGTGGGTGCCGAGGAACACTCTTGGAGTGTACTCACATTTCATTGGGGACAGCTACCTTCTGTGACGACACGGAAGGCCTCCCGTTCATGAAGCATGGTTGTGTCTTCAGTGCGCACCGCAGGATGAACGGCATGCTGGGACACGTGATCCCTGATTTATGCCGCTTCAGATTGGATGAGTCTCCATCGTGTGGAACCGGACTAGAAAGTCACGACAATGATTCCCGTTGCCCACCGCTATGGATTGTGACATCCATGACTGGAACCTGGAGGAGGACATGTAGCCCATCTATAACTTGTAAGTGGAGTACGATAAATTGTGAACGATAGCGCTGTGAATATATGTAGACTAGTCGTGCACAAATTTATCACATGAATTGGAGATGAACTTGTGTGGCATACTGGCATTTGCCCTTTAGAATTTATTACTAGTAAATGTGCTATGTGTACGTGTAACTTGTGTGGTTGTTGCACGGGCTCCAACATGCTCTTTGAGAAAAAAAGGCGGCACAACTTTTGATATACATGACGTGGCGGCATCATACAATAGTATCGTTCGCTATAGTTGTAGTACACTCCAACTCCTATAAAACCTTGCGCTTGGCTCTTTGCCTCTTCGGGAGGTTCAACAGTTCGTACTCGTGTGAACCTTGCACTTGGCTCTTCGCCTCTTCGGAAGGTCCAACAATGATGATACTACAATACAATATGCTTCTGGCAATCTGACACCGATTGAACTGCTGCACGTCCACCGTGAGGGTGAGGGCAAGGGAGAGGGAGAGGGAGAGGACGCTCTAGTCAAAACCCTCTCCTCATCCTACAAACCACCGCACGCGTGGGCGAGGGAGAGGCGTAGTAAGCAAGCTTCTCCTCGTTCGGCGAGTTGAAGGGACACATCAAAGTAGTACTAGTACTAGTCCATACTGCGTCCTTTCTGGTAAATATGGCTTAATTTGAAATGAGAAAAATACACTGGCGGTCAACATATGTAACAAGACGCTCTTTACGGTCACTATATATAGTTTTGCGGTGATTATACGATCACTAGCTCGTCGTAGAGCACCGTATTGCACCCTACTGACCATCCACATAGTCGACGTGGCACTTTGTTGACTGGTTAAATTGTCACCTGGTTTCAGGGTCCCACCTGTCAGTTTGCAGAGCAAAGAAATCAGTTAAACAAAACTTTATGCAGGCGTGACAGGAGTCCAACCCTTTCGCGTGAACCACCCTGGCTGTGTATGTGAGTGCATGCATGTGTACTCCCTCGGTCTTCCAACAAAGAGTGTACATCGGCTAACATACAAAGAGTATAGTACATCTACACTTCCAATGCATTTAGCCTTTAATCTAAATCGATATTGGTTAACTAATGCACCAACTTGTGCTCTAGGTATAGGCTGCATGTCTATCCTTAATTACACCATGCAACGACCTTCATTTAATCTTCTTCTCTCAATGGTCGCATGCGCACATAAGTCTGCTACTTACCCACGGGTGTTGAGTTGCCGGGCAGGCCTCACGGCCCCATCATACTCGCATCCCTGGCCTGTCTATCCCTCTACTCACCCACACCTCCTGTTATTTTCCGGCGACGGTAGCCGAACCAGTCAACCCTCGTACTCTCCACCATGTGGGCAGCCACTGTCGTGTCTTCCCCGGCTCTATGTTGTTCCCTTCATAGGCCTTGCCATCGTCCATCGCCCCGGTGCTCTTGGTGCGGTGTGGTCAACGTGGTCAACGAACGACATCCATCGGACGTGGACTGTACGTGGAGAGGCTGACAGCTGGGTCCACGGCCGCACCCAAGGAAATGCCTCCTTACTACGTGCAAAATAATGCTTCTTCCACCTAACATCTGGGACCCGCCGGAAGGGCCTCCGTATTTCGCGAAAAAAAATCCCTCTGCTGATAGGTCGGACCCGCCAACAATATCTTTGAACGCAAGGAAGTGCCTCCTTATTGCGCACAAAAAATGCATACCCCCTGCCAGCTGGGACCCACCATAGTGCGTGGGAGGCTGACTTGTGGGCCTACTAAGTTGATGGGGATGGAGGGCTTTGTCAACTTAGTCAATATATGAACGATTCTAGCTCTAGTTACCATACGATGTCCATCCAACGGCCATAGTGCTTCTTCAACCTCTGGTATTCTTGCTCCAGCCGCCCAAACCAGCGCCGGTCGTGCTGCGTGCTCCTGCCTCCCATGGACGGCTGTGATGCCGTGGAGGCCTCACCGCCCCCTACTACTCCCACCGCTAGCTAGGCCATCCCTCTACTCACCCACACCCCCTGTTATTCTACAGCGACGGCAGCCTCACACGGCAGCCGAACCAGTGAACCCTCGTACTCATCTCCGCATGGGCATCCACTGCCACGTCTTCCCCGGCTTCGTGTCATCCCCTTCCTAGGCCTTGCCGTCGTCCACCGCCTTGGTGCTCTCGGCGCGGCATGGTCAATGTTGTCAATGACCGAGTTCCAACGGAAGAGTACTGTATGTGGAGAGGCAGACAGCTGGGTCCACGAAAGCCACAAGGAAGTGCCTCCTTATTACTCGCAAAATAATTATTCCTCCACCTGATAGTGGGGACCCACCAGACAGGCCACCGTATTTCGCGAAAAAATGTTTCCCCCTGACTACTGGGACCCACCAGGTACATCTTTGCATGCAAAGAAGTGCGTCCGGGCAAAAAAAAACGATTCGCTCTGTGACTGCTAGGACCCACCAGCTACATCTTCGCACGCAAGGAAGTGCCTGATAGTCGGGACCCACCTGGTCGAAGCGTACGTAGCGTTGTCATTCTGGTCGCGAACATGTACATACATACTGGTCGATGTAGAAGCGCACACATGTTGTAGTAGAGGCATGCACGTAGCATGTACACATACGTACAACGGCCAGTGTGCAAGAACGAAAATACGGCCACGTACGTACATACGGGACGGGTCTCAAACGCCTACTCACGCATACGTACGGCCAGGGCTCGTGTACATGGCTGGGTCGGCACGGAGAAACTGCATCGTCGTCGTGTTCATGGGGAGGCAATGGAATGCGTCATGTTCATTAGGAGGCAACAGAATGCGTGGGAGCCAACCGGCTTGGACGGAACAGCCGATGGAAACGAGGCCTGGCGTACCGCACAACGGAGGAAACGGCCTTGTGTTTGACCGGCCACATTCGAAAAGGGATCCTATTCGTCGGGAGGGGTCTGGCGTACTGCAAAACGGAGGAAACCGACTTGTGTTGGACCTCCTACGGTCGAAACGGGGTCCTGTTGATCGGGAGGGGTGTGGCGTATCGCAAAACGGATGAAATGGACTTGTGTTGTTGCGCTAAGGCCGAAATGGGGGTCCTATTCATCGGGAGGGGTGTGGCGTACCGCAAAATGGGACTCCACGGGGTACTGTTTATCCCCACCGTCGACCTCCTCCAGCCACCATGGGCTACTGTTCATCCACCATCGACCTCCTCCGGCCTCCACCTGCGACTGTTCATCCAGCCTCCACCGTGCGCTGCTCCACCAGCTACTGTTCAACCAGCCCTCTCCATGGGATACTGTTCATCCAGCCCTCCACGGGCTACTCTTCATCCAGCCCTCCACCGGCTACTGTTCAACCAGCCCTCCACGGGGTCGTCCTGTTCATTCAGCCCTCCATGGGGTCGTCCTGTTCATCCAGCCTCAACCGGCTCGATCGATCGGGGTCCTGTTCATCCAGAGACAACCACGGGGTCTTATTCATCCACCCCCACCGGGAACTGTTCATCCAAACCCCCCCAGCAACGCTCACTGTTCATCCAAACCCCCCAGCTGCAACGCTCACTATTCATCCAAACCACCCCAGCAACATTCACTGTTCATCCGGAGGAAGCATCGATCGGCTTCAGTTAGCAGCAGTAGCGAAGGAATCCCTCGATTGCTCGGGTTCAGTAACGTGTAACCTGAAGTGCAATCGCTCGGGTTCAGTTAGGCGACGCCTCGCTCGGGTTCAGTTAGAGCCCAACGTTTCGCACACACGCGCGTACGTGTACGAGAGAAGCACACATCGCTCGGCCCCCAACCACCCACCGTAACCGTGAGCTCCCCGATATTTTCCTCGCCCTTGCTTCTACCACGGTTTTTCCTTCATGGACGGCCCAAAGAATGTCATGCAGCTGCATCTCCGGCCCGCCCAGGACGAAAAGCCCATTTTCTGTCATGATTTTTTGTCATAGAAGTAGGATCCCACCACATCTATGATGATACCGGGTTTTGTCACAATTATCGTCATAGAAGTGTCATAAGTATGATAGAAAAAAATTCATTCGGCCCAAAATGTCATGGGTGTGTGTCTTTTTTTGTAGTGTTCCCTTGAGAGGAGCGACAAGTAGGTACACATAGTCTCCGATGTGGAAATTTACTTCTCAACAACCAGTGTCGGCATAGCTCTTTTGTCTTGACTTGGCAGTGCCCAGATGCTCTCTAAAAAGTTGGACTTGCTCTTCTGCTTCACGGAGGATATCGGGCCCAAAGACTAGTCCTTCTCCGGTCGCAGAACAATTGAGGGGAGTGCGGTACATCCATCCATATAGCACCTCAAACGGTACCATTTGAAGACTGGATTGGTAGCTGTTGTTGTAGGATAACTCAGCGAAGGCTAGGCAATGTTCCCACTTGGCTCCATATGCTAGCACACATGAACGAAGCATATCTTTGAGTATGTGGTTCACTCATTCTATCTGTACTCCGGTCTGGGGGTGGAAGGCGGTACTCAACGATAGCTTGGTTCCCAAGGCTTCTTGGAATCTTTTCCAGAATCTCGAGGTAAACTGGGTACCTGTGTCAGACACAATCTCCTTAGGGACCCTGTGGAGGCTCACGATTCGGTTGATGTAGAGGCTGGCTAGCTGATTCCCCTTGTAGGTCATCTTGATGGGAATGAGGTGGGCAATCTTAGTCAAATGGTCAACAATGACCCATATGGAGCCATGTCCCTTGCTTTACCTGGGTAATCTGGTGATGAAGTTCATCCCGACCTTGTCCCACTTCCATTCAGGCCGTTGAGAGGTTGTAACAACCCAGCAGGTCGCTGATGTTCAGCTTTGACTCTCTGGCATATGTCACACTCAGCGACGAAAGTGGCTATCTCCCTTTTCATGCCATGCCACCATAATCTTTCTCTCATGTCTTGATACATCTTGGTTCCTCCAGGATGGATGGAATATGGGGTGTCATGAGCTTCTTGTAAGATCAAGTTCTTGAGCTCAATCTTGTTAGTTACGCAAATGCGATTCCCAAACCACACCACTTCTTGTTCATCCTCTAAAAATCCTAGGGCTTTGCCTGCCTTGATCTTCCTTCTGATGCCTTTAATACTCTTGTGTCCCTTCTGAGCTTCCTTAACATCATCCATCTGGGTATGCTTGACTTCGAGGTTGCCCAAGAATCCTGGTGCAACCAGTTCCAATGCAAAGCTTTCAAGTTCTTTATACAAGGCGGGTAGCCTTTCATTGAGCATAGCATTCAAGGAACAAGCCTTTGGGCTTAAGGCATCTACTACCACATTAGCCTTTCCAAGGTGGTATTGAAAATTGATGTCATAGTCCTTGATCAATTCCAACCATCTTCGTTGCCTCATGTTAAATTCATTTTGAGTGAAAAATATACTTCAAACTCTTGTGGTCGGTGTATATTTCACATCGCTTCCCTAGAAGGTAATGTCGCCAGGTCTTCAAGGCGTGAACTATAGCTGCCAACTCAAGATCATGAGTAGCATAGCTCTCTTCATGAGGACATAGCTGTCTGGATAGATGTGCTACGACACTACCTTCTTGCATCAGAACACCTCCAAGCCCAGTTCTTGACGCATCACAATACATCACAAAATTCCTTGTGAATATCGGGCGTGGCCAAAACTGGGGCTGTTGTCAATCTCTTCTTGAGCTCTTGGAAGCTGAGTCATAGGTCGAGCAATGCTTGAGAATCCTTCAACAAACATGCGGTAATATCCCGCGAGTCCGAGGAAGCTTCTGACTTCCTTTACATTGCTCAGGGTTTGCTATTCAATCACGATTTGAATCTTGGTGGGATCCACTGACAACCCTACGGCAGTCAATACATGACCCAAGAATCCAACTTCATGCAGCCAAAATCCACACTTGCTGAACTTGGCATAAAGCTGGTGCTCTTGAATCTTATCTCGGACAATTCTCAAGGGTTGCTCATGCTCTTCTTCAGACTTGGAAAAGATGAGTATGTGATCGATGAAGACGACAACAAACTTATCCAGGTACTCCATGAAAACGTTGTTCATGAGGTACATGAAGTAGGCAGGGGCATTGGTTAACCCAAATGACATGACCGTGTACTCATACAAGGCATACCGGGTTACGGATGCCATCTTCGGAATGTCTTGGGTCTAATCTTTAGCTGATAGTACCCAGACCTGAGATCGATCTTGGAAAACACCTTGGCACCATTCAACTGATCAAACAAGTCTTCAATCTTCGGGAGTGGATACTTGTTCTTAACTGTGACTTCATTAAGGGAATGGTAGTCAACACAAAATTGGATGGTATCGTCCCTCATTTCCACAAAGAGAACAGGTGATCCCCAAGGTGAGGCACTAGGGCGGATTAATCCTTTCCTCAACTGCTTGGTCACTTGCTTATTTAATTCGGCTAACTCCTCCGATCCCATTCTATAAGGCTTGTTATAGATGGGTCCTGCTCCGGGCATGAGCCTCGTAATGAACTCAATGTCACGGTCAGGAGGCATTCCCAGTAACTCATCAGGAAAGACATCGGGGTACTCACATACCACTAGCACTTGCTCCATTCCAACTTCTGATAGACAATTGACTTGGGCGACTTGAGCAGAGGAGGTGATGGAAGCAAACTTAACTTTGACTCCATGGTCATTGGTCAGGGTGACAGCATGGTTGGCACAGTCTAACCAGCCTTGGTGCATGATGAGCCAATCCATTCCTAAGATCACATCCAAGCCTTGTGATCTCAAGACGATAAGGTCTGCTAGGAGTTCTACCCTATTGACAATAATCCTGACTCCTCTACACACTAGCTTGGTTGTCATCTCCGATCCAGGGGTTTGCACCACCATGGGCCTACTCAGGGGTGTAGGGGTCATGCCACTTTCTAATGCTAACCGCTGGGTGAAAAATGAATGCGAAGCTCCAGAATCAAACAAGCTAGTTGCGGGTGTTGAGTTGACGAGGAACGTACCCAACACGAGATCTGGGTCTTCCTAGGCTTCTTTTGCAGTGATGTGATTCACACTCCCCATGCCATTGTTGGGCAGGTTGCGAGGAGCTTGGTTCTTTGGTGGCATTCGGCGGCCTTGTCCTGGGTTCTGCGCATTGGGGCATGGAGCATCAGGCTTCTTGTTGGGGCAATACTTGGAGTAGTGTCCTAGCTATCCAGCCAAAGCAGGTGACTTGGTTTGAGTTGTTGGTCTTGTTGCCAACACTGTTCTTGGGGTTGTTGTAAGCTGGCTTGCGGTTGGCGTACTGCTGAGGCTAATAGTTGCTGCGGGGTGTAGGAGCTCTTTGCTGCTGATAGGTTGGCCTGACTGGGACTGGCTACCACTGGCGAGGCTTCTGGTTGCTGGAGCTACCCTTGCTGATGATCTTGCGCTTACGGGTATCATCCAAAGCACGTCGCTTGTCCTCAAGCATGAGTGCCTTGTTCACCAGACCAGGAAAGGTTGGGCAGTCACACACAACAAGCGAGTATTGCAGAGTCTGATTAAGGCCTTCCATGAAGCGCTCTCTTTTGGCAGCATGAGTGCTGACACCCTAAGGAGCATACCTTGACAGAACACTGAACTTCTACATGTACTCCCTGACAGTGCCACATCCTTGCTTCAGGGCTCCAAACTCATGCTTCTTGATGGCCATTATTCCGGAAGGAATATGGGCCTTGCGGAACTCTGCCTTGAAGTCATTCCAAGTGATGGCTTGCCCAACATGCATGACCTTGAATCCATCCAACCAAGCTCTAGCAGTTCCCCCGAGACAGTGGGAGGCATAAGCCACCCTCTCACGATCTTCAGTGCAGCCGTCTAGTCCCAACAGATCCTCAATGGTGCGGACCTAGTCGTCTGCATCTACGGGTTCAGCAGTCTTGATGAAGGTGGGTGGTACATGCTTCTTGAACTCAGCCAACGTGGAACGTCCATTGCCGTTCCCTACCTGCTGGCGGTTATTGGTGACATCTTGAGAAATCATCTGGAGTGCTGCAGTGTTGGCTTGGCATTCCTCCTGGAAGGCTTGGAGTATCTGAGCCATGTCCATGTTCGGAGGTGGTGGCGGTGGTGGAGTTTGTCCTTGGGTTTGGTCCTGACTAGCTCCTCCTGGGGTGGATCCTCCGGCTCCTTGCTGGTGGGTAGAGTTACAAGTACGGTTTACAACAGGCATCCTGTTTGATAAGTCAAGGTCATGTAATTGGGAAATATGAGGGGAAATAAAAATAGATTGGGTGCCTAGTAAGGGGGTTGGTATGGCACAGGTTATTTTTATGCAAGGGCCAAAATGGCCAAACACATTCATTGAAAATCCAAACGGGTGATGTGGTCGTTTACCTGTTCCCGAAGGAAGAGCACGACGTCCATCAAACACATCCAAAAGCAAACACAACACTACATGGTTTCTTTGAACCATTACATGGACTCGACTTCGCATAGGGGATACATGACCTATCCTACCTTAGGGTTACGTACTAGTACACCCTAGTCTAGAGTGGTGCCTACGTGGTGGAATGCTCGGCCGCGTACTCCGGCTCTTCTGGGTCTTCCTCCTTATCATCATTAGTCTGACTTCCTTCATTACTCGAAGGACTAGGGTAGTGGAGGATCTCAACACGATGTTGCTTTGTGGGTGGTGTGACGAAGAGCTTGCGGTAATCCCTTGCCGTTATATAGTGTCGCTGGGTTGGTTCTTCATCATTGGCAGGTGCAACTAGGGGCCTTCCGCCTCGATATGTGACTCCTGGTTGTCTAGGGGGAGCACCTTCCTTCTTGATCCTATCTATCTTCCCTTGCGCTTGCCGAAGAAGTGCCTTGGTCCCATGGAGTTCCTTTTGGAGCTCCATTGAGTCCGAGGCCAAGTGTTGTGCCAAGATGTCGGCACGAAGGCCGAATTAGGTCTGTAATCGGAGTGGAAGTCCTTCCTCGAGTGGTGGAGCTAGTGCACTGCTCTCGTCCTCACCCTCCTTTCGATGAGGCAAGAAGCGGGTTGCTAACTCGTCTGCCATCTCTGGAAGAAGGTCTCGAAGGCGAGTTAGTGCTTTGAGTGTTGCTGTCTCGACGGTGAGGACCAGTGTTTCCATCTATGGTCCCTCGAAGAACCAACTTGTCGGAGGGTTATTAGCCTTGATGATTACTTCCACATGGTATTCCGTCTCGGTGTCATTAATTCAATTATCATGGTAGGTGAAAATGGGGGATTGGTGAAACTGGCACTTCCGGAGGCTATCATCGAGAAGCATAGGGAATCCGGTGGTCAGGAAGTCTTCAGATACGACAACCATCTACAAAGGTTGAATGGGGGAGGTTAATAAGGGAAATATATCTTGGGTTGGGTAAGCTTTAGAAAGAAGAGATGTTAGATGGTTTAGGAAAATGGTCTCATCCTAACTAACATCCATGCTAACTAAGGCTTTCTATAGTCAGGATGGCTCTGATACCTGCTCTGAGGGGAGCCTGACTCATAAGTCGTGCTCACCGAATGCACGTGTACACTGATCCCAGAGATCAATGCTCACTGAACACATAGAAGCTGAATAACAAGAGTCTTACATCCATACATATCATCTTACACAAATTATAACTATTACGGTCAAGTCTTACATAGATAAAGCCTTAAGGGCTGAACATTTGATAAAACACAAGCAACAGAAATCTTCATTGATAAGTAGAGCCCATGCCACCTGCCTTAACCCTACAGGCATTCTGACTGGGAAGCGTCCAAGTTCGCATGTTCGTCACCAAATAACTCTTACCCGAAATCCTGCTCTTCCATGCCTGGCCAATTAAATATCTAGTTGCAAGACAATAAGTACTTTCAATGTACTCGCAAGCAACCCATGTCTTGGTTCAAGGTACAACAATGTATGATATAGGTAACTTTTTGCAGAAAGCTAGTTTTAAGTGCTATGACATGTTCAACAACATATAAGACACGCATCATGAGAG
Source organism: Triticum timopheevii (assembly GCA_963921465.1). NCBI lineage: Eukaryota > Viridiplantae > Streptophyta > Magnoliopsida > Poales > Poaceae > Triticum > Triticum timopheevii. The sequence goes on from OY997268.1 coordinate 251,322,312, forward strand.
TTTAAGTAACCATGAGGACATGTTACACATATCAACCTAAATAGAGTTGGAAACCATCCAACTTAATCATCATGTCAACTCTTTGGACGTGACCCAGGTAGTTCTCACCACTTATCCATACAGACTCACAAGGTTTTGTATACAGGTGGACATATCCCAAGAGCGGTTACCCAACTATCCTTGACCGTGGACTCGGCTATTCGAATAGTTTGACAGTCTATAGAGGTTGCACACTTTACCCACATGATCTGGGAAGGTTTCTTGTCATCCATGAAACGGCAGTACCTCATGTACTCAGGGGAAGCACCTGATCACCACCTTTCCCTAGCCACGACTAACAAGGAGTCCATTCGATTGGTAGTAGCCCCGGTGCCCAACATTGTCACATAATAAATTCTTTTGTGGAGCCACGCTCCCATATTCACCACATATTACAAGCACGGGGTACCAACGGTGTGTTCGGTGCCCTATAAAAACAGTCATGGCCGCCCTACCTAGCACGACCCCATCCCGAGAGTGACCATAACACTCCCATCACTACTAATGCAGGCATCCATGTTAGCACGAAATAGGTAATCAATAATGCCCTTTCCCACATAGGGGTAGAGTGGTTGCGCATGTAAGGTTGGAGTAACAGTGCAACTTAAACCAATATGTTTTCGAAAACAACACACTCACTTGCCTCGGTACACCACTTCATCATCAAGTGGTTACTTAGTTCAGCATCTCCCTCGGGCATTAGTGGCACCCGATGGGGTTTACGAGCTGTCTTTTAAAAATTCTTTTGTCTCCATCACCATGCATATACCCGTCCCATTTGCGTAGCCACTACTTTAGCATCCTATCTACTCCCACCCGCATCACTCTCATAGAAAGGTAGGGTCATGCACAATGCAAGTATCAACAAAGAAAATACCGGAGGCAAACCACCCCAAGTGGTCACCACATAATCATGACTCAGATGCAACAAATATAAGTGCTATATGACATGCATATAAAGGGTTTCATATACATGGTCAAAGGGCTGCTAGCCAGGCTCAGCAAAGTCTTTGGGGTCTTCAAAGTCTTTTGTTCCAACTCCTTCGTCAAGAACGCAATCTATCGTCACAAAACATCAACGAGAAGAAAATAAATGTGGGGAATATAAATGCTCAAATTTGAATAGCACAGAAAAGTGTGATGGATGTGTATCAAAGTTACATCATTAAATAGGTGGGGTTTCTACAAGAATATAGGAGTTGGAATTTTTGCATTTGGACAATTGTTTAGTTCTGTGCAATATTTTGAAATCAGAGGGACAAAGAAAAAGAGAAAGAGCACTGTGCCACTGGGCCGATTCGGCCATAGTGCAGCGGGCCCAGAGGGGATCCAGCTCGGGCGAGCCAAAGCGACGCGCGTGCCAGGTTTAAACCTGACGGGCGGGACTCGGCGTCAGTGGGAGAGAGAGGCGTGAGGGAGAGGTGAGGATGACAAGCAAGGCCTGCTTGTCATCTCTGACCTCACGACCAGAGGGCCGGCGAGCTCTCCTGCAGCGATGTAGGGCACGACGATGTTGGGCGAGGGCACGGGTTCGCTCAGCGTCGAGTCGCCGTTCGGTCGGTGGTGGCCACCGTCGCCAGAGTGGCCTGGTTCACCGGCAACGAGGTCACGCGGTGGAGGAGCTTCGGGTGTTGATGGATCCGGCCGTTTCCGGCTGCAAAAGAAGCGGGGAGGAGAGGGGAGATAATTAGTGAGCCGCGATGATTGTAGATCAAGGCAGAGGAGCAGCGGCGGAGGCTTGTACCATGCGAACGACGGTGAGCCGAGGCGGCGGAGCTCGAGCTCGATCTCGAGCTCGGGTTCTCCTGGAGAAGAACTGGGGGTGCAGGGGGTGGATTGGGTGTGTGAGAGAGCGAGTGGTGAGGAGAAGAGGGCTCAGGGAGGCTTTATATAGCCAGCCCTGTGGTTCACCGTGGACCAGTGCGCCGACGAGGTTGTTGCCGTCGCTGTGGGTCATGGGGGCTCACGCGGGCGTGTCTGGGGCATTCCTGGGGTTGTTCCAGACCGAATGGAGTGAAGAGAGAGAAGGGCAAGGCTAGAGGAGGAGAGAGAAGGGGCAGGAGGAGGGAGAAGGAGGAGGGGGCCGACCAACTACCTTGCTGTGAATGCCGAGGCTCATCGTCGGGCGCTCTGGGGAGGCCTCAGGTGGCTGGAGGTGTTTGGCAGGGGGCGGCTACAATTTGGGAGTGCACTGTAGCACGCTCGAGAGAGTGCATGTGGCCGACATGGACATTTTTTGGCAAAGTGGGAACGGCCAAATGTGTCTGGTAGCTCTAGGGGGAGTAAAGAATGTGGGAAGAGCCTTGTATGCCATGGATGGCCACTGGAGTGAGGAGGGAGGTGAGAAAGAGAGAGAAGTTGCTGTCAAGGGAGGTAAATGGTGGTGTTTTACCCAACAATCATTAAGCATGGGCCAGGGGAGAGTTATTGGAGGTAGAAGAGGACAAGGGGGGTTGTGGTAAAAGTTTGTGTCCATGGGGAAGAGTGGAAGAGGTCCAACTGGTGTTTTTAGAAAAATGGCAGAAGGTGTTTGTTTCTGGTTTTGGCAAGAAAAAGAATTCCATTAGGCATGACACTTAAGAGGATAAAATGGCACATATAACTAGGGTCTTCCACCAGGTTTAATTCCATTTGGGTAAAGTTGCCAGTGCAACTTTTGTAAACCCTAGAAATCAATAGAAATGAGTTTTACAAGATCTAGTCATGCAAAACTATTCCCCTTGATGCAGTGTCATCATTTAGGGTTTAGAACATGTCCACAAAGTTTGAGAACAAAAGAAGAAAGTTGACAATGTAGAGTCGTTCAAACTTGGATGTGGACAGATATGGTTTTGGGGCACTTTTGTGAACCAAAACTATTTAGATTGGGATGAGACTTTGCAAGATCATCACGTTATGCATGTGTGACTTGCTAGAATTTTCTTGGAATTTTTAGAAAATATTTCCTTTGTAAATATTTCAAAAGCTTAAAATATCCAGGAAGGGTTTTCGAGGGATTTGACCAATATTTTGAACATGACCATGTGTTGAAACTCTTATATAAGGACAATATATGTCCATTGAGCTTCCCTAAATTTTCTCAAATATTTTTAAAACATTTAAATAATTTTAACCTATTAAAGACCTTTTTTGGCCTTAAGAAAAAGCCTTTAAATAAAATAGCACAATAACTTTTAAATATTTTTGTGGTTATGGGAGTCCTATAGATAATAGGAATCGAACATACTATTTGAGATATTTTTTATACCCCAAATCAAGTACTTGTAGTGCAAACCTCAATTCAGGGGTTTTTGGAAAACTTAATTTAGAATATACTTTCTGGCCAAATTATTTTTGTAAGAAACTTCTATACTGTACTATACACATGGCACGATCATTGGGCAGAAGTTTGGATCAAGGAGATGAAGTATAAAAGGTGGAGCTATAATATGGCTTTCATGAGCACTTGCAATCACAGAGAGAAATCCAACTCAAATTGAAAAGCCAAATAAAATGCAGAACTTTTTGCTGGTCCCAATTTTCATGCTTTATTAATGCAAATAACATGTTACAAAACACTAGGTGTGACACACTTGTTGGAATCTCTAAAAACACAAATATTTAGGAAGGGTGGGAGTATGATATAGAAACCTAACAGGTGGCATTCACACAAAGCAAATCTAAACTAAGCTGATGACATATAAGATGTACGATATTAGCAATGCGAGGCGCCATATGCATGATATGACCAACATCAGCATGCCAGGTTAGAACAAACAGCTCAGAGGGTAAATAGGAGTGGTCGGCTCCTTCTAAATCCCCCTGTGAACAGTTATCTTCCTCCGAAATACAATCTGGAATGGCGGGAGGGGGGGCACTTCGCCCACCATGGAGCGGCGTCTAAAGGGGTGCACGCAGAAATCAAGAATGATGGTAGCAAACGAGTGGATAGATCCAAAAGTAATGATAGCAGGTAGAATATAGCTTCAGTTTAAAAAGATAGACGATGGATCATCTATTGTTTGTTGCCCACCCAACATGAACCACACAGAAGACCCGAGATGAACCAGATAGTAGACAGATACTATTTGTTGCCACCTTGATATGTGCCCCACAAGCATTTTAAAACTCAAGTTTGAATATTAGTTTGGACCTGACTCGGAGTCTAAGAGGTGAACAGGACAATAAAGTAGCAGGCAATAATAACTGATGTATAACGTAAGAAGACACGTAAGAGTGCGAGCTCTCTTCCAGTACTGTGTATTCCTGAGGTTCATCTACTCGATCGATGATGGTAATGTAGTTGGCGTGGATGATGACAATGGGGAAGATGATCTAAGGCGGCGAAAGAAAGTGTGCATGGGGAATCTCTGCTACAGTTAATGCTTCCGTCGATGGTGCACCTCAGGTGGGGTGGATGATGGCACGGCAAGAGCAGGACATAACACACAGAGTTTTCTTTGACACCTATCACAAAATGAAGTAAATCCATAAGCGCTCATTCGAATTGGAGGATTATATAAACGCAGGGATAGGAAAAACATAGGAATAGGATAGGAATGCACGCGCAAAATAGAGCATTTGCAAACATAGGATTTCTGTCAACCTGGGTGTTTGGTTCACATGAATTGGAAGAACACAGGAATGGAGAAACAAGGTCAAATTAAAGTCAAACCACGTGATGAAAAAAAATAAGAATCTTATTATGCCAGTAATGCAAATAGTCTTGTTCTCCATGCATATTAATTTGGAAAGGACATCCAAGTGGATATTACAATTCCTACAATTTTTCTTTGAAAGAGACACCAAAGGAAAAAAAATCCTCCAGTTTTGCTTTGCTCCATTCCTTCTAACCAAATGCACAAATAGTAGTACCATAGTAAAGTTTCCAATTTCTTTGTTTTCCTTCAGTTTTTCTTTGAACCAGTGGCGATTCTAGTAGGCAGTCTTCAACAGGCTAAATCCTGACCTTGAAATATTTTGTGAGCTTACATTTGGTCCACATTAGTATCATATAATGGCTATCTTGCTAAAGTGATTAAAATTGTGGTTCAAAAGAGCATTTAGTTTTCTCCCTGTTAATTTTGTGACCACTATTCATTTATTTCTTGATTTGCAACTGCATTGAACCAAAGGATCCCTGAGGGATCAACATGAATGCAGAGTAGCAAAGTGATGTGATGAGTGTACAACCTCTTTGGCATAGCCTTGTTGACCTCAGCATCATTGGGTTGGACATAGAGGATGGTGATGCTTGTGTGGCTGTCTGAGGCCAGGAAGAAGATCTGAGAACTTTGGATATGGCGCCGAGGGTACTGCTCGGCTGTGATGGATGGTTCCTTTGTTGGAGCAGCTCCTGTGCGGTGTACGACGACGAGGCTGAAGTAGGACAACACAGACAACATTAATCTGAAGTAGGACTCTAATATCATCTGCAATAGATGATGTAAAATACATCACCAAAAAGGGCTAGATGTAAAACCATTCGCCGTGCCACGGCCGCTCTGACAGATGCTGCAAATACTGTTCACTCTGAACTTAACTAAAGAAACTGAACTTTACAGTCAAAACTGCATTTTACTGTCGAAACTGATTGAACTAGTAGCAGAGCATTGTAATAGATGTTTAGGGTGTTCGAGCACTAGTAGTAGAGAAGTAGTGATCTAAATTAGCAGCCGCTTGAGCAGGGAACACACTAGCAGAGAGCAACTCGCGCAGCAGCACCACAAGCGAGTGCTAAAGCAGCAACTCCTGTAGCTATCAAAGGTCATGCAGCAGCAGCAGCAGTGCGAGAGAGAGCAAGAGCAGAACAGCAGCATGAACGAGAGCACGAGCGGAGCAGCAGCGCGACCGACAGCAATAGCAGAGTAAAGCAGCAACACGGATGAAGGCAAGAGTAGTGCAGTAGCGTGACCGATGGCAAGAATAGAGCCGCATCATGAGCAAGAGCTAGAGCAGCAGCAGCAACAGCAGCGAGACCTAAAGCAGCAGCAGCTAGTGTCGGTGTGGAACTCGCCGCCGAGGAAGCAATATCGAATAGAAAGATAAAATGCAGGAGTGAGTGCAGAACCTCTTTGGTGGTGCCGAGTAGGCCTCGGCTCTATCCGAGGAATTCGTCAGGGTGCTGCAGTTCCGGTGGGGCAGGTCAAGACGGTGCTGTGGGGATGGAGGTGGCGCGATAGATGAGGCGAATGTTGGGGTAGCTCCTTGGAGGTGGAGGATGGAGCGGCTGATCCAGCGGGATGACGAGATCGATGATGGATCCTCATCTGGTGCGGTGGATGAGGGACGACGAGCTGTTGCGGTGGACAACGTTGTTCGGGAAGAGTCTTTGGCTGGGCAGCGGTCGGGAGGCCGACGGAGGTGCATGGGGTTTCGCTGGTTTGGGCGGCCTCGGTGTATGAATTGGGGGCGAAGGGGAAGGTAGGGGTAACCATGGCTTAGGGACGCGCTTTTCCAAAATGTAGGACAAGTTATGAACGTAACCCCACCAGATTTGACCACACAACATCAAGGCGACATTTCCGGCTAAGGGGTAGAAGGGGGATTTCACGTGTCTGGGCTATGGGACCAATTTCGGATGAGGAGGGAGTTTTCACTCACATCGAAATTTTGGGATAACAAGGCGCGGTGCAGGTTGAAGAGGCAGGAGTTCCATAGCAGAAGAGACAAAACATACTCGAGTTTAATATTTCGGGATAACAAGGTGCGGAACCCATGTTTGGTAGAACAAACTTAACACGTACAAAAAAAAGCAGTTCATACAAGACACGAGAGACTCATGTCCCTTTTACTATATTGCTATAAATGCCATTGAAAAAACTAAAAGAAAAATGTAAGAAAAATCAAGAAAACAAGATTACCCTGTACAGTACCCAATCAATTCGCAATTCCCTCAACAACAACAAAAAACAAATCAAATCCCACCACAAGAAAGAGTCATGTCTCTTTTTATATGATTACAAATGCTCTGGCGCACCAAAGTTTACATTTTGTTAAATTTGGAATTATTCTGGGTTGGTTTGGCCTTTTTATACATTAATTGAGTTTCTAGACATTTAATATGCATAATTAAAATTTGAAGTGCAAGCACATGCTCCGGTGCACCAAAGTTGGCTGAAAAATCACATGTGTGTCCTTGGGTGAATTTCTAGGTCCCATGCAAGAAATGGGAATGAAATTCAAACATCTGGGCGTCTTGATTCAGTCGAGAACAATGAGTAACTTGGTTTTAAAAGTCCTGTAAGTCCAAAACTCGCCTGGAAATGATAAAACTTGGCAAGGTGTGATGTCATGGCACAAACTTGTTGTGGTAAAAAGCCTTAGCCGCATTGGAACAAGTTTTGGTATAAGATTCTTGCAAACTGGAGTCTCTCAAGAAGGCTCGTGATTCTGAGAGGCATGTCACCTCTGTGTGTGAAATGATATACGATGCCCCCCTTGATTTTCTTTACAAAGGCAACATAGAACTATATGACTGTCATGTTAAATTGTGGGATTAGTCCGGTTTCATTTGGCCTTGTTTATATAGTAATTGAGTTTCTGGTCATTTAACGTGCATAATTCAATTTTGAACTACAAGCACATGCTCCAGTGCACCAAAGTTGGTTAAATAATAACATGTCTATCCTCTGGTGAATTTCTAGGTCCCATGCAAGAAATAGAATGAAAATTAAACATCTGGGCGTCATGGCTCGGCCGAGAACATTGAGAAACTTGGTATTAAAATTCTTGTAAATAGAAAACATGCCTGAAAATCATGAAACTTGGCATGGTGTCATGTCATCGTGCTATCATGTTGTGGTAAAACTTTTGGCCGAACAGGAACAAGTTTTGGTATGGGCTTCTTGCAAATGGGAGCATCTCTCAAGAAGGCTCGTGGTTCTGAGAGGGAACGTGCCAGCTTTGTGTGTGAAATGATATACACTACCCCCCTTAATTTTCTTTATAGAGGCAACATAGAACTATATGAGTGTCGTGTTAAATTTTGAAATTATTCTGGGTTCGTTTTGCCTTTTTTATAAATTAATTGAGTTTCTTGACATTTAATCTGCATAATTCAAATTTGAACTACAAGCACATGCTCTAGTGCACCAAAGTTGGTTGAAAAATTACATGTGTGTCGTCGGGTAAATTTCTAGGTTCTATGCAAAATGTGATTGAACATCAAACATCTGGGCATCATGGCTCGGTCGAGAACATTGAGAAACTTTTTTTTAAAATTCTTGTATATCCAAAACACGCCTAAAAAATCATGAAACTTGGCATGGTGTCATGTCATGGTACTATCATGATGTGGTAAAACTTTTGGCCGAATAGGAACAAGTTTTGGTATAGGCTTCTTGCAAATCGGAGCTTCTCTCAAGAAGGCTAGTGGTTATGAGAGGGAGCGTGCTAGATTTGTGTGTGAAATGATACACACTGGCCCCCTTGATTTTCTTTACAGAGGCAACATAGAACTGTATGAGTGTCGTGTTAAATTTTGGAATTATTCTGGGTTCGTTCGACCTTTTTTATACTTTAATTAAGTTTTTGGATATTTAATGTGCATAATTCAAATTTGAACTACAAGCACATGCTCCAGTGCACCAAAGTTGGTTGAAAAATTACATGCGTGTCCTGGGGTGAATTTCTATGTCCCATGCAAGAAATGTGAATGAAAATCAAACATCTAGGCATCGTGGCTCGGTCGAGAACATTGAGAAACTTGGTTTTAGAATTCTTGTAAATCTAAAACACGCCTGAAAATCATGAAACTTGGCATGGTGACATGTCATGGTACTATCATGCTGTGGTAATTTTTTTGGCTGAATAGGAACAAGTTGGTATAAGCTTCTTACAAACCGGAGATTCTCTCAAGAAGCCTCGTGGTTCTGAGAGGGAACGTGCCACATTTGTGTACGAAATGATATAAGCTGCCCCCCCCCCCCCCCTCGTGATTTTCTTTATAGAGGCAAGATAGAACTATATGAGTGTCGTGTTAGATTTTGGAATTATTCCGGGTTCGTTTGTCCTTTTTTATACATTAATTGATTTTCTGGACAATTAATGTGCATAATTCAAATTTCAACTACAAGCACATGATCAAGTGCACCAAAGTAGTTGAAAAATCACATGCGTGTCCTCGGGTAAATTTCTAGGTTCCATGCAAGAAATGGGAATGAAATTCAAACATTTGGGCCTCATGGCTCGGCCGGAAACATTGAGAAACTTAGTTTTTTAATGCCTGTAAAGCCAAAACTCGCCTGGAAACCATGAAACTTGGCATGGTGTCATGACATGCCACTAACATGCCATGGTAAAAAACTTGTCCGAATTGGAACAAGTTTTGGTATAAGCTTCTTGCAAATAGGAGCTTCTCTCAAGAAGCCTCGTGGTTCTGAGAGGGAACCTGTCACCCTTGTGTGCGAAACGATTTACATTTCCCCCCTTGATTTTCTTTACAGAGGCAACCTAGAAGTATATGACTGTCGTGTTAAATTATGGGATTATTCTGGGTTCGTTCGGCCTTTTTATACTTTAATTAAGTTTTTGGATATTTAATGTGCATAATTCAAATTTGGACTACAAGCACATGCTCCAGTGCACCAAAGTTGGTTGAAAAATTACATGCATGTCCTGGGGTGAATTTCTATGTCCCATGCAAGAAATGTGAATGAAAATCAAACATCTAGGCATCGTGGCTCGGTCGAGAACATTGAGAAACTTGGTTTTAGAATTCTTGTAAATCTAAAACACGCCTGAAAATCATGAAAATTGGCATGGTGACATGTCATGGTACTATCATGCTGTGGTAATTTTTTTGGCTGAATAGGAACAAGATGGTATAAGCTTCTTACAAACCGGAGATTCTCTCAAGAAGCCTCGTGGTTCTGAGAGGGAACGTGCCACATTTGTGTACGAAATGATATAAGCTGCCCCCCCCCCCCTCGTGATTTTCTTTACAGAGGCAAGATAGAACTATATGAGTGTCATGTTAGATTTTGGAATTATTCCGGGTTCGTTTGTCCTTTTTTATACATTAATTGATTTTCTGGACAATTAATGTGCATAATTTAAATTTCAACTACAAGCACATGCTCGAGTGCACCAAAGTAGTTGAAAAATCACATGCGTGTCCTTCTAGGTTCCATGCAAGAAATGGGAATAAAATTCAAACATCTGGGCCTCATGGCTCGGCCGGAAACATTGAGAAACTTAGTTTTTTAATGCCTGTAAATCCAAAACTCGCGTGGAAACCATGAAACTTGGCATGGTGTCATGACATGCCACTAACATGCCATGGTAAAAAACTTGTCCGAATTGGAACAAGTTTTGGTATAAGCTTCTTGCAAATAGGAGCTTCTCTCAAGAAGCCTCGTGGTTCTGAGAGGGAACCTGTCACCCTTGTGTGTGAAACGATTTACATTGCCACCCTTGATTTTCTTTATAGAGGCAACCTAGAACTATATGACTGTCGTGTTAAATTATGGGATTAGTCCGAGTTCGTTCGGCCTAGTTTATACATCAATTGAGTTTCTGGTCATTTATTGTGCACAATTCAATTTTGAACTACAAGCACATGCTCCATTGCACCAAAGTTGGTTGAAAAATAACATGTGTGTCCTCAGGCGAATTTCTAGGTCCCACGAAAGAAATGGCAATGGAATTCAAACATCTGGGCGCCGTGGCTCGGCTGAGAACATTGAGAAACTTGGTTTTAAAATTCTTGTAAATCCAAAACACGCCTGAAAATCATGAAACTTGACATGGTGTCATGTAATGGCATTATCCTGCTGTGGTAAAAAAATGGTGAAACCGGAACAAGTTTTGGTATAAGGATCTTGCAAACCGGAGCTTCTCTCAAGATGGCTCGTGGTTCTGAGAAGGAACGTGCCACCTTTGTGTGCGAAACGATATACGCTGCCCCCCTTGATTTTCTTTATGGAGGCAACATAGAACTATATGAGTGTCGTGTTAAAATTTGGAATTATTCCGGGTTCGTATGGCCTTTTTTATACATTAATTGTGTTTTTGGTCATTTCATGTGCATAATGCAAATCTGAACTAGAAGCACATGCTCCAGTGCACCAAAGTTGGTCCAAAAATCACATGTGTGTCCTCGGGTAAATTTCTAGGTCCCATGCAAGAAACGGGAATGAAAGTTAAACATGTGAGTGCCATGGCTCGGTCGGAAACATTGAAAAACTTGGTTTTTTAATTCCTGTAAATCCAAAACCCACATGAAAATCATGTAACTTGGCTTGGTGTCATGACATGGCACTAACATGCTGTGATAATTTTGTTGTCCGATTTGCGAAGGTGCACACATTAACAACCAACAAAGGTATTTTGGAACAAGTGTTGTCACGTTACACTCGGAAACACAAGTATTATTGAAACTGTGGGCGTTCTACTTACCATTTACTTACCGCCACACGTCCTATTTTCTTATTAGCTAGGAGGCGCCATGCAGGGTAGCTATTTGAGTATGGGAGGCGTGCGATCAGACCCCTGTGTGTGCTTATCTAGAGGAGAGACCTTTGACCTCCATCTGCCGCCCACCTCTCTCCCAAGTTCTCCACTAATGGCGCCCGAGCCCTTGTTTAATGGTGTGGCTATGTCTCACTCGACTCAGATTTAAAAGAGAAAAAAGAAAGTGTGAAAAGAAAATTTTGGATAGATCTTGATGTAAGATTCGACGGACCTATATAGCATCTACTACAACTTATAGCAAGACTAATGAATACATAAGGACGACGACAGTGGATAATAATTGTCTTACATATCTAGTAAGATAATAAAAATTCACATGCGGCTACGCCCAAAGTACACAAGGCAAAAGAAGAAGGAAGACGCATACAACGATCTGGCTCGCTGATCTCTACTTTCTTGATGCGCTACAGGTCGCGGAGACTAGTTCTCGCGGCGAGCAGTGATGATCTCTTTCATCAGTTTCATGTCCTTAATACGCTACTCGGCAGCAACCACGGGTTCCTCCACCATCCTTTCGCACTCGATGCAGAGCATGTCATTCTCGTCCATAAATTTCTTGATGATGACGCCTGTCCTATTCAACAAGGCAGCGGTCTCCTCCGCCAGCTTCGCCCTTTTGGCAATCTTCGCCCTCAGCAGGTCGCGCTCGGCCCAGAGCTTCGCATTTCCATCCCCTACTTGTCAGATGACGCCGGTAGCCTGTTCAAACGAGGTATTCACCTCATCCTGCAGCTTCATCTAGCAAGAGATCTGATCCATCTGGCTATGGACAATTGCATGCATGTGCCTGTAAGAGTCCTCGCCTACCCATGAGATATTTTCCCAGGCCACAGCAGTGCAGGAGGACATGTCTGCTGCATTCACAGCATGGCAGGACATCTCTGCTGCTTCCGCGGCATGGGCGGACCAGTCTGCTGCATCGATGTCATGGCGGGACCTCCGTGCCGCTTCGGTGGCATGGCGGGACCTCTGTGCTGCTACTGTCGTGCGGCAAGACATGTCGGTTGCTTTCACGGCTAGGCGGGACTTCTCTCGTGCTTCCGCTTCCATGTTCCCCTCTCCCTGGTGGTAATTTCTCAACCCAGAACTCACGCTAGCCTTGGCAAACGCAAGAGAACGATGCTGAATGACTTGTTTGCTTTTATGGATGAGGAGTTGAGGAGGAATGTGCAGTCATCTTGGCGTAGTAGTATTTATAACCGAGTACAAATACGCTCCTAAGTGGGAGACAATTTAGGTTGTGATTGGTATGAACAGGTTTGCAATTAAATATATCAGTGTGATCGGGGTGAACATGAGTAGTAATTTGGGATGTGACGAGACGCATGCTCAAAATTTCGAAGTGCGGCACTATTCCGGATGGCATAACGCGGGCACGTGTTCTCGGCCGTGGTGTAGCTGTTTTATAATATGCCATGGTACTTCTTTTTCTACTGCTGTGTACGTGCAATAACTACCACCATCGGATACATATCTTACAGTTATTGGGTCGTACGACAGGAATAGCTTCACGGCGTGCTATAGACTAGTCTTTTTTCACACGTGTTACATCGACACATATCATCTCTCTCCCTCTTTACCACGCTCACACCTATCTCTCAAGAATTCTCGCATGCACCATCTCTAGCTCCCTTGGTCGATGCCACCCACATACACTTGTACTCTGATTTTAGTACATTATACACGGAGAGAAAAGGTGCACACACACACTCGTCCTCTCTCACACATGCATCTGTAGCTACAAATTGTAGTGTTCTCAACCATCTGATTGGCTCTATCAAAGGTGTAGTACCTTGAAGTATGTCTAGAGGGGGTGATTAGACTACTTGACCAATTAAAAACTTAACCTTTTCCCAATTTTAGGCATTGGCAGATTTTAGCTACTTTAGGACAAGTCAAGCAATCATCACTCTATTCAAGCAAGCATGCAAAGAGTATATAGGCATCGGAAATTAAAGCATGCAACTTGCAAGAAAGTAAAGGGAAGGGTTTGGAGGATTCAAATGCAATTGGAGACACGGATGTTTTTGGCGTGGTTCCGATAGGTGGTGCTATCGTACATCCACGTTGATGGAAACTTCAACCCACGAAGGGTAATGGTTGCGCGAGTCCACGGAGGGCTCCACCCACGAAGGGTCCACGAAGAAGCAACCTTGTCTATCCCACCATGGCCGTCGCCCACGAAGGACTTGCCTCACTAGCGGTAGACCTTCACGAAGTAGGCGATCTCCTTGCCCTTACAAACTCCTTGGTTCAACTCCACAATCTTGTCGGAGGCTCCCAAGTGACACCTAGCCAATCTAGGAGACACCACTCTCCAAGAAGTAAGAAATGGTGCGTTCATGATGAACTCCTTGCTCTTGTGCTTCAAATGATAGTCTCCCCAACACTCAACTCTCTCTCATAGGTTTTGGATCTGGTGGAAAGAAGATTTGAGTGGAAAGCAACTTGGGGAAGGCTAGAGATCAAGATTCATATGATAGGAATGGAATATCTTGGACTCAACACATGAGTAGGTGGTTCTCTCTCAGAAATGGTAAGTTGGAAGTGTAGGTTCGTTCTGATGGCTCTCTCCACGAATGAAGAGGAGGTGGAGGGGTATATATAGCCTCCACACAAAATCTAACCGCTACACGCAATTTACCAAACTCGGTGGGACTAATTCAACAGACACGGTCGGACCGATTTAGTAAACCTAGTGACCGTTAGGATTTTCGGTGGGACTGACATGCATTTCGGTGAGACCGATTCGGTTAGGGTTAGGGCATAACGTAATCTCGGTAGGACCAATTACACAAACTCGGTGAGACCGGTTTGGTAATAAGCTTTCCAGAGAGTTGGTCAGGTAAACTCGGTGGGACCGATTTTCTCTTTTCGGTGAGACCGAAATGTTACAAAAGGGAAACAGAGAGTTTACATTGCAATCTCCATGGGACCGATCGCTCACTTCGGTTTGACCAAAACGTTACGAAGGGAAACAGAGAGATTACAATCCCATCTCGGTGAGACCGAGATCCCTATCGGTAAGACCGATTTGCTTAGGGTTTCTGGCAGTGGCTATGACTTTTGGAATTGGTGGCGCCAGATAGGAAGAACCGGTGTGACCGATTTTGGCTTTGGGTTTAGGTCATTTGTGGATGTGGGAAAGTACTTGAGGGTTTTGGAGCATATCATTAAGCACATGAAGCAAGAGGATCATTAAGCAACACCTCATCCCTCCTTGATAGTATTGGCTTTTCCTATAGACTCAATGTGATCTTGGATCACTAAAATATAAAATGAAGAGTCTTGAGCTTTTCAGCTTGAGCCAATCCTTTGTCCTTAGTATTTTGAGGGATCCACTTTCATCATCCATGCCATGCCATTCATTGAGCTTTCCTGAAATAATAATCTTGGAATAGCATTAGCTCAATGAGCTATATGTTGTTATGAATTACCAAAACCACCTAGGGATAGTTGCACTTTCAATATCCCCCTTTTTGGTAATTGATGAAAACCTATAGATCAAAGCTTCGACAAATGATAATAAGATTGAATAACATCGTCGCTTTGAGAAGTATGTGATAAGCAAGAGCTCCCCCTAAATTTGGGCATAGTTTAAGATTTGCTTTGGACTGCAAATGCACAATGAATTAGGCTCATGGGTTACTATTCCATGTCACATACATCTTGGTGGAGCGCTCAAAATAATAAACATTGAATACATGCACTCATCACCAAGCATAGTGAATGATCACATAGGATAGATAAGATAATATCATCAAACATGCATAAGTGTAGCTTATGATCAGACACATGATCAGCAATGTCTCACAAGCATAGTATCACAAGCAATCAGAAGCAAACAAGTTTAACCACCAAATCAAAGCAAGAGAGAACAAAAGCAACACTCTCTCTCTCTCGAAGCCTATGATCTATACATTTTTCTCCCCCTTTGGCAACAAGTTACCAAAAAGTTCATAGAAAATGCATAGTGCTAGATCGACTCTCAGGCTTGATCTTCTGGTGGTGGTGTCCGGATAACTCCTTGGACGAAGGCTTCAGTTGGAGTAGAGGGTGCTGGAGCTGGTTGCACTGGAGCTGAAGGGGCTGTAGCTGGTGCAGATGTTGTTGCTCTGGTGTCTGTCACAGGCACTGCAACTGACCTCTGGGCTCTGGGTTCTCTAGCAAACACATTAGTTGTAGTCTTTCCCTGCCTCTTCTGCATGTCATCCTGCAGCTGCTCTACCACTGACTGAATCTCAGTTACTTTGACATCAAGGTCATGGAATTTGAATTCCATGATTCTCTCCAGGCTCTCCTGATTCTGAGTGAGGGTGGCCAATCCCTTCTCAATCCGCAGTGTTGATGCTATTAAGTAACCAAGCTGCTCCTGCTTGTTCTTCAAGTAATATTCAGATGCCTCCTCTTGAGTTGGCATCCTGGCAGCCTTCTCCTTCTTTGCCTTCTCCTTCTTCTCTTGAGCTTGAATTGATGTTGGATCATTCTCATTCATGACAACCTCATTGTCCTCAAAGTCTGGATAAAGTGGAAAATATTCCTTATCCAATTGATATTTCCCTATGACCATCTTTGAGTTTATCAACTCCTGAATCTGAGGTGCATATCCACAACTCCTCTTCTGATCTGCTGCAGTCCTCTTAATGGTTTCAATCATAAGGCTCATGACTTTAAACTTTTGTGGCACATCAAACACATGTAATATGTTGATGGCATGCCCTCTGATCATGTTATGGTCACCAGACTTAGGCAACAGAGTGTGCCTCAGAATCCAATTGATAGTTGGCAGCCCTGACAACAGAATGTGAACTGATCCAAACTTATGTGTCTCAACTGCCTTTTCTGGGATCTCCTTGTACATGTGTGCCATGGAGTTGTGATCCATCTTCTTCTTTGCATAGATATCTAGGTCATCCTCATTTTCCTTTGGGGCATTTATCAGACTTGCCCATTCTTCAACAGTTGACTGGTACCTTGTACCTTCAAACATCCAAACAATTCTTCCATCTAGATAAAATTGTGCTGTGGAGTAGAATTGCATGATAAGTTCATCATTCCAGTGGGTGAGCTTTTGCCCAACAAAATCAGCAACTCCACAAGCAACAAAGCTGTCTTGCACTCCAGGATAGTGCTCTTCATTGTCCTTGATGTAGGTCCAGTCGACCCACCTCATGTCACAAACTATGGGCTTCTTATTCAGCAGAATTGTCTCATAGAAGTCCTGCTGTTCCTTTGTATGGAACCTGTAATCAATAGCAGTTCTTCTCCTTGAGGCAAATGGATCTTCCATCCTCCATAGCCTCAACCCTGAGTCCTTCTTGATCCTCATGTCCTCAGCCACAGGATGGGCATCATTGTCGTCTGGTATCTTGGGCTTGAGCTTCCTTAGGACATGTGCTTCTTCATCTTCTTCTTCAGCAACATTTGGCACTGGGCCTTGTTCTTCTCAGCCGCTGGAATACTCCTAGTATTCCTCTTTGGTATTTGCTTGGCCTTGGAGGCAGCTTTGGGTGCTTCCTTGGGCTTAGATGTTGCAGCCCCTGATCTTATAGCATCACCCATAAGCTTTGGTGCCTTAGGTGCTGGTGCAGCAACCTCCTCTTCCTCTTTAGAATCTCTTCTCATAGAGGGCTTTCCAAGAACCTGGGCAATTGTGGTTCTTGCTCTCTTCTTTCTCTTGTCCTGAGCACCTTCATCCTCTGATTCTATGGTGAACTTCATAGTCTCTCAAGTGGGAACTTTCTTGGGTTTGTAAGAAGTGACTTTCTTTTCAGGTGCCTCTTTGGGTTCAGTATGTTCTGGCACTTGAGTGGACCTTCTGGCTTTGGGTATTGGTGTCCTCTTGGCAGGAACTTTCTTGTTGAGGCCTGGCTTTGTATTATTTGCTGAGCCATATTCCTTCTTGAGCACTACTTTCTTGGAAGTGGCCTCATCTTCTTCAGCTTTGTAGTCCTCATCCTCTGAGTCTGAAGTTCTCTTCCTCCTTTGCCTGGTAGCAGCCTTAGGCAGGTTGCTAGGAGTGCTCCTGCTCCTTTCATCTGTACTTGAGGGACTAGTGCCCTCACTCAAGTCCATCTGCTCTTCTGACCTGTTCTGGCTGTCACTCTGGTCTGACATGCTGCAAAAGCTGACTGCTGGCCCTGCGAAGAGTTATAGATGAGATAGAATGGATGAGCATCACAAAATGCAGAGATTTTTGCAAAAGAATGATTCAAAAATTCAGTTTTAGTTTTCCACAAAAAGCATTTCGGATCAACCGATTTTCAAACTCGGTGATACCGAAGCAGTTTTGGAACCTAAACTGATGATCTCGGTTGGACCGACTCACAGTTCGGTGGCACCAAGACTGCTAGGGTTTCACAGAATCCTAAAATCGGTCGCACCGATTAGTAATTCTCGGTCAGACTGAGAGTCACTAGTGCAATGGCATAAGCCAAATCGGTGAGATCGAGTTTTTCAACTCGGTGGGTCTGAGATGGTTTCGGCGGAAACCTAACCCTAAAATTTTGAATCCCATCTAATCTATGGACTACATTGAGTGTATAGGATTGTTTCAGTCATGGCAAGAATCAGTAAGAACACAATGTGCAAGGAATCAGACGAGGATAGCACAATGATCGAGTCCATACCCTAGCTTGGTGGTGAACTCGCTACGGCAACAACGGCGGGGGCGAAATCCGTTGACGGTGGCGGAGACCAGCTACTGGAGGCGGCTGGCGACGAGGAGACGATCCGGAGACCTTCGAAGGCAGAGCGACCTATTGCGCGGGCGAAGGGGTTTGGAGAAATTTCCAAATTTTTGCCCGTGACTATATATAGCCCGACCCTGTCGGTGTGACCGAGTGGAACAACTCGGTGGCACCGAGATGCATAACTGTGTATAGTTACAGCAAATCGGTGTGACCAAAAAGTTCAAATCGGTTGCACCGAGATTGAAAACTCAGATCAACTTAATGATCTCGGTAGGACCGAAATGGAGGAATCGGTTAGACCGAGAGTCACAAGGAGGTTTTGGAAGTTTAAGTCTATGATGAATCGGGGACTCCGAGTGCTCCTCACACAGAGTGGTTCGAATCTGACTTGATCAAATTTTGTGATGTAGCATGAATAGAGTTCGAGACAAGAAAATCATAGATAGCTAGAGAAAGTTCTTAGGCATTCTTGTCCATCCACTTGGCAAAAAGAAAAGAAGCCAAACAATCAAAACAACAAGTGGATGTCCTTGAATGTGTAAAATAAGCACCAACATGCTCACACAATAAAATGGCAAATGAAATATGTGGCAAAGCATGCACAACCAATTCTAGCATCTATCAAACAATTGGCGATGACTAGGTCATCTATCTATGAGTATATTGACTTAGGAGTCAAATGAGAACATTTGATCATAGGTCATACTCATTGTTTAAGCTCAAGTGGGGTTACCACTTTTACATCATGCATTGATGTTTTCACACCATTAGAGTTGCTTTGACTCAATTCTTAGAGTTAAGCTCCCCCTAGATGTGAGATCCCTCCTTAGAGGGATGAACTAACCTTGGGTTTTGTCGATGATGACTTCATGTAGGTGTTGAAGATGTGGATGCTCAATGTTGATGTAGATCATTTGGAGCAATCCTTTGGAGTGAGTTGCACTTTCAACTTACCTACATGGGTTAGTCCCACAAGGAACAAACAAGAATATCCATAGACATAGAGTGATGCACACACAAGATGATGTCCACGAAATCATTAGGTTACCTTGTCCCTTGCCTTACCAACATGAGGGTTTGTGACTCCTTGAACTAGTGCAAGATGTGGAAGTTGATTGCACTTGTTCTTGCCATAATGATATGAGTGAAGAATGTTGGCGGAGTCACCCTCAAGAACTTCTAGTTCTTCTTCTTCGGGATCCACATCATCTTGATGGGAATCCTTGGAGTTGTAGTTGTACTTGATGAAGTAGAACTTGACGTAGTCTTGGGAACCCACTTGAACGAGGCTTTAGGTGCTTCTTCAAATGCATCAATCTCTTCTTGAAGCTTGTCCTTGCCTTTGTTCTTGTGGTCTTGTGGTGGAAGATCATCTTGATCTTGTGTTCCCTTGAAGTTAGTAGGATCATACTTCTCTTGTTGAGGAACAAACTTTGTCTTGGGGTATTGATCTTCTTCCCACTCAACTCCATTGGCATTGAACTTTCGTTCAAAACCAACACCTTGATTCTTCCGGTGCCTTCCTTGCTTGCGTACAATTTCCTCGAATTGCTTACTCCCGACAAGGCTCTTGTAAATACCTTTCTCTATAATTCCCTTCAATAAGCTATTTTGTTGCTCAAGTGTAACTTGGCTAAGAGAATCATTAGTGGAATCAACAGAACTACTAGAAGCAACAATATTGGATTTGACATTATTATTGTTACTACTAGAGGAAGTATCTTTCTTGTACTTGTTACTAGACTTGACTTGAGGCATGTAAGTAGATAAGAGTAAACGCTTGGCAATGTAAGAAGAACTTTTCTTGCAGAGATCATTATTGATTGCTTTTAAGAACTCATGCTCTTGCTCAAGATTGAGCTTTTCAAAGCATAACTTCTCATGAGCCCTTAAAAGTTCTCGATGATCTTCGAAGATAGTTTCATGAGCTAACTTAAGAGTGTTTAGTTCTTTAGTTAGAAGCTCAATTTTCTCCTTATCATTGTCATTCATTTTATCTTGATTAGCATGATTAATTGACGTTTCATCATATTATTCATCACTAGAGTTGTCAACAAGTAAATCATCATCCACAAGCAAGTCATCTTCATCACTATTGAAATCAACATACTCAGGATGTGTTACCTTTGGACCTTTGGCCATGAAGCATCTTCCAATTCCTTCATTTGGTGAATCAAATATGTCGTAGGAGTTGGTTGACACAAGTGCTAGACCGGCAACACCTTCATCTTGAGTATATTCGGAGTCGGAGTGATAGCTTCTCTCGGAGTGATTGTCGGAATCGGAGCCGGAAACCCATTCACCAACATGAGCTTGATGTCTTCATTTTGTGTAGCTCCTTGATGACTTGTCCTTCCTTTCCGAATCATTGCTTCTCCGTGAGGGTCTTCGTTCATAACGATCATCTCTACT
Organism: Triticum timopheevii; assembly: GCA_963921465.1. NCBI lineage: Eukaryota > Viridiplantae > Streptophyta > Magnoliopsida > Poales > Poaceae > Triticum > Triticum timopheevii. Next base: position 251,342,909 of record OY997268.1, read on the forward strand.
CCTCCTCTCTCTTGGTGGTGATTCTTCTCATTTGCTTCTTCTTCTTGGAGAATCTTCTCTTCTTTTGTAGGGTGTCCTACACTCATTGGAATAGTGTCTGGGTCTCCCACAATTGTAGCAATTGCGCTCTCGACTAGAAGATCTTTTGTCATTGCAAGACCTTGACTTGGAGCTTCTTTCTTTGCTTCTACTCTTGTAGAATTTGTTGAAGTTCTTCACCATTAAGCTTAGTTCTTCATTGAAGGTTTGTTTCTCACTTGATGATGTGGGGGCTTCACTTGAGGCTTTGTAAGCACCACTTGACTTGTTGTGAAGTTCCTCCTTATCCTCGAGTGACATCTCATGAGCAACAATTCTTCCAATGACTTCCGTTGGCTTGAGATCTTTGTAGTTTGGCATCATCTGGATCAATGTGCACACGGTATCATACTTTCCATCCAATGCTCTTAGGATCTTCTTGATGATGAATTTGTCGGTCATCTCTTCACTCCCTAAGCCGGCAATCTCATTTGTGATAAGTGCAAGCCTAGAGTACATTTTAGCGACACCTTCACCATCCTTCATTTTGAACTTGTCAAGCTGACTTTGGAGCACATCCAACTTGGATTCCTTGACGGATTCGGTACCTTCATGCATATCAATCAAAGTATCCCAAATTTCCTTTGCATTCTCAAGACGGCTGATTTTGTTGAATTCTTCGGGGCACAATCCGTTGAAATTGATATCACAAGCTTGAGCGTTGTATTGCAGCATCTTCAATTCTTCCGCATTTGCTTCACGGTTCGGTTCTCTCCCATCAAAGAATTCACCTTGCAAGCCAATACAAATAATTGCCCAAATGGCGGGGGTATGTCCGAGAATATGCATTTTCATCTTATGCTTCAAACTAGCAAAATTAGTACCATCAAAGTAAGGACCTCTACGGTGATAATTTCCCTCGCTAGACGCCATACTCTCCTAGGTTGTGAAACCAAGGCTATGACCACCAAAAGCTATGGAATTCAAAGCAAATGGAGACCAATGCTCTGATACCACTTGTAGGACCTTGAAGTATGTCTATAGGGGGGTGATTAGACTACTTGACCAATTAAAAACTTAACCTTTTCCCAATTTTAGGCGTTGGCAGATTTTAGCTACTTTAGGACAAGTCAAGCAATCATCACTCTATTCAAGCAAGCATGCAAAGAGTATATAGGCAGCAGAAATTAAAGCATGCAACTTGCAAGAAAGTAAAGGGAAGGGTTTGGAGGATCCAAATGCAATTGGAGACACAGATGTTTTTGGCGTGGTTCTGATAGGTGGTGCTATCGTACATCCACGTTGATGGAGACTTCAACCCACGAAGGGTAACGGTTTTGTGAGTCCACGGAGGGCTCCACCCACGAAGGGCCCACGAAGAAGCAACCTTGTCTATCCCACCGTGGTCGTCGCCCACGAAGGACTTGCCTCACTAGCGGTAGATCTTCACGAAGTAGGCGATCTCCTTGCCCTTACAAACTCCTTGATTCAACTCCACAATCTTATCGGAGGCTCCCAAGTGACACCTAGCCAATCTAGGAGACACCACTCTCCAAGAAGTAACAAATTGTGCGTTGATGATGAACTCCTTGCTCTTGTGCTTCAAATGATAGTCTTCCCAACACTCAACTATCTCTCATAGGTTTTGGATCTGGTGGAAACAAGATTTGAGTGGAAAGCAACTTGGGGAAGGCTAGAGATCAAGATTCATATGGTAGGAATGGAATATCTTGGCCTCAACACATGAGTAGGTGGTTCTCCCTCAGAAATGGTAAGTTGGAAGTGTAGGTTCGTTCTGATGGCTCTCTCGACGAATGAAGAGGAGGTGGAGGGGTATATATAGCCTCCACACAAAATCTAACCGTTACACACAATTTACCAAACTCGGTGGGACCGATTCAACAGACTCGGTCGGACCGATTTAGTAAACCTAGTGACCGTTAGGATTTTCGGTGGGACTGACATGCATCTCGGTGAGACCGATTCGGTTAGGGTTAGGGCATAACGTAATCTCGGTAGGACCGATTACGCAAACTCGGTGAGACCGATTTGGTAATAAGCTTTCCAGAGAGTTGGTTAGGTAAACTCGGTGGGACTGATTTGCTCTTTTCGGTGAGACCGAAATGTTACAAAAGGGAAACAGAGAGTTTACATTGTAATCTTGGTGGGACCGATCGCTCACTTTGGTTTGACCGAAACGTTACGAAGGGAAACAGAGAGATTACAATCCCATCTCGGTGAGACCAAGATACCTATCGGTAAGACCGATTTGCTTAGGGTTTGTGGCAGTGGCTATGACTTTTGGAATCGATGGCGCCGGATAGGAAGAATCGGTGTGACCGATTTTGGCTTTGGGTTTAGGTCATTTGTGGATGTGGGAAAGTAGTTGAGGGTTTTGGAGCATATCACTAAGCACATGAAGCAAGAGGCTCATTAAGCTACACCTCATCCCTCCTTGATAGTATTGGCTTTTCCTATAGACTCAATGTGATCTTGGATCACTAAAATATAAAATGAAGAGTCTTGAGCTTTTGAGCTTGAGCCAATCCTTTGTCCTTAGTATTTTGAGGGATCCACTTTCATCATCCATGCCATGCCATTCATTGAGCTTTCCTGAAATAATAATCTTGGAATAGCATTAGCTCAATGAGCTATATGTTGTTATGAATTACCAAAACCACCTAGGGTTAGTTGCACTTTCAAAAGGTTCCTGTTGCTCCTTGGCCTTGAGATCGAGAAGTTTAAAACGCGGAGGCTAAGCTGGAGCCGCGAGGTTTTGGTTAATGTGCAGGCCACATATGACACCAACACGACACGAAGCTTCGTCTGCCTGGTGCGCAGTCAGGTGAATACTACTAGTAGTAGTACTACTTTGATGTGTGGCGTCAACTCGCACAAGGATGCAACACTTCCTAAACAAACAAGCATATAAGCTGCTTATACTTCTTACCCAAAGGATCTTTATATCCAACAGACACAAAATACCCTTCGACTATTGGAAATTACTTTAACTGTTGATCTGATGTTGAAGTAATTGTTGCGTCGCCACCAAAACCCACCATCTCTCAAGCTAAAGTAGACTAAGCTAACCCCTATATTAGCATATTACTAAGATAAGCAGAAGGCACTGTAGAATCATTTAGGAGGTGAGCTTGTCAATCTGAATGTGGAGGGACACCATCCTCAACACCCCAGCCCAGGTTAGCAGCTTGGGCGGAACTGTGAAGAAAGTTAGCTCATGCACGTCGACATCGCTGGGATCCTTCCTGCTTACCACCTTGATTCCCATCTTGACGGCATCGATCCTGCCTTTGGGCTTCCCCGACGGGCCGTTCACCCACAACTTGACCGCAAAGTGCGGCATTGGGACACCCCCGCTTTGATGTAGATTACCAACACGACGATAGGCGCGCCGATGTCGGGCTTGCCTCCGACCAAGATAAACGCGCGACCGTCCTCCTCTGTGAATAGCAAGAGATGTGGCTTCGACACAGGCACTTGCAGCTGGAGCACCTTGTCGTACTGGCTCCTATGCACGGGCATGGGATGCACGGTGATGATGTGGCGGGAGAGCACCGGCGGCCGGCCTTCGTAGCTGCAGACACACGCTCTCGTGATCGGCGAGCTTGTGGTAAGTGACATAGAGCCCCAGAGCCTTAGAGGAGAGGACGGCCTCCATCGTTGTGTTCCGCACATCGAAGCCGCCGCCGCGCTCGCACTTCTGGCACTGCTGCTGGTTCCCGGGGCGCTCGCCCACGTCAGTCCGCGCAGGACAGGTGCCCTCCCTTGCACTTCACAAATCAATCGAACAACACATCAATCAAGAAACATGCACCTTTCTCGATCAGCCGAACGGACGAGGTGTATTCGAACCTCATACACTAGAGGGTTCGAGGGGCGGAGGCACAAGGGGCAGTGGAGCAAGGTGATGTCCATAAGACCATAGAGAACTCCATCATCGGATCTTGTTCCGTCAGCATTATCTCGCCCTCCTCGTGCAAAACCATCTCTCGCTTTAGGGCCGGGGCATTACATCACATATTCATAATACTTCATGGTGCACTAAATCAACACATGTAAGTATCAAAAGGAAAGTCACGACAGGCGTGCATGCATTGTAATTAATGCATCAGTAAATGCAAATTGTTGAAATATATCGAGTTTTGTGCTTTGATTTGTCACGTCAACTCGTACAACCAGAAGTTTCATTACAACGCTCTCTCCCTCGCCCATGAGTGTGGTGGCCCGCAGGACTAGGAGAAGCTTTCGCTACACGCTCTCCCTCCCGCACGCGGTGGACATGCAGCAGTTCATTAGGTGTCGGATGGCCAGAAGCATAGTAGTAGTACTCCACTGCAGTACTACCATCATTGTTCAACTTCCCGAAGAGGCGAAGACTCAAGCGCAACCCAGACACTCGTGTGGCAGATTCATGTGTAGGGGAGGTAGTATAGTGATGTAGTCTACCGTGCCTCTAAGCTTAAAATCGTTAGAGTCAGCTCCATGCGAGGAGGCAATCTCGAATCATTCTTTTGATTAAAATAATCTTCTAGCCCTACCTGTCATCCTGGTGATTGTAGTTTGCATGCTCATCTGTTCAAGACAGGAATATATACTTTAATTTGTGGTGGGGAAAATGTAGAGGTTGCAACAATTATATTTTACACTTCTGGTCTTTTAGCCTAGTTTAGAGGCAAGCATGTGGGGTCAGTGCTATGATGTGTCGTGTCAACTCGTACAACGAGGAGAATCTTGATTTTACTACTACATGCCCTCTACTATGTGCATGGTGGCTTGCAAACGAGGACAGACTTTTGCTTACTACAACAAGCTATGCCTCCCGCACGCGGTGGACGGACATGGAGCAGTTGATTCGATACTGTAGAAGTAGTAACATCATTGTTTGTCTTCTCGAAGATGCGAAGAGCCAAGCGCAACCCAAACGTGGCAGTAGAGAACGCTCACGTGGTGTGGTGAGGAGCCTTGGAGCACATATAGTGAGGCTCTTGCATGAGAAAAAATTGTCATGCAATGTAACACCCACGATGCGGCTATATCTCCCACGTGTCGAAGCACGACTTAAAGGCATAACCGCATGGTGGTTTTGTCGCAAGAAAGGTCATCCTCACACAATCCCATGTAATGAACAAGAATGGATAAAGAGTTGGCTTACAATCACCACTTCTCACAATGAACATATAATTCATACATCATTCAAAGCACACACATAGTCCGACTACGGATGAAGCCAAAAGAAAAGAAGATAACCCAACTGCTAGATCCCCAATCATCCCAACTGGGCTCCACTACTGATCAACATGAAATGAAACATAGGAACGACCAAGATCTTCGTTGAGCTTCCATCTGAGCTCAGTTGCATCACCTGCACTGGTATCATCAGCACCTGCAACTGGTGTGATAGTATCTGGTGAGTCACGAGGACTCAGCAATCTCAAAACCCGCGAGATCAAGACTATTTAAGTTTATGGGTAGGAAGTGGTAATGAGGTGGAGTTGCAGCAAGCACTAAGCAAATATGGTGGCTAACATACGCAAATAAGAGCGAGAAGAGAAGCAACGGAACGGTCGTGAAGCTATAAGTGATCCTAAAACTACGCACAATCATAACACAAAGACCGTGTTCACTTCCCGGACTTCGCCGAAAAGAGACCATCACAGCTACATACGCGGTTGATGCATTTTAATTAAGTCAAGTGTCAAGTTCTCTACAACCGGATATTAACAAATTCCCATCTGCCACATAACCGCGGGCACGGCTCTCGAAAGTTTATACCCTGCAGGGGTGTCCCAACTTAGCCCATCACAAGCTCTCACGATCAACGAAGGATATTCCTTCTCCCAGGAAGACCCGATCAGTCTCGGAATCCCGGTTTACAAGACATTTCGACAATGGTAAAACAAGACCAGCAAAGCCGCCCGATGTGCCGACAAATCCCGATAGGAGCTGCACATATCTCGTTCTCAGGGCACACCGGATGAACACTACGTACAACTAAAACCATCCCTCAAGATTCCCTAAGGTGGCGCTGCAAGTGGCTCTAGTTCGGACCAACACTCGGAGGAGCACTGGCCCAGGGGGGTAAAATAAAGATGACCCTTGAGTCTGCAGAACCCAAGGGAAAAAGGCTTAGGTGGCAAATGTTAAAACCAAGGTTGGGCCTTGCTGGAGGAGTTTTATTCAAAGCGAACTGTCAAGTTGGTCCCATAAATCACCGAACCGTGTAAGGAACACAAAATCAAGGAACATAACACCGGTATGATGGAAACTAGGGCGGCAAGAGTGGAACAAAACACCAGGCATAAGGCCGAGCCTTCCACCCTTTACCTAGTATATAGATGCATTAATTAAATAAGAGATATTGTGAATATCCCAACATAATCATGTCCATCATGGAGCAATCTTCAACTTCACCTGGAACTATCAACTCTATAAGAGGAGCTGAGCAAAGCAGTAACATAGCCAAACAATTGTTTGCTAGGAAGGGTGAAAAAGGTTAGGGGCTTACATGGCAATTTGGGAGGCTTGAAGAGCAAGTGATAGGTAGCGCAGCATAGCGATAGAACAAAGCAACTAGCAAGCAAAGATAGAAGTGATATCGAGGGTAATGGTCATCTTGCCTGAGATCCCACAAGGAAGAAGAACGAGTCCAAGAAGTAGGCGAACCAACATAGTCGAACGGATCCTCACAACTCCGGAACGAAACCGAAGCTAACGAGAGAAGCAAACCGGAAAGGAGGAAACAACATGGTAAACACACAAGCATAATCATGGCATGATGCACAATCAAGTATGATGCATGTCCAGTTTAATGAGGCATGGCATGGCAAAGTGCAACAAACAATACTACAAGTTAAGTGGAGCTCAATATGCAACGAGTTGCATATTGACAAAACACCACATAAATTACTTAGTTCTCTCCCGTTTATGTACCCAACAATATTAAATGTTATTAAACATGGCAAGGGGTGAAGCATAAGTAAACTAAATATTTAGGCAAGTTTAAATGAGGCCAAAAATAACAAACAACAATTCCGGAAAATCCCCATGTGTCAATTAGCAATTTAACGCAACAACAATTTTTAAGCATTTAAATGTTGTTATCATGATGCGGATGACATAAGCATGTTTTATGCAATTTTTATGAAAATGTTGACATGAGCATGTTATGAAGCATTTGTCACCATGGCGGAACAAAAAGGGTGCCACGGCGGCGAAATGAAAATGGTGCCACGGCAATATATCGGTTCCGGTAGCTCACGGAGATATCGGTGCAAAAGAAGTGGCTGTGAGCGTGTCAGGCAAGGATGGTGGGGTGCTCCTGGATTCCGGGTTCCCACGGGACGACGGCATCGCAAATTGGGAAGGTGCAAAGACCTCTCTCGAACACGGTGCAAACACGAGCATCTCATACAACACACATGCATTCGTTTGCGGGCGTCGTCTCGGGGTTATACCTTTGAAGCATGCATTTTTGGAGCGGTTCGGGTTCGGTACGATGTAGAGGAAGTAGTCGTTCACGGGTCGTCATGGGAAGTAGTTGTTCACATGGCGACGGTAGTGGAAGTAGTCGTTCTCGTGACAGTAGTGGAAGTAGTGGTACACGTTTCGGAGAGGAACTTGACGGATTCGAATCCCTTGGGGGTTGTCGTGGTACTTGCGGTCTCGGCGACGGTAGTTGTACACGATCGAAGAGGAACTTGGCGTGTCCAAAATCGAGGATCATCATGTACTTGATGTTTCGGTCAGGGCAGCAAAACATAGTCGAACTTAGCGTATCCGAAGGGGTACTTGGCGAACAATGGTCGTCGTGGTACTTGTAGCTCGTGTAACTCCACCGGTCGTTGCGTGAAGATAGTCGTACATGAACGTAGATGAACTTGACGGGTCCTGATGTCCCGGTACTTGGCATCCCCTCGGCCATTGACGATGAAGAAATGAAACGTAATGGTGCGGCAGAGTAGCAGCGGGGTCGGACGCGGAGGAAGAGGATCGCCTTAGCGCTAGCGAGCAGGCAGGAGGTCCGCGACGGAGAAGGACGGCGGGGACAGGCGAGCTCATGGCTGCCAGCGAGCTTGGCGAGGCCAAGGCGGCGAGGCGGGGCGCGGCAGCCATGGAGGTCAACGCGCACGCCCATGCGGTCGTCCTCCTGCTTGAGGTAGAGGATGCAGGGGGCGACGACCACGGCCGGACTTGAGGACGGGGACAGCGAGGCGATGCAAGGAAGGCAGGGCCAACGGGAAGGTGCAGAGGCTCAGTACGGGCGGAGTAGAGGAGGCGAGGCGGACATGGCGCGTGGAAGGAGGCCAAGCGCTGCGGGCGAGCGAACACAGAGAAGAGGAGGCGGGACGCGGACGAGCTCGTACTCGAGCGCCTGAAGAAGATGGCGTGGTGGTGGAGAAGCCGGCGGTGGCGCTGGAAGAAGGCAGCGGCGGCGAGCATCACAAGAGGGTGCGAGCAGAAGGGAACTCCTCTCCCTGGCTCGATGCGTGTGTGTGTGTGAGTGGCGGCGCGAGGTGGTGAACGAGGAGGACGGGGATCGGTTAGGAGATAGCTAGGGTTATAGGGTTTTGGTGGGCTGCCAGGGGCAAATGGGCCGGTCTGGTCTAGCTGGGCTGGCTGGGCTCTCTCTGTCTCTCACACACACACATTCTCTAGCAGAAAAGAAATAGAGAATAAAAAGAAAGAGTGGGCTAGGGAAAGGATTTGCGCATGGGAATAATTTTCCCAGACTCATAAAAATGAGCTTGATCCAGGTAAAATAGAAGTGGGCATGGATGGAAGTTTAAATTCAAACTCATTTGAATTTAATTCAAATGGTTTGAACTAGGACAAGAATTTAGAAGTGTCCAAAATTGTTGAGATTTTTGGTGGGGCTCCGATAAACAAAGAAAGAATTATTGACAAGGTTTTGAGGTCAACTCAGAGCAGAAAAGGCATGGGATTTATTTTGCACGTGTGTTATGGTGATTCCCAAATAATGGAATGTTTTGTTATAGCTCCCTAATAATATTGGGAGGATATGTTATAAAGAGAAAACACCATGTGAGTTCCCTCGATTTAAATGGATCGAATATCCATACAATTTATTTATCTGAGTTTTTAAAAAAAGGGTTGCATGATGACATGATGCAATGCAAGAGATGCAAGGATGAATGCAACGAACAAAACAAATCACACGACGAATCTCGGAATACAAGGAAGGCATCTGGAGCGTCGGTCTCGGGGCGTTACAACACTCCACCACTACAAGAGGATCTCGTCCCGAGATCTAAGGCTGGCACCAAAGGAAGCAGAAAAGGAAGAGGAGAGGTAAACTAAGTTGCTTCTTGACCAAACAAGTGAAACCATGAACCTTGAGAGGTTGAACAAATTGAAAGAAAGAATACAGTGGAATGAACGAGATTGCAAACACTCCGTAAGAAAAGAAGAACATGGGATACAACGAGAACCATGAGGTTAAGTGACAAGATAGATATTGACACCACTCCGGTTAAAACAAGATAGATACGGAATAATAATGATATAATTTGGACATCACTCCGACTGTAAATAGAAGGAATTTAACATGAATTTCACAAGATGAGAGGATACTTGATGAAAACAACAACACACTGCCTCTAGAACTATTGAAAGAATGGCACAATGGGTAAGAAGGATTTCAGACATCAATCTGGTTGAAAAGAGAGGCAAAACATGATAAGATGAAAAGAACTTGAAAAGAGGACACGACACTCCGGTTAAATGGATAGGTATGAAAAGAACACGATCCTCAATACGAGAAGATGAGTGAAGAGAGCAACATCACAATGCCTCCGGAAGAGATAATAGAAGATAGATCATTGGAATAACAGAATGGAGAAGAAAATGCCAACTTCTGCCATAAATGAGCTTGGAAAGCACCCTTCCAAGAAGGTTATAACGGAGTTGTTGGAAAACCAACAACAAAAGCACAAGCTTGTTGTGGGCTTATGGAAAACATCTCAAAATATGAGGTGACAACCGGCCACTAACGGAAACAATTGCTTGCTTGAGATCAACGAAGAGATGAAAACTGCTTTCGCCGAGGGGATAGGAGAAAACTTGGATCATTGATAAGCACCACAATAGCAACATTCCTTAGGGAAGGCTTTAGGTGAAATATGACACAAGATAACTCCAACAAAGAGATTAATGTATTTAAAATACCTCATTCTTGACAACATGTGAATCACAAAACATGAATGGAAATTGTCAAGAATGATATAACACCATCTCAAAAGATAAGGTAGAAAGAATTGCACTTTGGAATGCAAGATGAAGAATACTTGAACTCCCCAAAACAAAACATGTGTTGAGCACCATGTTTAATTTTTTTAGTGTATAGCTTGGCTGATCTTAACTTCAAGAGAAATCTTGAAGAACAATTGAAGAATGAAAAGAATCCTTGATGAACCACCATGTAGAGCCTCCATGAAGAACTCCGGTAAAGAAAAATGATTATGAAGAAGAATTGGAGGTTGAAGAGAACCCGAATTGGAGCCTTGCAATGATTTAGATGGAGCTACGAAATGAGTAAACTTTGAACTCCGGACAAGAAAGATGAATAACTTGGAACCGAGAATTACTTCCTGATGAACAAACTCCGGAAGAAGGAATTAATCACCTAGATGAAACAAGAATAAGAATTATGTCATGCCTATCCTTCATCAATTTAAATTGATGACAAGCAATGGATTTGACATACTACTTATTCTCATAGAAAGGATTAAGAGAGATATAGCGCAAACTTGGGAAAACTTGAACAAACCACCGGTAGGATTCGGAAAGAACGAATTAATTGATACGATAACAACAGAAGAGGAATGTTGAAAGAACCACCGTAAGAATTGAAAATGAAAGTAGCAAAGGCACAATTCACCGGGAAGAATTGGAAAATGAATGAATATACTTGAGGGGATTTAGATACATGAGAACAATGAGATCATGAACTGATTAGAGGGTATTTGAACGATGCACCAGTAAGATTTGGAGAACGATAGCTACACGCTGAGAATGAAGAATTATGGCATGATGGCCTTCGGAGGAAAGAAATAGAAACAACTCATGAAATGCTCCGGATGGGTGAAAAGAATTCTCACAATCAAAACCAATTATGAGAGGATGGCATCAAGCTTGAACTACGCATCTTTGGAAGAACGGGTAAGGATTTAAAAGGAACTCTTCTCCGGTCTTCAAAATCCGAGAATGACGACAAGAAACACCACCATGAATTGTTGAGATACTCCGGAGAATTAAAACCAAAGAGGTTGAGCCAACAATGAAAAATAATTTGAAATCGATCTTGGAAAACATCTGACTAATGAAATTCATTCTTACGTCAAACTTCGAAAAGAATTTGGGAATGGCTCAGGGAAAATTAGAAGACTCGGGTAAGATCCTGGGAAAAGACCTGTGGGTTAGGGCCCACTCGAAAGAAACATCGTTGAAGGATTACTTGAAACAGAGATTGCACCGGTAGAATTAAATGACTTGAATGAGATAACAAACTCCAAATAGCTTGAACGGATCTGGAATGAAAAGACGAGCCTTCTGAGATACCTTCAACACTCCAGAACAAATGAATAGCGAGAAGTGAATGATTAAGAGGTGCATCGGCAAGAGAAAGCATTTGCAACAAGGAAAGGAATACGATCAACACTGAAAGCTTGAGTTAAATCCACCAGAAAAGAATACGAGAATGTAGAATGATGAATTTGAAGCTGTTGAGCATCTTCATGGGAAATCATCAGATAAGAACATTGAAAGAAAAAAATCAAGAGACTTCTCACGAACAAAGGATACATGATTAAGAAATCTGTGGTAGGGCGGGAAAACAAAGGCAACTTGGGGCAGATGGAATGGATACCGTTGAGAAAAACTTAGAATTGATCTTGCGGATGTTGAATGATCGGATCCACTTGAAGAGGAGCACGCCAGTTGAAAAAGAATTAACGTGATGACCTCGATGATCAGGAAGGATTAGTATTCACATAGCAATATGAGAACACCGTCTAGGAAAGGTATGGATTCAACATTTGACTTCGAAGCAACTCGAATACCACAAAAAAACAAAACAAAGGATTTGGCTTGCAGAATAAGCCGGAAACAAACATATGATAGAGATTTCGTCCGAAGTTTTCGTGGTGGGGCCCACACGGGCTCGATTGTACAGCACCAACATGTACAAGGCAGTGCACATGACATACGAAGCGTCCCCAAACCAGCATAGCCAAGGGTTCTTTAAGACACAACGAGACCACTGTAAAAACGACCGTGGATAGGCGGACCACTAGACGTCGAACCCCAATCTCATATCATGCATCTGTCGGAAAGAAAAAAAAAGCTAGAGCTACTTGAATTCCCACCTATAAAACTCCCGAAACTTTCTGGTTATGCAATCTGGTGTTGGGGATAGAGAGGAAGCAATATATATCTCACCCAAAACTAACAATCCCTACATCCAACTATATCCATCCGTCAACACATAACCAAGAAACCTTCGGAAATCCTGTACCTCAACCTTCGAAAAGCATCCGTTATACGAGCTATGGCAATACTCCCGAACTCCCCAGTACTGGGTGGCGTCGAGGTTATCTCACCAATAACTACATAAAAGAGATTTTCGATGTCTACGAAACTCAGGTATTCCAGAACTGCAACGATAAAATTATGACGACAACACCTCGGAGCTCAACTCCCAGGGACACTGCCACAACCCCTAAATGTCAGGAGGCACCAAGAACAAAGTTCTCGTCATAAGAATATTGGAACAATCCCAAGATACCCGCGTGATCCTAAAAAAATTTAGTGAAATTTGAGGCGCGGAAAGACAAAACATCTACGTCAGGAGACCTCACCAGAGCGACGAAGGGGCTGAGGAGTAAAAAGAATCCTACTCTCCGATATATATAATCCTCAGACTCAAAACATTTTTGTTCTAGACTCAACAACGCTAGTGATTCGATCAAGAAGGGGGCTCCTAAGTCGGGGATGGCTCTGATTACCAACTTGTAACACCCACGATGCGGCTATATCTCCCACGTGTCGAAGCACGACCTAGAGGCATAACCGCATGGTGGTTTTTTCGCAAGAAGGGTTATCTTCACACAATCCCATGTAATGAACAAGAATGGAATAAAGCGTTGGCTTACAATCGCCACTTCACCCAATGAACATATAATTCATACATCATTCAAAGCACACACATAGTCCGACTACGGACGAAGCCAAAAGAAAAGAAGATAACCCAACTGCTAGATCCCCGATCGTCCCAACTGGGCTCCACTACTGATCAACATGAAACAAAACATAGCAACGACCAAGATCTTCGTTGAGCTCCCATCTGAGCTCGGTTGCATCACCTGCATTGGTATCATCGGCACCTATAACTGGTGTGATAGTATCTGGTGAGTCACGAGGACTCGGCAATCTCAAAACCCGCGAGATCAAGACTACTTAAGCTTATGGGTAGGAAGTAGTAATGAGGTGGAGTTGCAGCAAGCACTAAGCAAATATGGTGGCTAACATACGCAAATAAGAGCGAGAAGAGAAGCAACAGAACGGTCGTGAAGCTAGAAGTGATCAAGAAGTGATCCTAAAACTGCTTAAGCACAATCATAACACCAAGACTGTGTTCACTTCCCAGACTTCGCCGAAAAGAGACCATCACGGCTACACACGCGGTTGATGCATTTTAATTAAGTCAAGTGTCAAGTTCTCTACAACCGGATATTAACAAATTCCCATCTGCCACATAACCGCGGGCATGGCTCTCGAAAGTTTATACCCTGCAGGGGTTTCCCAACTTATCCCATCACAAGCTCTCATGGTCAATGAAGGATATTCCTTCTCCCGGGAAGACCCGATCAGTCTCGGAATCCCGGTTTACAAGACATTTCGACAATGGTAAAACAAGACAAGCAAAGCCGCCCGATGTGCCGACAAATCCCGATAGGAGCTGCACATATCTCGTTCTCAGGGCACACCGGATGAACACTACGTACAACTAAAACCATCCCTCAAGTTTCCCCGAGGTGGCACCGCAAGTGGCTCTAGTTCGGACCAACACTCGGAGGAGCACTGGCCCGGGTGGGTAAAATAAAGATGACCCATGAGTCTGCAGAACCCAAGGCAAAAAGGCTTAGGTGGCAAATGTTAAAACCAAGGTTGGCCCTTTCCGGAAGAGTTTTATTCAAAGCGAACTGTCAAGGGGGTCCCATAAATCACCCAACCGTGTAAGGAACACAAAATCAAGGAACATAACACCGGTATGACAGAAACTAGGGCGACAAGAGCGGAACAAAACACCAGGCATAAGGCCGAGCCTTCCACCCTTTACCAAGTATATAGATGCATTAATTAAATAAGAGATATTGTGAATATCCCAACATAATCATGTCCATCATGGAGCAATCTTCAACTTCACCTGCAACTAACAACGCTATAAGAGGGGCTGAGCAAAGTGGTAACATAGCCAAACAATGGTTTGCTAGGAAGGGTGAAAATGGTTAGGGCCTGACATGGCAGTTTGGGAGGATTGAAGAGCAAGTGATATGTAGCGCAGCATAGGGATAGAACGAAGCAACTAGCAAGCAAAGATAGAAGTGATATCGAGGGTAAGGGTCATCTTGCCTGAGATCCCACAAGGAAGAAGAACGAGTCCAAGAAGTAGGCGAACCAACTTAGTCGAACGGATCCTCACAACTCCGGAACGAAACCGAAGCTAACGAGAGAAGCAAACCGGAAAGGAGGAAACAACATGGTAAACACACAAGCATAATGATGGCATGATGCACAATCAAGTATGATGCATGTCCAGTTTAATGAGGCATGACATGGCAAAGTGCAACAAACAATACTACAAGTTAAGTGGAGCTCAATATGCAACGAGTTGCATATTGACAAAACACCACATAAATTACTTAGTTCTCTCCCGTTTATGTACCCAACAATATTAAATGTTATTAAACATGGCAAGGGGTGAAGCATAAGTAAACTAACTATTTAGGCAAGTTTAAATGAGGCCAGAAATAACAAACAACAATTTCGGAAAATCCCCATGTGTCAATTAGCAATTTAACGCAACAACAATTTTTAAGCATTTAAATGTTGTTATCATGATGTGGATGACATAAGCAAGTTTTATGCAATTTTTATGAACAGGTTGACATGAGCATGTTATGAAGCATTTGTCACCATGGCGGAACAAAAAGGGTGCCACGGCAGCGAAACGGAAATGGTGCCACGGCAACATATCGGTTCCGGTAGCTCACGGAGATATCGGTGCAAAAGAAGTGGCCGTGAGCGTGTCATGCAATGATGGTGGGGTGCTCCCGGATTCTGGGTTCCCACGGGACGACGGCATGGGAAACAGGGAACGTGCAAAGACCTCTCTCGGACACGGTGCATTCGTTCGCGGGCGTCGTCTCGGGGTTATACCTTTGAAGCATGCATTTTCAGAGCATTTCGGGTTCAGTACGATCTAGAGGAACTAGTCATTCACGGGTCGTCTTGGGAAGTAGTTGTTCACGTGGCGACGGTAGTGGAAGTAGTCGTTCTTGTGACAGTAGTGGAAGTAGTGGTACACATTTCGGAGAGGAACTTGATGGATTCGAATCCCTTGGGGGTTGTCGTGGTACTTGCGGTCTCGGCGAAAGTAGTTGTACACGGTCGAAGAGGAACTTGGCGCGTCCAAAATCGAGGATCATCCTGTACTTGATGTTTCGGTCAGGGCAGCAAAACGTAGTCGAACTTGGCGTATCCGAAGGGGTACTTGGCGAACAACGGTCATCGTGGTACTTGTAGCTCGTGTAACTCCACCGTTCGTTGTGTGAAGATAGTCGTACATGCACGTAGATGAACTTGACGGGTCCTGACGTCCCGGCACTTGGCGTCCCCTCGGCCTTGACGATGAAGAAATGAAACGTGATGGTGTGGCAGAGTAGCAGCAGGGTCGAACGCGGAGGAAGAGGATCGCCTTGGCGCTAGCGAGCAGGCAGGAGGTGCGCGACGGAAAAGGACGGCGGGGACATGCGAGCTCACGGCTGCCGGCGAGCTTGGCGAGGCCAAGGCGGTGAGGTGGGGGCGGCAGCCATGGAGGTCAATGCGCGTGGCCATGCGGTCGTCCTCCTGCTCGAGGCAGAGGATGCAGGGGGCGACGACCACGGCCGGACTTGAGGACAGGGACGGCGAGGTGAGGCGAGGAAGGCAGGGCCGACGGGAAGGTGCAGAGGCTCGGTACGGGCGGAGCAGAGGAGGCGAGGTCGACATGGCGCATGGAAGGAGGCCGGGCGCTGCGTGCGAGCGAACACGGAGAAGAGGAGGCGGGGCGTGGACGAGCTCTTACTCGAGCGCCTGAAGAAGATGGCACGGCGGCGGAGAAGCGGGCAGCGGCGCCGGGAGAAGGCAGCGGCGGCGAGCATCGCAGGAGGGTGCGAGCAGAAGGGAGCTCCTCTCCCTGGCTCGATGCGTGTGTGTGTGAGTGGCGTCGCGAGGTGGTGAACGAGGAGGACGGGGATCGGTCAGGAGAGAGCTAGGGTTATAGAGTTTAGGTGGGCTGCCAGGGGCAAATGGGCCGGTCTGGTCTAGCTGGGCTGGCTGGGCTCTCTCTCTCACTCTCACACACACACACACATTCTCTAGTAGAAAAGAAATAGAGAAGAAAAGGAAAGAGAGGGTTAGGGAAAGGATTTGCGCATGGGGATAATTTTCCCGGACTCATAAAAATGAGCTTGATCCAGGTAAAATAGAAGTGGGCATGAATGGAAGTTTGAATTCATACTCATTTGAATTTAATTCAAATGGTTTGAACTAGGACAAGAATTTAGAAGTTTCCAAAATTGTTGAGATTTTTGGTGGGGCTCCGATAAACAGAGAAAGAATTACAGCATGTGATTTATATTGCACGTGTGTTATGGTGATTCCCAAAGAATGGAATGTTTTGATATAGCTCCCTAATAATATTGGGAGGATATGTTATAAAGAGAAAACACCATGTGAGTTCCCTCGATTTAAATGGATCGAAGATCAATACAATTTATTTATCTGAGTTTTTAAAAAAAGGGTTGCATGATGACATGATGCAATGCAAGAGATGCAAAGATGAACGCAACAAACAAAACAAATCACACGACGAATCTCGGAATACAAGGAAGGCATCTGGAGCGTCGGTCTCGGGGCATTACATGTAAGCAGGCTATAAGCCCACTATTGTACCTGCTCTTAATAGTATAGCCTTGTAAACCGAAAAAGAGGGACTAGTCCCTCCATTTTTATTTAGTCCGCATATTAGATTTGGTAAAAGTCAAGCTTTTTAAACTTTAACCATGTTTATAAAAAAATATCTTAACATAAGTGATGACAAACCAATACAATTAGATTTATTATTGAATGTACTTTCAAATCATATATACTCTATTTGTTATAATAAATGTTTATAATATTTTTTATAAACTTGGTCAAACATTACGAAAATTTGACTTCAGTCAACTCTAATATGCAAAGTAAATAAAAACGGAGGGAGTATTTTCCTTTCTAGAGATTTCAACAAGTGACTACACCCTAAATGAGTACATACGGAGCAAAATGAGTGAATGTAGATCGTAAATAAATACGTAGTTCTCTCAATTTCCTCTCCGCCTATCATGCATATGATACTAGTGTATGATATTACCTCCCTAATACATAGTATCATATATAAGTATCATGTAGTACTTTATTTATTGCCATGCATGACACATACTATCATAGCATTTATTATGATATAATATCGTGATACAATACTCAACCCTCTCTTCATTTAATTCCATGACAACTCATCAAAATTGCCTAGTTGGCATGCATGATACTACCTCTGTCTTGATGAATAAGTCATTCGCGTAGTTCCAGGTCGACGATTTAACTTTCTAAATATGCATTATATGTGACAAAAAATATATATTTAGAAACTACCTCCGTGTAGAAATCTAGTGATATACTTTTCATGACATATAACACATATTTAATTCTTCAAATCGATGACCTAGAACTATGCGAATGACTTATTCACCTAGACGGAGGTTGTACTAGCTATGATACTACCATTACGACTAGCCTACTACTACTGACTAGCCTCTTTTTGACACGCATTTACGTTGATATGGCTTGAATGCCAACGAGGTAGAGGGCAGCGGTTCACGAAATGTTGAACGACCAATGATGCCTCTGCATTGGGTTAGCATGCAGAGGTAGGAGTAAGTAACTGGAGAAGCAGAATGGAGCCAGCATGATGTGAATGCAATGCAGTTTGATCTCTCATAAGGGCGCCCCACTACTCCAATCTATCTACTCATAGTCTCTACGCAACACTGCCCACTCCAATCCAAGACCAATACCAAGTGACCAGAAGTGGCAGTCGGCTATGCCGAATCGTCCAAGACGTCGTCTTGCGGCCCTGCACCGTGCAGTGTTTCAGACCGCGGGCGTCATTGCCCTCGTCAACGCCAGCTTCGCCTCTCGCATGTTCCAGATGATGGTCGACTCCATCGGCAAGTTCACCGGTGTCAAGAAGCGGGCGAACGACCTTGCTGTACTGCTCTAGCCCGTGCGACCAGGCTCCTTGTTGCCTGCCACCTTCATCGGCCTCCAAGGTGATGAACTCTTTGAAGCACTGGTGGCCCAACAACTGCCGGAGGTTGCGACAAAGAATGTGCATGTCGAGGCCGCGCTCGCCTTGCAGCGCCTCGCCATGCAAGAAACCATCGACCTGCACATCCATGTCTAGGAGGAAATGGTCTACATAGGCCACAATCAGGCCAGCGAGGACAGAAAGAGATTGACCTTCTTCCAGCGGCTGGAATCTTTGGACGCCATTGCAAGAAGCATGTCGACATGGACATGAAAGTCGATGCTCCTTAGTCGCTGTTCGGTGGGCCGGCACCCTATGTCGAGTTGGTGGACGTCGTTGATGGATGCATCTTTCTTCTTGCCTCCTGTAACCAACACTGCATCGCCTTGTGGCCTTAATGTTTTATTAGTGTATCACATTTTTATTCCAATCATAAATGACATGTGTGATCCCTTGCTGTTATTTGGCTTTAATTATATGTCGTATCACTGTTTTTTGACCTGGTGTACAACCTAGGTCCTGGTTTATTAGTCCCTTTTGTAATTTGTGCTAAATTTTGACCAAAGATTTAACTGAAAAAATCTTAGTGCATGCCAACAAAAATTTTATCATTTGATTTGTATTTGAACATAGTTTTCAATGATATAATTCTGGTGACATGCACGAACCTTTTATTAGTCAAATTTAGGGTCAAAATTTTTGCATAGACCAGGACGGAAGTAGACTGGTCCGTCACCATTGTGTTTTGTGTCTAATTTTGACTTCAGCAACCCAACCTACATGGAGCGAGTGTTGTACATATTTTTGAAACAAGAGTGTCATATATATTGGCGTGACAACCAACCTTATATATTCAAAACTGAGCGTTACTACAAGTCACGAGTTCAAAGCGAGAAAGAGGAACAAGTACAACGTGCCTGTGGCGTTCGCGTCACACCCCCACACGATCACGGTGCACAATGTAGTAAATGAATAGTCTCTTCTTGACCCGCATTTACATTGATATGGCTTGAATGCCAAGGAGGGAGAGGGTAGGGGTTATCGAGACATTGAACGGTCAATGATGCATCCTCAGTTAGCATGCTGCTGGAATTAATTGGAGAAGCAGAATAGAGCCAGCACGATGTGAATGCAACAGAGTTCGGACTCTCATATAAAGGCGCCCCACCACTCCACTCCATCTACTCCTCGTCTCTACGCAACACTGCTCACTCCAATCCAAGACCAAGTGACCAGAAGCCACAAGCACCTATGGAGGCGATGGACGCGAGCGGCAGTCGGCTGTGCTAGATCATCCAAGACGCCAGCCTACTGCACCACACCGTGCAGCGTTTCCAGACGGTGCTGGCGACCGCCGGTGTTGTAGCCCTCGCCAACACTGGCTTCGCCTCTCGCATGGATGACATGATGGTCCGCTCCATTCGCAAGTTCACCGTCGTCAAGAAGCACGTGGACGACCTTGCCGTACTGCTCCAACCCGCACACCCAGGCTCCTCATTGCCTGCCACCCTCATCGGCCTCCATGGTAACGAACTCTTTCAAGCCCTGGTGGCCCTGTAGGTGCCGGAGGTTGCAACGAAGAATGTGCACCTTGAGGTAGTGCTTGCCGCGTAGCGCTTTGCCATGCAAGAAACCGTCGACCAACACATCCACGTCTACGAGGAAATCATCTATATAGGCCACTACAATGCCAACAAGGACAGAAATACGTTGGCCTTCTTCCAGTGGCTGGAATCATTGGACGCCATTGTTCAAAAGCACGTCGACCTAGCCACAGAAGTCGCCGCTACTTAGCCGCCTTTGGGTGGCAAGGCACCCTGAGTCGAGGAGGTGGACGTCGTCGATGGATGCATCTTTCTTCTTACCTCCTATAACCAGCACTGCATCGCCTCGTGGCCTTAAAGTTTTATTAGTGTATGTCACTTTTATTCCAGTTGTAACATTTTAAAAACAAGAAAATGAGACCAACCCGGGCTAGACTAACCGGTTGGCATTTTTTATAGAGGAAAACTCCGTGAGCACCAAGTGCTTGAGCCGAAACTCGAACCCTGGTGGGCAGGCTGCGAACTACCGTGCCTTGCCAATGGGGCCTATGCTCCATTATCCAGTCATAACATTTTCACTATGAGGTGGGGCCACATTTGAGCAAACCGACCATCGACAAATCTCCACCCCGCCCACCGTGCGTCGACTGAGTTAGAATTAGAAGAGAGAAACGAGGGAGAAGAGCTAGTTGTAGCACAGACGCTGTTGTCAGACGGGACTCGTGTTGATAGAATAGGAGTACTAAGTACTCGTACCTCTTTTTTATTTTTTGGGGGAAAAGTAGTCGTACGTCTAGTACTACTAGTTGGGTGCGTGCAACCTATACCTGTCTTCACTTGAGGTCTCCTTTTCGAACCGCAGCTACACTTCATAGTACATATTTTTTCATGCATTTATCCTCCTATATGTACTCCTCTTTTTCCACGTGCTCCCTTTCGCTGATATGTGGGACATAGAGCATCTCGGTTATAGTGCATGCACGACTCGAAGCATATGCAACCATGCCGGCATACTATACATTTCAGACCTCACAAATTATATGTAGACCAACCGCAGAAGAATAGACAAATAAATGAATTACTACATGCAAACCGGATTATTTTCGTAGAAATCGGAGCACGTTCATTAAATTTTGGACATAACACATTTTTAAAAAAGACCGAACCTAAACCAGACTAAGGGCCTCTTTTATTCGTAGGATACTGAAAACACAGGAATGGGGAAAGTGTGATGGCGATGAACTGAGACGAGGAGGAGGAGGAGTAGTATTGTACATGTTACAGACTGGACTGTAGCACATTGTTTTCTATGGCCATATAACCACATTGTTTTCTATGGCCTATCGCCTACTGGTTCACTGGGCTGCCATGGTTCGCACTCCTCCAACGTGAGTAGTAGTACTAGTATATACACTATATATGTCGCATGATTCTTTCCTCCTTCTTACGTACTTCGCCGACATGTGGGAGAGCCAGCATCCGGGTCGACGTGTCATGCACCATATTTGAGTGGGGAATGGATGGGGGTGATCACCCCGTTCGTAGCGCTAGTAATTCATGACTATAGTGAGTAGTCATATCACAAGACCCCGTCTTTTTCAGCCGCAGAAAACCTCCTGATCGGTGCCATGGGGGCAGCAACAAGATGGAGAAGGAGAAGAAACGAGCAGCGAGAAGACAGAGGAAGAGATGAGCGAGGGGGGCTCTGCCCCTCCCCTCATTTATAGCTCAAGAAAGGCCAACCGCCGGCCTCCACGACCTCACGTAATGATGATCTTCTGCATGCAGCATCGACTCATCAAGTCAAATGGTTGCCGAGGCAGCGTGGGGAAGTGGATACGCCCACGTCCCATCAATCGCCATGTGTTGTTCAAGGCCATAGGCGATTAGGGCCCGCGGCGCTCCGCAGTTGCCCTTTGGCTTTGCCTAGAAGCCATGTTCGAGCGAGCCTTGGGCCTGGGGGCTACTGTCGGTGTTCTGGATATGGGGGGTACCCAGACTTGCCTGCCTGCGTCCCACTGCTTGGCTCTATCGACGACCTGGTACGACCCAGCTTCAGCATCGACAGCTCAAGACCCTCATGAGGTCCCAAGCCTCGCGAGGCGAATGACGGCAAGACCTCCAAGGGGACTGGTGTTGTTGGGTGGAACCCTAAGTGAAGATCTTTCATGAATTGGAGGGGGAATCCCCAAGAACAAGATGAACACAAGAGGGAAAACAAGAGAAACACTCAAGAACAAGTCCAAATCACACATCCACTAGACCAACAAACACACAAGATCCACAAGATACATGAACAATCAAAGGGAAATAAGATACATGGTAGAGTTCATCCCAAATCCTATGAAGGAGATGAGGGCTTGATGATCCTATGATGGGGATCCTTCCCCAAGGAGGAGGTCTTAATGTTTGGTCACTCCAAGAGGAGGTCTTGATCTCCTAGTGGAGTGGATCCATGGAGCAAAGCTCACAAATGTCTATCAAATAATTTGCTATCCCTCAAATGAGCTAGGTGGGGGGGTACTTTTAGTCTAGGGACGAATTGAGGGCAAGAGAGGGGTACAAGGGTCAAAACCCATAAAATGCACGCAGGCATACGGAGGGGTCCGGGCACCCGGGGTGCGGAGGACCGGGCACCCGGACTAGGCCGAGGCCAGCTGGAGCTGGGCCGGGCACCCGGGGTTGATGGGGGGGTCCGAGCACCCGGTGGGGGGGCTGGGCCGCGCCAGGGGGGAGTCCGGGCACCCGGGCAAGCATGGGCCGAGCACCCGGACCGGCCCGGTGGCCGGCTGGAAGGGACCGGGCACCCGGGGTGTGGTGGCCCGTGCACCCGGGGGTGGAGCAGCAGCTCCCAATGCAGGGGGGCCGGGCACCCGGGGTGCCTCCCAGGTTTGGCCGGGCACCCGGGGCACATGGGGCCGGGCACCCGGGGTGTGCAGAGGGCCTGCCCGGGGTGGTGGCTAGAGGCCCGGGTACTTGTGCCTTCTCCGTCTTCTCTCTTGTCACTCCTCTCCTCCTTCTCCTCGACCATAAGTGCTTGGGTCTTCGCGCTAGCCTCTCCATGATCAACACCTAGACACCTAATTATGCATAGTACTTCCATTTGGTAGGACCCAACTCTCAAGTGAATTAGAATGGAGTTTGAAGAGGAAGGAGTCAACCTCGATTTCGACGGTGCGTGCGTGTGCTCTTGTCCATGGTCCACTCCGTCCTTGCGGTGATGGTGTGACGTGCATGGTGATGGTCGAGGGATGCTCCGCATCAACTGGCCTCCTCAGGCTGGCTCCCAAGGGGCGGAGAGTTCTATGCAAGGTGCACCTCGCGAGGCTCAGCTGATGTGAGCCATGACGACCAAGGCCAGGCGGGCGCCAGCGCGCAGAGTACCAGTTTCCTCTTTGGTGCAAGGGAGGCAAGCAGCAGGTGCGGAGTCCCGAGGAATCAGCCAAAGATTTGCATTCTGGTGCAATGATACGTCTCCAACGTATGTACTTTTCCAAACACTTTTTCCCTTGTTTTGGACTCTAACTTGCATGATTTGAATGAAACTAACCCGGACTGACGCTATTTTCAGTAGAACTACCATGATGTTGTTTTATGTGTAGAAAAGAAAAGTTGTTGGAATGTCCTGGAAATCCACGGAGGCACTTTTTGGAATTAATAAGAATTTTTGGCGAAAGAATCAATACCAGGGGCCCCACAGGCTGTCCACGAGACAGGGGGGCGCCCCCCCTAGGGCGCGGCCTCCTATCTCGTGGGCCCCCTGGACCTCCACCGACGTCAACTCCAACTCCATATATTCATGTTCGGGGAGATATCAGAGAGAAAGTTTCATTGCGTTTTACGACACGGAGCCGCCGCCAATGTCATACCCTGATTTTCATGGCACAACACTTAAGCTAATAAATCATGATAAATTGTGTTTTGACAAAAACTTTTGTGTGTTTTGGTCTTTGCTTGATTTGATTTTTGTCTGCTGTTTGAAAGTGCTCTAAAAATCAAAAAAATCCTCCAACTTCTATACTTCATCTCCTTGCTCCAAAAACCTTTCCCAATGATCATGACATGTGTATAGGACATAAAAATAATTTCTTGCAAAAATAATTTGGCCAAATAGTATTATCAAAAATTAGTTTTTCAAAAACCCCTGAATTGAGGTTTGCACTGCAAGTACTTGATTTGGGTTATGAAAAATATTTCAAAAGGTATATTTGAATCCTATTAGATGTAGGACTCCCATAAACCACAAAAAACATAATTTTAAAAACTATTTTCCTATTTTATTTAAAGGCTTTTTCTTAAGGCCAGAAATGGTCTTTAATAGGTTAAAATTATTTTAATGCTTTAAAAATATTTGGGAAAAATCTAGGGAAACTCAGTGGACATATATTGTCCATATATAAGAGTTTCAACACATAGTAATGTTCAAAATATTGGTCAAATCCCTCAAAAACCCTTTCTAGATATTTCAAACTTTTGAAATATTTACAAAGAAATATTCTCCAAAAATTCCAAGAAAATTCTAGCATGTCACAATATGACATATTAGATGATCTTGCCAACTATCATGACTTGGAGAACAATATAACATCATCAAATCCCCTCAAAACCATTTCTGTCCATTTTGAAATTTGAGAAACTTTACATTGCCAAACATGTCCAAATGTCCTCAACCCTTGTGAACATGCTAAAATGGTCTAATAATTCATCTAGACCAAATGGCACAAGTTGGAGAACAAGTTAACTTGATCAAAGTGCCCCAAAACCCTTCCTGTCCAGAACCAAATTTGAACAACTCTACATTGCAACTTTTTCCTTTTGATCTCAACTTTTGTGGACATGTTCATAACCTCAAATGATGACACTACACCAAGTGGTGAATCAAGGAGAATTGATTTGCATGACTAAATCTTGGTAAAGCCATTTCTGCTAATTTCTAGGGTTTACCAAAGTTGCATTGTCAACTTCCTCCAAATGAGCTCCAACTTGGTGATCAACCCCATTTCTATATGACACTTGATGCTGTTAATCTTCATATCATTTGGAATCCATTTGCTTGCCCAAACCACCATCAAACACCTTCTGGCAGAAATTAAAAATGTATGTTTTGTCCACTTCCACTAATCTCCATGACTTCTCCTTTTTACCACAGCCCCTCCTAGTCCCCCTATACCTCTGGTGTGCTTCCCTGCCCGAGAGGCAATGATGAAGGGGGGTAGGGATCCATTTTTCTTCTCTGGACAGCCACTTTTTCCTCCCTTTCTCATCTCTCTCTCACTCCTGGCAAGTTCCAGGGCATCCAATGCCATTGTCACATTGTTTACTCCCCCCTGCAGCCACTAGACACAAGTGGACGCGCGAGTGCGCGCGGAAAAGCCGTGCATGCCGGCCAAAGACGCGCTCTGGAGCACGCTACCGTGCTCCCGACCGTTGACACGGCGCTCCCGTCCACCTCGAGCCTCCCCCTCACGCCAGTCGAGGTGCCTCGACGTCCGCAACACGCCACCGAGCTGTCCCCCTCCTCTCTCTTCCTCCTGCTGCCTCCTCTCGCACGCGCACCGGCCGCCCGAGGGCTCCAATGGGCAGCCTCACACGCGTGATGCCTCTGACCCGTCCCCGCTCTCTCTCTCTCTTCCTGGCACCCTACTCGACCCCCACGAACACCGTAGACAGCCCCGGGCCTCCTCCCATGGCCACTGCGGCCATTCCCGCGGGTGCCCGTAGGCCACGTCCACGGTAAGCCACGGGTCGGCTACATAAGGCCACCCCTGAGCCCTCCCTCTACTCCTTTGGCTCTTTCTCCTTCCTGTGCACCCCCTGGACCGACCCACTCCCCTCCTCGCGCCCTCCTGCCCTCTCCATGGCAACCATGTTCGCCGTCGGCCTCCACTTTGCTCCGGCGAACCAGAGCCTCTCCCCCTCTCCTTCGACCTCCAGGAGAGCCTCCGCTAGGCTACGGAGCTTCCCCGCTCCTCTCCACCTTGTCCCGTGCCTCGTTGTGCCGGTGCCGCCAATGCCTGATGGGGCCGTCCGCCACGACCGTCGCCAGATGCGTTCCGGCCATCCCCTGCCGTCTCCGAGGGCTTCCCCTGACGCGACTCTCCCCGGCGACCCCTACGGTGGCCGCGGCTTGGCCAGAGGTAGCCTGTGTCGCCGAGGGAAGGCGCCGGCCGGCGCGCAGACGGGGCTCGATCCCCTCCTGTCGCGAGCGCGGGAGGAGGAAGAAGACCCTGCGGCTGGGCCCCGCAGGTCAGTGACCCCGCCGGCCGGCCACGTCATTTAAGTGGAGACGGGCCAGCCGTTTTGCGCTTCCCTTCAGCAAAAGCGTCACTCAGGAATACGCGTTCGGCGTGGCCTCCCATCGGGTGTCCGCGAGGAGCTGGGCCAGGCCCAGTGCGCTTCCCGGCTAAATTACGCTCAGCGCGTGAGATTAGGTATAAAACCCTTTTTCTCATTTTCCTTATCCAGCGAACTTCAAAAATCTCTAGACAACTCAAATAGTGTCCAAATTTGATGATTCAAATTTCTAGTGACTCTATAAATCATGATCTACCTGGTGATGCAACATGCACATTTTTCTAGAGACCTTTTTTTCACAAATATTTAGCAAACCCTATTTTTCCTATTTCTGTGATGAACTTTAGAAAATCACAGAGAGCCCATTTTTTATCCAAATTCCATGATTCAAAATCTTACATGTCTATAAGTTCAAAACTTAGTTTTTGAACATTTTTACTAATACTTTCTGTATCACCTCAAATAATGGTCTATTTCTTTATATATAGCCAACTTTGCAAATTCATAGGAAAATCATCTCAACTCCAAATCCAGTGAAACTAATTCCTAGATGCTTCTAAAATCATCCTTTGCTAAATGGGTGCCTTTGCTCATTTTTCCAAAATATATTTCTGTACACCTCCTACAAATCCATAAACCCCTTGATTCCATCATATTGAAATGTTTAAAGATGTTCATTGATCAAATCCTAATGAAACCACTTTGGTCATCCCTCATATGACCAGAGGTATCCTAGAAAAGTCCAACTCATATTTTTAGAGAACTTTTATTTCCTGCCTTGTTGTGTTGCTTATTATGGTTGCTTTCGACGATAGTTTACGAAGTAGACGAAATGCTCGGAGTTGGACCAGAGATATTTGAAGACCTCGAAGACTTTGTTAAAACAGGCAAGCAGCCCTTTGACCATGTCTATGAAACCTTTTTTATTAATGTCATATAGCACCATATTGTTGTTGCAATGGAATCATGATGAGGTGGTAACAACCTTGATGGTTTGCCACCGTACTTCCTCGTTGATACTTGCATTGTGCATGACCCTACCTTCTTATGAGGTTGATGCCGGTGGGAGTAGATAGGATGCTAAATTAGTGCTACGCAAAAAGTGACGGGAATATGCATGGTGATGGAGACAAAGTATTTTCAAAGGACTTTTCGAAAACCCCGTCGGGTGCCACTTATGCCCGAGGGAGATGATGAGATGGGTAACCACTTGATGACGAAGTGGTTTACCGAGGCAAGTGTGTGTTGTTTTCAAAACGGATTGGTTTAAGTTGCGACCGTTATTCCAACCTTACATGCGCAACCACTCTACCCCTATATGGGAAAGGGCATTATTGAGTACCTAGACCGATACTAGCTTGGAGCCTGCATTACTAGTGATGGGAGGGTTGTTGGTGCGCTCTCTCGGGACGGGGTCATGCCAGGTAGGGCGACCAAGAACATTTTTATGGGGCACCGGACACACCGTTGGTACCCCGTGCTTGTGATGTGAGATGATTATGGAGCGTGGCTCCACGAAAATGTTATGTGATAATGTTTGGCACGGGGGTTACTACCAATCAAGTGGACTCCATGTTAGTGTCGTCTAGGGAAAGGTAGTGATCGGGTGCTTACCCCGGGTACTTGAGGTATCACGGGTCGTGGATGACACGGAAGTTCCCCGGATCTTGTGGGTACAGTGTGCAACCTATGCAGAGTGTAAAACTATTCGAATAGCCGTGTCCACGGTCAAGGACAGTTGGGTAACCGCTCTTGGGCTATGTCCACATGTTTACAAACCAGTGTGTGTGTTTGGATAAGTGGGAAGATCTACTTGGGTCAAGTCGAAGCACTTGACATGATTGAGTTGGGTTGGTGCCCACTCTATTTATGTTGATATCTATAACCTTTCCTCATGGTTACTTGAATTCTCCTGATGCATGTCTTACAAGTTGTTGAACATGTCATTGCACTCAAAACTAGCTTTTTGCAAAGAATTTTTTACCTATATCATGCATTGTTGTATCTTGAACCAAAACATGGGTTGCTTGCGAGTACATTCAAAGTACTCATTGGCTTGCCACTGGTTATTTTATTGGCCAGGCTTGAAAGGACAAGATATATTGAAGAGTTCCTTGGTGACGATCGTGCGAGCTAGGATGCTTTCCCAGTCAGAATGCCTGTAGGGTTAAGGCAGATGGCATGGGTCCAAGTTATCGACGAAGATTTCCGCTGCGATGTTATACTCAAGGCTCGACCATAATGGTCCTACTTGTGTAATACGGTATGTATGGATGTAAGACTCTTGTTATTCAGCTTTTGTGTGTTCAGTGAGCATTGATCTCTGGGATCACTGTACACGTGCATTCGGTGATCACGACTTATGAGTCGGGGTCCCCACAGAGCTGGTATCAGAGCCATCCTGACTGTAGGAAGCCTTAGCTAGGATGGTCGTTAGTTAGGATAAAACTATTTCCAAAACAACTACTAGTTTTCAAAACTATCTGTACTTCTCTTCCCTTCTCAGTTTTTCGAAAACTAAGGTATACTTTCCTTATTGATCTCTTCCCCTTCAAAACCCTTGGTCGCTAGAACCCTTATGCCCCTGACCACTGGATTCCTTGTAATCCTCGTGGATAACCTAGAAGGAAGATGCCTTGCCAGACATTTGCCCACATCTCCTGAACACAAGATTGGCGACATCACAACAAGACGATACCAACAGAAGATACATCCTCGAGGAATGAGGACCTGAAGACCCAGGAGATTGTGACACCCTTGACACTGCCCCAAGATGATGCAACCTTAGCCTACGATGATCAGGGCATAGAATATAAAAGATCATGATATACATCGCTAATAGAGTAACCCTGTCACTACCGTTGTTGCATCGGCAACCACCGATGGATGAGAACCTAGCCATTTGGTCCGCCTCACCATAGTGAGCAGGAAAACGGTTCTCCTCATCCCCCACTCCTGGTGTCGATGTCGTCATCAACGTAACCGACATGATGGACCTCTATTACGCCTTGATAATGTCATTGCATAAAGGATTACCTACCTGGTACCATCGACGGCTTAGAAGACAAAACGGGATCGTCGTGATTAAGAAGACAATAGAAGACCAAGTCAATGCCAGTTACGAGGAGCCACCTTCACCCCATCACTTCAACAGGCGAGAAGTTGTTGAAGAATCTTCAGGCTCAACCCGGATTGTTTCATCGAACAACTACAAGAGACGTAGCAACACCTGTGGAATACTCAGAAGACTGCATGAGGCACAAGGCACGACTACTGAGTCCGAGAACCCCTAGGGTAGGATGAGTCATGTACCCCCTACGCGCATTCGAGTCCGTATGATAGTTCGAATAGAACCATGATTGTGTTTTGCTTGTTTTTATTTGTTTGTGTTTTGATATAGGTCGCACTTTTGCCCTAGGCGACAAGTATGCGACTATATCACCTTCCTCACCTTGTTTCTTCTGTTTGGCCCTTTTTGCACCTGTTTGTTTGCACTTGCACTATAGAACCCCCTTTAGGCATTCCCCTCCTCTATGCTACCTCTCCCTCTCATCTCTCTCCTCAAATGAAGGCTAGCAAGACAAGATACACCAAGGATTCTACTTTGGCAACCAACTAGCACTGGAGATTTTGCTACAGCCTCCTCGACCAAGAGCAGCCCAGTAGAGTTATGTTTACCTCTCAAGACTAGAAACCCATTCCTAGACCCTTCGGGACTTCACGAGATACCCCAGCTCGAATCCTTAACCATGAGCTTAACCTACGGAATCACAAGAGAACAAGTTAAGCTGCAGTAAGCCTTGCTTATCACTGGGTTCATTATGGAACTAGTGGACATAGTGAACGAGCACACTATCTTCCTAAGATAGCACCAAAACTGACGATGCCATAGGGAAGTGTGGGGACCCCGACTCATAAGTCGTGATCACCGAATGCACGTGTACAGTGATCCCAGAGATCAATGCTCACTGAACACACAGAAGCTGAATAACAAGAGTCTTACATCCATACATACCGTATTACACAAGTAAGACCATTATTGTCGAGTCTTGAGTATAACATCGCAGCGGAAATCTTCGTCGATAACTTGGACCCATGCCATCTGCCTTAACCCTACAGGCATTCTGACTGGGAAGCGTCCTAGCTCGCATTTTCGTCACCGAAAGTGTTCTTCATCATATCCTGTTCTTTCATGCCTGGCCAATAAAATAACCAGTGGAAAGCCAATGAGTACTTTGAATGTACTCGCAAGCAACCCAATAGTGATAACAAAATAATTATGCAAAGCTCTACTGCTTAATTGGCATTGTTGCGGAAAGCTAGTTCTTCTCATGCAAGTATGATCAACATTTATCAAGGACAGGAATGTGTCTGCAACAAGCATCAGGAGGTTACAGACATCAACATCGAGAAAGAGTTATGAACAACTCATGCTCAAGCTCATCGTGAGTTCCTCACGTGTCACATCATCAATATCACCAAACGGTGTTGTTTGTCAGAAACATATGGACGTAGTCTAAGCAGCACCGCCCAACTGTCCTTGACCGTGGACACGGCTATTCGAATAGTTTTACACTCTGCAGAGGTTGCACATTGTACCCACAAGATCCGGGGAACTTCCGTGTCAGCCACGACCCGCGGTACCTCAAGTACCCGGGGTAAGCACCCGATCACTACCTTTCCCTAGACGACACCAACATGGAGTCCACTCGATTGGCAGTAACCCCCGTGCCCAACATTTCACATAACATTTTCAAGGAGCCTTGCTCCCATATTTATCACATACCACTGGCACGGGGTACCAACGGTGTGTCCGGTGCCCTGTGAAGACAGTCATGGCCGCCCTACCTGGCACGACCCCATCCCGAGAGAGAGCACCAACTCTCCCCCGTCACTAGTAATGCGGGCCCCAATCTAGTATCGACCTAGGTAATCAATAATGCCCTTTCCCATATAAGGGTAGAGTGGTTGGGCATGTAAGGTTGGGACAGTCGACAAATCTTAAATCTAATCCGTCTCTGTAAACAACACTTTTATCAAGCCCCGGTACACTACTTCTCCACCAAGTAGTGACCTAGTTCATCATCATCTCCCAGGGGCATTAGTGGCACCCACTGGGGTTGTTTGCAAGTATGTCAAACCACACTTGTTCCTTTCCATGAATAACCCTGACCCACTTTGCGTAGCAACTACTTTAGCATCCTATCTACTCCCACCGGCATAACCCTCATAAGAAGGTAGGGTCATGCACAATGCAAGTATCAATGAGGAAGTAACAGAGGCAACCAACCAACGTGGTCTACCATCTCATCATGATTCCGATGCAACAATAATAAAGAGTTATATGTCATGCATAAAAAGGGTTTCATGGACATGGTCAAAGGGCTGCTTGCCTGTTTTAACAAAGTCTTCGAGGTCTTCAAATATCTCTGGTCCAACTCCGAGCATTGCGTCTACTTCGTCAACTATCGTTGAAAGCAACCATAATAAGCAACACAACAAGGCAGGAAATAAAAGTGCTCTAAAAATATGAGTTGGACTTTTCTGGGATACCTCTGGTCATATGAGGGATGACCAAAGTGGTTTCATTAGGATTTGATCAATGGACATCTCTGAACATTTCAATATGATGGAATCAAGGGATTAATGGGTTTGCAAGAAGTGTACAGAAATATTTTTTAAAAAAATGAGAAAATGCACCCATTTAACAAAGGATGATTTTTGAAGCATCTAGGAATTGGTTTCACGGGATTTGGAGTTCAAATGAATATCCTATGGATTTGCAAAGTTGACAAATATGAAGAAATGGCTCATTATATTGTGGGGTACAGAAAGTATTAAAAATGTTCATAAACTAAGTTATGAACTTAGAATCATCTAGGAATTTGAATCATGGCATTTGGATCAATTTTGAGCTCTCTGTGATTTTCTAAAGTTCATCACAGAAATAGGAAAAATAGGATTTGATAAATATTTGTGAAGAAAATGTCTCTGGAAAAAGGTGCATGTTGCATCACCAGATAGATCATGATTTATAGAGTCACTAGAAATTTGAATCATAAAATTTGGAGTTGATTTGATTTATTTGTGGATTTTTGAAGTTGACTGGAAAAAAAAGAAAAAGACCAAGGTTTTACCGAAACGGGCTGGATCTGGGCGGCGGCGGCGCGCTCTGGGTGAGGGATAGCTGACGGGCCGGCCCAGCTGCGTAGCCGCGCGGGAGAAGAGGCCACGTCGAAGGCGTACTAGCTCGAGGGCGTCTTCGCCGCGGGGAGGCGGACTCCAGTTGACATGCTTCCACTTAAACCGCGGGGCCGGCCGGGTGGGTCGCTGACCTGCGGGGTCCGCCTGTCGGGTTCATCCCCAACCTCCTACGCGGGCGCGTCGGGAGACAGAGGAGGCGAGGCCGGACGGTGCCGGCGCTCTCCCCAGCGGTACCGGCCACCTCCGGCGATGCCCAGCAGACCAACGGGTCCAGGAGAAAATGCCGCACCCGCCAAGGTGCGCTGAGAGCACAGGGGTGGTCGGACGCGGGCGCTTCGTCGACCATGCCGGGCGGGGCCGACGGTGGAGATGGAGCTCGACCGCATGGCCACGGGAAGGAGGGGAAACAACGGGGAAGAGTTCCACGATGGTCGTGGTGATGCCATGGAATGGTGAGGCGAGGAGGAGGGGGCCTCGGGTGGCGCGAATTTAAGCCGAGGCCGACGGCAAGGCTCCGGCCGTGGTGGTGGATGGAGGGCACGGGGAAAGGAGTTAGTTGGTCCAGGTGGTCTCTGGGAGGGAGAGAGAGGCAAAGGAGTAGAGAGGAGGCTCGGGGTGGCCTTAAATAGAAGGGGGCGAGGTGCACCGTGGCTTGTGCATCGGCGAGCTCCTAGCCGTTGCTGGAGGCCACGGGGGCGCACGTGGGTGTGTCTGGGGTGTTCGTGGGGTTGGTTTAGGGCTAGAGGAGGGGAGAGAAGGAGCGGGGAAGGGCCAGGGTGCCGCGCGTGTGAGGCGCTCCATTGGCGCGCTCGGGCGGCCTCTGTTCGCTAGCGCGGAGGCGCGAGGAAGGGGAGAGAGAAGGGGGCCGACTGCGTAGCGTGTTCCGGACGCCGAGGCGCATCGGCAGGCGCACGGGGGAGGCCTGAGGTGGCCGGAGGCGGTTGGAAGGGGGCGGCTACTGTGTGGGAGCGCACTGTAGCACGCTCCAGAGCACCCAAATGGCCGGCATGGCAAGCCTTTTTGCGGAATGGGCGCGGCCACTTGTGTCTGGAAGCTGCAGGGGGGAGTAAACAATGGGAAAGTGGCATTGGATGCCCTCTAACATGCCAGGAGTGAGAGAGAGATGAGAAAGGGAGGAAAAAGTGGTTGTCCAGAGAAGAAAAATGGATCCCTGCCCCCCTTCGTCATTGCCTCTTGGGAAGGGAAGCACACCAGAGGTAGAGGGGGACTAGTATGGGCCGTGGTAAAAGGGAGAACTTTTGGAGATTAGTTGAAAGGGTTAAAACATGCATTTTAAGTTTCTGCCAGAAGGTGTTTGTTGTTGGTTTGGGCAAGAAAATTAATTCCACTTTCCATGAGAATTAACAGGATGGAATGGCACATAGAATTACGGTGTTCCACCAAGTTTGAGCTCATTTGGGCAAAGTAGCCAATGTAACTTTGGTAAACCCTAGAAATCAGCAGAAATGGCTTTACCAAGATTTAGTCATGCAAATCAATTCTCCTTGATGCACCACTTGGTGTAGTGTCATCATTTGAGGCTCTGAACATGTCCACAAAAGTTGAGATCAAAAGGAGAAAGTTTCCAATGTAGAGTTGTTCAAATTTGGTTCTGGACAGAAAGGGTTTTGGGGCACTTTGATCAAGAAGAAGAAGAAGAAGAAGAAGAAGAAGAAGAAGAAGAAGAAGAAGAAGAAGAAGAAGAAGAAGAAGAAGAAGAAGAAGAAGAAGAAGAAGAAGAAGACGAAGAAGAGGAAGAGGAAGAAAACGAAGAAGACGAAGAAGAAGAAGAAGAAGAGGAGGACGAAGAAGAAGAGGACGAGGAAGAGGAAGAGGAAGAGGAAGAGGAAGAGGAAGAGTATCGGGTCTTCCTGGGAGAAGGTCTATTCCTTCGTTGATCGCGAGAGCTTGTCATGGGCTAAGTTGGGACACCCCTGCAGGGTATAAACTTTCGAGAGCTGTGCCCGCGGTTATGTGGCAGATGGGAATTTGTTAATGTCCGGTTGTAGATAACTTGACACTTGATCCGAATTAAAACGCATCAACCGCGTGTGTAGCCGTGATGGTCTCTTCTCGGCGGAGTCCGGGAAGTGAACACGGTTTCAGTGTTATGTTTGACGTAAGTAGGTGTTCAGGATCACCTCTTGATCATTGCTAGTTGACGACCGTTCCTTTGTTTCTCTTCTCGCTCTCATTTGCGTATGTTAGCCACCATATATGCTTAGTCGCTGCTGCAACCTCACCACTTTACCCCTTCCTTTCCCATTAAGCTTTGCTAGTCTTGATACCCATGGTAATGGGATTGCTGAGTCCTCGTGGCTCACAGATTACTACAACAACAGTTGCAGGTACAGGTTATGCGATGATCATGACGTGAGAGCGATGCTTGCTTTGAGTTCTTCTGCTTCTTCGATCAGGGGATAGGTTCTAGGTCAGCAGCCTGGGCTAGCAGGGTGGATATTGTTTGAGTTTCTGTTTATGTATCATCCGTAGTCGGATGTTGATCTCTTGAATGATGATGTTGTATTTGTGTGGCATTGTATGCCTTCTGTATGTATCCCCATCTATTATGTAATGTTGATGTAATGATATCCACCTTGCAAAAGCGTTCCAATATGCGGGTCTATCCTTGGTGGGACCTTCAAGTTCCTTTTGGATAGGGTCGCATATTGGGCGTGACAAGTTGGTATCAGAGCCTCGACCGACCTTAGGAGCCCCCCTTGATTGATCGTGTAGTTTGTCCGTTGTTGAGTCTAGAAGAAAACTGATTTCTGAGTCTAGTTATATCGGAGAGTAGGAATTCTTTTTACTCCTCAGCCCCTTCGTCGCTCTGGTGAGGATTCTTGACGTAGGTGTTTTGAACTACTCCTCTTCCCATTCAAATTTTTCTTTAGGATCACGCAGTTGGTTTTCCGGTAGTTGTTCCTCAGCTCTTTTTATTCGGCGCATTTCTCGTCAACTTGACTCGAGTCTCTTCATCGTTGCCAAGTTCAATCCTCAGTTCTTTTCGATCGATGTTGTTTCCTTGCCTGAAGTTGTCCTTGTTTTTCCCACCCGCCCTCCCTTCTTCTTCTCGAATCCAGAGTCCGTAATCGAGTATCCATCCTACTCGTGCGAAGTCTTTGCTTTCCATCCTCAATTATTTCAACCGGTGTTTTCTCTTCTAGATATTCGTCGTTTTCCCCTTCCAAGTTGTCTCTGTTTTTCCCGCCCTCCCACCCTGTTCTTCTCGGAGTCTGAGTCTCTTTCGAATATCTATTTCATTCGTGCGGAGCCTCTTCAGTCTTTCATCAATTATTTCAACCGGTGAATTCTCGTCTCGTTCGACATTCTTCATCTATTTTTATTTTCCGGTGGTTTCAATTCAAGTTTTTCGTTGTCGATCGTATTCTTTCCCTCAGCTCAAATATTTCCCTTTGCTCATTCGCCTCTCGCCAGTTTATCCTTCCGGAGTGTTCAAGACATCTGAGGAGATTCGTCTGTGTTCCAATTAATTCGAGGTTGTCACCTCATTCAAATATTTCAATTGTTTCGGTGCACCATCTATCTCTCCAACAATCCTTTCCAACCGTATTTTTCTCTTAGTGGGCCCTAACCCACAGGTCTTTTCCTAGGATCTTACCTGACTCTTCTGATTCCCCGGAGTTATTCTCAATTCTTTTCAAATGTGACGTAAGAATGAATTCCATCAGTCACATGCCTTTTCCAAAATCGATTTCAAATCATTTCATCATCGGCTCAACCTCTTCGCTTTTTTTCATTCTCTCGGAGTATCTCAGTAATTTTGGTGGTGTTTTCCGTCGCCATTTGAAGACCGAAGAAGAGTTTTCCTCTAAATCTTGCCCGTTCTCTCGAAGATTCGTGGTTCTAGCTTCTTGTTAGCCTCTCGAATTATTCCATTTGTCATTATTCTTTTCATCCATCCGGAGTATTTCAGGAGTTACTTTCCCTCTCGATCATCCGGGGGTCATCTTTTCGGAAGATTTCTTCGTTCTAAGTTTTCAGCTTCGGTCGTCTCTATATTCTTACGGTGGTTCGTTCAAGATTCTTTTCCTTGTTTATCATATTAATCCATTCGTTCTTTTCTATCCTACCGGTGGTTCATGAAGACTTTCTCAAGTTTTGTGCTATACCCCCTTAATTCTTTTTCAAGAAGAACAAGTATTATGCTAAATCCATTGCTTGTCATCAATTTAATTTGATGAAGGATAAGCATACAATAAATCTTATTCTTATTTCATCCAAGTGGTTAATCCTTTTCTTCAGAGTTTGTTCTTGATGAATAAATTCTAGTTCCAAGTGTTTTCATCTTTTCTTTTCCAGAGTTCAATTTCCTCGGCCATCTCGTCAGAACCTTCATCTAAATCATCGTAAGCTCTAATCTTATT
The DNA here is from genome assembly GCA_963921465.1 of Triticum timopheevii. Taxonomy (NCBI): domain Eukaryota; kingdom Viridiplantae; phylum Streptophyta; class Magnoliopsida; order Poales; family Poaceae; genus Triticum; species Triticum timopheevii. Next base: position 251,380,000 of record OY997268.1, read on the forward strand.
CTTTCATCCTTCATTTCTATCTCATCATCCTTTTGTCACCGGAGTTCTTCATGGTGGTTCTTCATGATTTAATTCTTTCTTCAAGAGTTCATCAAGTATCATTCCATCCTCTCAAGTTCAGGTTCTAATCCTTTCATGTTCAGTCAGAGTTCTGCCTAAATTCTTTCAGTCTTATCCGTTTCTTTTCTCATTCTAACCACTCCGGTTAGAACGAGTGATTTCGTAGTCTATCTGTTTCCGTGAGCTTTCGATTCTCGTCATTCTCGCCGTTCCTTTCTTATTCTCGAGTGCTCTCGATTCTTTGCTTCTTCTCTTGAGTTCTTGTTTCACCTCATCCTTTTTCACTTCCGTCTCGGTCCTAAGATCTAGGGACGAGATCTCTTGTTACTGGAGGAGTGTTGTAACGCCCCGGATTTGATGCGCCAGCTGTCTGCCAGTTATTCGCCGTTGTTGCCATGTCATGTGCTTGCGTGTTGCACTTTGCCATGTCATCATCTGCATTTCATATCATGTCATCATGTGCATATCATTTTGCATACGTGTTCGTCTCATGCATCCGAGCATTTTCCCCGTTGTTCGTTTTGCAATCCGGCACTCCTATGTCATCCGGCGTCCCCCTCTTCTCTCTTTTCGTGTGCGGGTGTTAAACTTTCTCGGAATGGCCTGAGGTTTGCCAAGCGGCCTTGGTATAGCACCGGTAGACCGCCTGTCAAGTTTCGTGCCATTTGGAGTCCGTTGATACTCCAACGGTTAACCGGGTAACCGCAAAGCCCTCTTTGAGTTGCAGCCCAACACCCCTTCCAAAGTGGCCCAAAACTCATCTAACTCCCCTCCATGCTCTCGGTCGTTCGATCACGATCGCGTGGCCGAAAACCGCTCCTCATTTGGACTCTCCTAGCTCCCTCTACCTATAAATAGGCCCTCCCCTTCCAAATTCGCGGATGAATCCCCCCAAACCCTAGCCTCCTTCTTCCTCCGCGCGTCGGACACGTCCGGACGGCGCCGGACATGTCCGCGCCGTCGCCCCCGACCAATCCCACGCTGACACGTCGCCGCCGCGCCTCTCTCTCTCCTCCCCGCCGTCGGGGACCGTGAGGGCCCAGATCGGACCCGCCCCGGGCCGCGCCGGGCCCGAGGGAGCCCGCGCCGCCGCCCGCGTCGTCGCGCTCGCCCTCCGCCGCCGCCCGGGCCGAAGGCCGCCGCCGCCGTGCTTCTTCGCCGCTGGCCGCCGCGCCACCCCGGCGCCGCCCTTGCCTCGCTCGCCGTCCGCCGCCTCCGGCCCCGCCCCGGCCGCCTCGCCCTCCTCGCCGGCCGCCTCTCACCGTCCGCCGCCTCCGGCCGGCGCCGTCTTCGGGTGCCGCCCGCGCCGCCGCGCATCCCGCCGCCGGCCAGTCCCCGCCGGAGCTGCTCCGACCCCCGTCGCCGGTCACCTGCGTCCCGCCGCCGCTCCTCGCGCCTCCCCGGCGTCGCGCGCCTCGTCGGAGTCTGCCGCCGCACCGGAACCGGGCGGGTGGATGAGATCCACCCGTCCCGCGAACCAAACGCGCCCCGAGCCGCCTGGATGTCACCGTCCCGGATCTCACCGTCCCGTTGACTTCTCCGCGGGGTATATTTTTTCTCTAAGTCCCCAGATCTGCATATTATCATGCCATGTTCATCGCATTATATCTCCGCATCCGTAGCTCCGTTTCGTGCGTGTAATATGTTAAATTGTTCGTCTCGACGAGTACTTCATTTCATTCCATTGCATCATTTTCATTTGAGCTCATCTTGATGCCCGAAATGCTGTTGGAAGAGTGCATGTTGATGTTAACCTGCTGAAACTGTTATAACTTGCTCATTTGTCATTTTTGCCATGATTGATGTGTGCATCCTATGAGTATGAGCTCTACATGTGTTTTGATCTATGCCATGCCATCTTTCCAGGGGTGTTAACCATGTATTTTTGTGAGTTGTGTGCTGAGTGTATCAAGCTTGCTAAGTAGGGTAGTTATTGTTGTTGTTTTCCTGACAGATTCTGTTATATTTTGTTGCTATGTTATCATGCTTCTACTAGTCATTGTGGGCATAATCTGGAGATGTTCTATAAACATGTTTGGATCTACATGTCTTGCTCTATCCATTCATGCTCTTGGTTGCAATTATGGCCTGTTGTAACATGTTGTTATCTTGCTCTAAAGTTGTTTGATATTGTTGCTGTCAGCCTGTTAACATTAAGTTCACTAGTTTCCATGTGTTTTGCTAGTGATACATGCACCCTATGAACTTGCTCTTACCATGCTTAGCTTCATAAACATGTCTTCTTACTGTTGGTTGCCTTGCCATGCCATGTATTGCTCTGTGGTGAGTGGTTCAAGCTCACCAACATGCCTAGTTATTGTTGTTCCTGCCATGTTTAAATCTGTAATATAACTTGCCATGTTTACATGGGTGCCATCATATTTTCCGTGCCTTTTTGGCTCATGGTCAGTAAGGGACTTTTGATATATGCATTTAGTAGTATCATGCCATGCCTTTGTTTGCCATGATATGTTCCTGTAACATGTTGTTTGCTTGCTCTAAACATGGCAACCTGATGTTATTCCTGCTAAAGTCTGAAATTGTTATAATTTGCAATCTTACCATGTCCTTTTGAGCATGTTCTAGTTGTTTCTGGAGATAGCTCAGTGTTCATGTTTTGTTGTGCTTTACCTGTACTTCATGCCCATGCCTTTTGTTATTATGTTGGGATGTTGTAGCATATTGTTTTGATGCTTTCAAGATGCCTAGTTGCTGTTATGGACAGATTGTTGTTATGACTTGTATAGAGTGTATGTGTTGCACCGTTGCTCCGTTTTGAGTGTGCTCTATATGAAACTTGCTTGATTTTGCATGTAGTTTCATATTATCATGTTGCATCATTGTTTTGAGGTGTTTGCTTGATGTTTGTATGCATTTTGCATCAATGCCATGTTTAACTTGTTTTGCTCATATCTTCTAGGCCGTAGCTCCAAATCTAATGAACTTTATATGTAACTTGACTAGAATTTCGTGTAGATCATCTTGGTGCTCTTTAACTTGCAGTTTAACAACTTGAACATAAGGTTTATTCAGTTCTGGACCAATTTCGAAATATGCGTATGAGGACTTTCCGGAATTGTTATATGTTGTTCCCGGCCTCATTTAAACTTGCCTTGATGTGTTGTTCTTGTTTGCATCATCTTTGTCATGAGTAGCTTCATGTAGCCTTTTCATGCATCATGCTTGTTGTGCATCATGTCTTGTTCATGTGTGGTGTGTTTACTATGTTGTGTGCTTCTTCTCGATAGTTCCCGTTTCGTTGCGATCGTGAGGATTCGTTCGTCTACGTGTGGTTCGTCTTCGTGGCTTCATCTTCTTCATGGACTCGTTCTTCTTCCTAGCGGAATTTCAGGCAAGATGACCGCTACCCTGGATCTCACTACTATCATTGCTATGCTAGTTGCTTCGTTCTATCGCTTTGTTGCATTACCTATCATTTGCTCTTCAGGCCTCCCAAATTGCCATGAACCTCTAACCTTTGACACCATTCCTAGCAAACCATTGCTTGGCTATGTTACCGCTTTGCTCAGCCCCTCTTATAGCGTTGCTAGTTGTAGGTGAAGTTGAAGATTTCTCCATGGTGGACAGGGTTTTTGTTGGGATATCACAATATCTCTTATATTATTAATGCATCTATATATTTGGTAAAGGGTGGAAGGCTCGGCCTTATGCCTGGTGTTTTGTTCCACTCTTGCCGCCCTAGTTTCCGTCATACCGGTGTTATGTTCCCGGATTTTGCGTTCCTAACGCGGTCGGGTGATTTATGGGACCCCCCTGACAGTTCGCTTTGAATAAAACTTGTCCAGCAAGGCCCAACCTTGGTTTTACCATTTGCCTCACCACCACCTACTTTTCCCTTGGGAGTAATTAACCCAAGGGTCATCTTTATTATAGCCCTCCGGGCCAATGCTTGTCTAAGTGTTGGTCCTAACCAGAGCCACTTGCGGTGCCGCCCCTAGGCAACTTGGGGTATCGTCGGTTGCCGTACGTAGTGTTCATCCGGTGTTGCCCTGAGAACGAGATATGTGCAGCTCCTATCGGGATTGTCGGCGCATCGGGCGGCTTTGCTGGTCTTGTTTTACCATTGTCGAAATGTCTTGTAAACCGAGATTCCGAGACTGATCGGGTCTTCCTGGGAGAAGGTCTATTCCTTCGTTGATCGCGAGAGCTTGTCATGGGCTAAGTTGGGACACCCCTGCAGGGTATAAACTTTCGAGAGCCGTGCCCGCGGTTATTTGGCAGATGGGAATTTGTTAATGTCCGGTTGTAGATAACTTGACACTTGATCCGAATTAAAACGCATCAACCGCGTGTGTAGCCGTGATGGTCTCTTCTCGGCGGAGTCCGGGAAGTGAACACGGTTTCAGTGTTATGTTTGACGTAAGTAGGTGTTCAGGATCACCTCTTGATCATTGCTAGTTGACGACCGTTCCTTTGTTTCTCTTCTCGCTCTCATTTGCGTATGTTAGCCACCATATATGCTTAGTCGCTGCTGCAACCTCACCACTTTACCCCTTCCTTTCCCATTAAGCTTTGCTAGTCTTGATACCCATGGTAATGGGATTGCTGAGTCCTCGTGGCTCACAGATTACTACAACAACAGTTGCAGGTACAGGTTATGCGATGATCATGACGTGAGAACGATGCTTGCTTTGAGTTCTTCTTCTGCTTCTTCGATCAGGGGATAGGTTCCAGGTCGGCAGCCTGGGCTAGCAGGGTGGATATTGTTTGAGTTTCTGTTTATGTATCATCCGTAGTCGGATGTTGATTTCTTGAATGATGATGTTGTATTTGTGTGGCATTGTATGCCTTCTGTATGTATCCCCATCTATTATGTAATGTTGATGTAATGATATCCACCTTGCAAAAGTGTTCCAATATGCGGGTCTATCCTTGGTGGGACCTTCGAGTTCCTTTTGGATAGGATCGCATATTGGGCGTGACAATGTGCCAGAGCCATGAGTTGGTTGCGAGATCTTGTGGGTTTCACCTCTAGCCTACCCCAACTTGCTTAGGACTAAAGGCTTTATTGTTGTTGTTGTTGTAGAGAATGTTTTCTATATTCCAAATGGAATATTAAGAAATGTTTGAACATTTTGTTTGGACAAAATGGACATGTAATTCCGGCACTTATATTTCTTCTTTGAACTTGAATTTGGTTTCAAAACCAAATTTGTTTCAAATCATTTTTTAGAAAATTGGCAGAGGGTCAATATTATTGTTTGGACTTATGCAATTTGATTTCCTGCCAAATAAAATGCAAATCATTTTTTTAATAATTTCCTTCTGATTTGAATTGATTTCAAAATGAATCCAAGTCAACTCTTTTGGGAAAAAATTAATTTGGCTTTGAATATTACTTGGGGCTTATTGAAAATGCTTTTGCCCAAAAAATATTTTCAAAATGGCTTGGGTTCCTACCAAGGCTAGCTAGGGTTTCAACTAGTGGCATTTAGATTTCCATCCTTCTAGGGAAACAATCAAGCAATCCAAGTCATTTTCAAACAATCCTAGGCAATCATGGGAAATTCCTAGAAAAAATTTAGTTCCCTCTAAAAATTTTAACATACCAGATTTGGGGAAGATCTGGGATGTAACACCTTGTGGCTAGCTGGTGGCCCCTCCCGACGTCTCCCAAATGTTCCCGTGTTTCTTGTTGTCTAACAAAACAATGTTCAATCGGCAACGTATTTGACCTCCGTAGGTATTGATTCCCTGTGAAACCAAAAAACAAAAAAAGAACTGACACTGGGCACTAAATTAATAGATAGTCCACAAAAATAATATAATTTTTGCGCGCGCGCGCGCGCGCGCGCACACACACACACACACACACACACACACACACACATATATATATATATATATATATATATATATATATATATATATATATGATAACATAATAGCATTTAACAATCAAAAATCATAAATACGTTTGAAACGAATCACAAACGCATACGGCACCGTGTTGAATGGCCAAAATGATCCGGCATCATGATCCAGAGTTGTTTGCGGGTGATTGAGAACGCTGTTGGAGATGCCCTTATCACTACGTACCAAAGCGATGGTAGCTTATGCACAAATGCAATCCTGTCCAGTCCAGCCGTTTGGCCTCCAGGGCGCCGAAAAAGAGCGTCCTGGGGGTGCAACGGCGATAAACTCGGCGCCGGGGGCGGTTCGGCACCCAGCCGTCGCCCTCAGGTCGCCCCCGGGCGCCGAATTCAGCCCAGCTTCCGGCCCAAATATGTCCAAAAACGGCCCGATAACTACGTGAATCTGCCCATATTCGGCGCGGTTCGGCGGGTTTCGGCGTGAATTTTCGCATACAAATAGGAATCAATTAGCTCGTCACATAGTTCGGCGTGTTTCATCACATAAATCAAATAGTTCACTACAAATTATATCGTTTAACAAATAAAAACTCCTGTTTCATCACATGTCATTCCCGGCCTCGCTCTTGAGCCTCCATAGGTGCTCCACCAGATCGTGTTGCAGTTCTTGATGCACCTGTGGGTCTCGGATCTCCTGACGCATATTGAGGTAGTCAGTCCAGTTTGCCGGTAGCCGGTGATCAACTTGAGCAAGAGGACCCTGCCTGTGGTATGGTTCAGCGTCAAACATTGGCTCTTCCTGCTCGCTCTCAATGATCATGTTGTGCAAGATGACACAGCAAGTCATGATCTCCCACATTTGATCTTTCGACCATGTCTGAGCGGGGTACCGGACAACAGCAGATCGAGATTGGAGCACACCAAATGCCCGCTCGACATCCTTCCTGCAAGCCTCCTGAATCTTCGCAAACCAGACATTCTTGCCTCCTGGCATAGGGTTTGAGATGGTCTTCACAAATGTCGACCATCTCGGATAGATGCCATCAGCTAGATAGCACCCCTTGTTGTACTGTCGTCCATTGACCTCGAAGTTCACCGTACGAGAATGACCTTCAACAAGCTTGGCAAAGACTGGGGAGCACTGCAGGACGTCGATGTCATTATGAGTTTCTGGCATCCCAAAGAAAGAGTGCCAAATCCAGAGGTCCTGTGTGGCCACTGCCTCAAGCACCACACTGCAACCACCTTTGGCGCCTTTGTACAACCCCTGCCAAGCAAATGGACAGTTCTTCCATTTCCAATGCATGCAGTCGATGCTTCCAAGCATCCCAGAAAATCCTCTTGCTTCATTCTATGCTAGGATCCGAGCAGTGTCTTCCGCATTGGGTGTTCGCAAGTACTGTGGTCCAAACACTGTCACCACTGCCCTGCAGAACTTGTAGAAACACTCAATGGTGGTGGACTCGGCCATGCGCCCATAGTCGTCGAGTGAATCACCGGGAGCTCAGTATGCAAGCATCCTCATAGCTGTCGTGCACTTCTGGATCGAGGTGAATCCAAGTGTGCCGGTGCAATCCTTCTTGCACTTGAAGTAGCTGTCGAACTCCCGAATGGATTCACAATCCGGAGGAAAAGCTTTCGGCTCATCCGATAACGGCGCCGAAATGTTTTCTCACCGTGGATTGGAGCGTCGGCGAAGTAGTCCGAGAAGAGCATGCAGTAGCCTTCCAGACGATGCCGGCTCTTTGCTTTCACCCGCCCAAGCGCCGAGCCACCACGCCGCAGCTTCTCACTGCTCGCGAGCAAGCCGGCGAGGGCGGCGAGCACCATGAGATGCTCCTGCTCCTGGACGTCGACTTCGGCTTCCTCATCCAGCAACGCCGTGAGCGCCTCCTCATCTTCGGAGTCCATCACCGGGTCGGGCAATTCACCGAACTGGGCGAGGTGGGCGCAAGCCCGCCGGCATACAGGCCCTGCGCGGCCAGAGCGCCGGAAAAGGTGCCTGGGGCGACGGCGAAGAGGCTGCCTCGGAGAAACCCCTTCCTTTTCCCGGCTGGAGACGGTCTACCTAGCTGCGGCGGGCGGTGGTCGACGCCGGGATTGGCAGGGTGGCGCGGGGTGGCGGCCGAGCGCGGGGGGCAGGAGGCGAATCTGGACAGGTGGCTTGACTTTTCGCCTGTCAATGTGGCCCCAGGAACGCTTTTCCCTCGGGCCGGAGCCCCCGAGCGCCCCCTAGTGTGCCGGGTTCGGCCTGCGAGCGCCGGGCAAAAAAATGGTCCGAGCCGACAGAATTCGACGTCCTGGGGCGCGATTAGGCCGTTTTTTCAGCACCGGCGCAAATAAATCGCCTAGGGAGACTGGGGGCGCGGCGGGAGATGCTCTAACACACCGTCCACCTCGTGGCAATCACTATCATCTCTCTAGTGTACAGTGTCATTGTCCTGCAGCGAACAGTAGCGCAGAGCAAACAGAGCACCGCCTCTGTAACGCGGTGAATGCACGAGCAGGGAAAGCATATATGTGTAATACTGATTTTTTTTTCCATTATATTAACGGTCGATTGGATTGCATTAGGTCCTTCCCAATGCTTCACGTTGTGCATGTGCTAAGCAGCCACATAGGTACAAGACAAAATTTTGGTCACCATAGAGAAACAATGCCAAACGTGCAGACCTATGCGAAACACTTAAATGAAGAAAAGTTATCAAAGCGTTCACAGTAACATCAAACTCATGAAAAAATTATAGTACAACGCATTTGGACATAGTACAAGTCTTTTTTTTCGAAACGGAACATAGTACAAGTCTGACCCTTCTCCTTGGAATGCACATGCACTCTAAATCCTGGAAGAGGTAATATGTATGTCCTTTTGAAACGCATGTCTTCTCGGTGAGGCCGAAAGGAAAATAAAGACACTCAATCGCTGGATCATGCGAAGCATTTTCGTCTCTACAAAAATAGAAATAACGTTAGTTGACCACTATGAATATGTGTAAGAAGAATACATTTTTATATTTCTCAAGTGAGATCCTCACCCATCTCTCAACTTCTGATGCTGATTCAGAAAGTCTCCTCTTAAGAATAGACTTCTCTGCTTCACAGCTCTCTACATCAATATCTGCATGCAAGTCAAAAACAATTGAGGCTGAACTGTGCACCTTCAGGATTTAAATGAACAAATATCTGTGACATAAAGCTAGCCCACAAAAGAGAATACCAAAAGACAACTTACAGTAATGAATTGTCACTTAACTACGGACGTACAGACAGAATACTAGAGGCAAACAGAGGAAAATAGTACACCATGGAACATGTCAATTTTATTACGACCTTGCTAACCTAAAGTTTTAGTACTCAAATATGGCGATCTAGTCAGCAGTGGGATAACCCTGTATTACCTCTGAAGCAAGAGAAAGAAATGGCAGGTTCTATTGTGGACTCTGGTTAGGAAAAGCGATCAGTATAGGCAGTGGCAATGCCCGCATTATGTCCGCAAAGGAGAGAAAAGCTGGTACCAGAGAATAGGGGATGACTAGGAGTCCTAGTCAGAGAGAGAATCAGCTAGCAGATTTGGTAGCAGGCAGCTCGGATTAGGGAAGTTCTAAACATTCTAGTTGCATTAGGTAAAGGTCAAGGGTAAAACATCCCATATACAAGGATGTATTGTATCTCACATTAGGAAGCAAGAACAATCAATCTTTCTCTCCAATTATTCTCTCCAGACACCTTCAAGTTATTTTCAGCATGGTAGTACTTACATTCTGGATCAAAGTTTACAGCAGGTTCTGATACATGAAAATACACATGTCATAGCTAAAGTGCTGAATAGATTTTGTACTAGGGCTAGGGAGAAGCTCTCAGCCCTGGAAGCAAAGATAGAAGAGTTATTTTTCAAATTCTAGCTTGCATTATTCCTCAGGGGGGGGGGGGGGGGGGGGGTCCTCTTTAGACGAGTAAATAGCATAAAACTACTACTTTACAGGCTAAGGTTCCAAAAAACTACCGAATATTTTTTTTTCTCTGATAACTACCAACTCAGGGGTCGGCTGTTTCAAAAAACCCAAATTCCTCGTTGCTAACATTTTAAACCTGTTTATGACAGATCGGGCCCGCTCCAAAACAATCCGTTTGTTGACCGTTTTGTTTGACCGTTAACTTATTATGGGACCCACATGTAAGATGTTTCTTCTTCCTCCTACCTTTTCTTCTTTCCTCTCTCTCTTTCTTCTCTCCTCCTTGCCCAAGCTCCAGCACCTCCACCACTCACCGACGACCACCTCCACCACGCGCCGCGCCCAGGAGCAAGGGCCGCCGCGAGCCGCGCCCAGGAGTAAGGCGAGCAAGGGCCGCCGCAAGCCGCGAGCGCCGGGGGCCGCGCAGGAGCAAGGAGAGGGCCACCGCGCGCCATGGCCAGGGTTCAAGCCGATGCGCCCAGGAGCAAGGAGAGGGCCGCCGCGCACCATGGCCAGGCTTCAGGCCGACGCGCCCAGGAGCACGCACTGCCCTGAGCTGAGCGTCATGGCCAGGGGCTCGGGCTCGGGCCGCCGCGTCCAGGAAGAGGGAGGAAAGAGAGAGGCCACTTGGCTGGGACTTCACGGCGGCTCCAGCCGCGAGCGCCGGGAGTCGCGCAGGCTCCGACCACGCGCCATGGACACGAGCAGCGGCAGCGGTCGGCCGCCTCGCCTCGCGCCTCGCTGGTACGGGCCAAGGAGCACGGGGAGCCGCCACCAGCCGCGCCATGGCCAAGGGCTCCGACCGCGCGCCATGGCCAGGAGCAGCAGCAGCGGTCGGCTGCCTCCTTTCGCCTGGCCAGCGACCTGGCGGCTGGCGAGCCGCCGGCGTCGTTTCCTCTGGGCGCATGAGTTACCGGGGACCCGATTGCTTTTTTGCAAAACATTCAGGGACCCGATTGCTTTTTTAGAAAACTTACAGGGGTTTTCTGTAAATGCATAAAGGAACAGATTTTTTTATTAGAATAACAAAGGGACACTGACATGTGGGCTCCACATGTAAGGTAACGGTCAAACAAACGGTTTTCTTACATGCGGGTCCCAACTGTCATAATCGCAATCAATAGTAAAAGCACTGGACGATTAGAGTTTTTTGAAACAGCCGACCTCTGACTTGGTAGTTATCAGAGAGAAAAAAATATTCGGTAGTTTTTTGGAACCCTAACCTGTAAAGTAGTAGTTTTATGCTATTTACTCTCTTTAGACAGAGGCCTAACAATCCAATCTAAGAGGTCACAGATCTTATCCCTAATTGGCTTTCGCAAGCTAAAGTATATCTTCTTTATTTAAAGGATAGACTATCTAAGATAGCGGTTGGGGACCTCTTCCCATAATTGGTAGCTGCCATGGTAGGGCCATGTACTCCGATACATAACAGCTTGGTAGCAGGGAAATCATGCATATACTTCTTCTTTAGATCAGAAATTCAATATTATACTTTTGTGTACCATACAGATTAATATTTCATTACTATTACTTTAATAGGCATAGGTCAAACCTTTTAACACCTAATATTTTCACAGGTTAGTGTTGCTTCATCAGCAATCACTCTAGAATGAAAAATGTAGATGGGTAGGGGTCTAAAATTCTACTTAACTAGATGATACCCCTCGTCTTGCCATGGAATTGGATATATAGTTTCTAAATACTCTGTAGAATACTAACTCGGTCCTTACGATTCAAACAATGTGATAGATTTGGACATAAACAAAAAATATTAACATGAAAAGCTGTGCATGTCATTAAATGCAATGTGATCTAAAACCTACTTAGAATGCACTTGTGCATGTTTCATGGTAGAGGATTCTCATGCGTAGATCAGACAGATGCTAGTGGATCAAGCTAGTAAATCTATCGGCTACAGCAATTTTGGTTATGTTGAAACATGCATGTTGAGATAATTAGAATTAATGGGGATCACTCTCTTAGGTATATACATGATAGGATTAGCTATAGAACCTTCATATTGACATCTATTCAACTACTAGAGAAAAAAAACTACTTCCAATGATAGAGAAGATCAACTCAATATGTAAACATCACATGTATTTCATTAGTAAATTGTCTAACCATCTAAAGGGCATGCGGTGTAACACTCTAAACTATCATTGTTTTGCTTTGCATATATGCTAGTGTATTTTGTTTGTGGTAATGATGTTCAAGATACAGAATATAAAAATAAAAGGGGGAAGAAACAAGGAACTTTCAGTTGTTACCATAATAGTATGTCGACAGAATCTCAATGCGCTCAATTGGCTGAAAATGGAATAAATACATAAATATGGTGCAATTGCATGTGGAAGAATTCAAATGTTTAACATGTGCACTCGAGAGGTAAATAAGGTGGAACAGATTGCCCACACATAGGACTGGCATTGACAGATACATACCATTACAAAAATGCCTTCTTTATGGGTTGGCAGGCGCTCTAGTTTTCTTAATGTATCGTCACCCTTAGTCACCCTCCCAAATACAGCATACTGAAAACCATTAGGCATCAATCTCCATTCAGTTACTTAACTGGCATTGAATATGAGTCTTTTCAAAAAATGCTAAATACCTGGCCATCAAGGTGGGGAGCATCACCAAGGAGGATAGAAAAGGAAGAGGAGGCACTGTCTGGGTCAGAATACCTTGCAGAGGGGAAGAATAAGTAAATATCATAAGCTGATAAAATGTAATTGTAGATACAAAGCAGCTTCTTTTTTGTGCAGGGCATACCTGATCATATTTATGAATGAATCTATGAATGTTTTTCAGAATTTTTAAAGATAAATAATTAGCTAAACCCTAGACTCAAGCACCCACCCTTGCATGTACAATATCCACTCTGAATAAGGATATACATTGCATTCATCTGGAGTTGTACTGGACGACAAAAGAAACTATGGAGAACCATATGAACCAATGCATACAGAAAGATGCTAGTACATGATATTATGGTTTAGGCCAGAACCAGATGGTTTGATAAGACAGGTTTCTGCCGAAACTTCAGAGAGGGAGTACCTTCCCATTGAGAGTATTCCTCTGACATGCTTGACAGTACTAAATTCACCAACAATTGATTTCTCTGCCTGTTGTTCCTGCTCTTTATTCATAGGGGCTTTTCTACCTCCCATGACATCGGCAACTTGCGCAACGAAACCCTTGTCAACCTGCAACCAGTAACAGATGTGCATGCATATGATAAAAAGTAGTCCATAACAAACAAACAAACAAACTGTGTCAGCAAGTTATCAAACTTATTCATACCCGGAAGAAGTGATTTGTATTATAGCATCCAAGCTGCACAAGTTTAAAAATGTGTTCAACTGTCTTAGGTGCAACATGAGGAAAGAAGCCGAATTCAATGTCACCATGATTTAACTGCAGGTACAATTGCAAAAGAAGTAGGTGATGTCAGTAAGAAAGTTGATTAGCATACTACATTTGAGGATTAACTGGGTCATATAAAGGAACATAAGTACCAACAGATATAGAAGAACATTAAAAACAAAGTTCTTGCAAAGCACAAAAAACAAAACTAGGTATGCTACACAACAATGTAAATAAACTATCTGATCCGGTGGTTGCGGCCTCGACGGACGCCGCTGGACAGGGCCCGAAAGGAAAGAAAGCCGGCCTTTGGTGCTTCAAATGTCGTTCAGATGATCATCTCTCCAAGGACTGCACGGTGATACACTACTGTCATATTTGCAACAACTGCAAGCACCCTATGCACCGTTGTCCTGTGCTCAAGCAGCCAAGGCCCATTGCGTCGCTCGGTGGATGCGGTCTTGTAAACATTATGTTCGTGCAACTACCTCACTCGCTTTTCAAGGAACATCTAGCACCACCAACACTGCCAACTGCATTGGTCACGATCTCCAGTGGTTCTTTATGTGCTGCTGAGGTGGAGGTAAAGGTCGCTAAGATCGCCTCGCTCCAGTCTTCTTGGAAGTGGGAAGCCATGCCGCATGGAGACAATGCTTTCCTAGTTTGTTTCCCATCCATCGAGATTTTGAAACGTGTGGCAGCTTTTGAGCACAATGTGAAATCACACAACGTGAAGGTTGCATTCAGTGAATGGATAGCTGAGGAGGTCACATCCGTTCTTCCTTTGCAGCCCGTATGGGTTCATGTCACTGGCGTTCCACCACCTCTCCGCCATTTCCTCGGTTTGTGGGCAGTTGGATCAGTTATAGGAGCCACGCAGGATGTTGATTTGGTTTCTTTGCGCCGGCATGGAATTGTGCGAATTCAGATGGCCGTGCATTCTTTGAATATTTTCTCCAAGAAAGATGGGTCTGTTGATGCTTCGGTCTCGTCGGATGTCTATGTTAAACTTAATGGCCATTCACTTCGGTTTGTTCTGGAGGACTACGTCCCGGATGTTGACTTTATGCCACGAATTTGGGAAAACCATGATGATGGCCATGAGGACGGCGCTAACCGGGATGATGTCATGTGGGGCGCTGCGTACAGGCGCGGGTCGCGCGCCCAGGAGCAGCAGCCGGCGGCCACTGCTGGCGAGGCATGATCGGGGCAAGGAGTCCTGATCCTACGTTAGTTCCTAGAGTCCAGGAGTAGTTAGTTTCCTAGTTTGTTCTGATCCTACGTTGGTTTCCTAGTTTGTTAGAAGCCCATAAGGCCTTTATATATCCTGTAATCTGCACCCTTGGACGCAAGCAAGAAATCATTATCTCCTACCTCTTCCTCTACTCCTAATCTCTTCTCCTGCACCATTGAGCAGTTAGGCAAAAACCCTAGCGCTCCTATCAACCGAGACTACGAACTACGTAGTCGAAGTCCTGCTGTCTTGGGCACCGAGGTCCTTGACAACTTGGTATCGGGTTCCAGGCAATCCTCTTCCTCGTCCGCGCTCCATCCGCAGCCCGCCTCCACCCCTGCGTCCGCGCCAAGCACACCTCCATCGCCACCATCCACCTCCGCCTCGGTCACTTCCGGCATGGCAGAACCAACCACCGCTGATCTGGCCAAGATGATCGAGGCCTTGACTGCAACGGTGGCGTCCCTGCAGACGTCCGTCGCCGCACTCCAGAAGGACAAGTCCGCCTCCTCGTCGAGCGCTGACGGAGCCCACGATGGGCAGCACCACAATGATCGACCGCCACGGTTTCAGAAGATGGACTTCCCCAAGTTCGACGGCTAGTCCGATCCTCTCGCATTCATCAACAGATGCGAGTCCTTCTTCCATCAACAACGGATCGCCGAGGAGGAGAAAGTGTGGATGGCGTCATACAATCTCGAGGGTACTGCCCAACTGTGGTATATGCAGGTCCAGCGCGACGAGGGCACGCCTCCGTGGCGCCGCTTCACCGAGCTGCTCAATCTCCGCTTCGGGCCACCTCTGCGCGCTAACCCGCTGGGCGAACTAATGGCGTGCAAGCGCACGACGTCCGTCGTCGACTTCCAGGAGCGGTTTGAGGCGCTCCTTCCCCGGGCAGGCATCTTATCCGAGACACAGAAGGTTCAGATCTTCACCGCGGGACTCCAGCCACCCCTCAGCCTTGACGTGGAAATACACAACCCGCAGTCCCTCGCCGTCGCCATGAACCTCGCTCGCAAATTGGAGCTGCGCGACCAGTGCGCGCTCGCCTCCGCGCCACCGGTGCGTTTTCAGCAGAAGGGCATCCTGCCGGCGCCCGTACCACGCCTCGCGCCCCCCGCCCCGGCTCCACCAGCCGCACCCCAGCATGCCCCCAGTCTGCCGGAAGGGCGCCAAATCAAACGCCTGTCACAGGCGGAGATGGAGGAACGCCGTCGCCTGGGCCTATGCTTCAATTGTAATGAGAAGTTTGGCAGGGGCCACAACCGCGTGTGCCAGCGCATCTTTCTCCTCGACCTGGCGCCGGACGACGACGACGACGACACGGCCTCCGCCACCGTTGATGCCTCGCCGGCCGACCCTCAGATCTCGCTCCACGCAATCTCCGGCGTGCGCACGAGCGAGACCATGCAGATGCATATCACCCTCGGGGGTGTCTCCCTCCTCGCCCTGATCGACTCAGGCTCCACCCACAACTTCATCGCCGAGGAGGCGGCCGCTCGTGCTACACTGCCATCCCCCACCACCGAGAAGATGCGCGTCACGGTGGCCAACGGCGAGCGCGTTCCGTGCCAGGGCGCATACCGCGCCGTGTCCTTCCGCATCGACCAAGAGGCGTTCTTGGAGGATTTCCTCGCCTTGCCGCTCGCGGGCTACAACGTCGTCCTGGGCACGCAGTGGCTTGCGACGCTTGGACCGATCCTGTGGGATTTCCGCGCCCTCTCCATGACGTTTTGGCGGAGGGGCCATCGGGTGTGCTGGCGCGGCATTGCAGGACCGGACGGACCAGCCCTGAAATCATGCAGCGATAGCGACTTCCTCGACGCCATCATCACCGAGTTCGACAGCATCTTCGCCGAACCCTCCGGCGTGCCACCACCCCGCAGCCGCGACCACGGCATCACCCTGCTGCCCGGTTCCGCCCCGGTGGCCGTCCGTCCGTATCGCTACCCGGCCGCGCACAAGGACGAGCTGGAGCGTCAGTGCGCCGCCATGCTCGCCCAGGGCATCATCCGAGCGAGTTGTTCCGCATTCTCATCGCCGGTACTGCTGGTCCGCAAGCCCGACGGGTCCTGGCGCTTCTGCATCGACTACCGCGCCCTGAACGCCATCACCGTCAAGGATGCGTTTTCGATCCCGGTGGTGGACGAACTCCTCGACGAGCTCCGGCGCGCTCGTTTCTTCACCAAGCTCGACTTGCGCTCCGGCTACCACCAGGTGCGAATGCGTGCGGAGGACATCCCAAAGACCGCCTTCCGTACCCACGACGGCCTCTACGAGTTCCTGGTGATGCCGTTCGGCCTCTGCAACGCGCCAGCGACGTTCCAGGCACTCATGAACGATCTGCTGCGGCCGTACCTGCGCCGCTTCGTTCTCGTCTTCTTTGACGACATCCTCATTTTCAGCGAGACATGGGCAGACCATCTCCGACATGTGCGCACCGTCTTCACCGTCCTGCACCAGCACCGGCTCTTCGTCAAGCGATCCAAATGCGCGTTCGTCGTCGAGTCGATCTCCTACCTGGGTCACACCATCTCCGCTGCAGGAGTGGCCATGGATCCGGAAAAGGTGCAGGCCGTGGCCGAATGGCCGCAGCCACGCTCGGCGCGCGTGGTCCGGGGGTTCCTCGGCCTTGCGGGGTACTACCGCAAGTTTGTCAAGGAGTTTGGAGTGGTTGCCGCGCCACTGACGGCCCTCCTTCGCAAGGATGGTTTCTCCTGGTCGCTGGAGGCGGCAGCAGCTTTTACCGCCCTCCAGACGGCGGTCACCACGGCTCCCGTCCTCGCGTTGCCGGACTTCACGCGGCCGTTCATCGTCGAGTGTGGCGCCTCTACGTACGGCTTCGGGGCCGTCCTTCTTCAGGACCAGCACCCGGTGGCTTTCTTTAGCCGGCCGGCCGCGCCACGTCACCGTTCCCTGGCAGCATATGAACGGGAACTCATCGGCCTGGTGCTCGCTATTCGTCATTGGAGACCATACCTCTGGGGGCGCCAATTTGTGGTAAAAACGGATCACTACAGTCTCAAATTCCTACTTGACCAGCGTTTGGCAACCATTCCGCAGCATCATTGGGTCGGCAAACTACTGGGGTTCGACTTCACCGTGGAGTACAAGGCCGGTAGTACAAACACGGTGGCGGACGCCCTTTCCCGCCGTGACACGGAGGAGACGTCGGTCATGGCGATATCAGGTCCTCGCTTCGACTTCATCGATCGCCTCCGGCAAGCTACGTCAACCGACCCGGCGCTCGTCACGCTGCGTGAGGATATCACGGCGGGTACGCGGCAGCAGCCGTGGTCGCTCTCCGACGGCCTCGTCACTTTCAACGGCCGCCTCTACATTCCGCCGTCGTCCCCGCTACTCCAGGAGCTCCTCACCGCAGTGCACGACGACGGGCACGAAGGCGTCCTGCGCACCCTGCATCGTCTCCGCCGCGACTTCCACGCACCTAACCTTCGCAAGACGGTGCAAGAGTACGTCCGCGCCTGCGGTACTTGCCAGAGGTACAATTCCGAGCACTTGCACCCCGCCGGTCTGCTGCTGCCGCTGCCGATGCCCACGGGCGTGTGGACTGACGTCGGCATCGACTTCGTGGAAGCGCTCCCTCGCGTGGGCGGGAAGTCCGTCATCCTCACCGTGGTGGATCGCTTCAGCAAGTACTGCCACTTCGTGGCGTTGGCCCACCCGTACACGGCAGAGTCGGTGGCACAAGTGTTCTTCGCCGAGATCGTGCGCCTCCATGGCGTTCCGCAGTCCATGGTTTCGGACCGCGACCCCGTCTTCACCTCGGCGTTTTGGCGGGAGCTCATGCGCCTCACCGGGACGAAGCTGCACATGACGTCGGCGTTTCATCCTCAGTCGGATGGCCAAACGGAGGCTGCTAACAAGATCATTGTTATGTACCTGCGTTGCCTCACAGGGGATCGTCCGCGATAGTGGCTACGGTGGCTTCCCTGGGCCGAGTACATCTACAACACCGCCTACCAGACGGCGACCCAAGAAACTCCGTTCAAGCTCGTGTATGGCCGCGACCCTCCCACTATTCGCTCTTACGAGCCAGGCGACACGAGGGTGGCGGCCGTGGCAAAAAGCATGGCGGAGCGAGACGAGCTACTCGCTGATGTCCGCTATCGACTACAGCAGGCGCAGGCGGTCTACAAGTCCTACTACGACAGACGCCATCGCGACGTCAGGCATGTAGTGGGCGATTGGGTGTGGCTTCGTCTTCGCCAGCACGCCGCATCTTCTCTCAACTTGCCAACCAGGGGCAAGCTCAAGCCACGCTTCTACGGGCCATACCGCATTTCCGAGGTCGTCAACGACGTCGCCTACCGCCTTGAGCTACCGGTGCGCTCGCGCCTCCATGATGTGTTCCACGTGGGGCCTCCTCAAGAAGTTCTTCGGCACGCCTCCAACTGCCCGACGGGTTTGCCTCCAATCCACAACGGTGCTGCTGTCCCGGAACCAGAACGCGTGACTCGTTCACGCCTCGCACGCGGCGTTCGCCAGCTCCTTGTCCACTAGAAGGGCGAGGCTGCGTCATCGGCAACATGGGAGGATCTTGACAGTTTCGTCGAGCGCTACCCCGCTTTTCAGCTCGAGGACGAGCTGCTCGTCGAGGGGGGGGACAGATGTCATGTGGGGCGCTGCGTACAGGCGCGGGTCGCGCGCCCAAGAGCAGCAGCCGGCGGCCACAGCTGGCGAGGCATGATCGGGGCAAGGAGTCCTGATCCTACGTTAGTTCCTAGAGTCCAGGAGTAGTTAGTTTCCTAGTTTGTTCTGATCCTACGTTGATTTCCTAGTTTGTTACAAGCCCATAAGGCCTTTATATATCATGTAATCTGCACCCTTGGACGCAAGCAAGAAATCATTATCTCCTACCTCTTCCTCTACTCCTAATCTCTTCTCCTGCACCATTGAGCAGTTAGGCAAAAACCCTAGCGCTCCTATCAACCGAGACTACGAACTACGTAGTCGAGGTCCTGCTGTCTTGGGCACCGAGGTCCTTGACAGATGAGGATATGCCTGACAGAGATGCTAGCAAGAGGTCTAAAAATGTCCAAGCTGTTGGTGAAAATACGACGTTGGATGCTCGAACTAGTTCGGCGGTTCCCATGAAGTCCATGCAGAGATCAGTACAGGCAGCAGAACCGGGCTTTTCGGCTGGCCAGCCGGACGTGTATATGGCAGCAACAGGACTGCCCGTAGCTGCTGCTGCTCACGCGAATGAAGTGGACCAGGCGCGGTCCCCGGCTGAGTGCGCCATACAGGCAGTAGCTGTGGAGGGCCGGTCTATGGCTCTTGGCTACATGCGGCATGCAACAGTCATGGAGAATGGCCCAGACACGCATATGAACCTGGCGCTCAAGCAGCCAAAATGCTGTTGCCCCGACGTTGCATGCAGTTGCAGCGCATATGCTTCTGCCACTGCTTCGGTGCGGATACAGGCGGCCGTGGGTCCTGTCGCGCCACCAGCTGCGCACTCGGTTCATTCTGCTCCGGTTTGCAAGCCGGATTCCTGTCGGGGAATGACCCTTGGGTAGGCTTAAGGAGATGAAACGATACTTCAAAATATCGGGGCGGCCAACGCCCCTCGGTCCGGCTGCCCGGCCACCCCGGCCGGCTCGCTGCTCCAGCCTGCTTCCCGTCCGGCTGCTCCAGCCGGCCTGCTACGCGGACTCAATCGCGGGGTACCCGAACGGAGAAGACGACCATACCGTGGTCACTATTGCCGATAAAGCAAACACTATAGCGCGTCACTTCAGTGCGCCCCGATAGTGCTGCACTGTGCATGCATCATGCGTCACTTTGGATGATCTCTCAATAATATAGTTGGCCAAGTGGGCCACCCCTTCTCCCCTGGGCATCCCTTTACAAGATGCACCGGGGGGGGGGGGGGGGGCTCACTTGGCCAACACAAGGCACTCAAAGCATCTCCACTCATTCGGCCCCCCAGGGGCTTAAATAGCGCCGCCTGGGGGGCGCCGGCGAAAAAATCGGTGTGAGGGGGCTCGGGTTCCCAGCCGCCCCCCCATGGTCGCCCCCCAGCCGCCAATTTCGGCCCACTTTCGGCGCAAATTGGACCAATTTCGGCCCATATTCGGCGTGCTTCGACACAAATTCAACAGAAGCTAATTTTTATCACAAAGTTCATCACAGAAATCAATACAAAGCAAATAGTTCAACAAATAAAAACTCATATTTCATCACACGTCGAGCTAGGCGTTGCCCTTGAGCCTCGGATCTCCTAACGCATATTGTTGGATCTCTGCCAGATCGTGTTGCAGTTGTTGATGCTCCTGTGGGTCTCGGATCTCCTAACGCATATTGAGGAAGGCAGTCCAGGTTGCCGATAGCTGGTGATCAACTTGGGCAAGAGGACCCTGCCTGTAATATGGTTCAGTATCAAACACTGGCTCTTCCTGCTCGCACTCAATGATCATGTTGTGCAAGATGACACAGCAAGTCATGACTTCCCACATTTGATCTTTCGACCAGGTCTGAGCGGGGTACCGGACAACAGCAAATCGAGATTGGAGCACACCAAATGCCCGCTCGCCATCCTTTCTGCAAGCCTCCTGACACTTGGCAAAGTAGGAGTTCTTGCCTCCTGGCACAGGGTTTGAGATAGTCTTCACAAATGTGGACCATCTCGGATAGATGTCATCTGCTAGGTAGTACCCTTGTTGTAGTGGCGCCCATTGACGAAGTTCATCGGAGTAGCATTGACCTTCAACAAGCTTGCCAAAGACATTCGAGCATTGCAGTACGTTGATGTCATTGTGAGTTCCTGGCATACCAAAGGAGTGCCAAATCCAGAGGTCCTGTGTGGCCACTGCCCTACCACACTGCAAGATCCTTTGGCGCCTTTGTACATCCCCTGCCAAGCCAATGGACAGTTTTTTCATGCCCAATGCATGCAGTCGATGTTTCCAAGCATCCCAGGAAATCCTCTTGCTGCATTCTGTGCTAGGATCCAAGCAGTGTCTTCAGCATTGGGTGATCGCAAGTATTGAGGTCCAAACACTGCCACCACTGCCCTGCAGAACTTGTACATACACTCAATGGTCGTGGACTCGGCCATGCGTCCATAGTCTTCCAGTGAATCACCGGGAGCTCCGTATGCAAGCATCCTCATAGCTGTCGTGCACTTCTGGAGTGAGGTGAATCCAAGTGTGCCGGTGCAATCCTTCTTGCACTTGAAGTAGTTGTCGAACTCACGGATGGAATTCACAATCCTGAAGAAGAGCTTTCGGCTCATCCCATAACGGCGCCGAAATACTTTCTCGCCGTGAAGTGGGGCGTCTCCGAAGTAGTCAGCGTAGAGCAAGCAATAGCCTTCCAGTTGATGCCTCTGCTTTGCCTTCAGCCGGACTGGCGCCGAGCCACCTCGCCACGGCTTTGCATTGCTCGCGAACAGGTCGGCCAGAGCGGCGAGGACCATGAGGTGCTCTTCTCCTCCAGCAGCACCGCGAATGCCTCCTCGTCGTGCGAGTCCATCGCCGAGCGGACAAATCGCTAAACACCTGGCGGGCGTGGTAGGTGCGCAGCCGCTGGTATCCCCGCCTGCATGGCCGGAGCGCCGCAAAGCTCGCCCAAGAGCGGGGTGGAGGCTGTCGGGGCGAACCCTCTCTTTTTCCGGTGGGGGAATGGTCTTTCTAGCCGCGGTGCGTAGGTAGGCGGCGTTGGGATCGGCACGGCGGCGGAAGGGCGTGCACGTGCGGGGGACAAATCTGGACGTGAAAGATGCTTTTTCGCCTGACAATGGTGGCGCAGGCCTGGTTTTTCCTTTCGCCGGAGCCCCCAAGCGCCCCCAGTGCGCTGGGTTCGGCCTTGGATCGCCGGGCCAAAAAATGGGCAGAACCGGCGGAATTCGACGTCCTGGGGGCGCGACTGGGGGGTCAAAAAAATGGCCGAACCGGCGGAATTCGGCGTCCCGAGGGCGCGACTGGGTTTTTTTTCGGCGCCGGCGCGAAAAACTTGGCCGGGGGGGAGGGGGGCTGTTGGGGGCGCGAGTGGAGATGCTCTCATGCCCACCACGCCACACTCACTCACGGCTATACATTCATCTCTGGCTCTCACGCCACACACTCACTCATATGCATTAGGCCTGAAGCCCATAGCTCTCCACTACCTCCTGTAATACAGCTCTAGGAGTAACTCTGCGCATATACACCAGACATGCAGGACTAGGGGTGTTGCCTCCCACAGAGGGCCCTGAACCTGGGTAAACCACCGCGTGTTGTTGCCCAATCCCGTGTCGGATCTCACTGTAGCTCCCATGGCATCTGCCGTGAAGCGGCACAACCCGCGGGAACACCACGACAGTTTGCACCCACCGTGGGGCAAGCTGCTGCTGGAACCGCGGTCCCGAGAGGACCTTCTTCGTCACCACTACCATGACGTCGCCGCCGTCCTGTGGTGGCAGGCTCGCGTGCCTCCGCACGCTGCTCCGTCCACGGCCACTCGTTCGTTCCCCACCGCCACCTCACTCCGGCCAGGCGTGCCGCCCCGCCCGCTGCTCTGCCCGCGGTCGCGCGTCCGCTCCCCCACCATGTCGTCGACGCCATCCTCCTCGCGCTCGATCCCTTCGCCCTCTCCTCTGCTGCTCCTTACTTGCGAGCACCACCGTCCCCATGGCGTCTCTCGAGTCGTCCCCGCGTTCACCGCCTCCTGCAGCCACTGGTCCTTCATCACCACGGCTCCAACGACCGGCCGGCAAGCCCTCCGCAAGTCCTTCTCTGCACCTTCCCTCTTGTGCCCCGTACAAGCCCCAGATAATCTCCATACCATGGTCATACACTTCCCAGATGATGGCCATACATTAGTCAGATAATACGCAGACAATGGTGTTTTCTGCACCATGCTTCGTGCGTCCCCGGCCTTCCCCGCGTCCGCTCCAACGCCTTGCTGCCTCCTCCTGCGACAGCGCTGCACCGCCGCGCCTTGCTCTGTGTTGGCTCCGCCTGCAGTACCTCGCCGCGCAGACGCCTCCGCCTGCACGCCTCGCGGCCGGTTGCACCGCGTCCGTCGGAGACCGGCTTCACCCCGCGCGCGACCGCACAGGACACCTCCGCTGCTCCCCCCGCCACTGCAGCCGCCTCTGCCACCACGCCCCAGCCTCACTTGCGCCTCGCCAGCCTCGCCCTCGCGCGCCTCGCCAGCTCCGGCCTCCTCCGAGCCCGGTCGTGTCATCCTCGTTGAGCGCCCGGCCACGCCCGGCCGGCCTCGCCAGCACCCCGCCTCCAGCAGCCTCCGGCGGCCTCCGCGCCACCCGCCTTCTAGCCGCCTCTGGCGCCTGGCCTGCATCGGGCCAGCTCTACCCGCGCCCTCCGGCTCACCGCGCGGCCGACCGTTGCCGCGTCCTTCGTCGACTCCAGCTCGCGCCTCCGCGCGGCCCCTCCTCTCCCCCTGCTCTGGCCGTCGTCGCCATCGAGCCCACCAGCGCTCGGCCACCTGCATCTCCACCCGCGCGCCACTCCGACTGCTCCGCCTTCGTCCCCGACCACCGCGCACTACTCCGGCCTCCTTCGCCTCGCTCCCATTTGCGGAGTGTGCCGCGACCGGCTGCTCCACACCCGCCCCAGCCGCTGCATCGCATTGCGCTTGTGCCTCTGCTACTCCACGCCGGCTGCTCCACCCACCGCGACGCCCGCTTAGCGTCGGCTACTTCGCCCTCCACCCGCTCCACGTCGGCTGCTCTGCAGCATCCCTGCTGGCTCGCCGCCCCACGCCGGATCCTCCGCCTTCCATCCGCCCGCTCCGCGCCCGCTACTCTGCAGCATCCGAGCCGGCTCGCCGCCCGAGCCAGATCCTCCACCTTCCGTTCGCCCGCTCCGCGTCTACTGCTTTGCGCCGGCTGCTCCACAACGTCCCCGCGCGTCGCCCTGCCTCGCCCCAGTTCACTCTTGCGCGACCCCGCACTGCCTTGCTCCACTGCGCCCGCGTGCGCAGCCGCGGCCTCTGCCCTGCCGGTTGCTCGAGGAAAGAAAAGTGGTCAAGTGCCCGCACAAAAAAAAGCAAGCCGACTGGGAAAAGGAAATGAGGTCGGCTAAAGATAAAAAGAAAAAAGAAGAAAAGAGGGCTAGTTGGGTCCCGCTCGCCTGCATCGCCGCCTGCCGGCGCCTGTTGCCTACGTCGCCGCCTGGCCGGCTGGCCTGCCCGCCCGTTTCGACACCGAGCCGACTAGAGGGTCGGCCCGGCCGCCCGGCCGCTTCGACGCTTGGCCGGTCAGGTCCGACCGGCTGGGGCGCCCCTCGACCGCCCGGAGGCTCGGGCCCTTGCCAGAAGGCGCCTCTGCACCGTCTGCATCGAAGCAATGTGAGCTCATGTCCGCATACCTTTGCACCGTGCACAAAAACGGATAACCCCGAGCGACCCTCGGGGGCGATCTCCGCATTTTTATCAGCTGCTTTACTGTTTACCCCGGCGCCAGCTAGTCTTGGTTCGAGGGCTGGCCGCTCGGCCCGATACGTTCGTTCCCACAGACGGCTGAGTAGCGTGTACGGTACCGAAGCCCCACTCTTTGCCTCAGCTATAGACCTGCTCCCGGCTGTCTGGCTGGCAAGAGCAAAAGCTGGAGGTCACCCCATGCGAAAAACGTCCGGGAAGAAAACGACTTGGGCAACCCGGTCCTTTCCTTTGTGAGTATCTGCTCGGTTGAATCTGCTCCCTAGAGTCCGAGTACTGTACGCTCCACTCCACGGCCACTCTTCGCCTCAGCTACAGACCGGCTCCCGGCTGGCAAGAGTCAAAGCCAAAGAGCGGGGGACATGAAAAAGACTGAAGGGGGCTCAGACGAAACCGAGTCAGCACCCTCTGCATAAAACTTGCACTGCCAAAAACATTTGATATATCTGTGCCGACTAACCATGTCTTTCGCATGATCATTTCCGCGGGGAACCCCTCTCACCCTTCTCGTCCGAAGGCTACACCCAGTGGGTGCGCCGGCGCGCCCCGCTGGGAAAACTCCGCACTGGTTGCAGGCCCGCCGGCGGCTGCGACCGGCACCCTCGACGCCATTGTATGCCTCAACAATTGCGAAGACCTTCCGGCCGACTCGTCGAGTCGCTCGGAGGCTACATCCAGTGGGTGCGCTGGCGTGCCCACACTGGAAGCGAGCTACGCCGGCTGCAGCCCGCAGCCGGCGGCCATCATCAACCTCTACTACGACAACCGTGAAGACCCTCCGGGTGCGCTTGCGCGCCACCACTCGGAACACGCCACACATGTTGCATGCCCGCTACCGACATCCTCGACGCCATCATCTGCATCTACGCTCGCGGAAACCCTCCGCCCGACTCTTCGAGTCACCCGGAGGCTCGGAGGCTACACCTAGTGGGTGCGCTGGCGCGCCCCCACTGGAAGCAAGCCGCGCCACCTGCAAGCCCGCAGCCGGCTGTCATCGACAACACCTGCTACATCAACGCTCGCGAAACCCTCCGCCTGACTCTTCGAGTCGCCCGGAGGCTCGGAGGCTACTGTCGGAGGGATGACCCCCGGGTAGGCTCAAGGAGACGAAACAACACTCAGAACATCATGACGGCCAATGCCCCTCGGTCCGGCTGCCCGGCCACCCCAGCCGGCTCGCCACCCGGCTGCTCCAGCCTGCTTCCTGTCCGGCTCCTCCAGCCAGCCTGCTACGCGGAGTCAACCACGGCGTCACATCTGACCCGACACGGACAAGACGGCCATACCATGGTCACTATTGCTGATAGAGCATACACTATAGCGCGTCACATCACTGCGCCCCAATAGTGCTGCACTATGCATGCATCATGCGTCACTTCGGATGACCTCTTGATAGTATAGTTGGCCAAGTGGGCCACCCCTTGTCCCGTGGGCATCCCTTTATAAGATGCACCAGGGGGCTCACTTAGCCAACACAAGGCACTCATGCCCACCACACCACACTCGCTCACGGCTATACATCCATCTCTGGCTCTCACGCCACACACTCACACTCATATGCATGAGGCATGAAGCCCATAGCTCTCCACTGCCTACTGTAATACAGCTCTAGGAGCAACTCTGTACTACTCCGCATATACACCAGACATGCAGAACTAAAGGTGTTACCTTCTACGGAGGGCCCCGAACCTGGGTAAGCCATCGCGTGATGTTGCCCAATCCCGTCCCGGATCTCCAATGTAGCCTTGCCCCCACCTTTAAGCCATCCCATGGCATCTGTCATGACGCGGCACCCACCGCGAGAACACCATGACATCGACGATGCCACCAGCCGCGTCACCGGCTCGTGCGGCTGTCGTCGTGGTTCCGCTGGGCTCTGCAGCGCGTTCCTCTTCACCGACCACTGGGACTGTACGGACACCCCCGCCCTCGTTTAAGTCTACGCCAACGGCTACTCTGTCGACGCCGATCGGTACTATGTCTGGAGGCCTGACCACGCCCCTTCGACGTAGTAACCATCACTCCCTTGCTGCTAGTGGTTCCTCTGCGACTGATGAACACTGCCTCGCGAAGGCGATGCATTGCCAGGCCTTGAGGAATTTGGACCCCACGCCAGGTGCCTCGTCCGCTCAATCTTTTCTTTCTTTTTCAGATACTTGTATTACTAGTAGCTTAAAGAATGTTGGTGTACCTATGGAAAAGAACGATAATGAAATTAATCTGTCGGTTGGGGCACTTAAACACATGGAGATTGGCCATTTAAAGGTTTCTCCGAAGTGTAATAACACCCTACCAAACCCCGAAACCAAGGATGATGATGAAGCAGATGCCAAATATGATGGTCCGCTAATCTCCCACTTGGTTGGTGAGGTTACCGAGGTGGGTTTAGATGATGCAAGACCTGGGTCAATGTTTTGCGACTCCACGGCGTCTTCGCGGAAATCTAAATCGCACTCCTCTAAAAAGAAACAAAAAACACCCAAGAAGGAGAAAAGTTCCACACCAATTCGAGTTTTGACATGAGAGGCGTGTTTTGGAATAGCAGAGGTCTCAGACTTGGCTAAACATAAACACGTCGGTGATTGTGTGCGAGAACACGAATTAGATTTTGTGGCAATTTTCGAGGCTAGTAAATGTGACTTCCGCTCGCACGTCCTCGATCACCTATCAGGTGGTTTCGACTACACATGGCATAGTCTACCAACTCGTGGAAGGTCTGGAGGAATCCTTCTTGGGATGCAGACCACGGCCATGGACTTGTTGGCTTTTTCGACCGGTGAATTTCATATCAAATTTCACCTACAAACAGGGCTAATAATTTTACATGGAGCCTGGTCGCAGTCCATGGGGTTGCACAAGATGAGCATAAATATGCTTTCCTCCGTGAACTGGTGAACCTGGCTAACGATAACCCGTACCCAATGCTTATTGGAGGCGATTTTAACATCCTTAGGTACCGGGAAGAAAAAAATAATGACCACTTCGACACTCATTGGCCTTTCCTATTAATGATGTGATTGACAATTTGGATCTTCAAGAGGCCTGTATGTTGGGGCGGCAGTTCACTGGGCTAATAATCGTTCTGTGCTGACGTACGAGAAGCTCGATAGGGTACTCATGGATACCGAACGGGAGCTAAAATTTCCTATGATAACCTTGCGAGCCCAGGAGCGCATCGAGGCATTATCGGATCATGCGCCAATCATTCTTGATTCTAATTCTACAAGCCATCCTGCCCGTCGCTCTTTCAAATTTGAATTGGCATGGCTGCATCGGGAAGGTTTTGTAGACATAATCAAGAGCGTTTGGGAGAGGCTCGCCGTTGGTCATACACCGATTCAGAGATGGAACTATAAAATAAGGGCCATGAGGCAACACCTCCCTGGATGGGCGAAACACACCAACGGATTATGCAAAAGAGAAAAGCAGCGCCTCTGCACCATCATTGATGACCTCGACAAAATTGCAGAGACAAGCACCTTATCTCAACAAGAGATTGAGTTGAAAAATCAATCTAATGAGAAGGTTGCCTGTCTATTGCGCGAAGAGGAGATCAAATACTACCAGAGGTCCAAAGCTAACTTCATCCTAATGGGAGATAGTATACTTCCAATTGGTCGACAATGGTCGACATAGGAAGAAATATATTCGTAGTCTCCAACAGGATGAGGGGCAGATCGGAGGTCAGGAGGAGCTCAAAAAGTATATCACCATCTACTACAAATCTCTGTTCGGGGTGCCAGATGAAGGGAATGTCACCTTGACGAGGCACGAACAGATGATATTTCACAAGTCACGGAGGTAGAGAACGATATCCTCACGGCACCTTTCTCGGAAGAGGAGGTGAGAGCGGCGGTGTTCCAACTGGAACACAACAAAGCTCCATGCCCGGATGGTTTCCCCGCAGAATTCTATCCGAATTTCTAGGATATCATCAAGACTGACCTTTTGGAGTTATTTAAGTGTCTTCATGCCGATCGACTTGACCTATTCAGGCTAAATTTTGGTGAGATTGTTTTGTTGCCGAAAATTAAGGAGGCTGAAAGGATCCAGCAGTTCAAACCCATATGCCTCCTTAATGTCAGCTTCAAGATTTTCACCAAAGTGGCTACGAATAGGTTAAACTCGATAGCTGACCATGTTGCCCAACCATCTCAAACGGTCTTCATGCAAGGAATGAATATACTAGATGGTGTAGTAATCCTTCATGAGACCATTCACGAGATGCACCGAAAGACCATGAGTGAAGTAGTATTCAAAATTGACTTTGAAAAAGCCTATGACAAGGCCAAGTGGTCTTTCCTCCAACAAGCCCAAAGGATGAAAGGTTTCTCTGATAAATGGCACCAGTGGATCCAAAATTTTGTAACTGGAGGTAGTGTGGCCATCAAAGTCAATGATGATGCAGGTCATTACTTTCAGACAAAAGAAGGACTACGACAGGGTGACCCATGTCCCCAATGTTATTTAACATTATTGCTGACATGTTGGCTATTCTGATTGAGCGCGCCAAGCAGGATGACAGATTGCGGGAGTAGTGCCACACCTTGTGGACGGTGGTCTCTCTATTTGCAATATGCCGATGACATAACTCTTTTTAGGGAACATGACATGGACAAAGCTCGAACTCTAAAACTCTTGCTTTCAGCGTTTGAGCAAATGTCAGACCTCAAAATTAACTTTCATAAAAGCGAATTGTTCCGCTTTGGAGAAGCCGTTGAGGCGGCGGCCGATTATGCTAACCTGTTTGGTTGCGCACTTGGGCAATTCCCGATTAAAGATCTAGGAATACCGGTTCATTATCGGCGTCTCACCATTGTAGAGTGGAAGCATGTGGAGGAGCGTCTAGAGAAACGGTTGAGCAGTTGGAAAGGAAAATTGCTCTCAGTTGGAGGTTGGCTGGTTTTGATTAATTTGGTCCTCACAAATATGGTTCTCTATATGCTTCCTTTCTTCCAACTCCCAAAAGGGGTCCTGCAAAGACTAGACTATTTTAGATCCAGATTCTTTTGGCAAGGAGATGGTGAAAAGAAAAGATACAGGCTTGCCAAATGAAGCGTGGTTTGTAGGCCTAAAGACCAAGGTAGCCTTGGAATTCATGACCTGCAGGTCAAGAATGAGGCCCTTCTCTGTAAACGTTATTTAAACTTCTTACTAAGGATGGTGTTTGGCAAACCATGTTGCGCGACAAGTATCTAAGGCGGTGTCTCAGGCATATTGGAAACCTGGCGACCCGCACTTTTGGGCTGGCCTAATGACGACAAAGAAACATCTATTTCGCTTTGGGTCCTTCGCGATAAAGGACAGGTGGGAGATTCGTTTCTGGGAAGAAATCTAGCTAGGCAATGTCAGTCTCAGAGAACAATATCCAGCCTTGTATAACATTGGTCGCGATTAGAATAATACTATTGCGCACGTGCTCAGTTCTTCCCCGCTGAATATTTCGTTCAGGCGGGATTTGATTGGCCCCCGACTTGTGTCATGGCATAATCTTTTATCCCGGCTGGATTAGATTAACCTGAGATAATGTCGGGATGTGTTTTGCTAGAACCTTACGACATCAGGGTCTTTCACAGTAGACTCTATGTACCGTGCACTCACGCAGTCTGAGGTACCAGTGAGTAATAACAAGAAAATTTGGAAGTCTGAGATTCCACTAGAAGTGAAATCTTCATGTGGTATCTTTGTAGGAGAGTTGTGTTAACTAAAGACAACCTTGCACGATGCAACTGGCCAGGGAGTAAGAAGTGTTGTTTTTGTATTCGTGACGAGACAATCAAACACCTCTTTTTTCAATGCAAGTTTGCATGTTCTACGTGGTCGGTCATCCAAATAGCGTCAGATTTGTATCCGCCCACAAGTGTTGCCAATATTTGTGGTCATTGGTTGGACGGTATTACAAATAGGTTAAAAACGCTAATAAGGATGGGAGCGTATGCCTTAATTTGGTCGCTTTGACTATGTAGAAATGATTTTGTTTTTGATGACAAAAAGGCTTCTCCTCTGCAGGTTGTTTTCCGGTGTACGCACTCGCTAAATACGTGGTCTATGCTACAACGGCTGGAGTACCAACCGTTGTTCATGGCGGTGTGTATGCGATTGGAGCAGGTGGCTACGGAGGTTTTTTCCCGACATGGGTGGCAGCATAACCTACGGATCGATCCACCACCTCCTTTGGCATAGGCATAGTGTCGGTCTATAGGACTCTACTGTTGCTGATTTGTCAGTTTTATTTAATGAATTATTGTCAGACTTCTGGATTTGGCTGTGTGCATCCTAGTTATGCATAGGCCGGGTGTTACTCATAATGTTTTGTATCGCTTGATGCTACATTCTGAGATAATAAAGTCGCCCTTCATTGAAAAAATCTGATCCAGTTTGTGCCATTACAGCCGTATCATCTAGCAGTTGGGAGTAGTTAGGTGTATTCGGCCAATAGGAGTAACCGAGAAAATCAGAATTTTGACGAGAAATATGCAGCAGCGCACTCACCAATCCTAGATTCCTGGATCTTGCAATCCTCTCACTCTTAACTCCAATACACTCTGGCCGTACCACCCTTGCTAAACCAATTCCAAAATGAATCTTTGTAAAACTACAGCAGCGGCTCGGAAATTCCAGCTAAGATCCTCATGGATACTCACGATTCACAAATCGATCTACAAGTTTCAAAAAAAGAAAAGCAAATTCGTCGACAGATATAGAGGATTTAATCTACAAAAACTAATTCCGGGATATTTTTCCTCCCCCAAACGCTAGAATAGGCCGCTCAATTTGCAGGAGTTCAGGGCGAAACACCTGGGTGCGAATCTCACGACGGTAAGAGCAGAAACAGGAACAGAAATCAAGATCATGGGGGAGGACCTGGAAGACGACGCGGGCGGATCCGAGGTTGGGATCCGAGGCGTAATAAGTGGAAGCGCCGGCGGTCGAAGCGGCCGTGAGGAGGAAAAGGAGAGCCGCGGCGATATGCCGGAACAAACCCGCCATTTTTCTTTTCTCCTCCATTTTTTTTTTGTGTGTGTGCGCGCTGTTTAGCTGCAGGAGGGCAGAGCAGCCGTCAGAAAGCGCCTTCCGAGCTACCGGTAAGAGCATCTCCAGCCGTTCGGGCCCTAGGGCGGCGAAAAGAGGCCGCCTGGGGGCGAACCGGCGCTACTTTGGCGTCTGGGGAAGGCTCGGTCCCCTATCATCGCCCGCAAGGTCGCCCTAAGTTCGGCGAAAATTACGTAGGTCAGGTTCAAACCCGCCGAAATTTTATTGAAATTTGTACAAAAAAAGTAAAAATATACAAACTACGCCAAACTAAGGCTAAACTACGCCGCTAGCCACTACCCCGCGTCCATCGCCCGCCATCTACATGCCGAGAAGTCTGTAGAAGCGGGTGTAGTCGTCGCCGCCGCCACCTCCGGAGCCACCGTCCCTGTTGCAACCCTGCACAGGGTCGCCGACGCGCGGCCGGGAGCTGGACGGCCCGGCCTCTTCCTCCTCATCGCTGTCGAGGACGATACTCCGCCCTCCTCGCGGCCGCGTCGCCGGGCCTGGAGCTCCTCGTACGCCTGGCGCTGGCGGCGCACCTGCTCACGGACGTAGTCCTCCTTCGCCCATTTCAGGGCAGACTCATCGTCGGGAGCCACAATGTCGGCGTGCTCCGGCTTCACGGGGAGCAGGCCCGGCTCGGGCTTCGGCCGGACCAGGCAAAGGGAGCGCGGGGAGGGGCGGGCACCCTCGTTGATGACGAGGGCGCCACTGCGGGTGCGGCGCCGCTGCGGCGTCTCCTCCGGCTCTGGCTTGACGGGGCGGGGTGCCGGCGAGCCGGAGCCCGACGACGAGGACGTCGGCTCCATTCGCCGCGGCGTCCAGGAACTGCCGCGGCGGCGAGAGAAGGACGGCCGCGTCGGGTACTCGAGGCGCGGCACGTTGTCGGTCTCGATGTGGTCGAGGATGGCCTCGAGGGTGCGGCCGAGGACGCCCCACCACTCGCGCCGTCCTTCTGCGTTGAGGCGGCCGCGGGGAATGACGCCGTTGATGGAGGCTACCTGCTCCTCGCGGCAACGCTGGAAATACATCGTCCACAGCGTTTTGCTGCTCCTCCATCAGGGAGGAGCGGATGCGGGAATCTCCACCCGTCGTGCCGCCCCTTCGGGCACCGACGGCACCGGGACACCGCCGGCGCTCAGCCTCCATGCCCCGGCACGTGCATGTCAGGCGGCGCCGGGGATTCGGCCTCGTAGAGGAGGCGCGCCTCCAGCTCCCGGAGGTGCCGGCGGCCGAAGCCGTTCGCCGTTGCGCCATCGCCTGGGTACCTCTTGGCCATATTCGCTCGTTAGCGGGAAGGGGGAGATGGCTTTTGCGAGAGGGGGAGGGTGTGGCGTTCACCGGCGGGGAGTGGGCACCTTTTATAGACCAAGCGGGGCGGCCGGGAGGCGGCATGCCGGGCGACGCGTGGCGGGAGCGGGCGGGACGCGCGTCGGCGGTGCTTTCACTGCGCCGCTCGTGAGGCGTCAATGGAGGCTGACCGGCGCGGCAACGCGGCAGCCTTGGCCAGCCTTGGCATTGATTCCCGCGGGAACCGAGGCGATGAGGGCAACGAAGCGGCGTCTCACTGACTAGGCGCCCCCCTTTCGCGCCAAAACCACTCGCCACGGCGCCCCTGGGCGCCCCCAGCGCGCCGGGTTCGGCCTGGGTCTACCGGCACTAACTTCGGCCCAAACCGGTGAAAACGGGCTCTTGGGGGCGCGACTGGGCTGTTTTTTCGGTGCCGGCGCAAAAAAAATCACCTTGGGGCGCCGTGTTGGGGGCGCGGCTGGAGATGCTCTAATTGCTTTGATCATTCTATCTGGGAAAGGATCCCAGCTGGCCGACCGATCTCGTCCTTGGCCGGTCACAAACACGTGTGCCACGTGTCCACCTCGCTACAGGCCTTGTGTCACATTTTTTTTCTCTTTTCTCGGCGGAGAAACATCATCCATTCACCATCTTGCTTTCCTCCTCGTCTTCACTGTAGATTACTATGGATGTCCTGTGTTAGAATAATGGGTTTGACCCATTAACAAATTCTAAAATCTCAAATGAGCCCATGAGAAAAATGAAAGTGGTGGTGTGGTGCGAAAGATTAGTCCAACATTGCTAGTTGAGCAAGTGTTGGACCTCTTTAGATAGTGGGTTCGAGAGGAAGAGAAGACACTTGTGTGTGCTCGCCTTGCTTGGTTGGGCTCGGGGCTGGGCGGGGCGGGGCAGGGTGTACGTGCGACATGTACGTGAATGGTCCGTCGAAATTCGATCTGTTGCCTTGTAGGGGGTACTGCTTCCTTTTGTCATTTTATTTTTTTGGTGTCTTGACCTTGTTCGGTAAGTTTGACCTAGAAACCAAGTCGGTTTGAGATTGTGATCATGACATGATACGTCTCTGGTTCTCCTATATATATTACTTAGCGGCCTCAGCCAAAGACGCACCGAAAACACCTAGGGTTTTGCCTCATCTCTCAACTTGAGCCGCCACCGTAGTCTACTCTATCCCTAACGTCGGCATGCATCAGCGTGCGGGAGAGCAAGTCTCTGGAACAGTTCGTCCTTGCGATCCTGCATAGGGAGAGGACAGATTAGGTTTTTTAGAAGCGTTCACTGCTCAAATTCGTCATCACGGGTCGTCTTCCGTCCAAGTCAGGGGGGCTACTCATCGTCGTCTCCATCAACGTCAACAACAGATTGTCGTCAACATCATCATCAATACCGTTGTTCCTGCAGCAACTAGCGAGCAGTACGTCCTTCATGATATGTTCATGTCTCTCTCTGTAGTTGCTACTTCGTGTGTTATGCTGGTGTGCATGTTTTGTTGTTCATCTAGTTTGCTAGATTGTTACATGCCAGTATCTGTTGTAGTCATGAATTATTTACTGGAATTAATCATTAACTTGCCTAATATTCCGACAAGCCAAAAAATGTATTTAGGCAATTTCCTAAGTTAACTATGGCTGGATTCGTTGATCCACCGAGGTTGGATAAGTTTATCAATGTGCACTTTAAGAGGTGGCAGGTGAATACCATGCTCTGGCTTACTGCTCTGAAAGTTTTCCACGTTAGTGTTGGTACTCCACAGGTTCTGAGGAAGATTAGAGAAACTTCCAGGAAGCTAATACTATGTTTGTGGGATGCATTCCGAGTGTTCTTGATGATCGTCTATGTGATGTGTACATGCACATAGAAGATGGAAAGACGCTGAGGAATGCACTGGATGCTAAATTCAGTGCAAAAGTTGCAGGCAGTGAACTGTACATCATGGAGAGTTTCCACGACTACAAGATGGTGAATAGTCGTTCTGTGGTTGAACGGGCTCATGAGATAAAGTGCATTGTGAAGAAACTAGAACTCCTTAAGTGTGTTCTACCCAAAAAATTTGTGGTTGGGTGCATGATTGCAAAGTTGCCTCCTTTATGGAGGAATTTCGCCACAACTCAAACATAAGAGATAGGAGGCATCGGCTGAAAATCTGATTGCAACTCTTGATGTTGAAAAGAAAGCTGGGGCTAAAGATATCATGGAGAAAGGAGGTGGTTCAACCTACTGTCAATATGGTGCAGAGGTACCCACAGAACAAGAACAAAAGGAAGAACTACCAAGACTACTACCTTCAAGAAGAAGAAGTTTAACAAGGTTGCGCTAGAGTGCTATGCCTGTGAGAAGCCTGGACACTTTTCCAAGGAATGCCCAGAATGTGTAGACCGCAGAGGAAAAATGAGTTCCGAGTCTGTTAACATGGTGACCGCTAGCAATACTGATGGGCATGGTAATTTTACCTGTTGTTCTTTCAGTATTTCAATCATCTTCGTGGTGGATTGATTCGGGTGCTAACGTTCACGTGTATGTGCTAACATCGCTTTGTTCATTTTTTTAGGTCGTAAGGGATTCTTCCGTCCTAATGGGGAATGGGTCACATGCTTCTGTTCGTGGCATTGGCATGGTGGATCTGAAGTTTACTTCGGGGAAGATCATGCAGCTAAGGAATGTGCAACATGTCCATACTATGAACAAGAATCTAGTTAGCGTCTCCCTTCTATGTCAAGATGGGTCTAAGGTAGTTTTAGAGTCGAATAAAGAAATCATGTGGAGATTTAGAAAATTTATAGGCAAAGGCTATGAGTGCGAAGGCTTGTTCCTCTTTTGCCTTTTATATTTTCACAATAAGTCAGTAAACCAAATTTGTGCTAGTGTTAATGATGATGCAAGTGTGGAACTCTCATTTATGTCATATTAGTTTTGGTGTGATGTCTCGACTATCTAGTATGAGTTTAATTTCGAATTTCACTATTGCCAAAGGTTCTAAGTTCCATAGTTGTGTGCAATCGAAGCAACCTCGAAAGCCTCACACTGTTGCTGAGGAGAGAAACTTGGCACCTCTAGAACTCATACATTATGATATTTGTGAGATGAATGGTGTGTTGACAAAAGGTGGAAAGAGATATTTCATGACATTGATTGATGATGCGGCTAGATTTTGCTATGTTTATTTATTGCAAACTAAAGACAAAGCTTTAGACTACTTTAAAATCTATAAAGATGAAGTTGAAAATCAACTAGAGAGAAAGTGATGAGGACATCAATACCATTGTTACACCCACAGCCCCTGCTGCTATACATACTGGACAAATTACTAGAGCTCGCGCACGCCAACTAAATTACCAGGTACTTTCGCTTCTTGGTAATGATTCTAATGTTCATGAGAATATGATGCTGCCTAAATTGGATACATTTGTTTTGCTTACAAATGAAGGGCCTAGCTTGGAGAAGGATGAACATTGGAGCAAGAACAAGCATGGAGATGATGGCATGCGCAAGGGGAACAAGAACGGAGTTACAAGTGATGATTTCACGGCTTTGAAGCCACCATAATGAGTGCATGAAGCCTTGGACGAAATATACAAGATGCCACTTCATGAATTTCGTCCAGAGGCTATTCTAGGTGTTGCGTCACTTTTTTATTGGGCCAGGCCCATGTAATTTCGAAATACATAAGTATAGGCTATTTTTAGAGTCCGTGTGTGTGGGGAAACAAGAGATAGGGTTGGTTTGGGACCCCTCCACCAAGGGCCACGAAATTCCCCCCTCTTCCTCCATATATATAGCCAGGGCACTGTTTAGACTTTGGGTTCTGTTTAGATTGAAAGTTCGCCATAGCTACAACTTTGCGTACTTCGTTTGTGTTCAACGACCAGACAAAGGCGTCACAGAACCCCACCTTCATGAATGAAGCTTTCCTCTGTTATTCGCAATATCCAGATTGCAATCTTAGTTTCTTGCTTGTTCTTCGTTTGCTTGCAGGAAGTAGACCTTCGTGGTCAGGTTGATCGTGCTCCGACGTGGTCAATAACCTCTTGGAGTTGGTTTAGCGATTGCTAAGGCGCGACGTCCTCGCACGTTCATAGTCGGATCATCAAAGTCAACTTCCACCAAAACGATAGCCACCATCTCATCGAAAGACGGGACACCTTTGCCTCTATCAAGTGGTATCAGATTTCCAGGTTGCTCGGTGAGATTTTACAGTTTTTCATAGTTTAGATCGAGTCTGTTATCATACCTACAATCCACGAAAAAGCCAAAAAAAATTAGGGTTAGTTCCTCATATCCGAACCAATCTGAGCCTTTGCATAATCTTTTTAGTGTTTTGCTTTGTTGAATTTGCGGTTGCATCGTCGTGTCAAGTTGCTGATCTTAGCGTCTAGTCCTTTAGAGTTTCGAGTTCTGTTCACAGGTTGTCACGTCGCCGCTGCCATATATCACCACCGCATCATCATTGCTGCTGCCATATACCACCACCGCACCAACTTCATCGCCGCTACCATATACCACCACCACATATTCACCGTCAATCCGAGTCCATATACGCCACCATCCGCCGCCATCACGCCAATCCGAGTCCACCTGCAACATATATCCGCCACTAGTCCGAGTTCCACCAGATTCATCTCCGCCACCAGTCCGAGTTCCACCAGATTCATCTCCGCCACCAGTCCTAATCCGATTCCAGTATTTTGTTACTCTGTTTTGGATTTCGAGATCATGCCATATTCCGAGTCATGACAGAGTAGGACTCCCGAACTTCCGTGTTACCCGCAGTAGAAAAATAGTTCCAGTTTAAAAAAAAACTAAGTCTGGAAAATTCTGGCTAGGCATTTTTTAGACCATTTATAGATTTTTTCAAAAAAAAACTTTGTTGTGGAGCAAAAAAAAGGAAAAAAGTGCAAAAAAGTGAAAAAAAAGAAAAAAATTAAGAGCGTGCTCCTCCCTTGATTACGTGCCATGCCGTGATTTTGTTAGTGTCTAGGCTCGCGTCTCTAGCACGGTCTAGCCTAGGACCAGCACAGTACCGTCGTTGAGCGTTTATTCAACTTTGCATCTCTGAATTTATTATTGCTGACCCTTTTTGCTACCATATTATAAGCCTTCCTAGCTCCACATACATCTACGTCGCGCGTTTGACTCTCCCTGGTAATCGCTCTATCCAAGCTTTGAGAGTTTTGACTACAACGGTTGCCGATCTCCACCTGCTGCCGGGTGAGAACTGGTAAGAATTTGAGATTCGCTTGATGGATTTGTGACACTCCACCACCACCATATTCCAGTAGTCTATCGGATCATATTCTTGTCTGTTTCTATTGCTGCTAACTATGGCAGGAACACAAGCCAACAAGATTAACTGGGAGAACATGACGAACAAGGAGCTTCATGATAAGTTTCATCAAATGTTGGGTCAACAGGTGGAAGACGTGATGGTCAGCTTTGGAAAGGCAATGGAGAAGATTGTCACGCCCAATATGCTACCCTATCCAAAAGGAACTCGAAGGTCCCACCAAGGATAGACCCGCATATTGAAACGCTTTTGCAAGGTGGATATCATTACATCAACATTACATAAATAGATGGGGATACATACAAGAGGCATACAATGCCACACGAATACAACATCATCTTACATAAGAGCACCATCCGACTACGGATGAAACACAAACAGAAACTCAAACGACATCCACCCTGCTAGCCCAGGCTGCCGACCTGGAACCTATCCCCTAATCGAAGAAGAAGTAGAAGAAGAACTCCAAAACAAGCAAACATCGCTCTCGCGTCAAGATCATCGCAAAACCTGTACCTACAACTGTTGTTGTAGTAATCTGTGAGCCACGAGGACTCAGCAATCCCATTACCATGGGTATCAAGACTAGCAAAGCTTAATAGGAAAGGAAGGGGTAAAGTGGTGAGGTTGCAGCAGCGATTAAGCATGATATGGTGGCTAACATACGCAAATGAGAGCGAGAAGAGAAACAAAGGAACGGTCGTGAAGCTAGTAATGATCAAGAGGTGATCCTGAACTCCTACTTACGTCAAACATAACCCAGAAACCGTGTTCACTTCCCGGACTCCGACGAAAAGAGACCATCACGGCTACACACGCGGTTGATGCGTTTTAATTCAGATCTGGTGTCAAGTTATCTACAACCGGACATTAACAAATTCCCATCTGCCACATAACTGTGGGCACGGCTCTCGAAAGTTTATACCCTGCAAGGGTGTCCCAACTTAGCCCATGATAAGCTCTCGCGATCAATGAAGGATATTCCTTCTCCCAAGAAGACCCGATCAGTCTCGGAATCCCGGTTTACAAGACATTTCGACAATGGTAAAACAAGACCAGCAAAGCCGCCCGATGTGCCGACAATCCCGATAGGAGCTGCACATATCTCGTTCTCAGGGCAACACCGGATAAGTCAAGCTATGAGTAAAGCCAGACCTCGAGTTTCCCCGAGAGGGCCCCGTGAAGGAAATATGCCCTAGAGGCAATAACAAAGTTATTATTTATTTCCTTATATCATGATAAATGTTTATTATTCATGCTAGAATTGTATTAACCGGAAACATAATACATGTGTGAATACATAGACAAACATAGTGTCACTAGTATGCCTCTACTTGACTAGCTCGTTTATCAAAGATGGTTATGTTTCCTAGCCATGGACAAAAGAGTTGTCATTTGATTAACGGGATCACATCATTAGGAGAATGATGTGATTGACATGACCCATTCCGTTAGCCTAGCACTTGATCGTATAGTATATTGCTATTGCTTTTTTCATGACTTATACATGTTCCTGTAACTATGAGATTATGCAACTCCCGTTTACCGGAGGAACACTTTGGGTGCTACCAAACGTCACAATGTAACTGGGTGATTATAAAGGAGTACTACAGGTGTCTCCAAAGGTACACGTTGGGTTGGCGTATTCCGAGATTAGGTTTTGTCACTCCGATTGTCGGAGAGGTATCTCTGGGCCCTCTCGGTAATGCACATCACTATAAGCCTTGCAAGCAATGTAGATAATGAGTTAGTTACGGAATGATGCATTACATAACGAGTAAAGAGACTTGCCGGTAACGAGATTGAACTAGGTATTGGATACCGACGATCAAATCTCGGGCAAGTAACATACCAATGACAAAGGGAACAAAGTATGTTGTTATGCGGTTTGACCGATAAAGATCTTCGTAGAATATGTAGGAGCCAATATGAGCATCCAGGTTCCGCTATTGGTTATTGACCGAGAATAGTTCTAGGTCATGTCTACATAGTTCTCGAACCCGTAGGGTCCGCACGCTTAATGTTACGATGACAGTTTTATTATGAGTTTATAAGTTTTGATGTACCGAAAGAGTTCGGAGTCCCGGATGAGATCGGGGACATGACGAGGAGTCTCGAAATGGTCGAGACATAAAGATCGATGTATTGGACAACTATATTCGGAGTTCGGAAAGGTTCCGAGTGATTCGGGTATTTTTCGGAGTACCGGAGAGTTACGGGAATTCGCCGGGGAGTATATGGGCCTTATTGGGCCATATGGGAATAGAGGTGAGAGGCCGAAAGGAAGGAGGTGCGCAGCCCCCCTCTGGTCCGAATTGGACAAGGGGTGCAACCCCCTTTTCCTTCCTCCTCTCCCCCTCTTTCCTTCTCTCCTACTCCAGCAAGGAAGGGGGGGAGTCCTACTCCCGGTGGGAGGAGGACTCCTCCTGGCGCACCCCTAAGGGGCCGGCCGCACCTCCCCCCTCCCTCCTTTATATATGGGGGCAGGGGGGCACCCCAAGACACACAAGTTGATCTTCAAGATCGTTCCTTAGCCGTGTGCGGTGCCCCCTCCACCATATTCCACCTCGGTCATATAGTCGCGGAGTTTAGGCGAAGCCCTGCGCCGGTAGAACATCATCATCATCACCACGCTGTCGTGCTGACGGAACTCATCCCCGACACTTTGCTGGATCGGAGTCCGGGGATCGTCATCGAGCTGAACATGTGATGAACTCGGAGGTGCCGTACGTTCGGTACTTGGATCGGTCGGATCATGAAGACGTATGACTACATCAACCGTGTTGTCATAACGCTTCCTCTTACGGTCTACGAGGGTACGTAGACAACACTCTCCCCTCTCGTTGCTATGCATCACCATGATCTTGCGTGTGCGTAGGAATTTTTTTGAAATTACTATGTTCCCCAACAGTGGCATCCGAGCCTGGTTTTATGCGTAGATGTCATATGCACGAGTAGAACACAAGTGAGTTGTGGGCGATACAAGTCATACTGCTTACCAGCATGTCATACTTTGGTTCGGCGGTATTGTGAGATGAAGCGGCCCGGACCGATATTACGCGTACGCTTACGCGAGACTGGTTTCACCGTTACGAGCACTCGTGCTTAAAGGTGCCTGGCGGGTGTCTGTCTCTCTCACTTTAGCTGAATCGAGTGTGGCTACGCCCGGTCCTTGTGAAGGTTAAAACAACGCTAACTTGACGAACTATCGTTGTGGTTTTGATGCGTAGGTAAGAACGGTTCTTGCTAAGCCCGTAGCAGCCACGTAAAATTTGTAACAACAAAGTAGAGGACGTCTAACTTGTTTTTGCAGGGCATGTTGTGATGTGATATGGTCAAGACGTGATGCTATATTTTATTGTATGATATGATCATGTTTTGTAACCGAAGTTATCGGCAACTGGCAGGAGCCATATGGTTGTCGCTTTATTGTATGAAATGCAAACGCCCTGTAATTGCTTTACTTTATCACTAAGCGGTAGCGATAGTCGTAGAAGCAAT
The DNA here is from genome assembly GCA_963921465.1 of Triticum timopheevii. NCBI lineage: Eukaryota > Viridiplantae > Streptophyta > Magnoliopsida > Poales > Poaceae > Triticum > Triticum timopheevii. The sequence continues at coordinate 251,421,988 of OY997268.1, forward strand.
AAATGGCGTAACGACAACGATGTTACGATGGAGATCAAGGTGTCGCGCCGGTGACGATGGTGATCACGACGGTGCTTCGAAGATGGAGATCACAAGCACAAGATGATGATGGCCATATCATATCACTTATATTGATTGCATCTGATGTTTATCCTTTATGCATCTTATCTTGCTTTGATTGACGGTAGCATTTTAAGATGATCTCTCACTAAATTATCAAGAAGTGTTCTCCCTGAGTATGCACCGTTGCGAAAGTTCTTCGTGCTAAGACACCACGTGATGATCGGGTGTGATAGGCTCTACGTTCAAATACAACAGGTGCAAAACAGTTGCACACGTGGAGTACTCAGGTTAAACTTGACGAGCCTAGCATATAACAGATATGGCCTCGGAACACGGAAACCGAAAGGTCGAGCGTGAATCATATAGTAGATATGATCAACATATTGATGTTCACCATTGAAACTACTCCATCTCACATGACGATCGGACATGGTGTAGTTGATATGGATCACGTAATCACTTAGAAGATTAGAGGGATATCTATCTAAGTGGGAGTTTTTTAGTAATATGATTAATTGAACTTTAATTTATCATGAACTTAGTCCTGGTAGTATTTTGCAAATTATGTTATAGATCAATAGCTCGCGTTGTTGCTTTCATATGTTTATTTTGATATGTTCCTAGAGAAAATTGTGTTGAAAGATGTTAGTAGCAATGATGCGGATTGGATCCGTGATCTGAGGTTTATCCTCATTGCTGCACAGAATAATTATGTCCTTAATTCACCGCTACGTGACAGACCTATTGCAGGAGCAGATGCAGACGTTATGAACGTTTGGCTAGCTCAATATGATGACTACTTGATAGTTTAGTGCACCATGCTTAACGGCTTAGAATCGGGACTTCAAAGACGTTTTGAATGTCATGGACCATATGTCACGCCCAAGATGCGACCCTATCCTAAAGGAACTCGAAGGTCCCACCAAGGATAGAAGCGCATCTTGAAGACGCTTTTGCAAGGTGGATATCATTACATCAACATTACATAATAGTGGGGATACAACCAATACATACAATGTCACATGAATACAACAATACAACATACAAGAACAACATCCGACTACGGATGAATCATAAACAGAAACTCAAACAATATCCACCCTGCTAGCCCAGGCTGCCGACCTGGAACCTATCCCTGATCGAAGAAGCAGAAGAAGAAACTCCAAAACAAGCAACATCGCTCTCGCGTCATGAACATCGCATAACCTGTACCTGCAACTGTTGTTGTAGTAATCTGTGAGCCACGAGGACTCAGCAATCCCATTACCATGGGTATCAAGACTAGCAAAGCTTAATGGGAAAGGAAGGGGGTAAAGTGGTGAGGTTGCAGCAGCGACTAAGCACAATATGGTGGCTAACATACGCAAACGAGAGCGAGAAGAGAAGCAAAGGAACGGTCGTCAACTAGTAATGATCAAGAGGTGATCCTGAACTCCTACTTACGTCAAACATAACCCAGAAACCATGTTCACTTCCTGGACTCCGCCGAGAAGAGACCATCACGGCTACACACGCGGTTGATGTGTTTTAATTCGGATCTGGTGTCAAGTTATCTACAACCGGACATTAACAAATTCCCATCTGCCACATAACCACGGGCACGGCTCTCGAAAGTTTATACCCTGCAGGGGTGTCCCAACTTAGCCCATGACAAGCTCTCGCGATCAACGAAGGAATAGACCTTCTCCCAGGAAGACCCGATCAGTCTCGGAATCCCGGTTTACAAGACATTTCGACAATGGTAAAACAAGACCAGCAAGACCGCCCGATGCACTGACAATCCCGATAGGAGCTGCACATATCTCGTTCTTAGGGCAACACCGGATGAGCACTCCGTACAACTAAAACCACACCTCAAGTTTCCCTGAGGGGGCGCTGCAAAGGACTCTAGTTTGGACCAACACTTAGACAAGCATTGGCCCGGGGGGGGCTGAATAAAGATGACCCTTGGGTTAATTACTCCCAAGGGAAATATAGGTGGTGGTGAGGCAAATGGTAAAACCAATGTTGGGCCTTGCTGGAGGAGTTTTATTCAAAGCGAACTGCCAGGGGGGTCCCATAAATCACCCGACCGCGTAAGGAAAGCAAAATCCGGGAACATAACACCGGTATGACGGAAACTAGGGCGGCAAGAGTGGAACAAAACACCAGGCATAAGGCCGAGCCTTCCACCCTTTACCAAATATATAGATGCATTAATTAAATAAGAGATATTGTGATATCCCAACATAAACCCTGTCCACCATGGAGAAATCTTCAACTTCACCTGCAGCTAGCAACGCTATAAGAGGGGCTGAGCAAAGCGGTAACATAGCCAAGCAATGGTTTGCTAGGAAGGGTGTCAAAGGTTAGAGGTTCATGGCAATTTGGGAGGCTTGATGAGCAAATGATAGGTAACACAGCATAGCGGTAGAACGAAGCAACTAGCATAGCAATGATAGTAGTGAGATCCAGGGTAGCGGTCATCTTGCCTGAAATCCTGCTAGGAAGAAGAACGAGTCCATGAAGAAGACGAACGGGAGTAGTCGAACGAATCCTCACAATCGCAACGTTACCGGAACTAAGAAGCAACACCGGAAAGAAACAAACAACATGGTAAACACACCAGCATAAACATGGCATGATGCACCAACAATTATGATGCATGTCCGGTTTAATGAGGCATGGCATGGCATGGCAAAGTGCAACACACAATACTACAAATTAAGTGGAGCTCAATATGCAACTCGTTGCATATTGACAAAACACCACATTCATTTATTTAGTTCTCTCCCATTTATGTACCCAACAATATTAAATGTTGTTAAACATGGCAAGAGGTGAAGCATAAGTAAACTAACTATTTAGGCAAGTTTAAATGAGGCCGGAACAACAAGCAACAATTCCGGAAAATCCTCATATGCAATTTATGAATTTGCTACTGTTCTGCCCTAAACACAATTTTAAAGTTGTTAAACAAGAAAATAAAGTGCACCATGTTAAACTAGGCATTTTCCCACCCCATTTACATATAAAGTTCATTTAAAACTGAGCTACGGTTATTTAGTTATGAAATAAAGCATTTTAGCATGGCATTTAAGCAAAATTAAACAAACAACATTTTAAGCATTTTAAACATGGATGAAAGTGGCAAATGGTGAAACTAGATACAATTCTATGCACTTTACATATACAAATTATTTACATATGATGCATGGTTAATGAGTTATTAAATGCATGAACAGCAAGGGTTTTTCTGCAAATCTGTAATACAACGGATAATGTTAAAATCGCAGTAGCAGGAAAAAATACACACGGGCTGAATTTGCTTGGCCCAATCGGCGAAAAAAAAGAGGGGCGCTGGAGGGGGCTGCTCACCCATGGGCCAAGCCCAGAAGCGAATGAGGCCGAATGCACGCTTGGGAAAATAAACAATACACAGGGGAAAAGGATTTGAGGCTCCCTGGGATTTGATCCCAGGACCTCTCGGTCGTGAGCATGCGCGCTGACCAGCTCGGCTAGCCGTGCATTGGTGATACAAAGAACTCCCTGGCCCCTTTGAGCATGTTTCAGCAGATCGAGTTGGCCATGGCTGCACAATGACAACCGGCGACGACGGCGCCGACCAAAGGCAGCGGCTTCTGCAGCAGCAGAGACACCGGCGGGGATGCGGAAATAGGTGAGGGTGCGCGTGTTCGTGCAGGGAGTGGAGGAAGGATGCCGGAGCTCGAGCTTCGAGCTGGAACCCTTCTCGGCTGCGGCGCACAGTCAGGCGAGGCATGAGCAACAGCGGCGGGTGAAGCAGGGCAACGGGGGTCGCGAGCGAGATGGCATGTGCTGCGAGCATGAGTGCTGAGTGTGGATGCATGCACAGGTGAGACAAGCAGAGGCTAGAAGTCTAGAACACGAGCTCGAGCTCGTTGCCATGGTCGTACTTAACGGACATGGCCTCGGACACGATGGGATCGGCAGCTAGCGCGTCGAATCAAACCAGAGAGAGAGATGGGGAGGATCGGAGCTTCACCGTGGGGGTGCCGCTGGAGTCGTACGAGGTCGACGGAGATCGGAGACGGCGGGAGGATGCGCTGATCGAAGCGGTGCTCGGCTCCGTGAAGAAGAGGAAGCACGGGAAGAAGACAGCGACGGGGAGGTAGACGGACTTGGCGATCCTTGGGCGGGGAAGACGTCTGAACGGAAGTAGTCGACGTCGAGGAAGAAGATGGACATGCTGGAGATGACCATGGTGGCCTCCGTCCACGCAGGCAAAGGCGAAGCTCTCGGTGGTGCCCTCTGTTCTCTGTCTCTTGAGGAAGAAGGAGAAACAGGGGAAGGGAAAAGGGTGGCGGCGGCGAGAGGGAAACCCTAGGGGGCGCGGGCTTGGGGCTATATAGGGGAGCGGGGCGTGCTGGCCTCGACGTCCGTGAAGCAGAGCTCACGGCGTTGGCGCTCTTGAAGGCAGAGGAGGGAGACGGCGCTGTAGCGGAGCAGGTGGCCGTTCGGTTCGGCTGGGCCGGGGAAAGAAAGGCCCAGGTGGGCTGTGGGGAGTGAGTGCTGGTGGGTTGCGCTGTTGCCACTGCTGCTTCTCTTCTTCTTTTTTCTTCAGACAGAAAACAAGACAGAAAAGCACAGGAATAATGGAGAGGGTGGAGAGAGATATGAGAATATCCATGGAGTCCAGAATTTGTGCAGAATTTTAATAAATTGCTTTGGGCATTTTTAAGGATATAAAAATAATTCAAATTTGAATTATATTCAAACTTGAGCCATTTTTTAACCCAACCAAAACACTTTAAAATGGGCTGAAAATTAGCAGAGAGGATGTAGGCAAAGTGCAGGATTTATAGGAAAAGAATGAACATTTATTGAGGACAGAAAAATGCCACTTGCAAGAAATGTGTGAGAATTGAAAGGAAGAAGCTAGTGATGGGGTGATGCACTTGATGATGGTTTAGATGGAAGGGAAAGATGGAACAGCAAAGAAGATGAGGAGAAGGAGTTCACAAAGATAACAAGCACACAACAAAGATGATCATGATGCAAATGCAGCAACAATGAAAAAATGCAATAGCACATCATGAAGCATATGAAAAAGCAAGATGATAATGGCAACAACAAGGATGGCAAAATACAATTAATAAATAGCATGATGCAAGAAGCAAAATATGACAAGCACTCAACATGAACATAGCAACAAACATAATAAACACACGACAACAACTAAAATAAATGGAAGGCAACTGGAGCATCGGTCTTGGGGCGTTACAACACTCCACCACTATGAGAGGATCTCGTCCCGAGATCTAGGATGGCACCGGAGGGAAAAGGAAGAGGAAGATTAGAGGTAAACTAAGTTGCTTCTTTGACAAACGAGTGAAACCAACAAACCTAGAGAGGTAGAAAACTTGAAGAAATGCCACAACAGAGACGAAAGGAATTGAAACACTCCGTTAGATAAGAGGAACAAGTGATACGACAAGAACCAAGAAGGTTGCAAAGGCATGAACCAAGAGTTTAATGGACAAGATAGAATTCGAAACCACTCCGGTTAAAACAAGATGAGAGAGGAAGAATGATTGATATAATTTGGGTAGCACTCCAACTGAAGAAAGAAGGAAAACTTGACAAGATGAAAGGCACTTAAAGAGATGACACAACACTCCGGTTAAATGGATAAGCAAGAAAAGAACACGATCCTCACAATTCGAGATGATGAGTGAAGAGAGCAACATCACCATGCCTCCGGAAGAACGAAAAGAAGATAGATCATTGGAATAAAAGAATGGAGAAGAAAATGCCAAATTCTGCCACAAAATGAGCTTGGAAAGCAACCTTGCAAAGAAGAATTGAATGGAGTTGTTGGAAAACCAACAACGAAAAGAATAAGCTTGTAGTGGGCTTATGGAAAACGTCTCAAAATTATGAGGTGAAATTCTGCCACTAACAGAAACAATAGATTGGATTGAGGTCAACAAAGAGACGAGAGACTTATTTCACCGGGAGGATAAATGAAGAACTTGGGGTCATTGATAATCACCACAATAGCAACATTCCATAGGGAAGGCTTTAGGTGAAACATGACACAAGATGACTCCAACGAAGAGATTGGTGGATTTAAAATATCTCATTCTTGATAGCATGTGAATCATGAAACGCGAACTCAAATTGTCAAGAATGACATAACACCACCTCAAATGATAAGGTAGAACGAATTGCACTTTGAAATGCAAGAAGAAGAATATTTGCACTCCTCAGAAACAACATGTGGGCCCACCTGTAACATGTGGTTTCCTGTAACATGTTGTTTGATAGCTCTAAACATTGCAACCTGATGTTATTTCTGCTAAAGTCTGAAACTGTTATTATTTGCAATCTTACCATGTGTTTTGGAGCATGTTCTATTGATTTCTGGAGATAGCTCAGTGTTCATGTTTTGTTATGATTTACCAGTACTTCATGTCCATGCCTTTTGTTATTATGTTGGGATGCTGTAGCTTGTTGTTTTGATGCTTGCAATATGCCTAGTTGCTGTTTTGGCAAATTGTTGCTATGACTTGTATAGAGCGTATGTGTTGAACCGTTGCTCCGTTTTGAGTGTGCTCTTTATGAAACTTGCTTGATTTTGCATGTAGTTTCATATTATCATGTTGCATCCTTGTTTTGAGGTGTTTGCTTGATGTTTGGGTGCATTTTGCATCAATGCCATGTTTAACTTGTTTTGCTCATATCTTCTAGGCCGTAGCTCCAAATCTAATGAACTTTATATGTAACTTGACTAGAATTTCGTGTAGATCATCTTGGTGCATCTTAACTTGCTGTTTAACAACTTCAACTTAATGTTTATTCAGTTCTGGATCCATTTCGAAATTTGCATATGAGGACTTACCGGAATTGTTATATGTTGTTTCCGGCCTCATTTAAAATTGCCTTGATGTGTTGTTCTTGTTTGCATCATCTCTTGCCATGAGTAGCTTCATGTAGCTTGGTAATGCATCATGCTTGTTGTGCATCATGCCTTGTTCATGTATGGTGTGTTTACCTATGTCGTGTGCTTCTTCTTGTTAGTTCCTGTTTCATTGCGATCGTGAGGATTCGTTCGTCTTCGTGTGGTTCGTCTTCGTGGCTTCATCTTCTTCATGGACTCGTTCTTCTTCCTTGCGGGATTTCAGGCAAGATGACCGCTACCCTGGATCTCACTACTATCATTGCTATGCTAGTTGCTTTGTTCTATCGCTTTGCTGCGTTACCTATCATTTGCTCTTCAAGCCTCCCAAATTGCCATGAACCCCTAACCTTTGACACCCTTCCTAGCGAACCATTGTTTGGCTATGTTACCACTTTGCTCAGCCCCTCTTATAGCGTTGCTAGTTGCAGGTGAAGTTGAAGATTTCTCCATGGTGGACAGGGTTATGTTGGGATATCACAATATCTCTTATATTATTAATGCATCTATATATTTGGTAAAGGGTGGAAGGCTCGGCCTTATGCCTGGTGTTTTGTTCCACTCTTGCCGCCCTAGTTTCCGTCATACCGGTGTTATGTTCCCGGATTTTGCGTTCCTAACGCGGTCGGGTGATTTATGGGACCCCCCTGACAGTTCGCTTTGAATAAAACTTGTCCAGCAAGGCCCAACCTTGGTTTTACCATTTGCCTCACCACCACCTACCTTTCCCTTGGGAGTAATTAACCCAAGGGTCATCTTTATTTTAGCCCCCCCGGGCCAGTGCTTGTCTAAGTGCTGGTCCAAACTAGAGTCCTTTGCAGCGCCCCCTCAAGGAAACTTGAGGTCTGGTTTTAGTTGTACGGAGTGCTCATCCGGTGTTGCCCTGAGAACAAGATATGTGCAGCTCCTATCGGGATTGTCGGCGCATCGGGCAGCTTTGCTGGTCTTGTTTTACCATTGTCGAAATGTCTTGTAAACCGGGATTCCGAGACTGATCGGGTCTTCCTGGGAGAAGGTCTATTCCTTCGTTGATCGCGAGAGCTTGTCATGGGCTAAGTTGGGACACCCCTGTAGGGTTTAAACTTTCGAGAGCCGTGCCCGCGGTTATGTGGCAGATAGGAATTTGTTAATGTCCGGTTGTAGATAACTTGACACCAGATCCGAATTAAAACGCATCAACCGCGTGTGTAGCCGTGATGGTCTCTTCTCGGCGGAGTCCAGGAAGTGAACGCGGTTTCTGGGTTATGTTTGACGTAAGTAGGTGTTCAGGATCACCTCTTGATCATTGCTAGTTTCACGATCGTTCCTTTGTTTCTCTTCTCGCTCTCATTTGCGTATGTTAGCCACCATATATGCTTAGTCGCTGCTGCAACGTCACCACTTTACCCCTTCCTTTCCCATTAAGCTTTGCTAGTCTTGATACCCATGGTAATGGGATTGCTGAGTCCTCGTGGCTCACAGATTACTACAACAACAGTTGCAGGTACAGGTTATGCGATGATCAGGACGCGAGCGTGATGTTTAATTGTTTGGAGTTCTTCTTCTGCTTCTTCTTCAATCAGGGGATAGGTTCCAGGTCGGCAGCCTGGGCTAGCAGGGTGGATATTGTTTGAGCTTCTGTTTGTGATTCATCCGTAGTCGGATGTTGTTCTTGTATGTTGTATTGTTGTATTCATGTGACATTGTATGTATTGGTTGTATCCCCACTATTATGTAATGTTGATGTAATGATATCCACCTTTCAAAAGCGTCTTCAAGATGCGCTTCTATCCTTGGTGGGACCTTCGAGTTCCTTTAGGATAGGGTCGCATCTTGGGCGTGACACCATATGAGATGTTCCAGAAATTGAAGTTGATATTTCAAGAAAATACCCGAGTTGGGAGATATAAAGTCTCCAACAAGTTCTATAGCTAAAAGATGGAGGAGAATCGCTCAACTAGTGAGCATGTGCTCAGATTGTCTGGGTACTTCAATCGCTTGAATCAAGTGGGAGTTAATCTTCCAGATAAGATAGTGATTGACAGAATTCTCTAGTCACCATCACTAAGTTACTAGAACTTCGTGATGAACTATAGTATGCAAGGGATGACGAAAACGATTCCCGAGCTCTTCGTGATGTTGAAATCGACGAAGGTAGAAATCAAGAAAGAGCATCAAGTGTTGATGATTGACAAGACCACTAGTTTCAAGAAAAGGGCAAAGGGAAAGAAAGGGAAACTTCAAGTAGAATGACAAACAAGTTGTCACTCCCGTGAAGAAGACCAAAGCTGGACCAAAGCCTGAAACTTAGTGCTTACACTGCAAAGGAAATGGTCACTGGAAGCGGAAATGCCCTAAATATTTGGTGGATAAGAAGGATGGCAAAGTGAACAAGGGTATATTTGATATACAGGTGTTTGATGTGTGCCTTACTAGTGTTTATAGTAGCCCCTGAGTATTTGATACTTGTTCGGTTGCTAAGATTAGTAACTCGAAACAGGAGTTACATAATGAACAAAGACTAGTTGAGGGGAAGTGACGATGAGTGTTGGAAATAGTTCCAAGATTGATATGATCATCATCACACACTCCCTATATTTTCGAGATTAGTGTTAAACCTAAATAAATGTTATTTAGTGTTTGCGTTGAGCATGGATATGATTTGATCATGTTTATTGCAATACGGTTATTCATTTAAAGTCAAAAAATAATTGTTGTTCTGTTTAAATGAATAAAACCTTCAATGGTCATACACCCAATGAAAATAGTTTGTTGGATCTCGATCATAGTGATACACATATTCATAATATTGATGCCAAAAGATGCAAAGTTAATAATGATAGTGCAACTTATTTGTGGCACTGCCATTTGGGTCATATCGGTGTAAAGCGCATGAAGAAACTCCATAAAGATGGATTTTCAGAATCACTTGGGTATGAATCATTTGATGCTTGCGAACCGTGCCTTTTGGGCAAGATGACTAAAACTCCGTTCTCCGGAACAATGGAACGAGTTACTGACTTATTGGAAATAATACATACCGATGTATGTGATCCGATGAGTGTTGAAGCTCGCGGCGAGTATCGTTATTTTCTGACCTTCACAGATGATTTGAGCAGATATGGGTATATCTACTTGATGAAACATAAGTCTGAAATAGTTGAAAGGTTCAAAGAATTTCAAAGTGAAGTGTAAAATCATCATAACAAGAAAATAAAGTTTTCTGCGATTTGATCGCGGAGACGAATCTTTGAGTTACGAGTTTGGTCTTCAATTAAAACAATGTGGAATAGTTTCACAGCTCACGCCACCTGGAACAACACAATGTTATGGTGTGTCCGAACGTCGTAACCGCACTTTATTGGATATGGTGCGATCTATGATGTCTCTTATTGATTTACCACTATTGTTTTGGGGTTATGCATTAGAGACAGCTGCATTCACGTTAAAAGGGCACCATCTAAATCCGTTGAGATGACACCATATGAACTGTGGTTTAGCAAGAAACCCAAGATTGTCATTTCTTAAAGTTTGGGGCTGTGATTCTTATTTGAAATTTTTTCATCCTGATAAAGCTCAAACCCAAATCGGAGAAGTGCGTCTTCATAGAATACCCAAAGGAAACTGTTGGGTACACCTTCTATCACAGATCCGAAGGCAAGATATTCATTGCTAAAAATGGATCCTTTTTAGAGAAGGAGTTTCTCTCGAAAGAAGTGAGTGGGAGGAAAGTAGAGCTTGATAAGGTAATTTGTACCTTCTCCCGAATTGGAAAATAGTTCATCACAGAAATCAGTTCCAGTGATTCCTACACCAATTAGTGAGGAAGCTAATGATGATGATCATAAAGCTTCAGATCAAGTTACTACCAAACTTTGTAGATCTTCCAGATTAAGATCCGCACCAGAGTGGTACGGTAATCCTATTCTGGAAGTCATGTTACTAGACCATGATGAACCTACGAACTATGAGGAAGCGATGATGAGCCCAGATTCCGCGAAATGGCTTGAGGCCATGAAATCTGAGATGGGATCCATGTATGAGAACAAAGTGTGGACTTTGGTGGAGTTGCCCGATGATCGGCAAGCCATATTGTATAAATGGATCTTCAAGAGGAAGACAGATGCTGATAGTAGTGTTACTATCTACAAAGCTCGACTTGTCGCAAAAGGGTTTTCGACAAGTTCAAGGTGTTGACTACAATGAGATTTTCTCAACTGTAGCGATGCTTAAGTCTGTCCGAATCATGTTAGCAATTGCCACATTTTATGAAATCTGGCAAATGGATGTCGAAACTGCATTCCTTAATGGTTTTCTTAACGAAGAGTTGTATATCATGCAACCAGAAGGTTTTGTCAATCCTAAAGGTACTAACAAAATGTGCAAGCTCCAGCGATCCATCTATGGACTGGTGCAAGCATCTCAGAGTTGGAATATACGCTTTGATAAGTTGATCAAAGCATATAGTATTATACAGACTTGCAGTGAAGCCTATATTTACAAGAAAGTGAGTGGGAGCTCTTTAGCATTACTGATACTATATGTAGATGACATATTGTTGATCAGAAATGATATAGAATTTCTGGATAGCATAAAGGGATACTTGAATAAAAGTTTTTCAATGAAAGACCTCGGTGAAGCTGCTTACACATTGAGCATCCAGATCTATAGAGATAGATCAAGATGCTTGATAAGATTTTTTCAATTAGTACATACCTTGATAAATTTTTGAAATAGTTCAAAATAGAACAGTCAAAGAAGGAGTTCTTGCCTGTGATGCAAAGGTGTGAAGTTGAGTAAGACTCAAGACCCGACCATGGCAGAAAATAGAAAGAGAATGAAAAGTCATTCCCTATGCCTCAGTCATAGGTTCTATAAAGTATGCTATGCTGTGAACCGGACCTATTGTATACCTTGCTCTGAGTTTGACAAAGGAATACAATTTTGATCTAAGAGTAGATCACTGGACAGCGGTCAAGAATATCCTTAGTAAGGACTAAGGAGATGTTTCTCGATTATGGAGATGATAAAAGAGCCCGTCATAAAAAGTTACAACGATGCAAGCTTTTACACCAATCCAGATGACTCTAAGTCTCAATCTGGATACATATTGAAAGTGGGAGCAATTAGCTAGAGTAGCTTCGTGCAGAGCATTGTGGACATAGAATATTTTCAAAATACATACGGCTCTGAATATGGCAGACCCGTTGACTAAACTTCTCTCACAAGCAAAACATGATCATACCTTAGTACTCTTTGGGTGTTAATCACATAGCGATGTGAACAAACCCTTTGGGTGTTGATCACATGATGATGTGAACTATGGGTATTAATCACATACAGATGAGAATATTGGTGTTAAATCACATGGCGATGTGAACTAGATTATTGACTCTAGTGCAAGTGGGAGACTGAAGGAAATATGCCCTAGAGGCAATAACAAAGTTATTATTTATTTCCTTATATCATGATAAATGTTTATTATTCATGCTAGAATTGTATTAACCGGAAACATAATACATGTGTGAATACATAGACAAACATAGTGTCACTAGTATGCCTCTACTTGACTTGCTCGTTTATCGAAGATGGTTATGTTTCCTAGCCATGGACAAAAGAGTTGTCATTTGATTAACGGGATCACATCATTAGGAGAATGATGTGATTGACATGACCCATTCCGTTAGCCTAGCACTTGATCGTTTAGTATATTGCTATTGCTTTTTTCATGACTTATACATGTTCCTGTAACTATGAGATTATGCAACTCCCGTTTACCGGAGGAACACTTTGGGTGCTACCAAACGTCACAACGTAACTGGGTGATTATAAAGGAGTACTACAGGTGTCTCCAAAGGTACATGTTGGGTTGGCGTATTTCGAGATTCGGTTTTGTCACTCCGACTGTCGGAGAGGTATCTCTGGGCCCTCTCGGTAATGCACATCACTATAAGCCTTGCAAGCAATGCAGCTAATGAGTTAGTTACGGAATGATGCATTACATAACGAGTAAAGAGACTTGCCGGTAACGAGATTGAACTAGGTATTGGATACCGACGATCAAATCTCGGGCAAGTAACATACCGATGACAAAGGGAACAAAGTATGTTGTAATGCGGTCTGACCGATAAAGATCTTCGTAGAATATGTAGGAGCCAATATGAGCATCCAGGTTCCGCTATTGGTTATTGACCGAGAATAGTTCTAGGTCATGTCTACATAGTTCTCAAACCCGTAGGGTCTGCACGCTTAATGTTACGATGACAGTTTTATTATGAGTTTATAAGTTTCAATGTACCGAAGGAGTTCGGAGTCCCGGATGAGATCGGGGACATGACGAGGAGTCTCAAAATGGTCGAGACATAAAGATCGATATATTGGATGACTATATTCGGAGTTCGGAAAGCTTCCGAGTGATTCGGGTATTTTTCGGAGTACCGGAGAGTTACGGGAATTCGCCGGGGAGTATATGGGTCTTATTGGGCCATACGGGAATAGAGGTGAGAGGCCGAAAGGAAGGAGGTGCGCAGCCCCCCTCTGGTCCGAATTGGACAAGGGGTGCAGCCCCCTTTTCCTTCCTCCTCTCGCCCTCTTTCCTTCTCTCCTACTCCAACAAGGAAGGGGGGAGTCCTACTCCCGGTGGGAGGAGGACTCCTCCTGGCGCACCCCTAAGGGGCCGGCCGCACCTCCCCCCTCCCTCCTTTATATACGGGGGCAGGGGGCACCCCAAGACACACAAGTTGATCTTCAAGATCATTCCTTAGCCGTGTGCGGTGCCCCCCTCCACCATATTCCACCTCGGTCATATCGTCACGGAGTTTAGGCGAAGCCCTGCGCTGATAGAGCATCATCATCATCACCATGCCGTCGTGCTGACGGAACTCATCCCCGACACTTTGCTGGATCGGAGTCCGGGGATCGTCATCGAGCTGAACGTGTGCTGAACTCGGAGGTGCCGTACGTTCGGTAGTTGGATCGGTCGGATCGTGAAGACGTACGACTACATCAACCGCCTTGTCATAACGCTTCCGCTTATGGTCTACGAGGGTACGTAGACAACACTCTCCCCTCTCGTTGCTATGCATCACCATGATCTTGCGTGTGCGTAGGAATTTTTTTGAAATTACTATGTTCCCCAACACCCCGCAGGCTGCTCGGTTCGGACCAACACTTAAAGAAGAACTGGCCCGGGGGGGCTATAATAAAGATGACCCTTGGGTTAATTACTCCCAAGGGAATGGTAGGTGGTGGTGAGGCAAATGGTAAAACCAAGGTTGGGCCTTGCTGGAGGAGTTTTATTCAAAGCGAACTGTCAAGAGGGTCCCATAAATCACCCGACCGCGTAAGGAACACAAAATCCGGGAACATAACACCGGTATGATGGAAACTAGGGCGGCAAGAGTGGAACAAAACACCAGGCATAAGGCCGAGCCTTCCACCCTTTACCAAATATATAGATGCATTAATTAAATAAGAGATATTGTGATATCCCCAACATAACCCTGTCCACCATGGAGCAATCTTCAACTTCACCTGCAACTAACAACGCTATAAGAAGGGCTGAGCAAAGCGGTAACATAGCCAAACAACGGTTTGCTAGGAAGGTGACAAAGGTTAGAGGCTGACATGGCAAATTGGGAGGCTTGAAGAACAAGTTATACAAAGCGCGGCATAGCGAAAGAACGAAGCAACTAGCATAGCAATGATAGTAGTGAGATCCAGGGTAGCGGTCATCTTGCCTGAAATCCCGCAAGGAAGAAGAACGAGTCCATGAAGAAGATGAAGCCATGAAGACGAACCAAGCGTAGACGAACGAATCCTCACAATCGCAATGAAACGGGAACTATCGAGAAGAAGCACACAACATGGTAAACACACCACACATGAACAAGGCATGATGCTCAATCAAGTATGATGCATGACAAGGCTACATGAAGCTACTCATGGCAAGAGACGATGCAAACAAGAGCAACACATCAAAGCAAGTTTAAATGAGGCCGGAAACAACATATAACAAATCCGGTAGGTCCTCATATGCAAGTTTCGAAATTGGTCCAGAACTGAATAAACCTTAAGTTCAAGTAGTTAAACAGCAAGTTAAGAAGCATCTAGATGATCCACATGAAATTCTAGTCAAGTTACATATAAAGTTCATTTAGTTCGGAGCTACGGCCTAGAAGATATGAGCAAAACAAGTTAAACATGGCATTGATGCAAAATACATGCAAACATCAAGCACACACTCCCAAACATGGATGCAACATGATAATATGAAACTACATGCAAAAACAAGCATGTTTCGTATAGAGCACACTCAAAATGGAGCAACGGTTCAACACACACTCAACAATCTGTCCAAAACAGCAACTAGGCATATTGCAAGCATCAAAATGATATGCTACGGCATCCCAATGTAAGAACAAAAGGCATGGGCATGAAGTACATGTAAAGCATGACAAAACATGAACACTGAGCTATCTCCAGAAACTAC
Source organism: Triticum timopheevii (assembly GCA_963921465.1). Classification (NCBI taxonomy): domain Eukaryota; kingdom Viridiplantae; phylum Streptophyta; class Magnoliopsida; order Poales; family Poaceae; genus Triticum; species Triticum timopheevii. The sequence continues at coordinate 251,437,440 of OY997268.1, forward strand.
TAGAACATGATCAAAAACACATGGCAAGATTGCAAATAATAACAGTTTCAGACTTAGCAGAAATAACATCAGGTTGCAACGTTTAGAGCTATCAAACAACATGTTACAGGAACTTAACATGGCAAACAAAGGCATGGCATGAATCTACTAATCTCATATAACAAAAGTCCCTTACTGACCATGAGCCAAAAAGGATCAGAAGATATGATGGCACCCATGTAAACATGGCAAAATATATGACAGATTCAAACATGGCAGGAACAACGATAAGTAGGCATGTTGGTGAGCTTGAACCACTCACCACAGAGCAATACATGGCATGGAAAGGCAATCAACAGTAAGAATACATGTTTATGAAGCTAAGCATGGCAAGAGCAAGTTCATAGGGTGCATGGATCACTAGCAACAATCATGGCAACATTTAACTTAATGTTAATAGCCTAACATCAACATTATTTAGCAAGTTCGGAGCAAGATAACAACAAGTTATAGCAAGATAAAAATGCAACCAGGGGCATGAATGGATAGAGCATGACATATATAACAAAACATCCTTAGTGGACATCTCCAGATTATGCATATAATGACTTGTAGAAGCAGGTTTACATAGCAACAAAATATAACAGAATCAGACTAGCAAAGCAGCAACAACAAGTACTCTACTTAACAAGCTCTATGCACTTAGTACAAGACTCACAAAAATACATGGATGGCACCCCTGTGAAGATGGCATGGCATAGATCAAAATTCATGTAGAGCTCATGTTTATAGGATGCACACATCAAACATGGCAAAAATGACAAATGAGCAAGTTATAACAGTTTCAGCAGATTAACAGCAACATGCACTCTTGCAACGATGATTCAGGTATTAAGATGGACTCAACTGAACATGATGCAATGGAATGAAATGAATTACTCGTCGAGATGAACAATTTGACATATTACACGCACGAAACAGAGTAGTATGCAGCAAGTTATGATGCGATGAACATGGCATGATTATGCAAAATATTCGGGGACGGTGAAAATTATACCCTGCAGAAGTCAACGGGATGAGGATATCCGGGACGGAGGGATCCGGGGCACGGGTGCTGTTTGGATCGCGGATTGGTGGATCTCGTCCAGATCCGGGACGCGGCCGACCCGGTGAGCAGAGGAGGCCGGACCGGCGAGGAGAGGGTCGCCGGCGAGGATCTCCAGCGACGGCGAGCTCCTTGCAGGCGGGGGAGGTCGGAGGAGGCCGGCGGGGCGCCGTGCGCTGCGGGAGGCGCGGCGGCTGGGACACCGTGGTGCGGGAGACGGAGCTCCGGCGCGAGGCGTGCAACGGCGGCGGGGCTCGGGGCGCGGGAGGCGGCCGACGCCGACGTGGAAGACGGAGGCGGCGGGCGGCGGGGACGCGGTGGCCGGCGGCGATGGGGCAGGCTCGGGGGAGCGGGGCACGTCGGGCCTGGCTTGGCCCGGTGCGGGCCGGATCTGGGCTCGGCGGGCCCGCGTGGTGGTAGGCGCTGACCGGCGGTGGGGTTGGCGACGTGGCGGCGTCGGATTCGTCGGGGATGGCGGGCGGACATGTCCGGGCGCGGGGTGGACGTGTCCGGCGGCGCGAGGATGAAGATGGCTAGGGTTAGACCGGGATTTCGGGGGAGATGCACATATTTATAGGTAGAGGGAGCTAGGAGAGTCCAAATGAGGCACGGTTTTCGCCCACACGATCGTGATCGAACGACCGAGAGCATGGAGGGGAGTTTGCTGGGTTTTGGGCCACTTTGGAAGGGGTGTTGGGCTGCACACGAAAGAGGCCTTTACGGTTGCCCGGTTAACCATTGGAGTATCAAACGACCTCCAAATGGCACGAAACTTGACAGGCGGTCTACCGGTGCTATACCAAGGCCGCTTGGCAAGACTCGGTCCATTTTGAGAACGTTTAACACCCGCACATGAAAAGAGACAAGAAGGGGACGCCGGATGACATAGGAGTGCCGGATTGCAAAACGGACAACGGGGAAAATGCTCGGATGCAAGAAACGAACACGTATGCAAAATGAGATGCACATGATGACATGGCCAAATGCAACACGCAAGCAAATGACATGGCAACGACGGCGAATAACTAGCGGACACCTAGCGCATCGAATCCGGGGCGTTACAACACTCCTCCACTAACAAGAGATCTCGTCCCGAGATCTTAGGACCGAGACGGAAGGGAAAAAAGGGATGAGGTAAAAGAAGAACTCAAGAGAAGAAGCAAAGAATCGAGAGCACTCGAGAAGAAGAGAGGAACGACGAGAATGACGAGAATCAAAAGCTCACGAAATCAGATAGACTATGAAACCACTCCGTTTAGAACGAGATAAGAAACGAATAAGACTGAAAGGATTTAGGCAGCACTCCGGCTGAAAATGGAAGGAATAGAACACGAGCTTGAGAGGATGGAATTATACTTGATGGAGACATGACACAAAACCTCCGGAAGAATTGAAAGAGTTGAATGAAAAGAACGGAGAAGAAAATGACAACTTGTGCCACGAATGAAATTGAAAGCATCTTTAGAAGAAAGGATTGAACGGAGTTGTTGAGAAAATCAACAAAGAAAAGAATAAGTTTGTTGTGGTCTTATAGGTAACATCTCAAGATCATAAGGTGATAACCGGCCAGAAACGAAAATGATTGGATAGCTGAGAAGAACGAAGAAATGCAAAACTCCACTTCAAAAGAAAACGGAGAATTAGTTGCACTTCGAGATGCAAGAAGAAAAGATACTTGAACTCCACCAACAAGATCTTGATGAACTCTTGAAGAATGAATTAGATCATAAAGAACCACCATGAAGAACTCCGTTGACAGAAGGATGATGAGATAGAATGAAGGAAGAAAGAATAAAGATTCAAGCCTTGCATTTGTTTAGATGGAGGTTCCAATGAAAAAGCCGAGGAAATAATTGAACTCTGAAAAAGAAAAGATGAGAACACTTGGAACTAGAATTTGTTCATCAAGAACAAACTCCGAAGAAAAGGGATTACTCTGGATGAAATAAGAATAAGATTTATTGTATGCTTATCCTTCATCAAGTTAAATTGATGACAAGCAATGGATTTTGCATACTACTTATTCTTCTTGAAAAGGATTGAGAAGTGACATATCGCAAACTTGAGAAGGTCTTCATGAACCACCGGTAGGATTGAAAAGAACGAAAGGATTAATATGATAAACAAGGAAAAAGAATCTTGAACGAACCACCGTAAGAATTCAAAAATGACTGATGAAAGAGAATGAATCACCGGGAAGAATTAGAAGAACCAATATGCTAGAGGGGATTTAGATGCAAAAGAACAAAGAGATCATGAGCTGATTAAAGAACACTTGAACGAAGCATCGGGATAAATGGATAACGGTAGCTGAAATGTGAGGACAAAGAACTCTTCTGGAATGATGGCCTCCGGTGAAAAGAAACGGGAAAACAACTTCTGACATACTCCGGATGGGTAAGAAGAGAATATCTGACAAATGGAATTATTTGAGAGGATAACATGAAGCTAGAACCACGAATCTTCGGGAGAACGGGCAAGATTTAGAGGAAAAACTCTTCTTCGGTCTTCATATGACGACGGAAAACACCACCAAAATTATTGAGATACTCTGGGGAAATGAAAAGCGAAGGGGGTTGAGCCAACAATGAAAAGAGTTTCAACGAGATCTTGGAGAAGGCATGTGACTGATGAAATCCATTCTTACATCACACTTGAAAAGAATTGAGAATAACTCCGGGGGAATTAGAAGAGTCAGGTAAGATCCTGGGAAAAGGCCTGTGGGTTAGGGCCCACAAAGAAAACACCGTTGGGAAGGGATGTTGAACAAATAGATGATGCACCGGAACAATTGAAATATTTGAATGAGGTGACAACCTCGAATTAATTGGAATACAGATGAATCTCCTGATATGTCTTGAGTACTCCGGAAGGATAAACTGGCGAGAGGCGAACGAGCAAGAGGAAACATTAGATACCAGGAGAAGAATATGGTCAACCCGAAAAACTTGAATTGAGTGCACCGGAAAAAGAAAGGGGTGAAGAATGTCAAATAAAAGAGAATTCACCGGTTGAAATAATTGAGGGAAGACTGAAGAGGCTCCGTACGAATGAAATTGATGGTCGAAAGAGACTCAAACTCCGGGAAGAGAAAGGGTGGGAGGGCGGGAAAACAAAGGCAACTTGGAAGGGGAAACCGACGAATATCTTGAAGAGAAAACACCGGTTGAAATCATTGAGGAAAGAAAGCAAAGATTTCGCACGAGTAGGACGGATACTCGATTACGGACTCCGGTTCCGAGGAGAAAAAGGGGAGGGCGGGTGGGAAAATAAAGCAACTGAGGGTAGAGAAACAACTTCGTTGAGAGCAAACTGAGGATTGAACTTGCAAAGATGAAGAGGCTCGAGTCAACTTGGCGAGAGATGCACCGGACAAAAGAGGATGGACAACTCACGAAACTAACCACGTGATCCTAAAGAAAACTTTGAAGAGGAAGAGGAGTAGTTCAAAACACCTACTCAAGATTTCTCACCAGAGAGACGAAGGGGCTGAGGAGTAAAAAGAATTCCTACTCTCCGATATAACTAGACTCAGAAAAAGTTTTCTTCTAGACTCGACAACGGCCAAACTACACGATCAATCAAGGGGGCTCCTAGGGTCGGTCGAGGCTCTGATACTAACTTGTCACGCCCAATATGCGACCCTATCCAAAAGGAAGTCGAAGGTCCCACCAAGGATAGACCCGCATATTGAAACGCTTTTGCAAGGTGGATATCATTACATCAACATTACATAAATAGATGGGGATACATACAAGAGGCATGCAATGCCACATGAATACAACATCATCTTACATAAGAGCACCATCCGACTACGGATGAAACACAAACAAAAACTCAAATGACATCCACCCTGCTAGCCGAGGCTGCCGACCTGGAACCTATCCCCTGATCAAAGAAGAAGCAGAAGAAGAACTCCAAAACAAGCAAACATCGCTCACGCGTCAAGATCATCGCAAAACCTGTACCTGCAACTGTTGTTGTAGTAATCTGTGAGCCACGAGGACTCAGCAATCCCATTACCATGGGTATCAAGACTAGCAAAGCTTAATAGGAAAGGAAGGGGTAAAGTGGTGAGGTTGCAGCTGCGACTAAGCATGATATGGTGGCTAACATACGCAAATGAGAGCGAGAAGAGAAACAAAGGAACGGTCGTGAAGCTAGTAATGATCAAGAGGTGATCCTGAACTCCTACTTACGTCAAACATAACCCAGAAACCGTGTTCACTTCCCGGACTCCGACGAAAAGAGACCATCATGGCTACACATGCGATTGATGCGTTTTAATTCGGATCTGGTGTCAAGTTATCTACAACCGGACATTAACAAATTCCCATCTGCCACATAACCGTGGGCACGACTCTCGAAAGTTTATACCCTGCAGGGGTGTCCCAACTTAGCCCATGATAAGCTCTCGCGATCAACGAAGGATATTCCTTCTCCCAGGAAGACCCGATCAGTCTCAGAATCCCGGTTTACAAGACATTTCGACAATGGTAAAACAAGACCAGCAAAGCCGCCCGATGCGCCGACAATCCCGATAGGAGCTGCACATATCTCGTTCTCAAGGCAACACCGGATAAGTCAAGCTACGAGTAAAACCAGACCTCGAGTTTCCCCGAGGGGGCCCCGCAGGCTGCTCGGTTCGGACCAACACTTAGAGAAGCACTGGCCGGGGGGGGGGGGGCTATAATAAAGATGACCCTTGGGTTAATTACTCCCAAGGGAAAGGTAGGTGGTGGTGAGGCAAATGGTAAAACCAAGGTTGAGCCTTGCTGGAGGAGTTTTATTCAAAGCGAACTGTCAAGGGGGTCCCATAAATCACCCGACCGCGTAAGGAACGCAAAATCCGGGAACATAACACCGGTATGACGGAAACTAGGGCGGCAAGAGTGGAACAAAACACCAGGCATAAGGCCGAGCCTTCCACCCTTTACCAAATATATAGATGCATTAATTAAATAAGAGATATTGTGATATCCCCAACATAACCCTGTCCACCATGGAGCAATCTTCAACTTCAGCTGCAACTAACAATGCTATAAGAAGGGCTGAGCAAAGCGGTAACATAGCCAAACAACGGTTTGCTAGGAAGGGTGACAAAGGTTAGAGGCTGACATGGCAAATTGGGAGGCTTGAAGAACAAGTTATAGGAAGCGTAGCATAGCGAAAGAACGAAGCAACTAGCATAGCAATGATAGTAGTGAGATCCAGGGTAGCGGTTATCTTGCCTGAAATCCCGCAAGGAATAAGAACGAGTCCATGAAGAAGATGAAGCCACGAAGACGAACCAAGCGTAGACGAACGGATCCTCACGATCGCAACGAAACGGGAACTATCGAGAAGAAGCACACAACATGGTAAACACACCACACATGAACAAGGCATGATGCTCAATCAAGTATGATGCATGACAATGCTACATGAAGCTACTCATGGCAAGAGACAATGCAAACAAGAGCAACACATCAAAGCAAGTTTAAATGAGGCCGGAAACAACATATAACAAATCCGGTAGGTCCTCATGTGCAAGTTTCGAAATTGGTCCAGAACTGAATAAACCTTAAGTTCAAGTAGTTAAACAGCAACTTAAGAAGCACCAAGATGATCTACACGAAATTCTAGTCAAGTTACATATAAAGTTCATTTAGTTCGGAGCTACGGCCTAGAAGATATGAGCAAAACAAGTTAAACATGGCATTGATGCAAAATACATGCAAACATCAAGCAAACACTCCCAAACATGGATTCAATATGATAATATGAAACTACATGCAAAAACAAGCAAGTTTCATATAGAGCACACTCAAAATGGAGCAACGGTTCAACACATACACTCTATACAAGTCATAACAACAATTGTCCAAAACAGCAACTAGGCATATTGCAAGCATCAAAATGATATGCTTCAACATCCCAATGTAAGAACAAAAGGCATGGGCATGAAGTACAGGTAAAGCATGACAAAACATGAACACTGAGCTATCTCCAGAAACTACTAGAACATGCTCAAAAACACATGGCAAGATTGCAAATAATAACAGTTTCAGACTTAGCAGAAATAACATCAGGTTGCAACGTTTAGAGCTATCAAACAACATGTTACAGGAACTTAACATGGCAAACAAAGGCATGGCATGAATCTACTAATCTCATATAACAAAAGCCCCTTACTGACCATGAGCCAAAAAGGATCAGAAGATATGATGGCACCCATGTAAACATGGCAAAATATATGACAGATTCAAACATGGCAGGAACAACGATAAGTAGGCATGTTGGTGAGCTTGAACCACTCACCACAGAGCAATACATGGCATGGAAAGGCAATCAACAGTAAGAATACATGTTTATGAAGCTAAGCATGGCAAGAGCAAGTTCATAGGGTGCATGGATCACTAGCAACAATCATGGCAACATTGAACTTCATGTTAACAGGCTGACAGCAACATTATTTAGCAAGTTCGGAGCAAGATAACAACAAGTTACAGCAAGCTAAAAATGCAACCAGGGGCATGAATGGATAGAGCATGACATATATAACAAAACAACCTTAGTGGGCATCTCCATATTATGTATATAATGACTTGTAGAAGCAGGTTTACATAGCAACAAAATATAACAGAATCAGACTAGCAAAACAGCAACAGCAAGTACTCTACTTAACAAGCTCGATGCACTCAGTACAAGACTCACAAAAATACATGGATGGCAACCCTGTGAAGATGGCATGGCATAGATCAAAATTCATGTAGAGCTCATGTTCATAGGATGCACACATCAAACATGGCAAAAATGACAAATGAGCAAGTTATAACAGTTTCAGCAGATTAACAACAACATGCACTCTTGCAACGATGATTCAGGTATCAAGATGGACTCAAATGAACATGATGCAATGGAATGAAATGAAGTAATCATCGAGACGAACAATTTGACATATTACACACACGAAACGGAGCAGTATGCAGCAAGTTATGATGCGATGAACATGGCATGATTATGCAAAATATTCGGGGACGGTGAAAATTATACCCTGCAGAAGTCAACGGGATGAGGATATCCGGGATGGAGGGATCCGGGGCACGGGTGCTGTTTTTATCGTGGCTTGGTGGATCTCGTCCATATCCGGGACGGGGCCGACCCGGTGAGCAGAGGAGGCCAGACCGGCGAGGAGAGGGTCGCCGGCAAGGATCTCCGGCGACGGCGAGCTCCTTGCAGGCGGGGGAGGTCGGAGGAGGCCGGCGGGGCGCCGTGCGCTGTGGGAGGCGCGGCGGCTGGGACACCGCGGCGCGGGAGACGGAGCTCCGGCGCGAGGCGCGCAACGGCGGCGGGGCTCGAGGCGCGGGAGGCGGCCGGCGCCGACATGGAAGACGGAGGCAGCGGGCAGCGGGGACGCGGTGGCCGGCGGCGACGAGGCAGGCTCAGGGGAGCAGGGCACGTCGGGCCCGGCTTGGCCCGGCGCGGGCCGGATCTGGGCTCGGCGGGCCCGCGCGATGGGAGGAGCTGACCGGCGGCGGGGTTGGCGACGTGGCAGCGTCGGATTCGTCGGGGATGGCATGCGGGCATGTCCGGGCGCGGGGTGGACGTGTCCGGCGCCGCGAGGATGAAGATGGCTAGGGTTAGACCGGGATTTCGGGGGAGATGCACATATTTATAGGTAGAGGGAGCTAGGAGAGTCCAAATGAGGCACGGTTTTCGCCCACACGATCGTGATCGAACGACCGAGAGCATGGATGGGAGTTTGCTGGGTTTTGGGCCACTTTGGAAGGGGTGTTGGGATGCACACGAAAGAGGCCTTTACGGTTGCCCGATTAATCGTTGGAGTATCAAACGACCTCCAAATGGCACGAAACTTGACAGGCGGTCTACCGGTGCTATCCAAGGCCGCTTGGCAAGACTCGGTCCATTCCGAGAACGTTTAACACCCGCACATGAAAAGAGACAAGAAGGGGACGCCAGATGACATAGGAGTGCCGGATTGCAAAATGGACAACGGGGAAAATGCTCGGATGCAAGAAACAAACACGTATGCAAAATGAGATGCACATGATGACATGGCAAAATGCAACACGCAAGCAAATGACATGGCAACGACGGCGAATAACTGGCGGACACCTAGCGCATCGAATCTGGGGCGTTACAAAGATGGATGACATTGAGAAGTCAATTAACACTAAGTTGGACGCCAAGTTTGATGAATTACTCAGACGTCTCCCACAACCAGCTCTACGCCGCGATACAGTAGGGCGAGCACAGTGTGTTCCTATTGAGCCAGGAAAAAATTCTGGTGCCGCTGCTACTGCTGTTGGTGCTTCTGTAGCTCCTGCTGCTACTGCAGAGGTGGAGGACTATTACGAGGATGAGGTTGATCAAAATCAGAACTACGGGCAGCCACCAGCACCACCACCAGCAGGTCAACCTCAGGTATATATTCGCAACGGTAGCCCTGCACCACCACCTCAGGTACGAGATAATGACCATATTCCTAAACTGAAATTGAATATTCCACCATTTGAGGGTAGATATGTTCCTGATATATATCTTACTTGGGAGTTAGAAACTGAACAACATTTTACATGTTTACAATATCCCGAGGAGAGACGGGTTGCTGCTGCTGTTTGTGCTTTCACTAGTTTTGCATGTGTATGGTGGTCTGAACATTGTAGATTATATCCTATTCCAACTACTTGGGCTGCTTTGAAAACTGCTATGCGTACTCGTTGGGTTCCGCCATATTATCAACGTGAATTGCTTCAAAAATTGCAGCGTTTAAGACAAGGGAAAAATTCTGTAGAAGAATATTATTAGGAATTACAAACTGGCATGATTAGATGTGGTATTGTTGAGGAGAATGAAGCTATGCTTGCACGTTTTATGGGTGGACTAAATAGAGAGATTCATACCATTCTAGAGTATAAGGAGTATACTAATATCACTCGTTTATTCCATCTTGCTTGTAAAGCTGAACGTGAAGTGCAGGATTGACAAGCAATGGCGCGAACTAACTTTTCTGCAGGCCGACCTTCATCATGGACACCGTGTGCATTTTCTACTTCAATTGCACCAGCACCTCCATCAGGTGCCACCTCCAGCCGTGATACAAGAAAGCCAGCACAACCACCATTATCTGCCAAGAGCGCACCTGCCGGCCCTACACAGAGTTCTTCTTCTTCCATGGCATCAACAGGGCACACGAGTGATATTATTTGTCGTCATTGTAAGGGAAGAGGTCATTATGCGAGAGAATGCAAATCTCAGCGTGTGGTGATTGCTACTGAGGATGGTGGGTATGAGTCTGGTAGTGACTATGATGAGGAGACTTTGGCTCTTATTACATGTGAAGAACATGGTGGAGATGATTCTGATCATGAGACGCAATACATGGCTCCTGAAGACGCTGATAGGTATGAATATTTAGTTGCTCAACGTGTTTTGAGTGTGCAGGTCACACAAGCTGAGCAAAATCAGAGGCACAATTTGTTCCATATAAAGGGAGTTGTGAAGGAACGTTCTGTGCGCGTCATCATAGACGGAGGGAGCTGCAACAACTTGGCTAGCATGGAGATGGTGGAGAAGCTATCTCTCACCACAAGACCACATCCACATCCTTGCTACATCCAATGGTTCAACAACAGCGACAAGGTTAAGGTAACACGTACTATTCGTGTGCATTTTAGTATCTCTACATATGCTGATTATGTTGATTGTGATGTGGTACCTATGCAAGCATGTTCCTTATTACTTGGTTGACCATGGCAATTTGATAAAAAATCTGTACACCATGATAGAAACAATCAGTATACTCTTGTTCATAAGGATAAAAATATTACTTTGCTTCCTATGACTCCTGATTCCATTTTGAAAGATGATACTAATAGAGCTAATAAAGCAAAACAAGAGAAAAATAAGAGTGAAAATCAGATTGTGGCAAAAGAATTTGAGCAACAAGTGAAGCCTAATAGTAAACCATCTAGTGTTGCTTCTGAAATTAAATTGAAAAGTGCATGTTTACTTGCCACTAAATCTGATATTGATGAGCTAGATTTCAGCAAATCTGTTTCCTATGCTTTTGTGTGCAAAGAGGCATTATTTTCATTCGAGGACGTGCCTTCCTCTTTGCCTCCTGCTGTCACTAACATTTTGCAGGAGTTCGCTGACGTCTTTGCACAAGACATGCCACCGGGATTACCTCCCATTCGAGGGATTGAGCATCAGATTGACTTAATTCCAGGTGCATCATTACCCAACCGTGCACCATACCATACCAATACAAAGGAGACGAAGGAGATTATGCGTCTACAAAGGTTATATACGCGAATCCCTTAGTCCTTGTGCTGTTCCTATTATTCTAGTGCCGAAAAAGGATGGTACATCACGTATGTGTTGATTGTAGAGGCATTAATAATATTACTATTCGTTATCGTCGTCCTATTCCTAGGCTAGATGACATGCTTGATGAATTGAGTGGCTCTACAATATTCTCCAAAGTTGATTTACGTAGTGGATACCATCAAATTCGTATGAAATTGGGAGATGAATGGAAAACAACATTTAAAAATAAGTTTGGATTATATGAGTGGTTAGTCATGCCTTTTGGGTTAACTAATGCACCTAGTACTTTCATGAGATTAATGAACAAAGTTTTACGTGCTTTCATTGGACGATTTGTGGTAGTTTACTTTGATGACATATTGATTTATAGCAGATCTTTGGAAGAACATTTGGAACATTTATGTGCTGTTTTTATTGCTCTACGTGATGCACGTTTGTTTGGTAACCTTGGGAAGTGCACCTTTTGCACCGACCGAGTATCTTTTCTTGGCTATGTTGTTACTCCACAGGGAATTGAAGTTGACAAAGCCAAGATTGAAGCTATTGAGAGTTGGTTGCAGCCCAAAACGGTCACACAAGTGAGGAGTTTTCTTGGCCTCGCTGGATTCTATAGGTGTTTTGTGAGAGATTTCTGCACCATTGCTGCACCTCTCAATGAGCTTACAAAGAAAGATGTGCCTTTTCTTTGGGGTACCGCACAGGAAGAAGCCTTCATGGTATTGAAAGATAAGTTGACACATGCTCCTTTACTCCAATTTCCTGATTTTGATAAGACTTTTGAGCTTGAATGTGATGCTAGTGGAATTGGATTAGGAGGTGTGTTATTACAAGATGGCAAACCTGTTGCATACTTTTTTGAAAAATTGAGTGGGCCTAGTCTGAATTATTCTACTTATGATAAAGAATTATATGCTCTTGTTTGGACATTAGAAACATGTCAACATCATTTATGGCCCAAAGAATTTGTTATAAATTCTGATCATGAATCTTTGAAACATATTAAAAGTCAAGCTAAACTGAATCGTAGACATGCTAAATGGGTTGAATTCATTGACACTTTCCCTTATGTCATTAAACACAAGAAGGGTAAAGCAAATGTTATTGCTGATGCATTGTCTCGTCGCTACACTATGCTTTCACAACTTGACTTCAAAATATTTGGTTTGGAGACCATCAAAGATCAATATGTGCATGATGCTGATTTTAAAGATGTAATGCAGAATTGTAAAGAAGGAAGAATGTGGAACAAGTTCGTCGTTAATGATGGATTTGTGTTCCGTGATAACAAGCTATGCATTCCAGCTAGATCCGTTCGTCTTTTGTTGTTGCAGGAAGCGCATGGAGGAGGATTAATGGGACACTTTGGCGTGAAGACGGAGGATGTACTTGCTACACATTTCTTTTGGCCAAAGATGAGATGAGATGTTGAGCGTTTTATTGCTCGCTGCATGATACGTCTCCAACGTATCTACAATTTTTTATTGTTCCATGCTATTATATTACCCCTTTTGGATGTTTATGGACTTTATTTTACACATTTATATCATTTTTGGGACTAACCTACTAACCGGAGGCCCAGCCCGTATTGCTGTTTTTTTTGCCTATTTCAGTATTTCAAAGAAAAGGAATATCAAACGGAGTCCAAACGGAATGAAACCTTCGGGAGCGTGATTTTTGGAACGAACGTGATCCACAGGACTTGGAGTGCAAGTCAAGAAGCAATCGAGGCGGCCAAGAGATAGGAGGGCGCGCCCACCCCCTCTGGGTGCGCCCCCTGCCTCCTGGGCCCCATGAGCGGCCACCGACGTACTTCTTCCTCCTATATATACCCACGTACCCCGAAAACATCCGGGGAGCCAACGAAAAACAATTTCCACCACCGTAACCTTCTGTATCCGCGAGATCCCATCTTGGAGCCTTCGTCGATGCTCCGCCGGAGGCAGAATCGACCATGGAGGACTTCTACATCAACACCATAGCCCTTCCGATGAGTTGTGAGTAGTTTACCACAGACCTTCGGGTCCATAGTTATTAGCTAGATGGCTTCTTCTCTCTTTTTGGATCTCAATACAATGTTCTCCCCCTCTCTTGTGGAGATCTATTCGATGTAAACTCTTTTTGCGGTGTGTTTGTCGAGATCCGATGAATTGTGGGTTTATGATCAAGTTTATCTATGAGAAATATTTGAATCTCCTCTGAATTCTTTTATGTATGATTGAGTTATCTTTGCAAGTCTCTTCGAATTATCAGTTTGGTTTGGCCTACTAGATTGATCTTTCTTGCCATGGGAGAAGTGCTTAGCTTTGGGTTCAATCTTGCGGTGTCCTTACCCAGTGACAGCAGGGGTTGCAAGGCACGTATTGTATTGTTGCCATCCAGGATAAAAAGATGGGGTTTATATCATATTGCATGAGTTTATCCCTCTACATCATGTCATCTTTCTTAATGTGTTACTCTGTTCTTATGAACTTAATACTCTAGATGCATGCTGGATAGCGGTCGATGTCTGGAGTAATAGTAGTAGATGTAGGCAGGAGTCGGTCTACTTGTCACGGACGTGATGCCTATATACATGATCATGCCTAGATAATCTCATAATTATTCGCTTTTCTATCAATTGCTCGACAGTAATTTGTTCACCCACCGTAATACTTATGCTATCTTGACAGAAGCCACTAGTGAAACCTATGGCCCCCGGGTCTATCTTTTATCATATAAGCTTTCAATCTACTTTTATTTTCATCTTTACTTTTCGCATCTATATTATAAAATACCAAAAATATATTTATCTTATCATACTATCTCTATCAGATCTCACTTTCGCAAGTGGTCGTGAAGGGATTGACAACCCGTTTATTGCGTTGGTTGCGAGTTCTTTGTTTGTTTGTGTAGGTGCGTGGGACTTTTGAGGAGCCTCCTACTGGATTGATACCTTGGTTCTCAAAAACTGGGGGAAATAGTTACGCTACTATTGCTGCATCACCCTTTCCTCTTCAAGGAAAACCAACGCAAGCTCAAGACGTAGCAAGAAGGATTTCTGGCACCGTTGCCGGGGAGGTCTTCGCTCCAGTCAAGACATACCAAGTACCCATCACAAACTCATCTCCCTCGCATTTACATTTTTTGCCATTTGCCTCTCGTTTTCCTCTCCCCCACTTCACCCTTGCCGTTTTATTTGCCCTCTCTTTCCCAATCTCTCTCTCTCTCTCTCTCTTTCGCTTGCCTTTTTCTGTTTGCTTGTGTGTTGGATTACTTGTTGCCATGGCACAAGATAATACCAAATTGTGTGATTTCTCCAGTACCAATAATAATGATTTCCTTAGCACTCTGATTGCTCCTCTTAATGATGTTGAGTCTTGTGAAATCAATACTGCTTTGCTGAATCTTGTTATGAAAGATCAATTCGCCGACCTTCCTAGTGAAGATGCCGCTACTCATCTAAACAACTTTGTTGATTTGTGTGATATGCAAAAGAAGAAAGATATGGATAATGATATTGTTAAATTGAAGTTATTTCCGTTTTCACTTAGAGATCGTGCTAAAGTTTGGTTTTCGTCTTTGCCTAAAAATAGTATTGATTCTTGGAACAAGTGCAAAGATGCTTTTATCTCTAAGTATTTTCCTCCTGCTAAGATCATCACTCTTAGGAACGATATTATGAATTTTAAACAACTTGATCATGAGCATGTTGCCCAATCTTGGGAAAGAATGAAATTAATGATTCGCAATTGCCCTACTCATGGTTTGAATTTATGGATGACCATACAAAATTTTGATGCCGGTTTGAACTTTGCTTCTAGAAATCTTTTAGATTCGGCCGCGGGAGGCACGTTTATGGAAATCACTTTAGGAGATGCTACAAAACTTCTTGATAATATTATGGCTAACTATTCTCAATGGCACACCGAAAGATCTACTAGTAAAAAAGTGCATGCTATAGAAGAAATCAATGTTTTGAGTGGAAAGATGGATGAACTTATGAAGTTGTTTGCTACTAAAAACACTCCTCTTGATCCCAATGATATGCCTCTGTCTACTTTGATTGAGAATAATAATGAATCTATGGATGCAAATTTTGTTGGTAGGAATAGTTTTGGAAACA
The DNA here is from genome assembly GCA_963921465.1 of Triticum timopheevii. Lineage (NCBI taxonomy): Eukaryota > Viridiplantae > Streptophyta > Magnoliopsida > Poales > Poaceae > Triticum > Triticum timopheevii. The sequence goes on from OY997268.1 coordinate 251,452,961, forward strand.
ATGCTTATAGAGGAAACTTTAATTCTAGACCGTTCCCTAGTAATTCCTCTAATAACTATGGAAATTCCTACAATAATTCTTATGGTAATTTTAATAAGATGCCCTCTGATTTTGAGAATAGTGTGAAAGAATTTATGATTTCTCAAAAGAATTTTAAAGCTTTGCTTGAAGAAAAATTGCTCAAAGTTGATGATTTGGCTAGGAACATTGATAGACTTTCGCTTGATGTTGATTCTCTTAAACTTAGATCTACTCCTCCTAAGCATGATATCAATGAGTCTCTCAAAGCCATGAGAATTTCCATTGATGAGCGCAAAGAAAGAACCGCTAGATTGCGTGCTAAGAAAGATTGCTTTGTAAAGGCGTGTTCTTCTAGTTTCCATGAAAATAATGATGAAGATCTTAAGTTTTTGAAGTGTCCCCTATTAGATCATTGTTTTGCAATATGAATCTTAATAATAATGGGACTGGACATGAGTCAACTTTAGTTAAAAGGCGTCCCAATGATTCAGAGTTTTTAGATCTTGATGCTAAATTTGGTAAAAGTGGGATTGGAGAGGTCAAGACTTTAAATAGCATTGAACCCACTATCTTGGATTTCAAGGAATTTGATTATGATAATTATTCTTTAGAAGGATGTATTTCCTTGTTGCAATCCGTTGTTAATTCTCCTCATGCTTATAGTCAAAATAAAGCTTTTACCAAACATATCATTGATGCCTTGATGCAATCTTATGATGAAAAACTTAATTTGGAAGCTTCTATACCTAGAAAACTTAATGATGAGTGGGAACCTACTATAAAGATTAGAATTAAAGATCATGAGTGTTATGCTTTGTGTGATTTGTGTGCTAGTGTTTCCACGATTCCAAAAACTTTATGTGATATTCTAGGCTTCCATGATCTTGATGATTGCTCTTTAAATTTGCACCTTGCGGATTCCACCATTAAAAAGCCAATGTGAAGGATCAATGATGTTTTCATTGTTACAAATAGAAATTTGGTGCCCGTAGATTTTATCGTTCTTGATATAGATTACAATCTTTCTTGCCCTATTATTCTTGGTAGACCTTTCCTTAGAACGATTGGCGCGACTATTGATATGAAGGAAGGGAATATTAGATTCCAATTTCCATTAAGGAAAGGCATGAAGCACTTTCCAATAAAGAATGTTAAATTACCTTATGAATCTATCATGCGGGCTACTTATGAATTGAGTGACAAAGATGGCACTACTTAGATCTATCTTCGCTTTAATGCCTAGCTAGGGGCGTTAAACGATAGCGCTAGTTGGGAGGCAACCCAATTTATTTGTGTTTTTTGTTTTTGTTTCTGTTTAGTAATAAATTTTGCATCTACCTTCTGTTTAGATGTGTTTTTATGTTTTAATTAGTGTTTGTGCCAAGTAGAACCTATAGGATAACCTATGGTGATAGTTAATTTGATTGTGCTGAAAAACAGAAACTTTGCACGCACGAAATTAGTTTTGTTAAATCACATGAACCTTCTTTTGTGTTGATTCTTTTTGCTGCTGATCAATAGACAAATTGTCCAGGACTTCCTATTTTGGTAGGATTTTTAGAGTTCCAGAAGTTTGCGTTAGTTACAGATTGCTTCAGACTGTTCTATTTTTGACAGATTCTGTTTTTCGTGTGTTGTTTGCTTATTTTGATGCATCTATGGCTTGTATTAAGTGGTATGAACCATAGAGAACTTGGAATACAGTAGGTTTAACACCAAAATAAATAAATAATGAGTTTATTACAGTACCTTATGTGGTGGTTTTGTTTTCTTTCACTAACGGAGCTTATAATAAGATTTCCTGTTGAGTTTTGTGTTGTGAAGTTTTCAAGTTTTGGGTAAAGATTTGATGGACTATGGAATAAGGAGTGGCAAAAGCCTAAGCTTCGGGATGACCATGGCACCCCAAGATATTCAAGAGTAGCCAAAAGCCTAAGCATGGGGATGCCCCCGGAAGGCATCCCCTCTTTTGTCTTCGTTCATCGGTAACTTTACTTGGAGCTATATTTTTATTCGCCACATGATATGTGTTTTGCTTGGAGCATCATGTATGCTATTAGTATTTGCTTTTAGTTTACCACAATCATCCTTGCTGTACACACCTTTTGGGAGAAGCCCACGTGATTAGAATTTATTAGAATACTCTATGTGCTTCACTCATATCTTTTGAGCTTGATAGTTTTTACTCTACTACTTCACTTATATCTTTTAGAGCACAGCGGTGGCATAATTTTGAAGAAATTGCTAGTCTCTCTTGCTTCACTTATATTATTTTGAGAGTCTTTTATAACAGCATGGTATTTGCTAGGGTTATAAATTGGTCCTAGAATGGTGAGCATCCAAGTTGGGTATAATAAAAACTATCATTGAAAAGTGCATAAAACACTAGGATCAATTTGATGCTTGATAATTGTTTTGAGATATAGAGGTAGTAATGTTAGAGTCATGCTAGTGGGTAATTATGAAATTGAGAAATACTTGTGTTGAAGTTTGCAAGTCCCGTAGCATGCACGTATGGTAAAAGTTGTGTGACAAATTTGTTGCATGAGGTGCTCTTTCGATTGTCTTCCTTATGAGTGGCAGTCGGGGACGAGCGATGGTCTTTTCCTACCAATCTATCCCTCTAGGGGCATGCGTAGTAGTACTTTGCTTCGAGGGCTAAGTAGAATTTTGCAATAAGTATATGAGTTCTCTATGACTAATGTGAGTCCATGGATATACGCACACTCACCCTTCCACTTTGCTAGCCTCTATTGTGCCGCGCAACTTTCGCCGGTATCATGCACCCATTATTTATCTTCCTCAAAACAGCCACCATACCTACCTATTATGGCATTTCCATAGCCATTCCGAGATATATTGCCATGCAACTTTCCACTGTTCCGTTTATTATGACACGCTTCGTAATTGTCATATTGCTCTTTGCATGATCATGTAGTTGACATCGTATTTGTGGCAAGGCCACCTTCATAATTTTCATACATGTCACTCTTGATTCATTGCATATCCCGGTACACCACCGGAGGCATTCATATAGAGTCATATCTTGTTCTAGCTTTGAGTTGTAATTCTTGAGTTGTATATCAATAAAAGTGTGATGATCTTCATTATTAGAGCATTGTCTCAGTGAGGAAAGGATGATGAAGACTATGATTCCCCCACAAGTCAGGATGAGACTTCGGACTTTAAAATAGAAAAAAAAGAAAAAAAGAAAAGAAAAAAAGAAAGGCCAAAAAAAGAGAAAGGCCAAAGAAAAAAAGAAAGAAAGAAAAAAAATAAAAAAATAAAATGAGAGAAGGGACAATGCTACTATCTCTTTTTCCACACTTGTGCTTCAAAGTAGCACCATGATCTTCATGACAGAGAGTCTCCTATGTTGTCACTTTCATATACTAAGTGAGATTTTTTCATTATAGAACTTGGCTTATATATTCCAATGATGGGCTTCCTCAAAATGCCCTAGGTATTCGTGAGCAAGCGAGTTGGATGCACACCCACTTTGTTTCTTTTGTTGAGCTTTCACATATTTATAGCTCTAGTGCATCCGTTGCATGGCAATCCCTACTTACTCACATTGATATCTATTGATGGGCATCTCCATAGCCCGTTAATACGCCTAGTTGATGTGAGACTATCTACTCCCCTTTTGTCCTCACAACCACCACCAAATACCACCATAGTGCTATGTCCATGGCTGGCGCTCATGTATTGGGTAAGAGTTGAAAAAGCCGAAGCGCGTTAAAAAGTATGAACCAATTGCTCGGCTCGTCATCGGGGTTGTTCATGATGGGAGTATGTTGTGTAATGAAAATGAAGCATGGCCTAACTATATGATTTTGTAGGGATAAGCTTTCTTTGGCTAGGCTATTTTGATAGGACATGATTATTTGTTAGTATGCTTCGAAGCATTATTATTTTTATGTTTTATAAGCTTTTATCTTGAATCATTTGGATCTGAACAATCATGCCACAATAAAGAATATTACATTGAGAATTATGCTAGGTAGCATTCCACATCAAAAATTCTGTCTTTATCATTTACCTACTCGAGGACGAGCAGGAATTAAGCTTGGGGATGCTATTATATTACCCCTTTTGGATGTTTATGGGCTTTATTTTACACATTTATATCATTTTTGGGACTAACCTTGTAACGCCCCGAGACCGACGCTCCAGAAGACTTCTAGCTATTCCGAGTTTTGTCGTGTGATTTGTTTTGTTTGTGCATTCATCATGCCATCTCTTGCATTGCATCATGTCATCATGCCATCATATCATTATTTTTTAAAACTCACCTAAATAAATTGCATAGATCGTTGATCTATTTAAATCGAGGGATATTCACATGGTGATTTCTCTTTAAAACATATTCAAAGTCTCCTACTATTATTAGGGAGCTATAATAAAATTATTCCGTTTATTTGGAATTAACCATAACCCACTTGCAAAATATCCCATGCCGTTGTTATCTCAATTCTTGGTCTCGAACCTTGCCCATAATTTCTTTCATCATTTTCCGGAGCTCCACCAAAAATTCGAACATTTTTTGACCTTCCAAACTCCCACTTCCTATTTAAACTCTTTTGAATGTAATTCAAATGAGGCTGTATTCAGTCCCTTCGACACGCATCTTTGCAATTTTTCTGGATCAAGACCTTTTCGATGAGCCCAAGAAAATTAACTCCTTTCCCAAATTGCTTCTCTAACATCTTGTTTTCTCTCCTTTTCTTTCCTTCTATTATTTCTCTTCTGTTTTTGGAAGAGAGAGCAACCCACCAACTCTAGCCCGCAGCCCAGACCGGCCCAATTCCCCTTAAGCCCACCTAAACCACTGTTAACCCTAGCCCCGACCGATCCCAGCCCCCACGCGTATCTCTCCCTCTCGTTCCCTCTGCCCGCCGCCACACACACACGCATCGAGCCAGGGAGACGAGCTCCCTGCGCCCGATCCCCTCGCCGCCCTCCTCCTCGATCCGGCCCGAAACCGCCGCTGCCGCGCCCTCTTGCCTCTGCGCCTCCCCTTCTCCTGCTCCTCCGCGATGCCCTACTGCCGGCCAAGTCCCGGCCTCCAACGTCAAGATCAGCCCTGAGCTACTGCCGCATCGAGCTCTTCCCGACGCCTCCCATGGAGACAGTGCCGTGCTGCCGCTGCTCTTCCGACGCTCGTTCCCCATCATCTCCGTCGTCGCCTCCTCCTTGTCCAACTCCGCTGGCTCCACACCTGCATCTCCACCGGCGCCATCCATCCCCTCGCCCGCGCGTCTCCTCCACCAGCAGCCTGCAACGCCCAAGGGGAGCCGAGCTCCTCCCCGTCCCCATGGTGGTTGCTTCCTTGCAGCCGGCGTCCAAGCCCCGCTTCTCCTACCTCGCTGCTCGTCCCAGCCGCATTGACTACGCCCTTTGCGCCTCCTCTCTGCTTTGCCGTGGGCTGCAGTCTGCGCCAAGGCGCAGCGACCCCCTGCACACCGAGGCCTCCGTGCACCTCCTGCTCCCATCGACCCTGCACCATGCCTCTGCCATCCATGAGATCGCCAAAACCAAGACCTCCTTGAACAGGAGCATTTCTTTTGGATCGCCAAGTACCGCACCGAGCGCCAAGTACCTCTACGGATGCACTGGACGTCTACGACAAGTGTACCTCTACATCCTGGAATCGCCAAGTACCTCGACGCCGAAGACCCGTGTACAACTAATGACACCCGTGGATTTCACCAAGTACCTCTACCGACGACCTAAACATCTACGTAACGGGTACAACTACCATCGCGTGTACCACTACTTCCACTACCGCCGACATGTACGACTACGAAACGTGAACAACTACTTCCCACGACGACCCGTGAACGACTACTTCCACTACGAACTCGATCTGCCTGAAATGCACGCTTCGAAGGTATAACGCCGAGACGATGCCCGTGAACGAATGCATGTTGTATGAGATGAACCGTATGTTTGCATCGTGCCCGTTTGTTTCGTGCACGTTCCTCCTCGTTTGCCATGCCGTCGACCCGTGGGAACTCGGTAACCGGGAGCACCCCACCATCTTGCATGACTCGCTCACGCTCACTTCCTTTTGCACCGATATCTCTGTGAGCTACCGGAACCGATATGTTGCCGTGGCATCATTTTCGGATTCGTTGCCGTGGCACCCGTTTTGTTCCGCCATAGTGACCAAATGCTTCATAACATGCTTATGTCAACATTTTCATAAAAATTGCATAAAACTTGCATATGTCATCCGCATCAGGATAACAACAATTAAAATGTTTAAAATTGTTGCTTGCTTTAAATTGCTAAATAACATGGGGATTTTCCGGAAGTGTTGTTTGTGTTTCCGGACTCATTTAAACTTGCCTAAGTATGTAGTTTAATTATGCTTCACCTCTTGCCATGTTAACCAACATTTAATCTTGTCTTGTTCATAACCGAGAGAGAAACTAAATAATTGATGTGGTGTTCCATCAATATGCAACTCGTTGCATATTGAGCTCCACTTAAATTGTAGTGTTGTTTGTTTCACCTTGCCATGTCATGCCTCATTAAACCGGACATGCATCATACTTGTTTGTGCATCATGACATGTTTATGCTTGTGTGTTTACCATGTTGTTTGTTTCTTTCCGGTTTGCTTCTCTCGTTAGCTTCGGTTTCGTTCCGGAGTTGTGAGGATTCGTGCGACTACGTGCGTTTGTCTTCTTCATGGACTCGTTCTTCTTCCTTGCGGGATCTCAGGCAAGATGACCATTACCCTTGATATCACTTCTATCTTTGCTTGCTAGTTGCTCCGTTCTATCGCTATGCTGCGCTACCTATCACTTGTTTTACCAAGCCTCCCAAATTGCCATGTTAGCCTCTAACATTTTCACCCTTCCTAGCAAACCATTGCTTGGCTATGTTACCGCTTTGCTCAGCCCCTCTTATAGCGTTGCTAGTTGCAGGTGAAGTTGAAGATTGCTCCATGTTGGACAGGATTATGTTGGGATATCACAATATCTCTTATTTAATTAATGCATCTATATACTTGGTAAAGGGTGGAAGGCTCGGCCTTATGCCTGGTGTTTTGTTCCACTCTTGCCGCCCTAGTTTCTGTCATACCGGTGTTATGTTCCTTGATTTTGCGTTCCTTACGCGGTTGGGTGATTTATGGGACCCCCTTGACAGTTCGCTTTGAATAAAACTCCTCCAGCAAGGCCCAACCTTGGTTTTAACATTTGCCACCTAAGCCTTTTTCCCTTGGGTTCTGCAGACTCAAGGGTCATCTTTATTTTACCCCCCGGGCCAGTGCTCCTTCGAGTGTTGGTCCAAACTAGAGCACCGTGCGGGACCATTCCTTGGCAACTTGGATTACGTCGGTACCTGTACGCTTAGCTTATCCGGTGTGCCCTGAGAACGAGATATGTGCAGCTCCTATCGGGATTTGTCGGCACAGCGGGTGGTCTTGCTGGTCTTGTTTTACCATTGTCGAAATGTCTTGTAAACCGGTATTCCGAGACTGATCGGGTCTTCCTGGGAGAAGGAATATCCTTCGTTGACCGTGAGAGCTTGTGATGGGCTAAGTTGGGACACCCCTGCAGGGTATAAACTTTCGAGAGCCGTGCCCGCGGTTATGTGGCAGATGGGAATTTGTTAATATCCGGTTGTAGAGAACTTGACACTTGACTTAACTAAAACGCATCAACCGCGTGTGTAGCCGTGATGGTCTCTTTTCGGCGGAGTCCGGGAAGTGAACACGGTTTTGGGTTATGTTTGACGTAAGTAGGAGTTCAGGATCACTTCTTGATCATTGCTAGCTTCACGACCGTTCCTTTGCTTCTCTTCTCGCTCTTATTTGCGTATGTTAGCCACCATATCATGCTTAGTCGCTGCTGCAACCTCACCACTTATCCATTCCTTACCCATAAGCTTAAATAGTCTTGATCTCATGGGTTTTGAGATTGCTGAGTCCTCGTGACTCACCAGATACTATCACAACAGTTGCAGGTGCCGATGATACCAGTGCAGAGGATGCTACCTAGCTCAGATGGGAGCTCAACGAAGATCTTAGTTGTTGCTATGTGTTGTTTCTTGTTGATCAGTAGTGGAGCCCAGTTGGGACGATCGGGGATCTAGCAGTTGGGTTATCTTCTTTTCTTTTGGCTTCGTCCGTAGTCGGACTATGTGTGTACTCTGAATGATGTATGATTTATTTAAGTACTTGTGTGAAGTGGCGATTGTAAGCCAACTCTTTATCCCAGTCTTGTTCATTACATGGGATTGTGTGAAGATGACCCTTCTTGCGACAAAACCACAATGCGGTTATGCCTCTAAGTCGTGCTTCGACACGTGGGAGATATAGCCGCATCATGGGTGTTACAAACCTACTAACCGGAGGCCCAGCCGGTATTGCTGTTTTTTTTGCCTATTTCAGTATTTCGAAGAAAAGGAATATCAAACGGAGTCCAAACGGAATGAAACCTTCGGGAGCGTGATTTTTGGAACGAACATGATCCAGATGACTTGGAGTGCAAGTCAAGAAGCAATCGAGGCGGCCAGGAGATAGGAGGGCGCGCCCACCCCCTCTAGGCGCGCCCCCTGTCTCCTGGGCACCACGAGCGGCCACCGACGTACTTCTTCCTCCTATATATACCCACGTACCCTGAAAACATCCGGGGAGCCAACGAAAAACAATTTCCACCGCCGTAACCTTCTGTATCTGCGAGATCCCATCTTGGAGCCTTCGCCGGCGCTCCGCCGGAGGGGGAATCGACCACGGAGGGCTTCTACATCAACACCATAGCCCTTCAGATGAGTTGTGAGTAGTTTGCCATAGACCTTCGGGTCCATAGTTATTAGCTAGATGGCTTCTTCTCTCTTTTTGGATCTCAATACAATGTTCTCCCCCTCTCTTGCGGAGATCTATTCGATGCAAACTCTTTTTGCGGTGTGTTTGTCGAGATCCGATGAATTGTGGGTTTATGATCAAGTTTATCTATGAGAAATATTTGAATCTCCTCTGAATTCTTTTATGTATGATTGAGTTATCTTTGCAAGTCTTTTCGAATTATCAGTTTGGTTTGGCCTACTAGATTGATCTTTCTTGCCATGGGAGAAGTGCTTAGCTTTGGCTTCAATCTTGCGGTGTCCTTACCCAGTGACAACAGGGGTTGCAAGGCACGTATTGTATTGTTGCCATCAAGGATAAAAAGATGGGGTTTATATCATATTGCATGAGTTTATCCCTCTACATCATGTCATCTTCTTAATGCGTTACTCTGTTCTTATGAACTTAATACTCTAGATGCATGCTGGATAGCGGTCGATGTGTGGAATAATAGTAGTAGATGCAGGCAGGAGTCGGTCTACTTGTCACGGACGTGATGCCTATATACATGATCATCCCTAGATAATCTCATAATTATTCGCTTTTCTATCAATTGCTCGACAGAAATTTGTTCACCCACCGTAATACTTATGCTATCTTGAGAGAAGCCACTAGTGAAACCTATGCCCCTGGGTCTATCTTTTATCATATAAGCTTTCAATCTACTTTTATTTGCATCTTTACTTTTTGCATCTATATTATAAAAAACCAAAAATATATGTATCTTATCATACTATCTCTATCAGATCTCACTTTCGCAAGTGGCCGTGAAGAGATTGACAACCCCTTTATTGCGTTGGTTGCGAGTTCTTTGTTTGTTTTTGTAGGTGCGTGGGACTTTTGAGGAGCTTCCTAGTGGATTGATACCTTGGTTCTCAAAAACTGAGGGAAATACTTACGCTACTATTGCTGCATCACCCTTTCCTCTTAAAGGAAAACCAACGCAAGTAGCACTGCACTTCATGTCAAAATGCTAAGTCACGACTCAATCCTCATGGTTTATATATGCCTTTGCCTGTATCTAGTGTTCCTTGGGAGGATATATCTATGGACTTTGTTTTAGGTTTACCTTGAACAAAGAAGGGGAGGGATAGCATATTTGTTGTCGTGGATAGATTCTCAAAAATGGCTTACTTTATACCATGTCATAAAAGCGATGATGCTGTTAATGTTGCTGATTTGTTCTTTCGTGAAATTATTCGCTTGCATGGTGTGCCAAATACTATTGTTTCAGTTCGTGATACTAAATTTCTTAGCCACTTTTTGAGATGCCCAATGGCTAAGTTGGGGACTAAACTGCTTTTTAGTACTACTTGTCACCCCCAAACTGATGGACAAACTATAGTAGTCAATAGAACATTGTCTACTATGCTTAGGGCGGTTTTGAAGAATAATAAGAAAATGTGGGAGGAATGCTTACCTCATATTGAATTTGCTTATAATCGTTCATTGCATTCTACTACTAAGATGTGCCCTTTTGAAGTTGTGTATGGTTTCCTACCTCGTGCACCTATTGATTTGTTGCCTCTTCCATCTTCGGAGAAGGTTAATTTTGATGCTAAACAATGTGCTGAATTGATCTTAAAAATGCATGAGTTAACTAAGGAAAACATTGAGCATATGAATGCTAAATATAAACTTGCTGGATATAAGGGTAGAAAACATGTTGTGTTTGCACCTAGAGATCTTGTTTGGTTACATTTGCGTAAGGATAGATTTCCTCATTTGCGCAAATCAAAGATAATGCCATGTGCTGATGGGCCCTTTAAGGTGTTAGAGAAAATAAATGGTAATGCATATAAACTTGAGCTGCCTGCAGATTTTGGGGTTAGTCCCATTTTTAACATTGCAGATTTGAAGCCTTATTTGGGTGAGGAAGATGAACTTCCGTCGAGGACGACTTAATTTCAAGAAGGGGAGGATGATGAGGACATAAATACCATTGTTACACCCACAGCCCCTGCTGCTATACATACTGGACCAATTACTAGAGCTCGCCCACGCCAACTAAATTACCTGGTACTTTTGTTTCTTGGTAATGATTCTAATGTTCATGAGAATATGATGCTGCCTAAATTGGATACATTTGTTTTGCTTACAAATGAAGGGCCTAGCTTGGAGAAGGATGAACATTGGAGCAAGAACAAGCATGTAGATGATGCATGCGCAAGGGAACAAGAACGGAGTTACAAGTGATGATTTCAGGGCTTTGAAGCCACCATAACGAGTGCATGAAGCCTTGGACGAGATATACAAGATGCCACTTCATAAATTTCGTCCAGAGGATATTCTAGGTGTTGCGTCACCTTTTTATTGGGCCAGGCCATGTAATTTGAAATACATAAGTATAGGCTAGTTTTAGAGTCCGTATGTGTGGGGAAACAAGAGATAGGGTTGGTTTCGGACCCCTCCATCAAGGGCCATGAAATCCCCCCATCTTCCTCCATATATACAGCCCTTAGGGCACCGTTTAGACTTTGGGTTTTGTTTAGATTAAAAGTTCGCCATAGCTGCAACTTCGCGTACTTCGTTTGTGTTCAACGACCAGACAAAGGCGTCACAGAACCCCACCTTCATTAATTAAGCTCTCCTCTGTTATTCGCAATATCCAGATTGCAATCTTAGTTTCTTGCTTGTTCTTTGTTTGCTTGCAGGAAATAGACCTTCGTGGTCAGGTTGATCGTGCTCCGGCGTGGTCAGTAACCTCTCGGAGTTGGTTTAGCGATTGCTAAGGCGCGACGTCCTCGCACGTTCGTAGTCGAATCTTCAAAGTCGACTTCCACCAAAACGATAGGCACCATCTCATCGAAAGACGGGACACCTTTGCCTCTATCAGAAAGATCAAGCCTCTTAGGTCTGATCATGGTGGAGAGTATTTTCCCAAAGTATTCGGTGAAATTCGTGAGGAACATGGTATTATTACTCAGAGTATTCTCCCCAATCAAAGGGTTGTCGAGAGGAAAAACCACACGCTGATAGACTTGGTGAATGCCATGTTTGATAGTGCTAGTTTATCTAAGGCATGGTGGGTGGAGGCTTTATTGACTTTGTGTCATGTCCTGAATAGAGTTCCTAACAAGAATAAAGAGAAACCTCCTTATGAGGAGTGGGCCGGGAGAAAACCATCACTTTATTATTTGCGCACTTGGGGATGCTTGATAAAGGTCAATATTCCTATTCCTAAGAAACGCAAACTCGGACAAAAGACGGTGGAGTATGTCTTTCTAGGTTATGCTCAACGGAGCATTTCTTATAGATTTTTCATGGTTAAATCTGAGTTACCTGATATGCATGTTGACACTGTAATGGAATCTTGTGACGCAACATTTTTTGAGAATATATTTCCCGTGAAAGATATGCATAGTATTGCTAGAATTTTCTTCTGAGATAATCCCTGAATCTAGTACATCTAATGAGAATTTCGAACAATCACCTGAGCAAGTCCTTGAGAAGGATAACGATGAAACTCCTGCGAGGAGCAAGAGACAAAGGGTAGCAAAATCCTTTGGTGATGATTTCATTGTATACCTTGTGGACGACACTCCCAAGTCTATTGCAGAGGCATGTGCATCTTTGGACGTAGATGATTGGAAAGAAGTTGTTCATAATGAGATGGACTCAATTCTTTCTAATGGAACTTGGGTGCTAACTGGTCGACCCTATGGTTATAAACCCGTGGGTTGTAAGTGGGTGTTCAAAAAGAAGCTAAGGCATGACAGTACTATTGATAACTATAAGGTGTGGCTTGTGGCCAAGGGCTACACTCAGAAAGAAGGTGAATATTACTTTAACACCTATTCACCCGTTGCTAGAATGACCACCAGTCGGGTGTCCTTGGCTGCCTCTTATGGTCTTATCATTCACCATAGTAGTAACCCAACCTTTGTGCTTGAAGATCTCGTGAATTAGGATCTGGGAAGAACAAGCTATTGGTTAAACTAAGGAGAGTAATAAGTGGCCATCTCTAGGTGAAGATGCAAAACCCTCATAGCTATAAGGCAGGTTGGCAGCATGCCGTAATGCAGTTCTATTGGCTATTATAACAAAGATGCTATCCTACAGAGCAGTCTTGAAATAATGCACCAGATGAGCTTCGATTTAAACGTCGTAGTCTATGAGACTTAGGTGATATCTAGTAAGCTCACAAAGAGACCATGGAGTACGACGTAGATGCTCCAAACCATGGGGTAGCCTACTGGCAGCTAGGTACTGGTTAATACTTTGAGTGAAACTAGTTCACACAAAACTAGCAATTCAAGGTATAGTCCATTGTCAAGTTGTGAATTGATGTTGATTAAAGTTCTAGGCAGAATTTCAACTTAATAGTCTCTGCTGAAACACTGGTATATTAAACAAGTGATGAGAAAAAGGCAAATCTCTAAATAGGTATTTGAGATCTGGTGGGGGATTGTTAGAATATAAAAAATTCTGAAATCTCAAATGAGCCCATGAGAAAAATGGCAAGTGGTGGTCTGGTGCTAAAGATTAGTTCCATATTGCTAGTCGAGGAAGTGTTGGACCTCTTTATATAGTGGGTTCTCTACATCACACATAGTGAGGTGTGATGGAGAGGAAGAGAAGACCACATGCATGCGCTCGCTCGCCTGGCTGGCCGGGCTCGGTCATGGGCACGGGCCGGGGCGGCGCATACGTTCGACATGCACGTGAATGGTCCGCTGAAATCCAGTCTGTTACCTTGCAGATGTCGGATTCAGGGCTCCGCAGACCCAAGAAGGTTCGAACTCTGGGGTGTGTGTGTGGAAACCTCAACCAACTCAAGTATCAAGCTTGCCACCCCACAGCCTAGCCTCGTCAAGCTCGCACGAACGGGGAAGAAGATCAACACAATAGTTTACCCAGGTTCGGGCCACCTTGCGGTGTAAAACCCTACTCCTGCTTTGTGGTGGATTGGCCTCATGAGGAGGCTGAGGATGAACTAGTATAGTGGATGAGCAGCCTCGCGAGGGCTCTAGTGGTGAGGATGAAATGGTCTGGGGTCCGATCAGATCGGGCCATCCCCTCTACGGTGGTGGCTACCTATATTTATAGTGGCCTTGGTACTCTTCCCTCAAAACTTAGGCGGGAAGGGATCCCATGATGGCTAATTTGAAAGGGGATAATAAGTACATCTAATCCTGACGAAAGGTGGTCGTCACCTGCAAAGCTTCTGGTCGTGGCACAACGGTGGGCTCGGTGATGACCTCCGTTCTATCGTGCCCGTGGTCTTGGTCTTGTTGCACCAGAATGGAAAACTTTGGGGGATTCCTCGGGAACCCACGCCTGTCCTTGCTCCCTTAGCACTGAAAGGGAAACTGCCTCCTCTGCGCCCGCTGGTGCCCGCCTGGCCTCGGTCATCATGGCTCACGTCATCGCAGCCTCGTGAGGATGGGTACCTGCATAGAAATCTCCGCCCCTCGGGAGGTCTTGATGTCGTTCTTCTCGCGAGGCCGGGGCCCTCGCAAGGGTCTTGACTTAGAGGCCTTGCCGTTGGGCGTACCATGCCGTCGAGGGAGCCCCGTCATGGGCCGTAGGCAGGCAGATCTGGGTACCCCGATGCCAGAACACCGATAGTAGCCCCCGGTCCCAAGGCGTGCTCGGGCTGGCTTCAAGGCGAAGCCAAAGAGGGAAGGCAGAAGCACCGTGGGCCCCAATGTCACATCCCTAGTTCTGGTATGCACTAGGCTAGCCCTTCCATGTGAGCATCATGTTTAAATTCAAATGAAACTTGAATTGAGGAATTTTCAAAAGCCTCAGAAAACCTCTAAAAATAGCCAACATTTAAAAACTCATCAAATGAGTCCAAGAAAATGTTCCTGTTATTCTGTGAAAATATTGGCGTGAGGTAAAATTCAAACCAATATTTCCAGAGTCACAGAAATAATTTATTTTGGGTCTTTGATTTAAATCAATAATATATTTGGGTTGGAATTATTTCTGCTATATGAGAAATAATGTTCAAATATTTTGTAAGTTTGCATGTGACCTTGGACTAGCTCTCTGAGCTCACATAAAAATTTACAGAAAGTTTTAAAATGGTTTAGTTTCCAAACTAAACCAAAACAAAATAACAGAAATAGAAAAAAACTAAAATAAAAGAGAGAGAGAGACTTACCTGGAACTTACCTGGGATCCACCAAAGCCCACCTGGCCGGCCCGGTTGGCCAGCCCAGCCCACCTCCTCGCGCGTCATCTTCCCCATGCCTTCTGGCATCGTGCGTGGCGCGCGCACAGCCGAGCCGCGGCCACCTCCTGCTTCCACCTCCTCCTGCCTCCCTGCTCGCTTCCTCGACCCCCGGGAGACGCCACGCGGCCCCCTCGACGCTCTCTCACTCTCCCCATGCTCATCCCCTCCTCTGGCCCCCTTCCTCTCTCTTCCCCGAGCGCCGCCGTCGCCGCCGCTTGCCATAGCCGAGCCCGTCGAGCTCCCCTCGCCTCGCTGACCCGCCCAGGAGAACCGCAGGGTCGTCTTCATCATCTACGCAGAGCCACGCGACGCCTGCTGCCCTGCATCACCGGCTACCTCGCCTTCTTCCCCCTCGGACGCCAAGATCGCCACAGCCGCGCCGTCTGCTCCGAGCCTTCCCCGAGCCCGCTTCGACGCCCCCTGCACTCCCCGTGAGCTCCTCTTCCTCCTCCCCCCCTTCCCGTTCTCGCTCTCAAGCACCGCAGCGACCGCATCGAGCTCGACCGCGCCTGCCGCCGCCACCGCACGTCGCCGTCATGGCCAGAGCCACAGTGGCTCGAAGCCGGGCACACCACCGTGCTCCACACCTCACCAGGAGCACGTAGCACACACCAAAGCCTCCCCTA
The DNA here is from genome assembly GCA_963921465.1 of Triticum timopheevii. Taxonomy (NCBI): domain Eukaryota; kingdom Viridiplantae; phylum Streptophyta; class Magnoliopsida; order Poales; family Poaceae; genus Triticum; species Triticum timopheevii. The sequence goes on from OY997268.1 coordinate 251,468,651, forward strand.
GCGCCCTGCATCGCCTAGCCCGCCGTTGGCCGAACTCCGGTCGCCGCCGTCGTCGTGGTTGCCGTCGCCTCCGGCCACCCCAGCTCTTCCCACTTGCCCTGCTAGATGCACGCGAGCCCCAGCTATGCATAGGACCAAACCCCGGTCGATTTGGTCGACTGTGGGCAAAACCCGAGCCAACCCAGTGTGCCTCCGCCGCGTTTCGGTCGTCGCCGGCGTAACTCCGGCGATGGTGACGTGGCCGCTTAGTTTAGGTTAATGACATAATTAGTCAACACTTAGTTACACTGACAGCCGGTCCCCACTGCCTAATTAAACTTAGATTAGTTTCTGCTTAGTACTAACTAATCACAGCGGCCCCACGCGTCAGCGTTGACCAAGCTGACGTGGCCATTGACTGGGTCCACATGTCAGCGACACTAATCAGCCCCAGTCACTGACCAGTGGACCCCACTGGTCAGGTTTGACCTGAACCCGCCCTGTTGACCTAATGACGTTAGGGTGATGTTATGCTGACGTAGTAAATGATTTTCTGGATTTAAAACAAATCGGAAAATCCAGAAAATATCCCAAACTTCTAAAATTCATAGAAATTCAACCGTAGCTCCAAATGAAACAAGTTATATATGAAAAATGATCAGAAAAATCCAATCTACCCATCCGCACTGGTTTCATGCATGTTTAATCAACTTAACCTTGCTGTTCATATCAAAACATGATAATGCACTTTATGAATTCATAGTTTGAGTTTGAATTTGAATCTTTGGTTCAAATAAGCTCAAACCTTTCTGTTCTTAGCTGCATTAGCCCAAATTACAGCATATTGCCATGTCATGATCATGCATCATATTGTGCATTGCATTGATTGTGTTTCTTCTTTGTTTGTCAGTGGTTGTTCCCTCTCGATAGACGTGTTCCGACGATGAGTTCGATGACACTGATGAAGAAACTATATTATCTTCAGACGTGCCAGGCAAGCAAAACCCCCTTTTTCATTTCGATACAATCCCACTCTCTCGCTCCTGCTCTCTTTTACTGCATTAGGACAACAACGATTCATCTGTTACTTGCTGCGGTAGCTGAACCCCTTTATCCTCTGCATGACCTGTCATTGCCACAGTAAATAGATGAAACCCACTAGCATGAGTAGGAGTTGTTTGAGCCCTGATGTGCCTACTCATTCATGCTTGTTTGTCATGCCTGCTATTGCTTAGAGTTGTGTCAGGTCTGATTCATCGGGGATGAATTGGAGGTGTGTGAACATGTCCTACTGTGTGTGAGCTAAGGGTGTGAACACGATTTGGTAAAGGTAGCGGTGAGAGGCCATGTAGGAGTACATGGTGGGTTGTCTCATTGCAGCCGTCCTCAGGAACCGAGTTCTGTGTTTGTGATCCATGAATAGCTACTACCACACATTGGGTTCCGGTAACTCGGCCCCTCTCGGCTTATTAATCAACTTGATCTCTGTCCAGGAGTCGCAACTAGTTTATGGTGTTTGTAGGTAGTGTTAGTAGTCTACCAAGTGGCACCTGGTACAGGTGGGCTTGGGACAGACTAGGCACAGTGGCCCGGTGTACCAAGTGGCACCCGGATGGTGGACTTGGGAACCCTGCACACATCGTTTGGGGCCGTGAGCGACACCCCGGCCGGATCTCCTTGCGGATGGAACCCGAATAGGCGATAAACCTAGACTAGAGACTTGTGTGGTTAGTCAGGTCGTGGCCGACTCCCTCGCCCGGCTTCCGCTTGAAGGTTGCCGAGGTACATGACGTGTACAGGGCGATAAGTGGCGAGAGCGTGTGTGAAGAAGTACACCCCTGCAGGGTTATCATTATCTATTCGAATAGCCGGATTCCTCGGATATGGAAACTTGGACCCCTTGCATAGTTCATAGACAAGTGAAAGTGGATACTTTAAAATGCGCAAGGTAAGCGTGAGTGCTATGGATGGCGTTCTCGTAGGGAGATGGGAGCGGATCCATAGTGGTGTATTGATATGGTGAATATGTGGACTCGTGTGCGCCACCTCAAAAGAGCTCCTTGCAGTCGTAGTTCAGGATAGCCACCGAGTCAAAGCTGGCTTGCTGCAGTTAAACCCCACCATCCCCTTGTTGACAATGATGCATATGTAGTTAGTTCTGATGTAAGTCTTGCTGGGTACATTTGTACTCACGTTTGCCTATTTTATGTTTTTGCAGAGAGACTTTAGTCTTGCTAGTAGTTCCGCTTGGACTTCGGCGTTTAGCTTGTTACCTCAGCTACGATCTTGTGCCCTCGGCAGGATCTGGTAGTTAGTCAGGCTTCTCAGCCTTTTCCATTTGTAGTTGTCTGTACTCAGACATGTTAAGCTTCCGCATGTGTTTTGACTTGTATGCTCTGATTGTTGGGTCATGAGACCCATGTTTGTAATATCTCGCTCCTCGGAGCCTATTGAATAAAATACTTGAGTTGTAGAGTCATGTTGTGATGCCATGTTGTATTTGCACATATCGAGCATATTATGTGTATGTTATTGAAATGCTTGGTATGTGTGGGATCTGACTATCTAGTTGTTTATCCTTAGTAGCCTCTCTTACCGGGAAATGTCTCCTAGTGCTTCCACTGAGCCATGGTAGCTTGCTACTGCTCCAGAACACTTAGGCTGGCTGGCATGTGTCCTTCTTCGTTCCTGTGTCTGTCCCTTCAGGAAAATGTCACGCGATGAATACCAGAGTCCTGTTAGCCCGCTACAGCCCGATTCACCGGAGTCCTGCTAGCCCAGTGCTATAGCCTGGATTCACTCGCTGATGACCGACACGTTCGATGCTGGGTCATGGATGCCTGTCCCTGTAAGTCTGTGCCACTTTGGGTTTACGACTAGCCATGTCAGCCTGGGCTCCTTATCGTATGGATGCTAGCGACACTATCATATATGTGTGCCAAAAGGCGCAAACGGTCCCGGGCAAAGGTAAGGCGACACCCGTGGGGATACCGTGCGTGAGGCCGCAAAGTGATATGAGGTGTTACATGCTAGATCAATGTGGCATTGAGTCGGGGTCCTGACAGTTTTGGTATCAGAGCTTGACTGCCTGTAGGATTACCAAGCCAAACTGGTCGAAGTTGAGTCTAGAAATTCTTTAGTTATATAAGGGAATTGATTGTGGGATGGAACGTAAGGCTCTTTTTACTCCTTTACCTTATGCCTTCTGATCTGAGTCATCCTATCTTTCCTACGGGGTTAAGAAACTAGGCTTTCTCTTCTCTCTATCAGGATCACGTGTTACTAATCCGTAGACTTATAGGATTGATGGATTTAAGCCTCTGTTCAGTTCCTACTACTTCCGTATGTTAACTGTTGATCTCGAAACCTTGATATTGTGCTTCTGAGTGGTTATGCCACCATTTTTGTAGCATGTCTCAAATCTTTTGAGCATTTACAGCCGTTATGCTGTCCGAGTCATCCCAGGTTTCTATATAGTCTGAAGTATTTGCAAAATCGCTTCCTCCCGTTCTGATGTCCTTTGGGCCAGATTAACCACACTAATTGGTGAGTTGAGGTACTCTGTTGCCTTAACATATATGTCGGAGTTATTATTATGACCCTAGGTGTCTAGAGTATCACCTAGTAATCTAGCCATGTTCCGTGTTCCAGTGTGATGATTATGGCCATCATTCTCGAAAGCATCCCGTGATGCCATTTAGTAGTAGGTATTCTACTCCTTGGGTTTTGAACCCGAGATTCACACTACTTATTTCATGTTGATAGTGTTTGCTAGTTCCTTTAGGAAATTAGTAATCTTTGCATTAGTCCTCGAGGTCCGTGGTATTTCCTTCTTCCAAATACTATGAACCACTTATGACAGATGTTTGTTGGATCAAAAGATCACAATCAGAGTACTCTTGAGGAGTTCTCCATTCTATATTGCGACTCTGCCAGTTCTACTTTTCTGCATGGGTTATCCGGAAGAAACCTGTTGAACTTGATTCGACATACTAACCTATGCATCCACAACTCAAAAAGTTATATGTTCCTTGAGTTGTTCCTCCTTAGATGTTTTCCGACCATCGTCTATCAATTGATAGACAGGAGTAGTTGTGCACTCGAGCTCATCAATGCTTATTATTCTTGTGTTCCGTCAAGCCATTCTATCCAGAATGACTTGGAGAAACAAACTCCAGTACCTCATCCATATGCAGGATTGGGTCAAAGCAGTTGTAATCCGCAAATCAAATGCCAATCCAGCTTTTGATTCTGTTCTACCTCGGAGTATTGCCCCCTTTATGTCAGGATTGTCATGAGACTTGCACCATTTCTCATGAATTCTTGACGTAGTGATACTTCTCGCTATCATTATTCATTCCTCGGTCCCGTGTTGATGTAACCAGAATGCCGACAAGTGAATTGTGATGTGTGAAATCGATACTCCTAGCAGCCATGTTGCTTGGTAGTAAATGGACAATAATCTCATTCTTAGCATGTTGGTTATTGAATTAACATTCTAAGAGTGATTGTGCTACCTAGTCCATATTTCCGGCGCACTCTTCGATCAATGAGTTAGGAATGTGTCAATCCTTACTTATTTGATCATATCGCCTTGCCCTGAAAAGCAAGATTGATCTTGAGCTTAGAAACATACCGGTGGTTCCTGATTTTCGGAATATCTTCTCGGAAGTATCACCAGGTCGTCACCTGACCGCTATGTTGAGCTCGTGATCAAGTTGGTTTATTCCTATAAACCACCCTTTCTCCAAGAATCCGTGTTGGATACCCCTGAGCTAGTTGGTTAAGCTATACATTCAACTTGGAGAGTTGGAAGATAAAAGCTTGTCCAACTCAGTTCATTCCAAGGGATATCTTGTATGTGTTTTGAAGAAAGATGGTATTTTCATCTATTGACCCCCGTGATCAGTTTATGGACCTATCATCTTACCCAATCTTTGATTTGAGTATGGGCTATCGTCAAATCAAATCAGAACCAACGATGTTCATAATGTTGTCTTACTCGTGGTTGATCCCTCGAGCATACACCATTATATCTTATGGTCTGACCAATACTATCACATTGTTCACATAATGGTGGAAGTCCAGTGATATGGAAATTTCGATGAGTTGCTGTTGAGCCCATCAGCAGTATTTTGTCTCCTCCATGATTCATGTTGAACATCAAGCTAGTGTTGGAAACTTTTATAAGCATTATCTTCATGTCCCGTGCATGAAGCATATGTTCGGATGAAAGAAGTAACCTCCTCTAATTCATGTGCATTTGATGCAAGTTGCCGCCGTGAATTCGAGAAAGTCAATGTTGCCTCCTCTGGAACCATCTCAAGTCAGTCATGCATGTGCGAAGTATGCTATGGTTTGACAGGCTCGCAACCTTCATTCCATATGTATCCCTAGCACACCAAGCCACTGATTGATTTGTTCAAGGAGAAGAAGCTCCTTCTTAAGAATCATGACTTATATTAGGACTTCATTATCCTCGTTGATGGTTTCCCTCCTGAACTCGGTAGTGTTTTATTATAAGACTACTATGTGGTCATGCTTGTCTGAGACAGTGTGTTCACATGCGTGTAGCAGAATCAGCTCATGTTTTGGAGCTTACTACCGTAGTTCATTTCCCGAGAATCTCGCAACTTCATCTCGTCGATTTGTGTTGCAAACTTTAATTTTTCTTTCTGGACTTGACGTGTCTGGAATATTCTGACACCAACCAGATCTGAATCTCAGGCAGATATGATGGTTGGAAACATTTTTCCAAGAATTATAATATTGGTCTGTCTATAACCTAGTAAAGTGGATGTATTGGCCAACACACCCAGCCGGAAGACCTATGATTGTAGTATCTTGATTGAAGAAGTTGGCCACCTCCCCATAAGGATTTCGTAGGATTTACTCCCTAGTTGCCCCTTATGGATTTTTGTGCTCCCGAAGTCCAACCTTTTACTTGATGTTCTAGATACCAAACCATTTCAATGAATGGGATACGCTAGCACATCAAGGAGAACATTAGAAGCGGAGTGCTAAATGTCTCTTGGTCGATCATCCAGATTTTGTTTTCCTTGGCCTCGCCAAGGTGAAGTCTGAGAAGGTGTTATCTTCCTTTGCATCTGCATCTTCCACCGGTATTCATCATGGTAGTACGTTGTGTTACCAGGATCCTTGACACGGATATTGGTAAAACCTTGATGAACATGGAAATGCTCAAGTTCTTGAGAGCACGCACAAGCGCTAGGTGTTATCATCGCTACTAACTGGGATTGCTCTCAGTTTCCTCGGTTATGCTATAATTTCTCAAACAGTGGACTCACTCTCTACTGTTGAGCTTCTCCCCAGTTACTAAAATCATCCCTTGTGTTGTTTTCAACAAGGTAATCCACATCATCCATTCTAATCTGGGTATGCCATTCTACCGAACCCCTCCAAATGGTCGCTCGAGAATTGCCTTAGCCTGGTATGGAGAGTTTCAATGGTCCTTTCCGATAGAGTTTCCTTCTGACTTCATCGAGTTGGATGAAGATCTCGAAAGTAAAGACGTCAAGATCAATATGAAGCAATGAATCAACATCTTCGAGAAGGGCAATTGGATCATGAAGATCGTGTTAGCTTTGTGTCCCCTCTGTCTACTTACCTTACGTCTTGAATCTCGGGACGAGATTCTTGTTTAGTAGGGGTGAGCTGTCACATCCCTAGTTCTGGTATGCACTAGGCTAGCCCTTCCATGTGAGCATCATGTTTAAATTCAAATGAAACTTGAATTGAGGAATTTTCAAAAGCCTCAGAAAACCTCTAAAAATAACCAACATTTAAAAACTCATCAAATGAGTCCAAGAAAATGTTCCTGTTATTCTGTGAAAATATTGGCGTGAGGTAAAATTCAAACCAATATTTTCAGAGTCACAGAAATAATTTATTTTGGGTCTTTGATTTAAATCAATAATATATTTGGGTTGGAATTATTTCTGCTATATAAGAAATAATGTTCAAATATTTCGTAAGTTTGCATGTGACCTTGGACTAGCTCTCTGAGCTCACATAAAAATTTACAGAAAATTTTAAAATGGTTTAGTTTCCAAACTAAACCAAAACAAAATAACAGAAATAGAAAAAACTAAAATAAAAGAGAGAGAGAGAGAGACTTACCTGGAACTTACCTGGGATCCACCAAAGCCCACCTGGCCGGCCCGGTTGGCCAGCCCAGCCCACCTCCTCGCGCGTCGTCTTCCCCATGCCTTCTGGCATCGTGCGTGGCACGCGCACAGCCGAGCCGCGGCCACCTCCTGCTTCCACCTCCTCCTGCCTCCCTGCTCGCTTCCTCGACCCCCGGGAGACGCCACGCGGCCCCCTCGACGCTCTCTCACTCTCCCCATGCTCATCCCCTCCTCTGGCCCCCTTCCTCTCTCTTCCCCGAGCGCCGCCGTCGCTGCCGCTTGCCATAGCCGTGCCCGCCGAGCTCCCCTCACCTCGCTGACCCGTCCAGGAGAACCGCAGGGTCGTCTTCATCATCTACGCAGAGCCACGCGACGCCTGCTGCCCTGCATCGCCGGCTACCTCGCCTTCTTCCCCCTCGGACGCCGAGATCGCCACGGCCGCGCCGTCTGCTCCGAGCCTTCCCCGATCCCGCTTCGACGCCCCCTGCACTCCCCGTGAGCTCCTCTTCCTCCTCCCCCCTTCCCGTTCTCGCTCTCAAGCACCGCAACGACCGCACCGAGCTCGACCGCACCCGCCGCCGCCACCGCACGTTGCCGTCATGGCCAGAGCCACAGTGGCTCGAAGCCGGGCACACCACCGTGCTCCACACCTCACCAGGAGCACGTAGCACACACCAAAGCCTCCCCTAGCGCCCTGCATTGCCTAGCCCGCCGTTGGCCGAACTCCGGTCGCCGCCGTCGTCGTGGTTGCCGTCGCCTCCGGCCACCCCAGCTCTTCCCACTTGCCCTGCTAGATGCGGGCGAGCCCCAGCTATGCATAGGACCAAACCCCGGTCGATTTGGTCGACCGTGGGCAAAACCCGAGCCAACCCAGTGCCTCCGCCGCGTTTCGGTCGCCGCCGGCGTAACTCCGGCGATGGTGACGTGGCTGCTTAGTTTAGGTTAACGACGCACTGAGTCAACACTTAGTTACACTGACAGCCGGGCCCCACTGCCTAATTAAACTTAGATTAGTTTCTGCTTAGTACTAACTAATCACATCGGCCCCACGTGTCAGCGTTGACCAAGCTGACGTGGCCGTTGACTGGTCCACATGTGAGCGACACTAATCAGCCCCAGTCACTGACCAGTGGACCCCACTGGTCAGGTTTGACCTGAACCCGCCCTGTTGACCTGATGATGTTAGGGTGATGTCATGCTGATGCAGTAAATGATTTTCTGGATTTAAAATAAATCAGAAAATCCAGAAAATACCCCAAACTTCTAAAATTCATAGAAATTCAACCGTAGCTCCAAATGAAACAAGTTATATATGAAAAATGATTAGAAAAATCCAATCTACCCATCCGCACTGGTTTCATGCATGTTTAATCAACTTAACCTTGCTGTTCATATCAAAACATGATAATGCACTTTATGAATTCATAGTTTGAGTTTGAATTTGAATCTTTGGTTCAAATAAGCTCAAACCTTTCTGTTCTTAGCTGCATTAGCCCAAATTACAGCATATTGCCATGTCATGATCATGCATCATATTGTGCATTGCATTGATTGTGTTTCTTCTTTGTTTGTCAGTGGTTGTTCCCTCTCGATAGACGTGTTCCGACGATGAGTTCGATGACACTGATGAAGAAACTATATTATCTTCAGACGTGCCAGGCAAGCAAAACCCCCTTTTTCATTTCGATACAATCCCACTCTCTCGCTCCTGCTCTCTTTTACTGCATTAGGACAACAACGATTCATCTGTTACTTGCTGCGGTAGCTGAACCCCTTTATCCTCTGCATGACCTGTCATTGCCACAGTAAATAGATGAAACCCACTAGCATGAGTAGGAGTTGTTTGAGCCCTGATGTGCCTACTCATTCATGCTTGTTTGTCATGCCTGCTATTGCTTAGAGTTGTGTCAGGTCTAATTCATCGGGGATGAATTGGAGGTGTGTGAACATGTCCTACTGTGTGTGAGCTAAGGGTGTGAACACGATTTGGTAAAGGTAGCGGTGAGAGGCCATGTAGGAGTACATGGTGGGTTGTCTCATTGCAGCCGTCCTCAGGAACCGAGTTCTGTGTTTGTGATCCATGAATAGCTACTACCACACATTGGGTTCCGGTAACTCGGCCCCTCTCGGCTTATTAATCAACTTGATCTCTGTCCAGGAGTCGCAACTAGTTTATGGTGTTTGTAGGTAGTGTTAGTAGTCTACCAAGTGGCACCTGGTACAGGTGGGCTTGGGACAGACTAGGCACAGTGGCCCGGTGTACCAAGTGGCACCCGGATGGTGGACTTGGGAACCCTGCACACATCGTTTGGGGCCGTGAGCGACACCCCGGCCGGATCTCCTTGCGGATGGAACCCGAATAGGCGATAAACCTGGACTAGAGACTTGTGTGGTTAGTCAGGTCGTGGCCGACTCCCTCGCCCGGCTTCCGCTTGAAGGTTGCCGAGGTACATGACGTGTATAGGGCGATAAGTGACGAGAGCGTGTGTGAAGAAGTACACCCCTGCAGGGTTATCATTATCTATTCGAATAGCCGGATTCCTCAGATATGGAAACTTGGACCCCTTGCATAGTTCATAGACAAGTGAAAGTGGATACTTTAAAATGCGCAAGATAAGCGTGAGTGCTATGGATGGCGTTCTCGTAGGGAGATGGGAGCGGATCCATAGTGGTGTATTGATATGGTGAATATGTGGACTCGTGTGCGCCACCTCAAAAGAGCTCCTTGCAGTCGTAGTTCAGGATAGGCACCGAGTCAAAGCTGGCTTGCTGCAGTTAAACCCCACCATCCCCTTGTTGACAATGATGCATATGTAGTTAGTTCTGATGTAAGTCTTGTTGGGTACATTTGTACTCACGTTTGCCTATTTTATGTTTTTGCAGAGAGACTTCAGTCTCGCTAGTAGTTCCGCTTGGACTTCAATGTTTAGCTTGTTACCTCAGCTACGATCTTGTGCCCTCGGCAGGATCTGGTAGTTAGTCAGGCTTCTCAGCCTTTTCCATTTGTAGTTGTCTGTACTCAGACATGTTAAGCTTCCACATGTATTTTGACTTGTATGCTCTGATTGTTGGGTCATGAGACCCATGTTTGTAATATCTCACTCCTCGGAGCCTATTGAATAAAATACTTGAGTTGTAGAGTCATGTTGTGATGCCATGTTGTATTTGCACATATTGAGCATATTGTGTGTATGTTATTGAAATGCTTGGTATGTGTGGGATCTGACTATCTAGTTGTTTATCCTTAGTAGCCTCTCTTACCGGGAAATGTCTCCTAGTTCTTCCACTGAGCCATGGTAGCTTGCTACTGCTCCGGAACACTTAGGCTGGCCGGCATGTGTCCTTCTTCGTTCCTGTGTCTGTCCCTTCGGGGAAATGTCACGCGATGAATACTAGAGTCCTGTTAGCCCGCTACAGCCCGGTTCACCGGAGTCCTGCTAGCCCAGTGCTACAGCCTGGATTCACTCGCTGATGACCGACACATTCGATGCTGGGTCATGGATGCCTGTCCCTGTAAGTTGGTGCCACTTTGGGTTTATGACTAGCCATGTCAGCCCGGGCTCCTTATCATATGGATGCTAGCGACACTATCATATACGTGTGCCAAAAGGCGCAAACGGTCCCGGGCAAAGGTAAGGCGACACCCGTGGGGATACCGTGCGTGAGGCCGCAAAGTGATATGAGGTGTTACATGCTAGATCAATGTGGCATTGAGTCGGGGTCCTGACACCCAATCGCTTGTGGGCCAGGCTTGACGCGTGGCGCTCGACGGGACGCGGGCGCCTCCACTCCCCCACGTTGCCTCGGCAACTGCCCAGGCTGACAAAAGACTAGCACACATCTCACAACTATCATCGCCTTGATGCGTGCTTGCCTTCTGCTCTTCCCCCCTTTTGCAAGCTCGCGCCTTCCTCGTCGGATCCCGCGCCTGCTTTAATTCGCCTTGCCGCCATGGCTCCCAATAACAAGAGGGGCAAGATCCTGGCAGTCATGGAGACCCCGGCGGGGCCGGAGCCCGCGGTGGGCCGGTCCACCGTGATGAACCTCAAGGGGCTGGACAAGGTCCGGCATGCGATCTTCGCCGACTCCAATGAGTGGAAGGAAACGAAGATCTGGCCTTCCTCCCGGTCTTTAACCGATCTGGGTGCCACCAACATCCCTCTTCATCTTCATGCCCTCTTCTCCGGCCTGCTTCCGCCACTTTCAGATTTCTTCAACGTGCTTATGCACTACCAAATCCATGCGTTGCATACCCTAGGTCCGTTGTTCTCCTCTCCGCTTTTGCGTTCTTGGGTGGGGCCTTCATGGGCATCGCCCCGTCTGTTGCTCCGCTCTGCCACTTCTTCTCTCTTCAGGTGATCGCCGACAGGCAGCGCTCAGGGTGCGTGTCGCTTCGAGCGGTGGCAGCGACCGGGGGCACTGGTATCGACACCATGCTCCACCCGGACGCGGAGGGATTCCAGAAGCAATGGGTGCACATCAACGTTGCCGTGTACAACCCCTTGCACCTAATTCCGACGGCCCCCGCGAAGCCGACCTTCGGTTGGGAGCACGCGGAGCTTGTCGACTCGCGGCTCATGCGAGTCATTGTTGGGGAACGTAGCATGCAATTTCAAAAAAATCCTATGCTCACGCAAGATCTATCTAGGAGATGTATATCAACGAGGGGGAGAGTGTGTCTACGTACACTACTAGGGAAAAGCCTAGCAGTTGCACGGGTCTAAGGGCTATCAGTAGCGTAGGGTACTGCGCTATTGATACGACGCTACAGCTAATGTTTAGCAGTAGCCTTGTTTAACACGCGCTACTGCTATAGCTACTTAGCAGCAACGCGTTCCCAACCAGCGCTACTGCTAAGTGCTTTAGCAGTAGCGTTTTCCTGTCCAGGGCTAAAGAGCGCTACTACTATATTTTCTCATATATTTTTTGCTGTGTATTTGTGATGTTTTTGTACAGGTTTTATACAATATTCTAATCATATAATAAACATGCAATATGCTCATCATATCATACACATAATAGTCTCATCATATTATCCAACACAAATCATGTCGTCACATCATAATCACGATACAGCTATACAAGTTACATGACATGTCTCATCATACATAATGTAGTACTTCTTGAGGCATCGGTTCGTATCCCTCTCTCGCACTAGCGTGAACCTAAACTAACTAGTGGTTGTCGCTCGGAAACCGGTACACCCAGGCCTGACACTTCGGCCACTCGTGTATACTCCTGGTGTAGCACTTCTTCGCCATCGATGATCTATGCACCTGCATCGTCACATGAGTCGATGATATGCAACATATATAGTTGAGCAACAGAAAGAGACAAACTTGGAAAAAATAGAAGCAACATATCATAATCATAAATAACAAAGTTCATCGTACCCAAAATGCCCTAACTAGAGTGATCTTCGCTAGTTGAGGAGGACAATTTAATTACATCACAAATAAAGTTTCATCGTGCATAAGTCAAAGTTTCGTCATAGAGAAAGTATGGACTAAACGGACACATTGTCATATATCGTCAAATCACTCCAACATGTCGTGCCATCCATCCAAGTCAGGGAGATAGTTCCCGAGCTTAGTGAAAGGCTTCATGTCGAGATGCTGAGCCGATACGCGTGTTCGGACGTCTTCCCGCGACATTTGCCCGTCTTCGTAGAACATCCCTGTTTTTTCGACAACCTCCTTCATGATGATTTGGGCAAGTTCACGCTGGATGTGATAGAACTCAGCTCGAAGTCGATGGTCCTCGATATCTCCTAAGTTCTTTGCCCATTGCAGAATATGGGCATTACCGGATGTAGGTGACATGCGAAGGTTCTAATGATCCCGTCTGTACTCCAGCTTGTGGTGGAGGACATAGAATCCTTCACTAAGAGTACCACTCGGTTGCTGGATGCAGCAGAAGTCGGTCTTATGGCCGAAGGCGGCCCTGCGGTTCTTTGTCTTCTTGGTCTTGATCTCTCCACCCCATACGCCGTACACAAAGATAGCACTGTTGAGAACAGACTTGATGTGGGTGTAATCCTTTTTGGTCATGTTCTTCGATGAGTCCAAGTAAAGAGCGTGGGAGAATCGGGGATAAAGGATGACGAGGACGGCGCACCTGCTGCTGCGCAAAATAAGTACATCTCAAATTAGCCTCCACCGTGCAAATGAATGATTGAAATTGAAGAAAGGATATCCGCGCGGATGACTTACATGGGATGATAAGGAACAAGAATCGTCTCCTTGTCCTTATTGGCGACCATGAAATCGATGATGTAGTCCCTCGCATATTCACGGTACTCTGGGCAGACTGCCAAGAAGGCCTCATGCATGAAGTACGGGTCAGCGGCACAGATATGAGGTATCTGCTCAATCCTGATGATGTAGTTCATGTACAAGGCAAAAAGGCGGACAAACATAAAATCCATCTTTGTTAAGTGAAACATGTTGAAGCTATAATCAAATCGAAGGAAGAACTTCTCTGCGGGGAATTTGTCGATGTACAACCTTTGCCCCGGCATGTTAACCATGTAGAGTGGGTATCCTGGATTTTTTGAGGCGATCAGGCTTTTCTCTCATGCAAAACATCATCATGAAGTCTCCTTAGATTGCCGTACATGGCCTCTACCGCTTTCTTAGGTAGGATTGATCACCGGGGATATGATATTTTACCGCATCGGGGATACGAGGCTGCTGAGGCGGCTGGATCATATCAGGAGCTTTCTTGTCTTTCCTCGATCTCTTCCTATGCTTATTTCCTACTGGAAGGTTGTCTATAATACGTTAATCCTCCAGCAATCAGGCACCGACTCATGATGCTCAAACCCTGAGTACTCATATTTCTGAGCCATCAATCCTCCATCGTCATAGGCACCAGTATTGAGATACTGTAGAGTGTCATTGCCATCCTCATCCTCATCCATGGCATCGATATCATGCATTACTTCTTCGATGGCGGCGACACCATCATCGACTAATGGAGCCTCTTCCTGACCCCGTCCACTATCACCTGGCACAACAGGCGGCGCTAATTGGGTAGGTGGGGTGCTGATGTTCATACCTTGCGGAGGCTTGATACGTCCATTTTGCATCATGTTTTCCTACTATAATTTATGTTGTTTTATTGTATAATAATGCTTTTTGGAGTAATTCTAATGCCTTTTCTCTCATATATGCAAGGTATGCACAAAGGGGGAGAATTCTGGCAGCTGGAAATCTGGACCTAAAAAAGCTATGTCAAGCTACCTATTCTACGCAACTCCTATTGACCTGAAACTTCCCGAGGATTTTTTATGGAATATTTAAGAATTATTGGAGCAAATAAGTACCTGAGGGGGGCCACCAGGTGGGCACAACCCACCTGGGGCACCAGGGTTGCTAGTAGTGTTGATTACTCCTTGTAGTTGATGCTAGTTGGTTTATTCCGTGGAAGATCATTTGTTCAGATCCTTAATGCATATTAATACCCCTCTGATTATGAACATGAATATGCTTTGTGAGTAGTTACATTTGTTCCCGAGGACATGGGAGAAGTCTTGCTATTAGTAGTAATGTGAATTTTGTATTCGTTTGATATTTTGATGAGATGTATGTTGTCTTTCCTCTAGTGGTGTTATGTGAACATCGACTACATGACACTTCACCATTATTTGGGCCTAGAGGAAGGCATTGGGAAGTAATAAGTAGATGATGGGTTGCTAGAGTGACAGAAGCTTAAATCCTAGTTTATGAGTTGCTTCGTAAGGGGCTGATTTGGATCCATATGTTTCATGCTATGGTTAGGTTTACCTTAATACTTCTTTTGTAGTTGCGGATGCTTGCAATAGGGGTTAATCATAAGTGGGATGCTTGTCCAAGAAAGGGCAGTACCCAAGCACCGGTCCACCCACATATCAAATTATCAAAGTAACGAACGCGAATCATATGAGCGTGATGAAAACTAGCTTGACGATAATTCCCATGTGTCCTCGGGAGCGCTTTTCTCATTATAAGAACTTGTCCAGGCTTGTCCTTTGCTACAAAAAGGATTGGGCCACCTTGCTGCACCTTATTTACTTTCATTGGTTGTTACTCATTACAAATTACCTTATCACAAAACTATCTGTTACCGATAATTCCAGTTCTTGCAGAGAATACCTTACTGAAAACCGCTTGTTATTTCCTTCTGCTCCTCGTTGGGTTCGACACTCTTACTTATCGAAAGGACTATGATAGATCCCCTACACTCGTGGGTCATAAAGACTCTTTTCTGGCGCCGTTGCCGGGGAGTGAAGCGCCTTTGGTAAGTGAAACTTGGTAAGGAAAAATTTATATAGTGTGCTGAAATTTACTGTCACTTGTTACTATGGAACATTATCCTTTGAGGGGCTTGTTCGGGGTATCTTCACCCCGACCAGTAGAGCAAAGAGTTGATCCTCAACCTACTGAACCTACTGAAAATGTTTACTTTGAAATTCTTTCAGGTATGGTAGAGAAACTGCTAGCTAATCCCTTTACCGGAGATGGAACATTGCATCCCGATTTACACCTAATCTATGTGGATGAAGTTTGTGGATTATTTAAGCTTGCAAGTATGCCCGATGATGTTATCAAGAAGAAGGTCTTCCCTTTATCTTTGAAGGGAGATGCATTGACATGGTATAGGCTATGTGATGATATGGGATCATGGAACTACAAACGATTGAAATTGGAATTTCATCAGAAGTTTTATCCTATCCATCTTGTTCATAGTGATCATAATTATATATATAATTTTTGGCCTCACGAAGGAGAAAGCATCTCTCAAGATTTGGGGAAGCTTAAGTCTATGTTATATTCATGCCCCAATCATGAGCTCTCAAGAGAAATGATTATTCAAATTTTTTATGCTGGCTTTCTCTCAACAATCGCTCGATGCTCGATACTTCTTGTGCTGGGTCTATTATGATGAAGGCTATTGAATTCAAATGGGATTTATTGGAAAGAATTAAACGCAACTCTGAAGATTGGGATTCTGACAAAGGTAAGGAGTCAGGTATAACACCTAAGTTTGATTGTGTTAAATCTTTTATGGATACATATGCTTTTCGTGGATTTAGCATTAAATATGGACTTGACTCTGAGATAGTAGCTTCTTTCTGTGAATCACTCATGTTGATCTTCCTAAGGAGAAGTGGTTTAAATACAATCCTCCCACTAAAGTAAAAGTAGTTGCACCTATTAAAGTTGAAGAAAAGACTATCACTTATAATGATCCTATTGTTCCTACTACCTATATTGAGAAACCACCTTTCCCTGTTAGGATAAAGGATCATGCTAAAGCTTCAACTGTGGTTCGTAAGAGTAATACTAAATCACCTACACCACCTGAGCAAATTAAAGTTGAACACAATATTGATATGGTTAAAGATCTCTTGGCTGATGATATTGATGGGCATGTTATTTACTTCTGTGATCAAGCTGCTAGAATTGCTAGACCGGTTGCTAAGAAACATAGACCCATTGTAGGCATCCCTGTTATTTCTGTTAAAATAGGAGATCATTGTTATCATGGCTTATGTGATATGGGCGCTAGTGCTAGTGTAATACCTCATTCCTTATACAAAGAAATTATGCATGATATTGCACCTGCTGAGATAGAAGAAATAGATGTGACAATCAAGCTTGCCAATAGAGATACTATTTCACCAATTTGGATCGTTAGAGATGTTGAAGTCTTGTGTGGGAAAGTTAAATATCATGCTGATTTTCTTGTTCTTGGTTCCCCACGAGACGACTTTTGTCCCATTATATTTGGTAGACCCTTCTTGAACACTGTTAATGCTAAGATAGACTGCGAAAATGATATTGTTACTATTGGTTTAGGGGATATGTCTCATGAGTTTAATTTTGCTAAATTTCGTAGACAACCCCATGATAAAGAATTTCCTAGTAAGGATGAAACTATTGGTCTTGCTTCTATTGCCGTGCCTCCTACTGATCCTTTAGAACAATACTTGCTAGACCATGAAAATGATATGTTTATGAATGAAAGAAGGGATTCAGATGAAGTATTCTTTAAACAGGGACCTATTTTGAAACACAACTTGCCTATTGAAATCCTAGGGGATCCTCCACCACCCAAGGGTGATCCCCGTGTTTGAGCTTAAACCATTACTTGATACTCTTAAATATGCTTATCTTGATGAAAAGAAGATATATCCTATTATTATTAGTGCTAACCTTTCAGAGTAGGAAGAGGAAAGATTATTGAAAACTTTGAAGAAACACCGTGCTGCTATTGGATATACTCTTGATGATCTTAAGGGCATTAGTCCCACTTTATGCCAACACAAAATAAAATTGGAGAAAGACGCCAAACCAGTTATTGATCACCAACGACGGTTAAATCCTAAGATGAAAGAAGTGGTAAGAAAAGAAATACTAAAGCTCCTGGAGGCATGTATAATTTATCTTGTTGCTGATACTAAGTGGGTAAGTCCTGTCCATTGTGTCCCTAAGAAGCGAGGTATTACTGTTGTTCCTAATGATAAAGATGAATTGATCCCGCAAAGAATGACTACAGGTTATAGGATGGTAATTTATTTTTGTAAGTTGAACAAAGCTACTAAAAAGGATCATTACCCTCTACCTTTTATTGATCAAATGCTAGAAATATTATCTAAACATACACATTTTTGCTTTCTAGATGGTTACTCTGGTTTCTCTCAAATACCTGTGTCAGCAGAGGATCAACAAAAGACCACTTTTACTTGCCCTTTTGGTACTTTTGCTTATAGACGTATGCCTTTTTGTTTATGTAATGCACGTGCTACCTTTCAAAGATGCATGATGGCTATATTCTCTGACTTTTGTGAAAAGATTTGTGAGGTTTTCATGGATGATTCCCTGTTTACGGATCTTCTTTTGATGATTGCTTGAGCAACCTTGATCGAGTTTTGCAGAGATGTAAAGATACTAGTCTCGTCTTGAACTGGAAAAAGTGCCACTTTATGGTTAACGAAGGCATTGTCTTGGGGCATAAAATTTTTGAAAGAGGTATTGAAGTTGATAAAGCTAAAGTTGATGTTATTGAAAAGATGCCGTGTCCCAAGGACATTAAAGGTATAAGAAGTTTCCTTGGTCATGCCGGTTTTTATAGGAGGTTCATTAAGGACTTCTCTAAAATTTCTAGGCCTCAGACTAATCTCTTACAAAAAGTTATTCCTTTTGTCTTCGATGATGATTGTGTAGAAGCATTTGAAATACTTAAGAAAGCTTTGATTTATGCACCTATTGTTCAGCCACCTAATTGGAATTTACCCTTTGAAATTATGTGTGATGCTAGTGATTATGCTGTAGGTGTTTGTCTAGGACAAAGAGTTGATAAGAAACTAAATGTTATTCAATATGCTAGTAAAACTCTAGACAGTGCCCAGAGAAATTATGCTACTACTGAAAAAGAATTCTCAGCAGTTGTATTTGCTTGTGATAAGTTCAGACCTTATATTGTTGATTCTAAAGTAACTATTCACACTGATCATGCTGCTATTAAATATCTTATGGAAAAGAAAGATGCTAAACCTAGACTTATTAGATGGGTTGTCCTACTACAAGAATTTGATTTGCATATTATTGATAGAAAGGGAGCTGAGAACCCTGTTGCAGACAACTTGTCTAGCTTAGAGAATGTTCTTGATGACCCACTACCTATTGATGATAGCTTTCCTGATGAACAATTAGCTGTCATAAATGCCTCTCGTACTGCTCCATGGTATACTGATTATGCTAATTACATTGTTGCTAAATTTATACCACCTAGTTTCACATACCAGCAAAAGAAAAAGTTTTTCTATGATTTAAGACATTACTTCTGGGATGATCCACACCTTTATAAAGAAGGAGTAGATGGTGTTGTTAGACGTTGTGTACCCGAGCACGAACAAGAACAGATCCTATGCAAGTGTCACTCCGAGGCATATGGAGGACACCACACTGGAGATAGAACTGCACATAAGGTATTGCAATCCGGTTTTTATTGGCCTACTCTCTTCAAGGATGCCCATAAGTTTGTCTTGTCTTGTGATGAATGTCAGAGAAATGGTAATATCAGTAGATGTCAAGAAATGCCTATGAATTATTCTCTTGTTATTGAGCCATTTGATGTTTGGGGCTTTGATTATATGGGACCTTTTCCTTCCTTGAATGGATATATTCATATTTTAGTTGTTGTTGATTACGTTACTAAGTGGGTAGAAGCTATTCCAACTAGTAGTGCTGATCATAACACCTCTATTAAGATGCTTAAAGAAGTTATTTTTCCGAGGTTTGGAGTCCCTAGATACTTAATGACTGATGGTGGTTCACATTTTATTCATGGTGCTTTTCGTAAAATGCTTGCTAAGTATGATGTTAATCATAGAATTGCATCTCCATATCACCCACAGTCTAGTGGTCAAGTAGAATTGAGTAATGGAGAGCTCAAATTAATTTTGCAAATGACCGTTAATAGATCTAGAAAGAATTGGTCCAAGAAACTTGATGATGCATTATGGGCTTATAGAACTGCATATAAAAATCCTATGGGTATGTCTCCATATAAAATGGTCTATGGAAAAGCATGTCACTTACCTCTGAACTTGAACATAAGGCATATCGGGCCATTAAAGAGCTCAATTATTATTTCAAACTTGCCGGTGAGAAGAGGTTATTTGACATGAGAGCACTTGATGAATGGAGAACTCAAGCCTATGAGAATGCCAAACAGTTTAAAGAAAAAGTTAAAAGATGGCATGACAAAAGGATACAAAAGCGTGAGTTTAATGTAGGTGATTATGTGTTGCTTCTCAACTCTCATTTAAGATTTTTTGTAGGAAAACTTCTCTCTAAATGGGAAGGCCCCTACGTTATTGAGGAGGTCTATCGCTCCGGTGCCATAAAAATCAACAACTTCGAAGGCACAAATCCGAAGGTGGTGAACAGTCAAAGAATCAAACATTATATCTCAGGTAATCCTATAAATGTTGAAACTAATGTTATTGAAACCGTAACCCCGGAGGAATGCATAAGGGACACTTTCCAGAATGTTTCAGACTCCGAAAAGGAATAGGTATGTGGTACAGTAAGTAAACCGACTCCAAAACAGTTCCAATAGCAATTTTTCTCCGTTTTGGAATATTTAAGAAAATAGGAAAATAAGAAGTAGTCCGGGAAGGACACGAGGTGTCCACGAGGGTGGAGGGCGTGCCCTACACCCCTGGGCGCACCCCCTGCCTCGTGGGCACCTCGTGTACTCTCCGGACTCCATTTTCTTGCACTCTACTTCTTTTGGTCGGTAAAAATTCATTATATAATCTCCCGAAGGCTTTGACCACCGTATCACGCAAATATCCTCTGTCTTTGTTTCGAGCTATTTTCTATTAGATTTGTCAAGGCCAGACATCATGACCTCACCCTCCTCCAACAATGAAGACAAGGATACTTGGCTTTTGAAGATATAGCCGAAGAGAGAAGAACCCGGGGAGATCAACAAGGAGGATGAGATCAAGAAAGCCATGGAGGAACAAGCTCCGGCAGGAGAAGAAGAAGACATTCAATCTCTTCCTAACCTCTTTACCCCAACTGAGATTGAAGCTTTCAAGATGATTGAGTTAGCTTGCATACAAAACAAGTATATCACAGGTGAAAATATTTTGTTGAAGGATCATATCATTGAACTCAAGGGCATTATCCGCAAACTGGAGGAGCTTTTACGCTCGATGTGCGACTATCCATCATCATCATCACCACCCTCTTCATCAGCAAAGGAGAAGTAATCACATGGGTATGGGCACTCCCCTTGGCAACTGCCAAGCTTGGGGGAGGTGCCCCTGGTATCATATCACCATCACACTCCTATCTTTACAGTTTTTCTTAGTTTGATCCTTTTAGTAATATATTGATCTAGTAGAATAAAGTTTTGGTATGAATTAGTTTTGAGTTTTGCTTTATGATCCCTCTATGAAATCGAGTCCGTGAGCTATATATAATAAAGATTAGTGTTGAGTCAAGGGCTTTGCTATCTTGTTATGATCTTGAGGGAATAAAAATAAAAGAAAGAATAAAAGAAATAAAAGAGACCATATTGATCTTATGGAGAGTAATGACTTCACATACAAAGAGTATGATGATTAAAAGTTGTTGAGAGTGGGCAAACATAGTTTTGGTCATTGTTGCAATTAATAGGAAGTAATAAAGAAAGAGAGGTTTTCACATATAAATATACTATCTTGGACATCTTTTATGATTGTGAGCACTCATTAAAATATGTCATGGTAAAGAGTTGATGTTGGACAAGGAAGACAACATAATGGGTTATGTTTTCTCACATCTTAATTAAAGTATATTGTCATGGATCGTCCAACATGTTGAGCTTGCCTTTCCCCCTCATGCTAGCCAAATTCCTTGCACCAAGTAGAGATACTACTTGTGCTTCCAAATATCCTTAAACCCAGTTTTGCCATGTGAGTCCACCATATCTACCTATGGATTGAGTAAGATCCTTCAAGTAAGTTGTCATGTTGCATGCAATAAAATTTGCTCTCTAAATATGTATGACTTATTAGTGTGGAGAAAATAAGCTTTATACGATCTTGTGATATGGAAGCAATAAATGCGACGGACTGCATAATAAAGGTTCATATCACAAGTGGCAATATAAAGTGACGTTCTTTTTCATTAAGATTTCGTGCATCCAACCATAAAAGCACATGACAACCTCTGCTTCCCTTTGCGAAGGGCCTATCTTTTACTTCTGTCTTTTACATTATGCAAGAGTCATGGTGATCTTCACCTTTCCTTTTTATTTTTATCCTTTGGCAAGCACTTCGTGTTGGAAAGGTCCTGATATATATATCCAATTGGATGTAAGTTAGCATGAACTATTATTGTTGACATTACCCTTGAGGTAAAAGGTTGGGAGGCAACACAATAAGCCCCTATCTTTCTCTGTGTCCGATTAAAACTCCATAACCATAAGTATTGCGTAAGTGTTAGCAATTGTGAAAGACTAAATGATAGTTGAGTATGTGGACTTGATGAAAAGATCTTATATTGACTGTTTCTGATGTTATGATAAATTGTAATTGCTTCAGTGACCGAGATCATGGTTTGTTAGTTCTCAATGAAGTTTATGATTTATACTTAACATTGTGGATAGATTGTTACTTGAGCATAAGAAATCATATGATAATATATATATATGTTGCTGTTATAAGAATGATCATGATGCCCTCATGTCCGTATTTTATTTTTACCGACACCTCTATCTCTAAACATGTGGACATATTTTTCGATATCGGCTTCTGCTTGAGGACAAGCGAGGTCTAAGCTTGGGGGAGTTGATACGTCCATTTTGCATCATGATTTTATATCAATATTTATTACATTATGGGCTGTTATTACACGTTATGTCACAATACTTATGGCTATTCTCTCTTATTTTACAAGGTTTACATGAAGAGGGAGAATGCCGACAGCTGGGATTCTGGGCTGGAAAAGGAGCAAATATTAGAGACCTATTCTGCACAGCTCCGAAAGTCCTGAAACTCCATGAAAGTTACTTTTGGATTTAATAAAAAATACTGAGCGGAAGAAATACCAGAGGGGGCCCACACCCTGGCCACGAGGGTGGGGGGCATGCCCTACCCCCCTGGGCGTGCGCCTCTGCCTCGTGGGCCCCCTGGCAGCCCTCCGGTGCCCATCTTCTGCTATATGAAGTCCTTTACCCTGGGAAAAAAAATCATAAGCAAGCTTACGGGACGAAACTCCGTCGCCACGAGGCAAAACCTTGGCGGAATCAAACTAGGGCTCCGGCGGAGCTGTTTTGCTGGTGAAACATCCCTCTGAGAGGGGGAAATCATCACCATCGTCATCACCGTCGATCCTCTCATCGGGAGGGGGTCAATATCCATCAGCATCTTCACCAGCACCATCTCCTCTCAAACCCTAGTTCATCTCTTGTACCCAATCTTTGTCCCAAAAGCTCAAATTGGTACCTGTGGGTTGCTAGTAGTGTTCATTACTCCTTGTAGTTGACGCTAGTTGGTTTATTCGATGGAAGATCATTTGTTCAGATCCTTAATGCATATTAATACCCCTCTAATTATGAACATGAATATGCTTTGTGGGTAGTTACGTTTGTTCCTGAGGACATGGGAGAAGTCTTGCTATTAGTAGTCATGTGAATTTGGTATTCGTTCGATATTTTGATGAGATGTATGTTGTCTTTCCTCTAGTGGTGTTATGTGAATGTCGACTACATGACACTTCACCATTATTTGGGCCTAGAGGAAGGCATTGGGAAGTAATAAGTAGATGATGGGTTGCTAGAGTGACAGAAGCTTAAACCCTAGTTTATGAGTTGCTTCGTAAGGGGCTGATTTGGATCCATATGTTTCATGCTATGGTTAGGTTTACGTTAATACTTCTTTTGTAGTTGCGGATGCTTGCAATAGGGGTTAATCATAAGTGGGATGCTTGTCCAAGAAAGGGCAGTACCCAAGCACCGGTCCACCCACATATCAAATTATCAAAGTAACGAACGCGAATCATATGAGCGTGATGAAAACTAGCTTGACGATAATTCCCATGTGTCCTCGGGAGTGCTTTTCTCATTATAAGAACTTGTCTAGGCTTGTCCTTTGCTACAAAAAGGATTGGGCCACCTTGCTGCACCTTATTTACTTCCTTTGCTTGTTACTTGTTACAAATTAACTTATCACAAAACTATCTGTTACCGATAATTTCAATGCTTGCAGAGAATACCTTACTGAAAACCGCTTGTCATTTCCTTCTGCTCCTCGTTGGGATCGACACTCTTACTTATCGAAAGGACTACTATAGATCCCCTACATTTGTGCGGCATCACCGCAAGGTCTCTGTATCCGCAAAAAACTAGTCTAGACCCCGTTCCGGCACCCTGCCGGAGGGGGGAATCATCTCCGGTGGCCATCTTCATCATCCCGGCGGCCACCACGATGAGGAGGGAGTAGTCTGATATGTCTCCAACGTATCTATAATTTTTGATTGTTCCATGCTATTATATTATCTGTTTTGGATGTTTAATGGGTTTTTATATACTCTTTTATATTATTTCGGGCCTAACCTATTAATCAGAGGCCCAGTGCCAGTTTTTGTTTTTTTGCCTATTTCAGTGTTTTATAGAAAAGGAATATCAAACAGAGTCCAAACGGAATGAAACCTTCGCGAGGATCTTTCTTGGACTGAAAGCAATCCAGAAGACTTGGAGTTGAAGTCTGGGACTCTACGAGGAAGCCACGAGGCAGGAAGGCATGCTCAGGGGGGTAGGCGCGCCCCCCACCCTCGTGGGCCCCTCGTAGCTCCACCGACGTACTTCTTTCGCCTATACGTACTCTTATACCCTAGAAACATCAGGGGAGCCACGAAACCACTTTTCCACCGCCACAACCTTCTGTACCTGTGAGATCCCATCTTGGGGACTTTTCTGGCGATCTGCGCGAGGGGGAATCGATCATGGAGGGCTTCTACATCAACACCATTACCTCTCCGATGAAGCGTGAGTAGTTTACCACAGACCTTTGGGTCCATAGTTATTATCTAGATGGCTTCTTCTCTCTCTTTGATTCTCAATACATTGTTCTCCTCGATGTTCTTGGAGATCTATTCGATGTAATACTCTTTTGCGGTGTGTTTGCCGAAATCCGATGAATTATGGATTTATGAACTTGATTATCTATGAAAATTATTTGGTTCTTCTCTGAATTCTTATATGCATGATTTGATATCTTTGCAAGTCTCTTCGAATTATTAGTTTAGTTTGGCCTACTAGATTGATTTTTCTTGCAATGGGGGAAGTGCTTAGCTTTGGGTTCAACCTTTCGGTCTCCTTTCCCAGTGACAATAGGGGCAGCAAGGCACGTATTGTATTGTTGCCATCGAGGATAAAAAGATGGGGTTTATATCATATTGCTTGAGTTTATCCCTCTACATCATGTCATCTTGCTTAATGCGTTACTCCGTTCTTATGAACTTAATACTCTAGATGCATGCTGGATAGCGGTCGATGTGTGGAGTAATAGTAGTAGATGCAGAATCATTTCGGTCTACTTGACACGGACATGATGCCTATGTTCATGATCATTGCCTTAGATGCCTTCATAATTATGCGCTCTTCTATCAATTGCTCAATAGTAATTTGTTCACCCACCATAATACATGCTATCTTGAGAGAATCCACTAGTGAAACCTCTGGCCCCCGGGTCTCTTTTCCATTATATTGAATCAACTTGCCAATTTCTATCGCCGTTCCTTTTTATTGCAATCTTTACTTTCCAATCTATACAACAAAAATACCAAAAATATTTACTTTACTATCTTTCTTGGATCTCACTTTTGCGAGTGACCATGAAGGGATTGACAACCCCTTTATCACGTTGGTTGCAAGGTTCTTTATTGTTTTGCAGGTACTAGGTGACTTGTGTGTCGTCTCCTACTGTATTGATACCTTGGTTCTCAAAACTGAGGTAAATACTTATGCTACTTTGCTGCATCACCCTTTCCTCTTCAAGGGAAAACCAACGCATGCTCAAGAGGTAGCAAGAAGGATTTCTGGCGCCGTTGCCGGGGAGATCTACACCAAGTCAAGACATACCAAGTACCCATCATAAACTCTTCTCCCTCGCATTACATTATTAGCCATTTGCCTGCCGTTTTCCTCTCCCCCACTTCTAAAATGATTTTTGAAAACCTTTGCCTTTTCTTTGCCCCTCTCCTACTCATGTCTTTTCGCTTGCTTCTTATGTGCTTGTGTGTTGGTGTGCCTGTTCGCTTTGATGGCGTTGCCAAAAAGTGTTGATCCTCACCTTAGGAGGTTGGAAGAAATTGAATATAATGTTAGAAGCTTTATGTCCTTGCAATTTTAGCATAAAAATTTCTTCAGAAATGAGCTTAAAGGACAAAAAAGTTTTATGGAATACATGAATAAAGAGCTCGATGATATGTCTAAGGAATTTTATGGGTTGAAATCTCAATTTGCTCATCTTGAAATTTTAGTAGGCCAAATTTCGATAAACAAGCCACCTTAGTTAGTAAGATGGCCGCTAAACTGGAAGATCTACCAAATAATGATGAAGATCTAAAAGTGATTGATGTGACTCCTATTAAATCTTTGTTTTCCAATATGAATCTTGATAAAGATGGGACTAGAGATGAGTCAACTTCAGTTAAAAGGCGTCCCAATAATTCGGAGGTTTTAGATCTTGATGCAAAAATTGATAAAAGTGGGATTGAAGAGGTCAAAACTTTAAGTAGCAATGAACCCACTATTTTGGATTTCAAGGGATTTAATTATAAAAATTGCTCTTTGATAGATTGTATTTCCTTGTTGCAATCCGTGTTGAATTCTCCTCATGCTTATAGTCAAAATAAAGCTTTTACTAAACATGTCGTTGATGCTTTGATGCAATCTTATGAAGAAAAGCTTGAACTAGAAGTTTCTATCTCTAGAAAACTTTATGATGAGTGAGAACCTACTATTAAAATTAATATTAAAGATTATGAATGCTATGCTTTGTGTGATTTGGGTGCTAGTGTTTCCACGATTCCAAAAACTTTGTGTGATGTGCTAGGTTTCCGTGAATTTGATGATTGTTCTTAAATTTGCATCCTGCGGATTCCACCATTAAGAAACCTATGGGAAGGATCAATGATGTTCTTATTGTTGCAAATAGGAATTATTTGCCCGTAGATTTCATTGTTCTTGATATAGATTTCAATCCTACATGTCCTATTATTCCTGGTAGACATTTCCTTAGAACGATTGGTGCAATTATTGACATGAAAGAAGGAAATATTAGATTCCAATTTCCGTTAAGGGAAGACATGGAACACTTTCCTAGGAAGAAAATTAAATTACCTTATGAATCTATTATGAGAGCCACTTATGGATTGCATGCCGAAGATGGCAATACCTAGATCTATTCTTGTTTTTATGCCTAGCTAGGGGCGTTAAACGATAGGGCTTGTTTGGAGGCAACCCAATTTACTTTTTGTTCTTTGCTTTTTGCTCTTGTTTAGTAATAAATAATCCATATAGCTTCTGGTTATATGTGGTTTTATGTTTTAATTAGTGTTTGTGCCAAGTAGAACCTTTGGGAAGACTTGGGTGAAGTCTTTGCGATCTTGCTGTAAAAAACAAAAACTTTTGCGCTCGCGAGAATAACTATCATTTTTTTTACTGGAGAGAGTGATTTTAGGTTGATTCTTTTTGTGGATGATTAATAGACAAATTACTCATGTCCATCAATTTATTTCAGAATGTTCTAGTGTTACATAAGTATTCTAAACAGATTGCTACAGATTGTTCTGTTTTTGACGTATTCTGTTTTTCGTGTGTTGTTTGCTTATTTTGATGAATCTGCGGGTAGTATCAGGGGGTATGAACCATAGAGAAGTTGGAATACAGTGGGTTTAACACCAATATAAATAAATAGTGAGTTCATTACAGTACTTAAAGTGGTGGTTTATTTTCTTATACTAACGGAGCTCATGAGAATTTCTGTTGAAGTTTTGTGTTGTGAAGTTTTCAAGTTTTTGGGTAAAGATTTGATGGATTGGAATAAGTAGTGGCAAGAGCCTAAGCTTGGGGATGCCCAAGGCACCCCAAGATAGTTCAAGGACAACCAAAAGCCTAAGCTTGGGGATGCCATGGAAGGCATCCCCTCTTTCGTCTTCGTCTATTGGTAACTCTACTTGAAGCTATATTTTTATTCACCACATGATATGTGTTTTCCTTGGAGCATCTTGTATGATTTGAATCTTTGCTTTTTATTTTACCACAATCATGCTTGCTATACACATCTTTTGGGAGAGACATGCATGAATCAGAATTTATTAGAATACTCTATGTGCTTCACCTATATCTTTTGAGCTAGATAATTTGCTGTAGTGCTTCACTTATATCTTTTTAGAGCACGGTGATGGTTTTATTTTAAAGAAATTATTGATCTCTCATGCTTCACTTATACTATTTTGAGACTATTTTATAATAGCATGGTAATTTTCTTTGGTTATAAAATTAGTCCTAATATGATGGGCATCCAAGATGGGTATAATAAAAACTTTCATATAAAGTGCATTGAATACTATGGGAAGTTTGATGCTTGATGATTGTTTCGAGATATGAGGATGGTGATATTAGAGACATGCTAGTTGAGTAATTGTGACTTTGAAGAATACTTGTGTTAAAGTTTGTGATTCCCGTAGTATGCACGTATGGTGAACTGTTATGTGGTGAAGTTGGAGCATGATTTATTTATGGGATAATTAGATTTATGCCCCTAGTTGTGTCCCACTCGTCTGTTTTACCCCTAATTCCCAAAAGACATCGGTTCTGTCCAAGTCACTTTGCTCCTCTTATGCTTTTGCCCTTTGACCGTTTGACCGTCAGTTTGAAAACTTCATAAATAATTCATACTAAATCAGAAAAATGCAAATAAGATACCAAAATGTTCAAAAAAACATCACCTATATGTCGGTGTCATTTGCAATTATGCAAAAAGTGTTGAAAAGTGCACATCTGAGTTTTAGCTCTTTTGATACCACCATGAATAGTAAACTCTAAAAAAGTTGAAAAAATTCAAAAAAATTGGTGGCAAAGAATGACAAATGTTTTAAGTGCCTGCCAAGTTTCATCAGGGAATAACATTCATGGGTGCCGCGGCAACAAAAAATCAACTCTCCAAAATAGATATTTTTTTGCCATGACTTCCACCAATGTCGTTCCCTAATGAAACTTGGCAAGCACTTAGAACATTTGTCGTTCTTTGCCACCATATTTTTTTTAATTTTATTGAATTTTTTTAGAGTTTACTATTCATGGTGGTATCAAAAGAGCTAAAACTCAGATGTGCACTTTTCAACAATTTTTTCATGAATGCAAATGACACTGACATATAGGTGATGTTTATCTGAACATTTTGGTATCTTATTTGCATTTTTCTGATTTAGTATGAATTAGTTATGAAGTTTTCAAACTGATGGTCAAACGGTCAAAGGGCAAAAGCATAAGAGGAGCAAAGTGACTTGGATAGAACCGGTGACTTTTGCGAATTAGGGGTAAAACAGATGAGTGGGACACAACTAGGGGCATAAATCTAATTATCCCTTTATTTATTGATTGCCTTCCTTATGTGTGGATGTCGGGATCGCGCGATGGTTAACTCCTACCAACCCTTCCCCTAGGAGCATGTGTGTAGTACTTTAGTTTGATTACTTGTAGATTTTTGCAATAAGTATGTGGGTTCTTTATGACTAATGTTGAGTCCATGGATTATATGCACTCTCACCCTTCCATCATTGCTAGCCTCTCTAGTACCGTGCAACTCTCGCCGGTACCATAAACCCACCATATACCTTCCTCAAAATAGCCACCATACCTACCTATTATGGCATTTCCATAGCCATTCCGAGATATATTGCCATGCAACTTTCCACAGTTCCGTTTAATATGACATGCTCCATCATTGTCATATTGCTAGCATGATCATGTAGTTGACATCCTATTTGTGGTGAAGCCACCTGTCAGGACCCCGACTCAATGCCACATCGATCTAGCATGTAACACCTCATATCACTTTGCGGCCTCACGCACGGTATTCCCATGGGTGTCGCCTTACCTTTGCCCGGGACCGTTTGCGCCTTTTGGCACACATATATGATAGTGTCGCTAGCATCCATACGATAAGGAGCCCGGGCTGACATGGCTAGTCGTAAACCCAAAGTGGCACAGACTTACAGGGACAGGCATCCATGACCCAGCATCGAACGTGTCGGTCATCAGCGAGTGAATCCAGGCTGTAGCACTGGGCTAGCAGGACTCCGGTGAACTGGACTGTAGCGGGCTAACAGGACTCCGGTATTCATCACGTGACATTTCCCCGAAGGGACAGACACAGGAACGAAGAAGGACAAATGCCGGCCAACCTAAGTGTTCCGGAGCAGTAGAAAGCTACCATGGCTCGGTGGAAACACTAGGAGAGATTTCCCGGTAAGAGAGGCTACTAAGGATAAACAACTAGATAGTCAGATCCCACACATACCAAGCATTTCAATAACATACACACAATATGCTCGATATGTGCAAATACAACATGGCATCACAACATGATTCTACGACTCAAGTATTTATTCAATAGGCTCCGAGGAGCGAGATATTACAAACATGGGTCTCTCGACCCAGCATTCAGAGCATACAAGTCAAAGCACAAGCGGAAGCTTAACATGTCTGAGTACAGACATCTACAAATGAAAAAGGCTGAGAAGCCTGACTATCTACCAGATCCTGTCGAGGGCACAAGATCGTAGCTGAGGTATCAAGCTAAATGTACATGTCCACGCGGAACTACTAACGAGACCGAAATCTCTCTGCAAAAACATAAAATAGGCAAACGTGAGTACAAATGTACCCAGCAAGACTTACATCAGAACTAACTACATATGCATCATTATCAACAAAGGGGATGGTGGGGTTTAACTGCAGCAAGCCAGCTTTGACTCGGTGGCTATCCTAAACTACGATTGCAAGTAACTCTTTTGAGGTGGCGCACACGAGTCCACATATTCACCATATCAATACACCACTATGGATCCGCTCCCGTCTCCCTACGAGAACGCCATCCATAGCACTCACACTTATCTTGCGTATTTTTGAGTATCCACTTTCACTTGTCTATGAACTGTACAGGCAACCTAGAAGTCCTTTTCCGCGGACACGGCTATTCGAATAGATGATGTTAACCCTGCAGGGGTGTACTTCTTCACACACGCTCTCACCACTTTCCGCCGTTTACATGACATGTACTCGGCAACCTTCAAGCGGAAGCCCAACGTGGGTGTCGGCCACGACCTACCTAAACACCTAAGTCTCTAGTCCAGGTTTATCGCCTATTCAGGTTCCATTCGCAGGGAGTCCCGCCGAGGTTTCCACATATGGCCCCGAACGATGTGAACAGGGTTCCGAGACACCTAACGGGTGCCCGGTGTACCCGGCCACGTACCTACCGCATCACAGCCCACCCCACGGTCAGCGCTGTCCATGGCCTCCAGTAGGCTACAAACACCAGAAACTACTTGCAACTCCTGGACGGAGGACTAGGGTGAATAAGAAGCCGAGAGGGTCCATTGGTTTCGGGCCCAATGCATGGTAGTAACTGTATCATGGATCACAAACACAGAACTCAGTTCCTGAGGACGGCTGCAATGAGACAACCCACCATGTACTCCTACATGGCCTCTCACCGCTACCTTTACCAAATCGTGTTCACACACTTAGCTCACACACGGTAGGACATGTTCACGCACCTCTGATTCATCCCCAATGAATCGGACCTGACTCGACTCTAAGCAGTAGCAGGCATGACAAACAAGCATGAATGAGTAGGCACAACAAGGCTCAAACAACTCCTACTCATGCTAGTGGGTTTCATCTATTTACTGTGGAATGACAGGTCATGCAAAGGATAAAGGGATTCAGCTACCGCAGCAAGTAACAGTTGAATTGTTGTTGTCCTAATGCAGTAAAAGAGAGCAGGAGCGAGAGAGTGGGATTGTATCGGAATGAACAAGGGGGTTTTGCTTGCCTGGCACTTCTGAAGATAGCATTGAGTCTTCATCAGTGTCAACGATCACAACGTCGGTACAACGTCTATCGAGGGGAACAACACCGACAAACAGAGAAGAAACATGATCAATGCAATGCACAATATGATGCATGCTATGACATGGCAATATGAATGTGTTTTGGGCTAATGCAAGCTAGAACAGATTGAAATGAGTCCATTTGAACCAAAGATTTAAATGCAAACCCATTATATGAAGTCATAAAGGTGCATTAACTTGTTTCACCTAAACAGCAAGGTTAAAGTGTTCTAACATGCATGAAACTAGTACAGATGGATAGATTGGATTTTTCTGATCATTTTTCATATATAATTTGTTTCATTTGGAGTTACGGTTGATTTTCTATGAATTTTAGAAGTTTGTGCTATTTTCTAGAATTTCCTGTATAAGAATAATTCCAGTAATTGAATTAATGCGTCAGCATTGCATCAGGGTGACGTCAGCAGGTCAAAGGCGCCAGCCCAGGTCAAACCTGACAGCTGGGACCCACATGTCAGTGTAACAACTAATTAACAGAGTTAGTTAGCGTTAGGTTAGCACTAACCTAGGTTAATTAGAGTCCGGGCCCACTTGTCAGTGAGTCAACTAATTAACTAAGTTAATTAGTGCTAATTAAACTCACACCTAAACTAAATAGGGGCATGGCCCACGCGTCAGTGACCCTGGGGGGGGGGGGTCAAACCCCAGGTCAAACGAGTCAACCTCGCCGGACTTGGTCCACGACTCGTCGCCGGTGAAACCCGAGACGGCGGAGGGGGGTCGAAATTTGCCCACGGTCGACCAAATCGACCGCGGTTTGGTCCTACGCGTAGCTGGGGCTCACGCGCATCTAGTGGTGGTGGCGGCAGCAGCTGGGATGGCCGGAGTTAACGGCGGCGAGCACTTCTGCGGCGGCCGGAGTTCGGGTGTGGACGGGGTCGACGCTACGGGGCACTAGGGGATAAACTGGCAGGTGCTACACGCTCCTGGGGGTTCACCGAGCACGGTGACATGCTCAGGCGCGGGCTGCGGTGGCCCTGGCCACGATGGCGAGGAACCATGGCGGCGGTGAGCTTTCGGCTCCGGTGGACCGCGGGGCTAGAGGAGGAGAACAACGGCAGGGAGAGAGGGGTTAGGTAGAGGAGCTCACGGTGGGGTCGTCGGTGATCTCAGAGGGCCCGGGAACGGCCTGGTGATGACGAATCGGTCGACGGCGGCCGTCGGTGCGGAGGACGAAGATGGCGTCGATGACGGTGCTCCAGGGCGTCCGGCGTCTTGTGGCTCGGTGGGGAGGAAGAGGGGGTCGAGGCGGAGCCTCTGAGCGCATCGGCGAGGCAAGGCAGTGGCTGTGGCCACGGCGGTGCTCGTCAGTGGCGACAGCTGCGCTCGGCGGCCGCGCGAAAAAGAAACAGAGGAGAGGGGAGGAGCGAGGGAGAGTGCGAGGCGTCGAGGGGGCCGCGTGGCGTCTGCGAGAGACGTCCAGGGGGAGGGTGAGGCAGCCAAGCAGGGAGGAGGCGGCCGGCGTGTGGCCGCGCGCGCCGGGCACGCGTCCCTGCCTACTGGCGCAAGGAGGAATGTGATAGGGAGCCAGGCAGTGGTGGGCTGGGCCGGAACAGGAGCTGGGCCGGCTGGGCTGCCAGGTGAGCGCCAAGTAAGTCCTCTGCTCTCTGCTTTTATTTATTGTTTTCTATTTTCTGTAATCTTTAGGGCTTTATTTAAAATACTTAAACAAATCCAAAAATCATGAAACTAATCATGGCTACTGTTTAGAATATATCCAACAGTAAACATTTTAGTTTATGATTATTTGAGCATTTAAAATATTTTATAGTATTTAAATGCCCAAATGCTAATAGAGTATGATTTAATCCAGAGCCCAATATGTCCTGCAAAAATATAAACCATTTTTGGTAGATGCTTTCACCTCAAACCAGAAATGTTGAACATTTTTTAGAGGGCATTTTGAGTTCAATGAAAAAGATTTTATTTTGACCCTAGTTGAATTCATTTGGTGCTAGGGTTTAAGCATCCCCATTTCAAGTTTCATAAAATTTAAACATGATGCATGGATGCTTATGCAAAGACAAACAAGGTCTAAGCTAGGGCTGTGACAACTCACCCCCAGTAAACAAGAATCTCGTCCCGAGATTCAAGACATGAGGTAAAAAGACAAGGGGACACTAAGCCAGCTCAAACTTCACGATCCAATTGTCCTTCTCGAGGATGCTGATTCAGTACTCCAATTGATCTTGACGTCATTGCTTTTGAGATCTTCATCCAACACGAGGACAGAAACACTCTACAAGGATGGATCATTTTAATGATCACAAGATGAACTCACGGAATGAGATGTAGAACATCTCTTGAGCTGAGAGGCAAAACACACATCATGAAGGACGGAAGAAACAATTTGATGAGGTTTCAAAGTAGCGAGGAAAAAAGTTGCCATGATACCACAATGAGACACCTTAGGGAAGGTGACTCGTAGAAATATCCCCTTAACTGGCAAAAAGAATTACCTTTGATTTAGAGATCATTGAAACTCTTTATACCAGCCTAAGGCAATTCTCGAGCGATCGTTTACAGGGGTTCGGTAGAATGGCATACCCGGATTAGAATGGATGATGTGGATTACCTTGTTGAAAACAACACAAGGGATGATTTTAGTAACTGGGGAAAATGTCAACAGTAGGAGTGAGTCCACTGTTTGAAAAGTTTAGCATAACCGAAGAAACTAGGAGCAATCCCAGTTAGTGCCGATGAATACACTTAGTGCTTGTGCGTGCTCTCAAGAACTTGAGCATTTCCATATTCATCAAGGTTTTACCAACATCCGTGTCAAGGATCCTGGCAACACAACATACTACCATGAGGAATAGTGATGGATGATGCGGATGCAAAGGAAGATAACACTTTCTCAAATTTCACCTTAGCGAGACCAAGGGGACAAAATCTGGATGATCGACCGAGAGACATTTAGCACTCTGCTTCTAATGATCTCCTTGATGTACTAGCGTATCCCATTCATAGATATGGTTTGGTATCTAGAACATCAAGTAAAGATCAGACTTCGGAAGCACAAAAATCCATAAGGGACAACTAAGGAGTAAATCCTGCAAAATCCCTATGGAGAGGTGGCCAACTTTCTCAATCAAGATACTACAATAACAGGTCTTCCGGTTGGGTGTGTTGGCCACGACATTCACTTTACCGGTTACAGAGAGACCAATATTATAATTCTTGGGAAACGTTCCAACCATCATATCTGCCTGAGATTCAGATCTGGTTGGTGTCAGAATAATCTAGACTCATCGAGTCTAGAAAGAAAATGAAAGTTTACAACACAAACCGACGAGAAGACGTTGCGTGATTCTCGGGAAATGAACTACGATAGCAAGCTCCAAAACATGGGCTGGTTCTGCTACAAACATGTGAACATGTTGTCCCAGACAAACATGATCCCATGGTAGTCTTACAATAAAACACTACCGAGTTCCGGTGGGGAACCATC
The DNA here is from genome assembly GCA_963921465.1 of Triticum timopheevii. Taxonomy (NCBI): domain Eukaryota; kingdom Viridiplantae; phylum Streptophyta; class Magnoliopsida; order Poales; family Poaceae; genus Triticum; species Triticum timopheevii. Next base: position 251,503,921 of record OY997268.1, read on the forward strand.
ATCAAGGATATCGAAGTCCTTGCATAGGGTATACTCTTAAGAAGGAGCTTCTTCTCCTTGAACAAATCAATCAGTGGCTTGGTGTGCTACAGAATACATATGGAGTGGAGGTAATTAATCTACCAAACCATAGTATACTTTGCACATGTGTGACTAACTTGGGATGATTCCAAGGAAGCAACATTGACTTTATCGAATTCACGGCGGCAACTTACACCAAGTACCGTGAATTAGAGGACGTCACTTCTTTCATCCGAACATATACCTCATGAACGGAACACGAAGATAATGCTTACACAAGTTTCCAACACTAGCCTGATGTTCAGCATAAATCATGGGGGAGATAAAATGCTGCTGATGGGGTTCAACAACAACTCATCGGAATTTCCATATCACTGGACTTTCACCATCATGTGAACACGGTGATAGCATTGGTCAGACCAAAAAGATGTAATGGTGTATGCTCGAGGGATCAACCACGAGTAAGACAACATTATGAACATCGTTGGTTCTGATTTGACTTGACGATGGCCCATACTCAAGTCAAAGTTTTGACAAGGCAATAGATCCAACAACTAATCACGAGGACCAATTGGTGAAGATATCATCTTTCTTCAACACACATACAAGATATCCCTTAAGATGAACTAAATCGGACAAGCTTCCATCTTCCAACTCTCCAAGTTGTTGTTTAGCTTGACCAACCAGCTCAGGGGTATGCAACACAGATTCTTGGAGAAGGGGATGGTTTATAAGAAACCAACTTGATCACGAACTCAACATAGAGGTCATGTGACAACCTGGTGATACTTTCGAGAAGATATTCGGAACATCACGAACCACGATATGTTACTAAGCTCGAGAATAATCTTGCTTCTCAGGCAAGACGATATGAACAAATAAGCAAGAATTGGCACAATCCTGACTCCTTGATCGAGGAGTGCACCAGGAAAAATGGACTAGGTAGCACGATCAATCGCAGGATGGTGATTCAGTAACCAACACACTACGAATGAGATGTTCATCCATCAACCACTAAGCAACATGGTTGCTAGGGGTATTGATTTCACACATCATGATTCACTTGTCGGCATTCCGGTTACGACAACACGGGACCAAGGAATGAACAATGATGGAGAGAAGTATCACTACGTCAAGAATTCATGAGAAATGGTGCAAGTCTCATGACAATCCTGACATAAAGGGGGGTAATACTCCGAGGTAGAACAGAATCAAAAGCTGGATTGGCATTTGATTTGCGGATTACAACTGCTCTGACCCAATCCTGGATATGGATGAGGTACTGGAGTTTGTTTCTCCTAGTCATTCTGGAATAGAATGGCTTGACGAACCACACGAATAATAGGCATCGATAACACGAATGCACAACTAGTCCTGACAATCACTTGATAGACAGAGGTCAGGATACAACTAAAGAGGGACAACTCAAAAGAACATCTGGTTTTCTTGGTTGTGGATGCATAGATTAGTATGTCGAGCAAGCTCAACATTTCTTCCAGATAACCCATGCAGAAAGGTAGAACTGGCAGAGTCACAATATAGCATGGAGAACTCATCGAGAGCACTCCCGTTGTGATCCTTTGATCCAACAAACTTCTGCCATAAGTGGTTCATAGTATTTGGAAGAAGGAAATACCAAGGACTTTGAGGACTATCGCAAAGGTTACTAATATCCTAAAGGAACAAGCAAACACTATCAACATGAGGTAAGAAGGGTGAATCTCAGGTTCAAGAACCCCGGAACGGAATACCTACTAACTAATAACATCACGGATGCTTTCGAGAATGATGGCCAGAATCATCACACGGGGAACACAAAACATGGCTAGTTTACTAGGTGATCCCCTAAGACACCTAGGATCATAATAAGAACTCCAACATATATGTCGAGGCAATAGAATACCTCAACTCAGCAATTAGTGTGATTAACCTGGCCCAAAGGAACATCAAAACCAGAGGGAAAGGATTTGCAAGTGCATCAGATTGTTTAGAGACCTGGGTTGACTCGGACAGCATAACGGCTGTAAATGCTAAAAAAGGATTTAAGACATCCTGCAAAATGGTGGCATAACCACTCGATCATCACAATATCAAGATTCTGAGACCAACTATGCACATACAGAAGTAGTAAAAACAGAACTGAGATTTGAAACTATCAATTCTATAAGTCTATGGATTAGTAACACATCATCCTGATAGATAGATGAGAAGGCCTAGTTCTTAATCCCCGTAGAAGATAAGAGGATGACTCAGATCAGAAGGCCATGAGGTATAAGGAGTAAAAAGAGCCTTACGTTCCATCCCACACTCAATTCCCTTATATAACTAAAGAATTTCTAGACTCAACTTCGACCAGTTTGGCTTGGTAGTCCTACAGGCAGTCAGGCTCTGATACCAAAGCTGCCAGGACCCCGACTCAATGCCACATCGATCTAGCATGTAACACCTCATATCACTTTGCGGCCTCACGCACGGTATTCCCACGGGTGTCGCCTTACCTTTGCCCGGGACCGTTTGCGCCTTTTGGCACACGTATATGATAGTGTCGCTAGCATCCATATGATAAGGAGCCCGGGCTGACATGGCTAGTCATAAACCCAAAGTGGCACAGACTTACAGGGACAGGCATCCATGACCCAGCATCGAACGTGTCGGTCATCAGCGAGTGAATCCAGGCTGTAGCACTGGGCTAGCAGGACTCCGGTGAACCGGGCTGTAGCGGGCTAACAGGACTCCGGTATTCATCGCGTAACATTTCCTCGAAGGGACAGACACCGGAACAAAGAAGGACACATGCCGGCCAACCTAAGTGTTCCAGAGCAGTAGCAAGCTACCATGGCTCGGTGGAAACACTAGGAGACATTTCCCGGTAAGAGAGGCTACTAAGGATAAACAACTAGATAGTCAGATCCCACACATACCAAGCATTTCAATAATATACACACAATATGCTCGATATGTGCAAATACAACATGGCATCACAACATGACTCTACGACTCAAGTATTTATTCAATAGGCTCCGAGGAGCGAGATATTACAAACATGGGTCTCTCGACCCAGCATTCAGAGCATACAAGTCAAAGCACAAGCGGAAGCTTAACATGTCTGAATACAGACATCTACAAATGAAAAAGGCTGAGAAGCCTAACTATCTACCAGATCCTGCCGAGGGCACAAGATCGTAGCTGAGGTATCAAGCTAAACATCGAAGTCCAAGCGGAACTACTAACGAGACCGAAGTCTCTCTGCAAAAACATAAAATAGGCAAACGTGAGTACAAATGTACCCAGCAAGACTTACATCAGAACTAACTACATATGCATCATTATCAACAAAGGGGATGGTGGGGTTTAACTACAGCAAGCTAGCTTTGACTCAGTGGCTATCCTAAACTACGATTGCAAGTAACTCTTTTGAGGTGGCGCACACGAGTCCACATATTCACCATATCAATACACCACTATGGATCCGCTCCCGTCTCCCTACGAGAACGCCATCCATAGCACTCACACTTATCTTGCATATTTTAGAGTATCCACTTTCACTTGTCTATGAAATGTACAGGCAACCCAGAAGACCTTTTCCGCGAACACGGCTATTCGAATAGATGATGTTAACCCTGCAGGGGTGTACTTCTTCACACACGCTCTCACCACTTACCGCCGTTTACACGACATGTACTCGGCAACCTTCAAGCGGAAGCCCAACGTGGGTGTCGGCCACGACCTACCTAAACACCTAAGTCTCTAGTCTAGGTTTATCGCCTATTCAGTTTCCATCCGCAGGGAGTTCGACTGAGGTTTCCACATACGGCCCCGAACGATGTGAACAGGGTTCCCAGACACCTAATGGGTGCCCGGTGTACCCGGCCACGTACCTACCGCATCATAGCCCACCCCACGGTTAGCGCTGTCCATGGCCTCCAGTAGGCTACAAACACCAGAAACTACTTGCAACTCCTGGACAGAGGACTAGGGTGAATAAGAAGCCGAGAGGGTCCATTGGTTTCGGGCCCAATGCATGGTAGTAACTGTATCATGGATCACAAACACAGAACTCAGTTCCTGAGGACGGCTGCAATGAGACAACCCACCATGTACTCCTACATGGCCTCTCACCGCTACCTTTACCAAATTGTGTTCACACACTTAGCTCACACACGGTAGGACATGTTCACGCACCTCTGATTCATCCTCGATGAATTAGACCTGACTCGACTCTAAGCAGTAGCAGGCATGACAAACAAGCATGAATGAGTAGGCACAACAGGGCTCAAACAACTCCTACTCATGCTAGTGGGTTTCATCTATTTACTGTGGAATGACAGGTCATGCAAAGGATAAAGGGGTTCAGCTACCGCAGCAAGTAACAGTTGAATTGTTGTTGTCCTAATGCAGTAAAAGAGAGCAGGAGCGAGAGAGTGGGATTGTATCGGAATGAACAAGGGGGTTTTGCTTGCCTGGAACTTCTGAAGATAGCATTGAGTCTTCATCAGTGTCAACGATCACAACATCGGTACAACGTCTATCAAGGGGAACAACACCGACAAACAGAGAAGAAACACGATCAATGCAATGCACAATATGATGCATGCTATGACATGGCAATATGAATGTGTTTTGGACTAATGCAAGCTAGAACAGATTGAAATGAGTCCATTTGAACCAAAGATTCAAATGCAAACCCATTATATGAAGTCATAAAGGTGCATTAACTTGTTTCACCTAAACAGCAAGGTTAAAGTGTTCTAACATGCATGAAACCAGTATAGATGGATAGATTGGATTTTTCTGATCATTTTTCATATATAATTTGTTTCATTTGGAGTTACGTTTGATTTTCTATGAATTTTAGAAGTTTGTGCTATTTTCTGGAATTTGCTGTATAAGAATAATTCCAGTAATTGAATTAATGCGTCAGCATTGCGTCAGGGTGACGTCAGCAGGTCAAAGGTGCCAGCCCAGGTCAAACCTGACGGCTCGGACCCACATGTCAGTGTAACAACTAACTAACAGAGTTAGTTAGCGTTAGGTTAGCACTAACCTAGGTTAATTAGAGCCTGGGCCCACTTGTCAGTGAGTCAACTAATTAACTAAGTTAATTAGTGCTAATTAAACTCACACCTAAACTAAATAGGGGCATGGCCCACGTGTCAGTGACCCTGGGAGGGGGGGGGGGGTCAAACCCCAGGTCAAATGAGTCAACCTCGCCGGACTTGGTCCACGGCTCGTCGCCGATGAAACCCGAGATGGCGGAGGGGGGCCGGAATTTGCCCACGGTCGACCAAATCGACCGCGGTTTGGTCCTACGCGTAGCTGGGGCTCGCGCGCATCTAGTGGTGGTGGCGGCAGCAGCTGGGATGGCCGGAGTTAACGGCGGCGAGCACTTCCGCGGCGGCCGGAGTTCGGGTGTGGACGGGGTCGACGCTACGGGGCACTAGGGGATAAACTGGCAGGTGCTACGCGCTCCTGGGGGTTCACCGAGCACGGTGACGTGCTCAGGCGTGGGCTGCGCTGGCCCTAGCCACGACGGCGAGGAACCACGGCGGCGGTGAGCTTTTGGCTCCGGTGGACCGCGGGGCTAGAGGAGGAGAACGATGGCAGGGAGAGAGGGGTTAGGTAGAGGAGCTCACGGCGGGGTCGTCGGTGATCTCAGAGGGCCCGGGGACGGCCTGGTGATGACGAATCGGTCGACATCGACCGTCGGTGCGGAGGACGAAGATGGCATCGATGATGACGCTCCAGGGCGTCCGACGTCTTGTGGCTCAGTGGGGAGGAAGAGGGGGTCGAGGCGGAGCCTCTGAGCGCATCGGCGAGGCGAGGCAGTGGCTGTGGCCACGGCGGTGCTCGTCACTGGCGACGGCTGCGCTCGGCGGCCGCGCGAAAAAGAAACAGAGGAGAGGGGAGGAGCGAGGGAGAGTGCGAGGCGTCGAGGGGGCCGCGTGGCGTCTGCGAGAGACGTCCATGGGGAGGGTGAGGCAGCCAGGCAGGGAGGAGGCGGCCGGCGTGTGGCCGCGCGCGCCGGGCACGCATCCCTGCCTACTGGCGCGAGGAGGAAGGCGACAGGGAGCCAGGCGGTGGTGGGCTGGGCCGGAACAGGAGCTGGGCCGGCTGGGCTGCCAGGTGAGCACCAGGTAAGTCCTCTGCTCTCTGCTTTTATTTATTGTTTTCTATTTTCTGTAATCTTTAGGGCTTTATTTAAAATACTTAAATAGATCCAAAAATCATGAAACTAATCATGGCTACAGTTTAGAATATATCCAACAGTAAACATTTTAGTTTATGATTATTTGAGCATTTAAAATATTTTATAGTATTTAAATGCCCAAATGCAAATAGAGTATGATTTAATCCAGAGCCCAATATGTCTTGCAAAAATATAAACCATTTTTGGTAGATGCTTTCACCTCAAACCAGAAATGTTGAACATTTTTTAGAGGGCATTTTGAGTTCAATGAAAAAGATTTTATTTTGACCCTAGTTGAATTCATTTGGTGCTAGGGTTTAAGCATCCCCATTTCAAGTTTCATAAAATTGAAACATGATGCATGGATGCTTATGCAAAGACAAACAAGGTCTAAGCTAGGGTTGTGACACCACTGTTCATAATTTTTCCATACATGTCACTCTTGAATCATTGCACATCCCGGTACACCGCCGGAGGCATTCACATAGAGCCATATTTTGTTCTAAGTATCGAGTTGTAATTCTTGAGTTGTAAGTAAATAAAAGTGTGATGATCTTCATTGTTATAGCATTGTCCCATGTGAGGAAAGGATGAGGGAGACTATGATTCCCCCACAAGTCAGGATGAGACTCCGGACTAAAAAAAGAGGCCATAAAAAAGGAGAAAAGGCCCAAATAAAAAAATATATGAGAGAAAAAGAGAGAAGGGACAATGCTACAGTCCTTTTACCACACTTGTGCTTCAAAGTAGCACCATGATCTTCATGATAGAGAGTCTCCTATGTTGTCACTTTCATATACTAGTGGGAATTTTTCATTATAGAACTTGGCTTGTATATTCCAATGTTGGGCTTCCTCAAAAGTGCCCTAGGTCTTCGTGAGCAAGCAAGTTGGATGCACACCCACTTAGTTTTCCTTTGATCTTTCATACACTTATAGCTCTTGTGCATCTGTTGCATGGCAATCCCTACTCACTCACATTGATATCTATTGATGGGCATCTCCATAGCCCGTTGATACGCCTAGTCAATGTGAGACTATCTTATTCTTTTTGTCTTCTCCACAACCACCATTCTATTCCACCTATAGTGCTATGTCCATGGATCACGCTCATGTATTACGTGAAGATTGAAAAAGTTTGAAAATACTAAAGTATGAAACAATTGCTTGGCTGAAACCAGGGTTGTGCATGATTAAATACTTTGTGTGATGAAGATAGAGCATAGCCAAACTATATGATTTTGTAGGGATAGCTTTCTTTGGCCATGTTATTTTGTGAAGACATGATTGCTCTGTTAGTATGCTTGAAGTATTATTATTTTTATGTCAATATTAAATTTTTGTCTTGAATCTTTCGGATCTGAATTGTAGTACCTTGAGAAGAGGTGTCCAGAGGGGGGGTGATTAGACACTAAGTACCAAAGTTGCAGTTTTTAAGATTCTTCAAAGTTTGAGTGGAGTTTAGGCACAATTTCAACATTCACAATACATATCAAGCAAGCATGCAAAGAGTTTATGAGAAGCGGAAAGTAAAGCATGCAATCTGCAAGAAAGTAAAGGGAAGGGTTTGGAGGATTCAAACGCAATTGGAGACGCGGATGTTTTTGGCGTGGTTCCGATAGGTGGTGCTATCGTACATCCACGTTGATGGAGACTTCAACCCACGAAGGGTAACGGCTGCGCGAGTCCACGGAGGGCTCTACCCACGAAGGGTCCACGAAGAAGCAACCTTGTCTATCCCACCATGGCCGTCGCCCACGAAGGACTTGCCTCACTAGCGGTAGATCTTCACGAAGTAGGCGATCTCCTTGCCCTTACAAACTCCTTGGTTCAACTCCACAATCTTGTCGGAGGCTCCCAAGTGACACCTAGCCAATCTAGGAGACACCACTCTCCAAGAAGTAACAAATGGTGTGTTGGTGATGAACTCCTTGCTCTTGTGCTTCAAATGATAGTCTCCCCAACACTCAACTCTCTCTTAATGGATTTGGATCTGGTGGAAAGAAGGTTTGAGTGGAAAGCAACTTGGGGAAGGCTAGAGATCAAGATTCATATGGTAGGAATGGAATATCTTGGCCTCAACACATGAGTAGGTAGTTCTCTCTTAGAAAATGTATGCTGGAAGTGTAGGTTCAGTCTGATGGCTCTCTCCACGAATGAAGAGGAGGTGGAGGGGTATATATAGCCTCCACACAAAATCTAACCATTACACACAATCTGCCAAACTCGGTGGGACCGAATCGTTAAACTCGGTCAGAACGATTTAGCAAATAATGTGACCGTTAGGGTTTTCGGTGGGACCGAAATGCAACTCGGTGAGACCGATTCAGTTAGGGTTAGGGCATAACGTACTCTAGGTAAGACCGATTACACAAACTCGGTGAGACCGATTTGGTAAGAAGCTTTCCAGAGAGTTGGTCAGGTAAACTCGGTGGGACCGATTACTCAAACTCGGTGGGACCGATTTTGGTAATAAGTTTCCAGAGAGTTTGCATTGTAATCTCGGTGGTACCGATTTCTCAAACTCGGTGAGACCGATTTGATAATGGACATACACAGAGAGATTACAATCCCATCTCGGTGAGACCAAGATCCCTATCGGTAAGACCGATTTGCTTAGGGTTTGTGGCAGTGGCTATGACTTATGGAATCGGTGGCGCCGGATAGGAAGTTTCGGTGTGACCGATTTTGGCTTTGGGTTTAGGTCATATGTGGAAGTGGGAAAGTAGTTGAGGGTTTTGGAGCATATCACTAAGCACATGAAGCAAGAGGCTCATTAAGCAACACCTCGTCCCTCCTTGATAGTATTGGCTTTTCCTATAGACTCAATGTGATCTTGGACCACTAAAATGTAAAATGAAGAGTCTTGAGCCTGAAGCTTGAGCCAATCCTTTGTCCTTAGCATCTTGAAGGAGTTCCCACATCCTTTAGTCCATGCCACTCCATTGTTGAACTTATCTGAAATATACTAGATAAAAGTGTTAGTCCAACAAGAGATATGTTGTCATTAATTACCAAAACCACCTAGGGAGCACTTGTGCTTTCAATCTCCCCCTTTTTGGTAATTGATGGCAACATACATCAAAGCTTTAGACAAAGATATAAAGAACAACAAAAAAAGCTTTGGAAAGACATGTAACAAGCATAGGCTCCCCCTACATGTATGCAATCATGTGAGTATGGAATGTAGAAGCATGTGAGAGCATAAACATGATAGAGCAGGCGATATGTTACATGTATCTTGGTCATATGCATTAGAGCAAAGAATGTTGAAGAAAATACCTTCATGCTCATGAGTTCTTCTTGCAAACAATATGTACATCAGCAAGAATTCCTCATACACATGATTGTGATGCATATACTTACCTTGTGGTCTTGAGTTGGCTTAGGATGAAATGAACCTGTGTAAACAAGGTTAGATAACACAGATGCATCTACTAGCCAGAGCAAACAGAAGAAACCACAAGAATACCAAGACTTGGATGACATGTAGAGAGTGAGTACTAAGTACCACATTGGATTAGACATGTCCCCAAGAGTAAAGATATGCAATGAATTTTAAATGATTTCTTTCCCTTAGATGTCTTGCTCCCCCTGAATCTAACATGGGATACTGGGAGAAGATAGGGAACAGAAAATCAGAGCTTGAAAGAAAACAGAGCTGAAAGATAAGAATGATGATCAGAGCTAATGTTTAGAGATAATGTAAGTAAGTATAACAGAACATATGAACATGTCTCTCCCCTCAAGAAGACATGTGGACATCTCTCCTCTTGAACACCAAGCATCTTGGACATCTCCCCTGGAGATCTCTCTCTTATTTTGAGGGTCTCTCCCCCTAGAAGGTCTCTCTCTCTCTTAAGAAGGAAGGTGATAAGATCTGATGCTCTCTCTAAATGATAAGCTTTGATGTTCTCTCTCTCCCCCTTTGACATCAATTTCCAAGATGGACCTTCTGGAATCTGTCGAATGGGTTTGATCCTTGAGACACAGAACAAAGCAATGGTAAAAATGTGATGCTTGTAGAGGACAAGATTCATTTAGTGGAGCTGGATCAGAAGAAACACATAATATGTGGCAAAGAGTTTTTCTTGTTATGAAATCGGTGGCACCGAGTGAGTTGCTTCGGTTGGACCGAAAGGGTTCGGTTGGGCCGAAAATAACAAATCGGTGAAACTGAGTTCATTGCAGAGAAAACACTAGTCACCTCAGCTCACTAGACTAGTAAGATCTCTCAAAGATTTGCAAGGAATTTACTAAAAGGTGTGCAATGAATTGGAATGCAAAAATGCAGAACAAACAGAAAGGAAGAAACCTAGATGAAGTGAAAGGGGAAACAATTATGCATGAGACAAATGCAAAAACACAGAAAAGAACACAAAAGAACTTCATCTAGAGATGGTCGGCAACAAGGTCACCTATGTTAGAGTATATTGACTTAGGAGTCAAGTGAGGTCACTTGATCATAGGTCATACTCATCGTTTAAGCTCAAAATGGGGTTGCCATTTTTCGTTTAAGCATTTTGATGTATTCTCATCTTGTCGAGTTGCTTTAGCTCATGACTTGGAGTAAAGCTTCTCTAAGATGGAATAACATACCTTGATTGGTGGTGTAGTCCATGTAGTTGAACTTGTGTGGGTTGCTCAATGTCGGTGTACTAGAGTAGGGGTACCCTAGTATCCCGAACTTGTGCACGGGCAGTTGCAGCATCCCGCGGCAAGGCTTGCCGGGTGACCGCCAAGGTCCTCCGTGGTTCCTTTGGAGCCATTCAAGAACAAAGTGTTTAAGCCAAGGAGACAAGACCCCGGCAAGAGGAGCTTGCCGGGAAGGCTAACCAAGGCATTTCAAGGAACTCCGGCGAGCGACAAGTTTCCGGACGCGACAAGACAACGACCGTGGCAAGGCGCTTGCCGTGGCAAGCTACCTCTCTGTACCCGTGCTCCAGCACATCCACCAACGTGTCGCCCTGGGACCTTCCCAGGCGCGCGTGGCAAGAGGCTATGCAGCCAGCGGTGCGAGGTGGCAAGCGGCGCTGACAAGATTGCCATCGTGGCGAGCGGTGGCGCCCCTGATGGTCCCTTTTCTGCATTGTTTGGGCGACACAGGCGGGCATTTAATGCCTTTGTCCCCTGCCGTCAGGGTTAGGTATGATACACTGTACAAGTAGTTGTACCAACCACAATTCCTTTTCCATTTTTGCCCTCATCTGCGTTGCCACCTGTCGGTGACCCCTTGAGCATATAAAAGGAGGCACATGCGCAACGTAGAGAGGGGGGGGGGAGGCCAGAAAGCACTCACGCTCGGTCTCATTAGCAGCTAGAGTGTACTGTAGCATCTAGCGCTCCCGAGCAAGAACACAATACAATCAGACATGCAGCAGTAGGAGTATTATCTCTCTGGAGAGCTCCGAAGCTGGGTAAATCGCTCGTGTGCTTCGCCTCGATCTGCTCTTCGTGCGATCTCCGCCCCCCGCCGAACCGAAAGGGGCCCGGTCCGCCGGCCCCATAGGTGTTCGTTCCCACGACATCTCTGGCGCGCCAGGTAGGGGGCGTCGAGGTTGTGTGAACCTGAACCGGCATTCACGCGAGCTAGATCTTCATCATCTTCATCGACATGCCACCGAAGAAGAAGGCTTCGGAGGTGGCTGCTCCGTCCACGTCGATCCCACCGCCGCCGGAGCAAACGGGTGGTGGGGTAGACGCTGGCGGAAGAACGGGCGTCGACGAGGGAGCTCACGGTGCTGCCAGGTCCAAGGACAAGGCCGCACAGACCTCAGCGTCCGTACATGCACCGCACCCGTCCCAGGAGGCGCGGGACCGACAGCGTCATGGTACTCGCGGTACCATACGCTCGTTGGACCAAGATCGAGCTGGTGGATCTCAGGGTGCTCAAGACCAGCATGCACGCCAACATGCTGGCACGAGCAAGACACGGTCGTGGACGGGATACTGCTCCTTCTAACATAGTTAGAAGTCCGAGCATATCCCGCTCCTCGCACCGTTCGCCACTACCACCCTCCACTCCAGCAGAAGCTCTGGCACGGGCTCAACTGCTCCTGGATTACCCTCCAACGGCGGACAAGATCGACGAATGGAGGGCCACCATTCAGAGTCTCATCGGCTTCGCCCATGGCGACACTCCACGGCAGCCGACTACAGCGCAGCCGCGACAAGATTGCCAGGCACGAGCTGATGGCGACAAAGCCGGTGGGGGTGCAACCACCGTGCACTCTCCACCCAGAAGGCCAAGATCGCCGACTCGCCGGATCAACCTCGACAACGACTCCACCGCGTCATCAGATCCACGAGCTCGTCGCGATCAGCGCCAAGTTCTTCACGAACAACAGCAAGAAGACGCTCGTACTCGCATCGAGCGTCGAAGAGAAGCGCGGCATCAATCAGACCAGCGCGCTGGGCCCACTATCGACATGCATGCACCAGGGGAACTAGGCGACTTGCCGTACGCGGTAGGTTGCCCTGCGTTCACTCGTGAGCTGCGGCAAGTCCAGTGGCCCAGCACGAAGAATTTCAAGCCAGATGTACCAGAGAAGTACGACGGCAAGTCGCATCCGTCGGAGTTCCTCAGCATCTACACCATCGCGGTGCAAGCTGCTGGGGGGGGCGGGACGACAAGATCCTTGCCAACTACTTCCCGCTGGTGCTCAAGCCCAATGTCAGGTCCTGGCTCATGCACTTGCCGGACAACTCCATATCCTCCTGGGCAGATCTATGCCATCAATTTGTTGGCGCCTTTACAGGCGGCCACAAGCCTCATGGCCAAGAGAGCGACCTTCATCTGCTCGCCCAGAAAGAAGGAGAGTCCCTGCGCAAGTTCATTCAGAGATTCAGCCGTGTACAGCACAACATCGAAGATGTCCACCCTGCCGCGGTCATCAGCGCGTTTCATCAGAACGTGCGTAACCGCAGGGTGCGGGAGGAGATGGCGATGTGCAAGATCAGAGACGTCAGTGAGCTATATGCCCTGGCCGACAAGTGTGCGCGTGCTGAGGAAGGGAGGAAACTTCCCGGAGAGAATACAGGAGCAGGAGGATCTGACAGCGAGGATGCCGCCCCGGCAAAGAAAAACCGGCAGCGGAACAATAGGAAGAAGAAAGGCAAAGATGTGCTAGTCGTTGAGCAGTCCGGCAACGAAGGTGGCGCCAAGAACGCTGTGGCGGCCGCCAACAAGCAGGACGGCACCGACAAGCAGTACTGCAAGATCCACTGCACCAAGGGCCATGATCTCCAGAGCTACAAGAAGGTCGAGCAGCTTGTCGAGTAGCAAAAGGCTGAGTACGAGCGACGCAACAAGGAGAAGGCCCAAGAAGGTACTGGGGGATCCGGCAAGAAGCGCCCCGGCCGGGGAGAACGCCGCGGCAAGGCCAAGCAGCGGCAAGGAGACAGACCTCCCCGCGGCCGCGACAAGGATGAAGATTACGACGAAGATGAAGATATGGATGATGACGAGGCCGATGAGCAGGAGTTATAGAAAGCCACATAGGTCCTGTGCGTTGACGGCGGTGCTTCTCTGCATACTTCACACCGCCAGCTCAAGCAGTGGGTGCGGGAAGTCAATGCGGCAGAACCACCCGTCGAGTCACACAAGCCTCTGAAATGGTCCGGCACGCCTATCATCTTTGATATTGAGGACCACCCTGATCGCATAACTGCGGTCGGGTGCTTGCCGATGTTGGTTTCACCGACTATCCGCAACCTCAAGGTCACTAAGATGCTAGTTGACGGCGGGGCCGGCTTGAACCTGATCTCCTCCGCGGTACTCCAGAAACTCCAGATCCCTGACAGCGAGCTCGAAGAGACCGGCACATTTTAAGGAATCAACCTGGGAAGGAGCAAGCCGAAGGGAAAGATCATGTTGCCGGTGACATTTGGCAGCGAGTTGAACTTCAGGACTGAGAGGGTCACTTTTGACATTGCTGATTTTCCATTGCCTTACAATGGGATACTCAGCCGTCCAGCGCTCGCCAAGTTCATGGCAGCCTCTCACTATGCCTACAACATGCTCAAGATGCCATGCCCGATAAGTGTCATCTCTGTCCCTGGCGACAAGAAGGATGCTCTTATCTGCACCGACAAGATTTACCGGGATGCAGGAGCCGCAGCAGAACGCAAGTCACTTGCCGCTGAATCTCCCGGGGGGAAGAAGAAGACTAAGTCCGGCAAGAGTTCTGATGCACACTCCGGCAAGCGCACCTCTTCGGAGTGCTGCGCTACCGTCGAGGACGCACCATCGAGCTCCACCGGAAAGCGTCAGAAGACAATGGCAGCTCCACCAGAGACCAAGAAGGTGTCCGCCAAGGAGGACGTCACTGGTGGTACCTTCACCATCAGTGCCACTCTCGACCCTAAATAGGAAAGCACGCTCGTTGCTTTCCTGTGGGCGAACGTCGATGTGTTTGCGTGGCAACCGTCTGACATCCCCGGTGTTCCCAGGAAAGTAATCGAGCACCATCTTGCCGTCTGTCCTCATGCGCGGCCTGTCAAGCAAAAGGTCAGGAAACAAGCAGTGGAGTGCCAAGAATTCATCGCAGAAGAGATCAAGAAGTTGGAAGCAGCAGGCCTTGTCAGAGGAGTGCTCCATCCTACGTGGTTGGCCAATCCTGTAGTCGTGCGCAAGGCAAACGCGAAATGGAGGCTTTGTATCGATTTTACCGATGTTAATAAAGCTTGTCCCAAAGACCCATTTCCCTTGCCGCGCATTGACCAGATTGTTGACTCCACAGCCGGATGTTACTTGCTTTCATTTCTTGACGCATACTCAGGATACCATCAAATCTTCATGGCAGAAGAGGATGAGGAGAAAACTGCATTCATCACTCCATGTGGCACACACTGTTTCGTACGGATGCCTTTCGGTTTGAAGAATGCTGGTTCAACATTTGCAAGGGTAGTCCATGACGCTTTTGAGCCACAAATGCACAGGAATGTGGAAGCCTACATGGATGACATAGTGGTCAAGAGCAAGGACAAGGCAACTCTGATTCAGGATTTAGATGAAACCTTTACAAATCTGCGCAAGATCAACGGGGAATTGAAGCCAATCCCGACAAGATCAAGGCCATTGAGCAGATTGAAGCACCAAAGCGCGTCAAGGATGTACGAAGGCTTGCTGGTTGCATGGCGGCTCTCAGCAGGTTTATCTCTAAGTCTGCTGAGCGCGCCCTGCCGTTTTTCAAAATACTGAAAAAGGCAGGTCCAATGAAATGGACTCTGGAAGCGGAGGCTGCGCTACAGGACTTGAAGAGATACCTGTCCTCCACTCCAACACTTGTCGCACCTAAGCCACAAGAGAAGTTGCTGCTGTACATAGCGGCAACCAATCAAGTGGTTAGTGCTGCGTTAGTAGCGGAGAGGGAGGCAGATGATGAGCCAGCAACCACGGCAGATGCATCCAGCGACAAGCAGGGGGCTTCACCGACAAGCTCTGGTCCCGACAAGGATGGATCTGTGCAGGCACATGAGGAGATGCAGAAGAAAATGGTGCAGCGTCCAGTTTACTTTGTCAGTTCCCTTCTGCAGGGGGCTAGGTCAAGGTATTCTGGTGTGCAGAAATTGCTTTTCGGCCTTCTCATGGCCTCGAGAAAGCTGCGCCATTACTTCCAAGCACATGAGATCAAAGTTGTCACTCGTTTTCCGCTGAAGAGGATACTGCAGAATCCGGAAGCAACAGGCAGGATTGTCGAGTGGGCACTGGAACTGTCAAGCTTTGTCCTCAAGTTTGAGAGCACTTCAACTATCCAGAGCCGGGCATTGGCAGAATTCATAGCAGAGTGGATGCCAACACCAGATGAAGAGATTCCAGAAACGAGCATCCCTGTCAAGGAGGCAAGCAAAGAGTGGCTGATGTACTTTGATGGTGCCTTCTCGCTTCAAGGCGCCGGTGCGGGCGTGCTACTTGTCGCACCCACCGGGGAGCACCTCAAGTACGTAGTCCAGATGCACTTTCCCAAGGAGCAAGCCACAAACAATACCGTAGAGTATGAAGGTTTGCTTGCCGGTCTCAGGATCGCGGCAGACCTTGGGATCAAGAAGCTCATTGTCAGGGGTGACTCGCAGCTTGTCGTCCGCCAAGTGAACAAGAATTATCAGAGTCCGTTGATGGAAGCCTACATTGACGAAGTGAGAAAGTTAGAAGAGCACTTTGATGGCCTACAGATGGAACATGTTTCGAGAGCTCAGAACGACATTGCCGATGGCCTATCAAAGTGCGCCGCACTTAAGTTACCTGTGGAACCAGGGATCTTTGTGCTCAAACTGACTCAACCGTTTGTAACGCCATCAACTGGACAGAGCAAGAAGAGGAAGTTGATTTCTGGTGACTATTTCCTGGCAGAGCTCCCCGAAGCCGCCGCAAAGAAGGTCCCCAAGATCAACACCAAGGGTGCTGAGGAGCAGTCTGCTCCGGCAAGCCCTAGGGTTTGTCCCGTTGAAGCAGACACTCCCGACAAGTTTTGCTCCGGCAAGCTTGCCGGGGAACAACAAGCTCCGGCTGAGCCGCAGGTTCTCGCCGTAGAAGCGGATGTTCTCGCAGCAGCATATGTGCCTTTAGTCCTTGTTGTCGAGCCGCAAGCTCCAGCATGGGCACAGCAGATTGTCCGTTTTCTTCAGACAGGAGAACTTCCCGAAGAGCAAGAAGAGGCAGAAAAAGTAGCCCGACTGTCAAGTATGTACCAGTTTGTCGACAACACACTGTACAGAAGAAGACTCAACGGTGTGAAATTGAAGTGTATTCCCCAGGAAGATGGACAAAAGCTATTGGCGGAGATACATGGAGGTATATGTGGTCACCATATTGGCGCAAGAGCACTTGCTGGCAAAGCATTCTGGCAAGGTTTCTTTTGGCCGACAACCCTCCAGGATGCAACTGCACAAGTAACCAAGTGTGAAGCGTGCCAGTTCCATTCCAAACAGATACACCAGCCAGCTCAAGCTCTCCAGACAATCCCTTTATCCTGGCCATTTTCGGTTTGGGGGCTCGACATCCTCGGCCCCTTTCCCCGAGCTGTCGGGGGCTTTGAGTACTTGTACGTTGCAATCGACAAGTTCACAAAGTGGCCGGAAGTGGAAGCGGTGAGGAAGGTGACAGCACAGTCAGTAGTCAAGTTCTTCAGGTCGATTGTTTGCCGTTTTGGAATCCCTAACAGGATCATCACCGACAACGGCACGCAATTCACGAGCCGCACCTTCATGCAGTACGTCCAAGATCTTGGCACCAAGGTCTGCTTCGCTTCTATTGCTCACCCGAGAAGCAACGGTCAAGCGGAGAGGGCAAATGCTGAAGTGCTGCGCGGGCTCAAGACCAGGACTTTCGACAGGCTGCGCAAGTGCGGAAAGAACTGGATTGAGGAGCTACCGGTGGTTCTTTGGTCGATCAGGATGACGCCAAATCGAGCCACTGGCCAGACACCTTTCGCTCTAGTCTATGGAGCAGAGGCAGTTCTCCCCACGGAACTCGTATACAGGTCGCCTCGAGTGCTCGCTTATGATGAGCTTGAGCAAGAGAAGCTGCGGCAAGATGACGCGCTGCTCCTTGAGGAAGACCGTCTTCAGGCTGCTGTACGAGCTGCTCGATACCAGCAAGCTTTGCGCCGCTACCATAGCCGCAAAGTTAATGCCAGAAGTCTCGAGGAAGGCGACCTTGTTCTTCGGCGTGTTCAGTCCACCAAGAATTCCAACAAGTTGACGCCGAAGTGGGAAGGCCCTTACCGGGTGAAACGAGTCACTAGGCCTGGCGCTGTCCGCCTTGAGACCGAAGATGGCTTTCCGTTGAGCAACTCCTGGAACATTGAGCATCTTCGTAAGTTTTACCCGTAAGGCGCGGTTGTCGGAACCTGTTCCGGCAACCACCTTTTGTACAAGTCTTGCCGCTATTGCATGTAATCCTTTGTACAAAGCCGGGCGTAGACCCCGTGCATAAATAAAGCTCATGTGCTCCGCACATCTTGTGAATTTCATGCTTTCTATTTTTTTGCATGTGTTATCTGACATTTTGTGCAGCACCTACCCCCGGTAAGCAATAACGAGCCGTAAGGCTCCATATCTTTATTTTCTCTTCTTTCTCTTTCTCAAAGAAAGGAAGGTTCCCTCGCCCACAAGTTTGCCGGGGGGGAAGGAGGAGATAATGGTGTGGACCAGGCGTCGCTCAAGGAAGTTTTGCCTTACCGGGAAGCAAATGACAGAAAAGCTAAGTAGCCAAAGTTTGAGCAATCAGTTTTAAAATTTTTAAGTTATCTTCCTCGAACGACCGTGCTTTGTATGGAAAACCTGTGCGCGGAGGAACCAACTCGTAGCTAGTTGCGCCCTTACTTTGTTTCGAGTCCGCTCAACAACTTAAGTGAGTTGCGACTAGTTGCGACAAGGTTTCTTGTCGGTAGCAGCACCGCCAGCAGGCTGCTGATGTCCCGCACTCAGCGCTCGCGGCTAAGGTACCTGCGCCGGCAAGTTCCCTAAAAGTGTAGGGCAAAAACATACAAAGGAAGGAATCAAGTAAAGGAAATAACATAGCAATCGATACCCAAAATAAAGTTATATTACAAGATAGCTTGTCGCAGCTCTAATAGATTGTTCTAGTAACATGACCAGCAGTGACAAGAAAAGGAGAAAACGGGCGACCTAATCTCGTGATCGCCATCAACCCTCTTGACTTCGTTCACCTTGTCCACAATGGGTGCGACAAGGGCCTTGAGCGCTTCCAGATCAGCATCCGCCGGCAGCTTCTTGAGGACGTTGGTGAGGTTGAGGCCTGGGTTGTGGAAGGCCACCTTCACCAACACCTTTTGCAGAACTCTCGCGCAGATCGTGCGCGACTCGTTGGCCAGCTTCTTTGGGATCCTTTCCCGGAGTCGCTGGAGGGCCGTCGCCACGCCTTTGAAGAACAAAGTGAGCTTGGCGCTGGGCTGGAGGTTCTCATCGGAGGAATACCCGAAATCCTCCATCCCCAGCTGCGCCAGCTCCCCGTCGATGACTGCGGCGATATTCACAAGACCCTTTGTCCAGAGTTCTACAGTCTCCCTAAAAGTGTTTTGGGTTTCGGCAGCCCTCGTCAGCAGCGCTTCGTTGGCTTTGATCTCCTCCTTCAAGGCCACCTCCTACTCCTTGGCGTCGTCCAGCGTCTTGGTCAAAGTAGCCAGCTTCAACTCAAGATCTGCGTTGGAGTCCTTGGCGGCGCTGAGCTCCTTGCCCTTCTCGACGAGACGACCCTGCAGCTCGCCATGGGCGTAGGCGTCCTTCTCGCGCTCACGCTTGAGCGCGGCAAGCTCTTCGCTCCTCGCCTTGAGATCGGCCTCTAGCTGCGCCACCTTCGTCTCCAGCTCCTTCTTGGCGGCCTCGGCAGCTGCGGCAGCATCCTTTGCTTCCTTGAGAGCCCCGCCGAATGTTTGCTCGCGGGCGGCAAGCTCCTCCTCATGGCTGTCAAGATTAACCTTTCGCTGCGCCAACTCGCCCTCCCGCGCGAATAGCTCCTCGGCGACAAGCCGCTGTTGCTTTTCGGCTTCAGCCTTCTCGAGGAGGAAGGCTTTCCGCGCCTCAGCGAGTTGCGCCCGCTCCTCTGCCAAGGACCGGAGAGTTTCTTGGTTGCGGCCTCGGAGCTCCTCCGTGTGCTTCTCGATGTCCACTCCCGCCCTCGCGACAAGCGCTTCTCGGGATTCCATCTTGGCCTGTCGAGCGCGGTAGAGCGACACCAGCTTCCGCAGCAGCCGCTCCTCCTCAGTCTCGTCGCTGCTGCTGCTTGGCGCGTCAACCAGCGTCAGCCCAGCGGAGGCGAGCACTTCTCCATCAAAAGTTTCTCCTTCGACCGGCGCCCTGGAGCTTGACGCCCAGGGGAGCTTGATGAAGACGCCATCGCCGGCCTTCAAATAAGCGCCGGGCTGGGGCTCTTGGGAGCCTGACGCTGCAGCGGCGGCAGAGGGATCGGCGGTCGGCGTAGCGCCTTGCGCTCTTGCGGCCTCAGGGTCGTAAGTGCGATCGCCAGACCCCTCGCCGGCTCCTGCGGCAGCAGCTTTGGCGGCCTCTTCGCCGGCGGGCTCATCAGCGCCAGCCCCTTCTTCGGTGGCAGCGGCGTCGTTGGTGTTGCCGTGCGCGTTCTCCTCGCCGGTGGCCTCGGTCTCCATCGGCTCCGTGGAAGATGGATCTGACGGCCGGGAAAAGAGAGAAAAAGTCAAGCAAATATCCAAAAAGAAGATCAGAAAAAGAAGAACACAAGGGAAGTTTTCAAGCAAGAAGGGTTACCTGTACTGGGATCTGCAGTCATGGGCTCCACCACCGGGGGGTCGCTGGAACCATCCCTTGCCAGAGAACTGTCCCTTGCCGGAGACTTCTCCCTTGCCGGAGAACGCTCCCTTGCCGGGGAATCCTCCCTTGGCGGCGTAGTCGAAGCAGATAGCATCTCAGGGGCGGCTTCCGGGTGCTCCTGGTGAGGCTGCTCTGCTCCTACACAAACCAACAGTCAGATGTCAGCAAAAGAAAGAACACCCATGCACGCCATAACAGCGGGAAGTAAACCATATACTTACGCTGGGGGCTGCGCTGGGGGCTGCTTTGGGGAATGACTGCCGGGTCCGGCAAGGTGGTCTCGGGCACGCCCCCTGGTATCGCGGTGGGCTCGTCCTCGATGACAATCACCGGAGCCTTGGCTCTCTTCGCCGCTCTCTGGGCCAGGGTCCTGAAAAGGAATGAGTTCAGAGTAAAGCTAATCAGATACAAGACCAAACAGCAAGAATTGAAGAACTACAAGTACAACGAAGAATCTTACTCTTCTTCTTCCTCATCGGAGCTGAGCGCGGAGAGGTCGAAGTTCGGCCCTCTTTCAGCGCAACGAGGCGGAGGAGTAGGCTCCCTTGACCGCTTGGCAGGGGCGGCGGCAGGATCAGAAGCAGCAGTCCGGGAGGACCCCACTCCAGTTGCCGCTGCGGCGTGAGACGCTCCCGCGGCAACAGTGCTTGTCGCGGCGGAGCGTGCCGCGCGGCGCGGCGGCTGTTGACCCGTCTGCCGCCTTGCTACGTCCCCAACCTTGCGGAGGCGCCTTCTTGGTGGAGCTGGGGGCTCTGCTTGCGGCAAGCTGCCTGAAGATGGCAATCCGCTCGCGCCCTCGGCGGGCTCGCTCGACTCGGCTTCAGGCTCGGCAAGCTCTCCCTCGCCGACAAGCTCTCCCTCGCCGACAAGCTCATCTCGATCGGCAAGGCTTGCCGCCTCTGCTGCCTCTGCCTCCTCCACGGTGAATCCAAACTCGCCCGCGGCAGCGGCTGCCGCCGCCTCTTCCGCCCTGGTGGCGATGCGCTGCATCTCCGCATTGGTGGTGTCGCGGGTGAGGCTCTTCTGCTCATCGGAGCGGACCGCCACTTCTACCAGGCCATCGAAGAATGCCTGCACGACGTCGTCTGCAGGCTCTTGCCAAGTTGGGACAATTCCATGCGAATCGCACAACGGCATCATTGCACGGATGTGGTCGAGCGAGGAATTGTTGCACAACGGGATGACGCCCTTCGGCAGCCTGAACCATTCGGGATGTTGAGGATTGTGCTTGAACAATTCCTTGAGCATCGCGTCCAGCTCCAGGACAGTGAAGTTGAAGTTGAGGCCCGGGCGCAGCCTCATGATGTCCGCCGGACCCCCGAACTCCCAGGCGGGTCTCCTCCTCTCCTGCAGGGGGGCGATGCGGCGGCGAAGAAAATCTGCGCCTACGGCGCCTACAGTGAGCCCGGCAAGCCTGAGGCGCAAGATCCGGGTGACGGCAATCTTCAGCCTATTGTCTTCCGGGGCCACACTGCTCCAATCGTTGCCGCGCACTACTGGGGCTTGGCGCTGGGCGGTAAATGGCTGCGGATTCTCCTCGACAATCCAGCACCATTCTGCTCTCCATTCCTCCCACTTGCTGCAGAGCTCTCCCTCCAGATAAGCTTCTTTCTTGCCGGCTCTCGAGATCCAGGCGATTCCGCCGGATAAGGGCTCCCCTCTCTCAACTCGGGGCATAAAGAAGTGGCGGAAGAGAGCTACATTTGGGTGGACTCCGACAAAGTTTTCGCAGAGATGTGCGAAAACTGCCATGGTCAGAACAGCATTGGGGGTGAAGTCAAGGAGGTGGAACCCGTAGGTGTTCATGATGTCGCAGAAAAATTCAGAGAAAGGCGGGCAAAGCCCGCAGTAGAAGAACAACGCGAAGAAGGGATATCCATTTGGAGCCCGTTCCGAAGCGGCGGCGGAGAGTACCTTCGTGCGCGGATGCGCTCGTGTCTCCATCGACCAGAAGAGGTAGTAGTACTCCCTCAGCTCCTTCGCGGCGAGCTCAGGGAGGAAGATTGCCCGCTCCTTTCGCAGCGCCTCGAGCCGCAGCGCCTCGGCCGACTTCACGGCCTTCCCCTTGCCGGTTTTCGGAGCCATGGCGGAGGTGGTGGGGGAGATCGACGGCGTTGGTGGTGCTAGTGGTGATGGGGGGCGGAGCGCTGCTCTCTTTCAGAACGGGAGGAGCGGCGGAGATTTCTGAGATTGGATTAGCAACTGGCGAGGTGGGCGAACTGCCCCTGTTTCCCCTGCTTATAAAGAGGGAGGGGGCGGACGTTCCGCCTTTCCGAATAAAGAAACCACCCACGATCTCTCCCACGACGCCGCATTCAACGTGTGCCGTTAGGGGAGGGCGCGGTGGATATGGAGTAAGATACAGCGTAACCCAGGCCGCGCGTGCCCGTGCCCTGTTTTGGGCCTGGCCCAACAGCGCTCGGCATCGTGTGTGGCCCATGCCCGGGGGCTCCTGTCGGTGTACTAGAGTAGGGGTACCCTAGTATCCCGAACTTGTGAACGTGCATTTGCAGCACCCCGCGGCAAGGCTTGCCGGGTGACCGCCAAGGTCCTCCGTGGTTCCTTTGGAGCCATTCAAGAACAAAGTGTTTAAGCCAAGGAGACAAGACCCCGGCAAGAGGAGCTTGCCGGGAAGGCTAACTAAGGCATTTCAAGGAACTTGCCGCGACGCGCCACGCGTCTCGGCAAGGCCCGGCGAGCGACAAGTTTCCGAACGCGACAAGATAATGACCGCGGCAAGGCGCTTGCCGCGGCAAGCTACCTCTCTGTACCCGCGCTCCAGCACATCCACCAATGTGTCGCCCTGGGACCTTCCCAGGCGCGCATGGCAAGAGGCTATGCAGCCAGCGGTGCAAGGTGGCAAGCGGCGCTGACAAGATTGCCATCGTGGCGAGCGGTGGCACCCCTGACGGTCCCTTTTCTGCACTGTTTGGGCGACACAGACGGGCATTTAATGCCTTTGTCCCCTGCCGTCAGGGTTAGGTATGATACACTGTACAAGTAGTTGTACCAACCACAATTCCTTTTCCATTTTTGCCCTCGTCTGCGTTGCCACCTGTCGGTGGCCCCTTTAGCATATAAAAGGAGGCCCATGCGCAATGTAGAGAGGGGGGGAGGCCAGAAAGCACTCACGCTCGGTCTCGTTAGCAGCTAGAGTGTACTGTAGCATCTAGCGCTCCCGAGCAAGAACACAATACAATCAGACATGCAGCAGTAGGAGTATTATCTCTCTGGAGAGCTCCGAAGCTGGGTAAATCGCTCGTGCACTTCACCTCGTTCTGCTCTTCGTGCGATCTCCGCCCCCCGCCAAACCGAAAGGGGCCCGGTCCGCCGGCCTCATAGGTGTTCGTTCCCACGACACTCAAGGTTGATGTAGCTCATCAAGAGTTTGGAGCACCACTTGGAATTTTAGTCCATCTACCTACATGGGCTAGTTCTTGCAAGGAAGAGCACTTGTGTATCCAAGAATGACAATCATGAAGCTCAACATAGAGTTTGTCAAAGGATATGTTTGAATGGTTTCGTGCTTCCTTGTCTTCAACCACCATAGTGTAGAGACTTAGTGATGTAGAGATTGCTCAAGATATTAGTGGATTATAATCTCATGGAATTTGATTCCACCAAGTACCTATAAGAGTTAGATAACATGCAAGATACAAATATATCCAAGACATAAGATATTCATCATAAGAGAAAAACATCAAGGATTAGTCATAAGCTCATGTCTTGCATGTATCCAATGAAGTTTCTACTCCAAGTTTGAAGCATCAATGATGTTCAATTCTCCTCTTAACCTGCAAAACACTTTCTCATCAAGAGGTTTGGTAAATATATCCGCTAATTGCTTTTGGTGCGAACATGCTTAAGATCAATGTCACCCTTAGCAACATGATCTCGAATGAAATGATGACGAACTTCAATATGCTTAGTTCGAGAATGTTGCACAGGATTATGACCAATTTTAATAGCACTTTCATTGTCACAAAGCAATGGAACATGTCTCACATATATCCCATAATCTTTAAGAGTTTGGGTCATCCAAAGTAATTCAGCACAACATGAACCAGCGGCAATATATTCAGCTTTGGCAGTGGACAAGGATACCGAGTTTTGTTTCTTGGAGGACCAAGACACAAGAGATCTACCAGGAAATTGACAAGTACCCAAAGTGGACTTTCTGTCAACCTTGTCTCCGGCATAGTCTGAGTCGGAATAGCCAACAAGATCGAAAGAGGCCCTCTTAGGATACCAAATGCCAAAGTTTGGTGTATGGATTAAGTATCTCACTATCCTTTTCACAGCCTTAAGATGACATTCCTTAGGATCAGCTTGATATCGTGCACACATGCACACACTTAACATGATATCGGGACGTGAAGCACATAGATATAACAATGAACCGATCATAGAGCGATAAACCTTTTGATCAACCGGTTCACCATCTTTGGTTAAGTCATTATGTCCACTAGTAGGCATGGGTGTAGACATACCTTTGCATTCTTGCATATTGAACTTCTTGAACAAGTCCTTGGTGTACTTCGTTTGAGAAACAAAGGTACCTTCCTTACTTTGCTTGATTTGCAACCCAACGAAGAATTTGAGTTCACTCATCATGGACATCTCAAACTTCTGCGACATTAGCTTCCCAAACTTTTCACTAAAATGAGGGTTAGTTGAACCAAATATGATATCATCAACATAAATTTGGCACACAAATAATTCTCCATTAACCCTTTTAGTAAAAAGAGTAGAATCAATTTTCCCAATTTCAAAGCCTTTTTCAATAAGGAACTTGGTCAAGCATTTATACCACGCTCTAGGAGCTTGTTTAAGACCATAAAGAGCTTTGTGAAGTTTGTAAACATGATTGGGTTTCTTAGGATTGACAAAGCCGGGAGGTTGCTTAACATAAACTTCCTCCTCTATTTCACCATTTAGAAAGGCACTTTTAATGTCCATTTGGTACAAGGTGATATCATGATGATTAGCATAGGCAAGTAAGATGCGAATGGAATCAAGTCTAGCAACGGGGGCGTAAGTCTCACCATAGTCCATACCTTCGACTTGTGTGTAGCCTTGGGCGACGAGACGTGCATTGTTGCGAACTACTTGTCCATCTTCATCTTGCTTGTTGTGAAACAACCATTTGGTACCGATGACGTTGTGGTTGTTGTCGGGCTTCTCAACCAAAGTCCAAACTTGATTCCTCTCAAAGTTATGTAGCTCTTCATGCATAGCATTTATCCAATCCGGATCTTCCAATGCTTCTTCGACCTTCATAGGTTCAATGCTAGAGATGAAAGAATAGTTTTCACAAAAGTTAGCTAAACGAGTTTCAGAGCGAGTGATTCTCCCGGTTTGAATGTCATTGTAGATTTTCTCGACGGGATGATCTTTAGCAACTCTTGCTCGAACTCGTGAAAGCTTTTGTTTGGGTCTTTGTTGAACATCTTCTTCATCTTGTTCTTCTTCTTCTTGGCCTTCCTCATTGTTAGCATTGTCGTTCTCTTGTCGTGGTGGAGAAGGAGGTTGTTGACGTTCATCTTGATGCACTTCCTCGTTTCCTTCATCTTGGTGTGTCTCGCTTGTGGATGCTTTCGTATCAACTCTTGGTTCACCTTGTCATGAAGTTGAAGCTTCCACTTGGACGGACGAGGTACTCTCCTTCACCTCCGTTGGATGAACCTTGCCAATAGATAAGTCTTGGATTGCTTCCGAGGGATCTTTGTCTCCTACATCAATTGGCAATTGCTCTACTTGCGAGCCGTTAGATTCATCAAACTTCACATCTACCGTCTCTTCAACCTTTCGGGTGAAATTGTTGTAGACACGGTAAGTGTGAGAGTTTGAGCCATAACCTAGTAGGAAACCTTCATGAGACTTGGGAGCAAATTTAGAGCGACGATGCTTGTCAAGAATGTAGCATTTTGAGCTGAATACTCGAAAGTATCCAACTTGGGGTTTGTTACCAGTGAGGAGCTCGTATGCCGTCTTGCCGAGTAGCTTGTGAAGATACAAGCGATTTATTGCATGACAAGCTGTCTCAACCGCTTCCGCCCAGAAGTGCTTCAGCGTCTTGTACTCATCAAGCATCGTTCTCGCCATTTCGATGAGCGTCCGGTTCTTCCTCTCAACAACTCCGTTTTGTTGAGGTGTGTACGTAGCCGAGAACTCGCGTGAAATCCCTTCTTCATCAAGAAAGGTGTCCACATTTGTGTTCTTGAACTCCGTTCCGTTGTCGCTGCGAACCTTCTTGATCTTCACTTCAAATTGATTTTGGGCCTTCCTAGCGAAGTTTTTGAAGATCTTTTGGACCTGCGATTTATCATCGAGAAAGAACACCCACGTAAATCTTGAAAAATCATCAACTATAACTAGACCAAAAGAATTTCCACCGAGACTCTTGTAAGAGTTAGGACCAAAAAGATCCATGTGAAGTAGCTCGAGTGGCCTCCTTGTAGTCATGATGTTCTTCACGGGATGCCTTCCTCCAACCTGTTTACCTGCCTGACAAGCGCTGCAAAGTCTATCCTTATCAAATATGACATCGTTAACTCCAAGGATATGATTTCCTTTAATAAGCTTGTCAAGGTTTCGCATACCAACATGACCAAGTCGTCTATGCCATAACCAACATTTTGAGGATTTAGCAATGAAGCAAGTTTTAGGTTGAGCCTTTTTAGTGAAATCAACAATGTATAGATCACCTCTACGCACACCAGTAAAGACCATTTTATGATTATCTCGATGAAATACTTGGCAATCTACTTCAGTAAATAGAACATTGAAGCCGAAATCAGCAAGTCTAGATACCGAAAGTAAGTTGTAACCAAGAGATTCAATGAGCATGACATTTTGTATGGAGCTATCATGTGATATGGCCACCTTACCAAGGCCAACCACCTTACCCTTTGAGTTGTCACAGAAAGTAACATACTTTCGAGGACTATCGTTGTCAGCAAGCTCACGAAACATGTCTTTATCTCCGGTCATGTGATCGGTACATCCACTATCAAGAACCCATTCCTTTCCTCCTGACATATATCCCCGAAGATTTGCCATAATACCAAAATGTCTCATTGCATCATCAAGATCGAAGTCACTCTCATCATCCTCATCATTGTATCCATGTTCATCATCGTCATGTGGTGGATCAAGTCCTAGAGAGGGTGATTCATTAGAATGAGTTTGATAATCTTGCTTATGAATTTTATAGCTTCGGAAATAATATCACTAATAATACCAACATTTCCTTTGGCACGCATAAGGTTTGTAAGCTCAAATAGACGATCACCAAACATAGGATCACTAGTATTCATCTTACTAAAGGCAATAGACTTATGGAGAATTTCATCAAGATTTTTCAAGGAATAATCGGGAAATCGTTCCTCAAGAAATTTCCATATGGTGTAGGCACACTTAAAAGTAGGCAAACATCCAAGCAAGTTTCTAGGCAATCCTCTAATGATAAGATCGGCTGTTCTATGATTCCTAATCATCTCAATTGACTCATCATGGGTAGGATGCATAGGATCAACATAAGGTGCACAAGGACTAGCAATGTACTTGTTAAAATGATATTGATTGAAAATAACAAGCATCTCATTTACCACTCATGAAAATACTCTCCATCAAGAATAGGCACTCTATGTCTAATACTCCCAATAGTAGACTCATCCATCTTCCTCCAATGGTTAATAAACCAAAGCAATGGAGACCAATGCTCTGATACCACATGTAGGACCTTGAGAAGAGGTGTCTAGAGGGGGGGTGATTAGACACTAAGTACCAAAGTTGCAGTTTTTAAGATTCTTCAAAGTTTAAGTGGAGTTTAGGCACAATTTCAACATTCACAATACATATCAAGCAAGCATGTAAAGATTTTATGAGCAGCGGAAAGTAAAGCATGCAATTTGCAAGAAAGTAAAGGGAAGGGTTTGGAGGATTCAAATGCAATTGGAGACACGGATGTTTTTGGCGTGGTTCCGATAGGTGGTGCTATCGTACATCCACGTTGATGGAGACTTCAACCCACGAAGGGTAATGGCTGCGCGAGTCCACGGAGGGCTCCACCCACGAAGGGTCCACGAAGAAGCAACCTTGTCTATCCCACCATGGCCGTCGCCCACGAAGGACTTGCCTCACTAGCGGTAGACCTTCACGAAGTAGGCGATCTCCTTGCCCTTACAAACTCCTTGGTTCAACTCCACAATCTTGTCGGAGGCTCCCAAGTGACACCTAGCCAATCTAGGAGACACCACTCTCCAAGAAGTAACAAATGGTGTGTTGGTGATGAACTCCTTGCTCTTGTGCTTCAAATGATAGTCTCCCAAACACTCAACTCTCTCTCAATGGATTTGGATCTGGTGGAAAGAAGGTTTGAGTGGAAAGCAACTTGGGGAAGGCTAGAGATCAAGATTCATATGGTAGGAATGGAATATCTTGGCCTCAACACATGAGTAGGTAGTCCTCTCTTAGAAAATGTATGCTGGAAGTGTAGGTTCAGTCTGATGGCTCTCTCCACGAATGAAGAGGAGGTGGAGGGGTATATATAGCCTCCACACAAAACCTAACCGTTACACACAATCTGCCAAACTCGGTGGGACCGAATCGTTAAAGTCGGTCAGACCGATTTAGCAAATAATGTGACCGTTAGGGTTTTCGGTGGGACCGAAATGCAACTCGGTGAGACCGATTCAGTTAGGGTTAGGGCATAACGTAATCTCGGTAAGACCGATTACACAAACTCGGTGAGACCGATTTGGTAATAAGCTTTCCAGAGAGTTGGTTAGATAAATTCGGTGGGACCGATTACTCAAACTCGATGGGACCGATTTTGGTAATAAGTTTCCAGAGAGTTTGCATTGTAATCTCGGTAGTACCGATTTCTCAAACTCGGTGAGACCGATTTGATAATGGACATACACAGAGAGATTACAATCCCATCTCGGTGAGACCGAGATCCCTATCGGTAAGACCGATTTGATTAGGGTTTGTGGTAGTGGCTATGACTTATGGAATCGGTGGTGCCGGATAGGAAGTTTCAGTGTGACCAATTTTGGCTTTGGGTTTAGGTCATATGTGGAAGTGGGAAAGTAGTTGAGGGTTTTGGAGCATATCACTAAGCACAAGAAGCAAGAGGCTCATTAAGCAACACCTCATCCCTCCTTGATAGTATTGGCTTTTCCTATAGACTCAATGTGATCTTGGACCACTAAAATGTAAAATGAAGAGTCTTGAGCCTGAAGCTTGAGCCAATCCTTTGTCCTTAGCATCTTGAAGGAGTTCCCACATACTTTAGTCCATGCCACTCCATTGTTGAACTTATCTGAAATATACTAGATAAAAGTGTTAGTCCAACAAGAAATATGTTGTCATTAATTACCAAAACCACCTAGGGAGCACTTGTGCTTTCATGAACATTCATGCCATAATAAAGAAAATTACATTGAGAAGTATGCTAGGTAGCATTCCACATCAAAAATTCTGTTTTTATCATTTACCTACTCGAGGACGAGCAGGAATTAAGCTTGTGGATGCTTGATGCGTCTCCAATGTATCTATAATTTTTGATTGTTCCATGCTATTATATTATCTGTTTTGGATGTTTAATGGGTTTTAATATGCTGTTTTATATTATTTTTGGGAGTAACCTATTAACCGAAGGCCTAGTGCCAGTTTCTGTTTTTTCCCTATTTCAGTGTTTTACAGAAAAGGAATATCAAGTGGAGTCCAAACAGAATAAAACCTTCGCGAGGATCTTTCTTGGACCGAAAGCAATCCAGAAGACTTGGAGTTGAAGTATGGGACTCTACGAGGAAGCCAGGGGGGTAGGCGTGCCCCCGCCCTCGTGGGCCCCTCGTAGCTCCACCAACATACTTCTTTTGCCTATATATACTCTTATACCCTAAAAACATCAGGGGGAGCCACGAAACCACTTTTCCACCACCGCAACCTTCTGTATCCGTGAGATCCCATCTTGGGGCCTTTTCCAGCGATCTGCCAGAGGGGGAATCGATCACGGAGGGCTTCTACATCAACACCATTGCCTCTCCGATGAAGTGTGAGTAGTTTACCACATACCTCCGGGTCCAAAGTTATTAGCTAGATGGCTTCTTCTCTCTCTTTGAATCTCAATACAAAGTTCTCCTCGATGTTCTTGGAGATCTATTCGATGTAATACTCTATTGCGGTGTGTTTGCCGAGATCTGATGAATTGTGGATTTATGAACTTGATTATCTATGAATATTATTTGGTTCTTCTCTGAATTCTTATATGCATGATTTGATATCTTTGCAAGTCTCTTCGAATTATCGGTTTAGTTTGGCCTACTAGATTGATCTTTCTTGCAATGGGAGAAGTGCTTAGCTTTGGGTTCAATCTTGCGTGTCCTTTCTCAGTGACAGTAGGGGAAGCAAGGCACGTATTGTATTGTTGCCATCGAGGATAAAAAGATGGGGTTTATATCATATTGCTTGAGTTTATCCCTCTACATCATGTCATCTTGCTTAATGCGTTACTCCGTTCTTATGAACTTAATACTCTAGAAGCATGCTGGATAGCGGTCGATGTGTGGAGTAATAGTAGTAGATGCAGAATCGTTTCGGTCTACTTGACACGGACGTGATGCCTATGTTCATGATCATTGCCTTAGATGTCTTCATAATTATGCACTCTTCTATTAATTGCTCGGCAGTAGTTTGTTCACCCACCGTAATACATGCTATCTCAAGAGAAGCCACTAGTGAAACCTATGCCCCCCGGGTCTCTTTTCCATTATATTGAATCAACTTGCCAATTTCTACCGTCATTCCTTTTTATTGCAATCTTTACTTTCCAATCTATACAACAAAAATACCAAAAATATTTACTTTACTATCTTTATTAGATCTCACTTTTGCGAGTGACCATGAAGGGATTGACAACCCCTTTATCATGTTGGTTGCAAGGTTCTTAATTGTTTGTGCAGGTACTAGGTGACTTGTGTGTCGTTTCCTACTGGATTGATACGTTGGTTCTCAAAACTGAGGGAAATACTTATGCTACTTTGCTGCATCACCCTTTCCTCTTCAAGGGAAAACCAACGCATGCTCAAGAGGTAGCATAGTCCACCCTCGGGGCTGAGGGTTTGTACCAGTAGCTATGTGTTTGATCTCTCTCTCTCTCTCTCTCTCTCTCTCTCTTTCTGGATCTATATCATGGGCTTTGTTAATATAGTCGGATAATATGATGTTTCTCCCCTCTATACTCGTGTTATGATGAATTGAATCTTTACCCTTCAAAGTTTTGTCTTGTCGGATAGAATATTCAGAGATGAGAACACATGATATATGTCTGGCAATATGAATACTTGAGGTGACAATGAGGTATCTTATTGATTCACTTGATATGTGTTATGGCATTCAACTCGCAGATTCCCGCCGTGATATTGGGGTAATCTATGCATAGGGGTTGATGCACGTTTTTCTCCGACGAAAACTTTGGGGTCTCTTTATAGTTCCTTGTGTGGATTGAGTATTATGAATATGAATTTTCTTTGGTGTTATTCTAGTACGAACTCTAGGATAGATCGAACGGAAAAAATAGCTTTGTGTTATTTTAGTACCAACTCATGAATAGATCGAACGGAAAGAATGGCTTTGAGGTGGTTTCGTGACCTACAAACAATTCCTATCTTTTGTTCTCCGCTAATAGGAACTCGGGAGTGATTCTTTATTGCACTTTGAGGGATAATCATGTGATCCAACTATGTTAGCATTGTTGAGAGGTTGCACTAGCGAAAATACGGACCCTAGGCCTCATTTTTAAGCATTGCAACACCATTTTTGTACCTATTTACTATTTGCTACCTTCCTGTATTTTATTGTTTGCACTACAAAACTCATATCTACTATCCATATTACACTTTTATCACCATCTCTTCACCGAACTAGTGCACCTATACAATTTGCCATTGTATGGGTGTGTTGGGGACACAAGAGATTTCTTGTATTTGGTTGCATGGTCATTTGAGAGAGACCATCTTCATCCTACATCTCTCACGGATTGATAAACCTTAGGTCATCCAGTTGAGGGAAAATTTCTATGTCCTACAAAACTCTACGCTTGGAGGCCCAACACGTGTCTACAAGAATAAAGTTGCGTAGTAGACATCAATCTCTTTTCTGGCGCCGTTGCCGAGGAGGTTAGGAAAATGACACTCACACTCCGGCAATGAAGCTCTCTTCTGGCGCCGTTGCCGGGGAGGTGAGTGCTTGAAGGTATATCTTTAGATCTTCCAATTGAATCATTTAGTTTCTTGTTTTATCACTAGTTTGGTTTATAAAAGAAAACTACAAAAAATGGAATTAAGGTTCCATCATATTATTGATCATCTTTATAATATCTTTCTTGAAAATGATGGTTCAAAAAATTGTGCTCAATTGGTAGAAGAAGAATTTAATAAAATGATTGGCATGAATGATGAGCATGATTGCAATGTTGTTAGTATGAATTCTTTGAATATCCATGATGCTAATGATATGCAAAACCATAAGCTTGGGGATGCTATGTTTGATGAAGATGATATTTTTAGTCCCCCAAGTTTTGGTGAGAAAATTTCCTATGATGAAAGCATGCCTCCTTGTAGGACCTTGAAGTATGTCTAGAGGGGGGGGGGGGTGATTAGACTACTTGACCAATTAAAAACTTAACCTTTTCCCAATTTTAGACTTTGGCAGATTTTAGCTATCTTTGGACAAGTCAAGCAATCTTCACACAATTCAAGCAAGCATGCAAAGAGTACATGAGCAGCGGAAATTAAAGCATGCAACTTGCAAGAATGTAAAGGGAAGGGTTTGGAGGATTCAAACGCAACTGGATACACGGATTTTTTTGTCGTAGTTCCGATAGGTGGTGCTATCGTACATCCACGTTGATGGAGACTTCAACCCACGAAGGGTAACAGTTGCGCGAGTCCACAGAGGGCTCCACCCACGAAGGGTCCACGAAGAAACAACCTTGTCTATCCCACCATGGCCGTCGCCCACGAAGGACTTGCCTCACTAGCGGTAGATCTTCACGAAGTAGGCGATCTCCTTGCCCTTACACACTCCTTGGTTCAACTCCACAATCTTGTCGGAGGCTCCCAAGTGACACCTAGCCAATCTAGGAAACACCACTCTCCAAGAAGTAACAAATGGTGCGTTGATGATGAACTCCTTGCTCTTGTGCTTCAAATGATAGTCTCCCCAACACTCAACTCTTTCTCATAGGATTTGGATCTGGTGGAAAGAAGATTTGAGTGGAAAGCAACTTGGGGAAGGCTAGAGATCAAGATTCATATGGTAGGAATGGAATATCTTGGCCTCAACACATGAGTAGGTGGTTCTCTCTCAGAAATGGTAAGTTGGAAGTGTAGGTTTGTTCTGATGGCTCTCTCCACAAATGAAGAGGAGGTGGAGGGGTATATATAGCCTCCACACAAAATCTAACCGTTACACACAACTTGCCAAACTCGGTGGGACCGAATTGGTAAACTTGGTCAGACCGATTTAGCAAATCTAGTGACCGTTAGGATTTTCGGTGGGACCGACATGCAACTCGGTAGGACCGATATGGGTTAGGGCATAACGTAATCTCAGTGAGACCGATTACACAAACTCGGTGAGACCAATTTTGCTAATAAGCTAACCAGAGAGTTGGTCAGGTAAACTCGGTGGGACCGATTCGCTCATTTCGGTGAGACCAAAATGTTACGAAAGGGAAACAGGGAGTTTACATTGCAATCTCGGTGGGACTGATCACTCACTTCGGTTAGACCGAAACGTTACGAAGGGAAACAGAGAGATTACAATCCCATCTCGGTGAGACCGAGATCCCTATCGGTGAGACCGATTTGCCTAGGGTTTGTGGCAGTGGCTATGACATTTGAACTCGGTGGCGCCGGATAGAAAGAATCGGTATGGCCGAGTTTGACTTTGGGTTTAGGTCATATGTGGATGTGAGAAAGTAGTTGAGGTTTTTTTGGAGCATATCACTAAGCACTTGAAGCAAGAGGCTCATTAAGCAACACCTCATCCCTCCTTGATAGTATTGGCTTTTCCTATAGACTCAATGTGATCTTGGATCACTAAAATGTAAAATGAAGAGTCTTGAGCTTTTGAGCTTGAGCCAATCCTTTGTCCTTAGTATTTTGAGGGATCCACTTTCATCATCCATGCCATGCCATTCATTGAGCTTTCCTGAAATAATAGTCTTGGAATAGCATTAGCTCAATGAGCTATATGTTGTTATGAATTACCAAAACCACCTAGGGATAGTTGCACTTTCAATTTCCCCCTTTTTGGTAATTGATGACAACATATAGATCAAAGCTTCGACAAATGATAATAAGATTGAAAAACATCATCGCTTTGAGAAGTATGTGATAAGCAAGAGCTCCCCCTAAATTTGTGCATAGTTTAAGATTTGCTTTGGACTGCAAATGCACAAGGAATTAGGCTCATGGGTTACTCTTCCATGTCACATACATCTTGGTGGAGAGCTCAAAATAATAAAGATTGAATACATGCACTCATCACCAAGCAAAGTGAATGATCATATAAGGACAGGTAAGATAATATCATCTAACAAGCATAAGTGTAGCTTATGATCAAACACATGATCATCAATGTCTCACAGATAATAGCATAGTATCTCAAGCAATCAAAAGCAAACAAAGTTTAACCACCAAAGCAAGAGAGAACAAAAAGCAACACACTCTCTCGAAGCCTATGATCTATACATTTTTCTCCCCCTTTGGAAACAAGTTACCAAAAAGTTCATATAAAATGAATAGTACTAGATCGACTCTCAGGCTTGATCTTCAGGTGGTGGTGTAGAGATGGCTCCTTGGATGAAAGCTTCAGTAGATGTGGATGGAGCTGGAGGAGTTGGTGCTGGAGCTGGTTGCACTGGAGCTGTAGGAGCTGTAGACACTGCAACTGATCTCTGAGATCTAGGCACTTTGGCAAATGCATCAGTGGTTGTCTTGCCCTTCCTCTCCTGCGTGTCATCCTGTAGCTGCTCCACAACTGGCTGAATCTCAGTTACTTTGACATCTAGATCATAGAATTTTTGTTTCATGATTCTTTCCAGGCTCTCCTGGTTTTGAGTTAGGGTGGCCAACCCCTTCTCAATCCTCAGAGTTAATGCTATCAAGTAACCAAGCTGCTCCTGCTTGTTCTTCAAAAAGTACTCAGATGCCTCCTCTTGAGTTGGCATCTTGGCAGCCTTCTCTTTTTTTGCTTTCTCCTTCTTCTCTTGATCTTGTACTGATGATGGTTCATTCTCATTCAACACAACTTGATTGTCCTCAAATTCTGGATAGATAGCAAAATGTTCCTTGTCCAGCAAGTATGTGCCTGTGCCCATCTTTGAGTTAATCAACTCCTGAATTTGTGGGGCATATCCACAACTTCTCTTTTGGTCTGCTGCTGTCCTCTTGATAGTTTCAATCATGAGGCTCATGACCTTGAATTTCTGTGGCACATCAAACAAGTGTAGCAAGTTTATAGCATGGCCTCTGATCATGTTGTTGTCACCTGACTTGGGCAATAGAGTATGCCTTAGGATCCAGTTGATCTTTGGGAGTCCTGACAGAAGATAATGAACTGACCCAAACTTATGTGTCTCAACTGCAGCATCTGGGATCTCCTTGTACATATGAGCCATGGTATTGTGATCCATCTTCTTCTTGGCATAGACATCCAAGTCATCCTCACTCTCCTTTGGGGCATTGATCAGATTTTCCCATTCCTCAATGGTTGATTGGTACCTTGTACCTTCAGACATCCAAACTATCCTGCCATCTCGATAGAAATGTGTTGTGGAGTAGAATTGCATAATGATCTCATCATTCCACTTTGTGAGCTTCTGCCCAACAAAGTCTGCAACTCCACAAGCAATGAAACTGTCTTGCACTCCAGGATAGTGTTCTTCATTCTCTTTCATGTAGGTCCAGTCGACCCACCTCATATCACACACTATAGGCTTCTTATCCAACAACACTGTCTCATAGAAATCCTGTTGTTCCTTTGTGTGGAACCTGTAATCAACAGCAGTCCTTCTTCTGATAGCATATGGATCTGACAACCTCCACAGTCTGAGTTCTGCATCCTTTCTTAACTTCATGTTCTCAGCTAGAGGATGAGCATCATTGTGGTCTGGAATCTTTGGCTTTAGCTTCCTCAGGACTTGTCCTGCATCATCTTCCTCAGCAGCAGCTTCAGGCACTGGGGCCTTGTTCTTCTCAGCAGCTGGTATACTCCTGGTATTCCTGTTTGGTGCATTCTTGGTCTTGGGGGCAGGTTTGGGTGCTTCTTTGGGCTTTGATGTAGCAGCCCCTGACTTTATAGCATCACCCATCAGCTTTTGTGCCTCGGGTGCTGGTGCAGCAACCTCTTCTTCCTCTTCCTCAGAGTCTCTCCTCATAGAGGGGTTGCCAAGAACCTTGGCAGTAGTGGTTCTGGCTCTCTTCTTCTTCTTATCTTGACCAGCAGCTTCATCTTCTGACTCAATAGTAAACTTTATGGTTTCTCCAGTGGGAACCTTCTTGAGTTCGGAAGTGGCAATTCTTCTTGCAGGCGCCTCTTTGGGATCAGGCTTTTCAGATACTTGTGTTGATCCTCTGACCTTCAGCATAGGTGTCCTCTTGGCAGGGACCTTCCTGTTGAGTCCAGGCTTTGTGTTCTCTGCTGCGCCATACTCCTTTTTGAGCACTACCTTCTTGGAAGTAGCCTCATCTTGTTCTGCCATATAATCCTCATCCTCAGATTCTAAGGTTCTCTTCTTCCTTGTCCTGGTGGCAACTTTAGGCAAATTGCTTGGGGTGCTCCTGCTGCCATCATCTGAAGTGCTAGAGGGACTAGTGCCCTCACTCATGTGACTGTGCTCTTCTAACTTGTTTTGACTATCACTTTGGTCTAACATGCTGAAATCACTGACTGCTGACCCTGTGAATAGTTATAGATGAGATAGAATGGACGAGCATCGCAAAATGCAGAGATTTTTGTAAAAGAATGATTCAAAAAATTAGTTTTAATTTTCCACAGAAAGCATTTCGGATCAACCGATTTTCAAACTCGGTGATACTGAAGCAGCTTTGGAACCTAAACTAGTGAACTCGGTCAGACCGAGTCACAGTTCGGTGGCACCGAGACTGCTAGGGTTTCACAAGGTTCTAAAATCGGTCACACCGATTAGCAATTCTCGGTCAGACCGAGAGTTACTAGTGCAATGGCGTTAGCCGAATCGGTGGGACCGAGTTTTTCAACTCGGTGGGCCTGAGATGGTTTCGACGGAAACCTAACCCTAAATTTTCAAATCGCATCTATTCTAAGGATTGTTTTGACTGGATAGGAGTGTTTCACTCGTGGCAAGAATCATAATGAACACAATGTGCTGAGAATCAGACGAGGATAGCACTGTGATCGAGTTCATATCCTAGTTCGGCGATGAACTCGTTACGGCGGCAATGGCGGAGAAGAAATCCATTGACGGCGGCGGAGACCAGCGACAGGAGGTGGCTGGCGACGAAGTCGACGATCCGGAGACCTAGCAGGCAGAGCGAGCTATGCGCGGGCGAAGAGGTTTGGAGAAAGTTTTCCAAATTTTTCCCATGTGTGTATATAGCCTGACCTGTCGGTGTGACCAAGTGGAACGACTCGGTGGCACCGAGATGCATAACTGTTGACAGTTACAGCAACTCGGTGTGACCGAAAAGTTCAAATCGGTTGCACCGAGATTGAAAACCTAGATTGACTTAGTGATCTTGGTAGGACCAAAATGGAGGAATCGGTCAGACCGAGAATCACAAAGAAGTTTTGGAAGTTT
Organism: Triticum timopheevii; assembly: GCA_963921465.1. Lineage (NCBI taxonomy): Eukaryota > Viridiplantae > Streptophyta > Magnoliopsida > Poales > Poaceae > Triticum > Triticum timopheevii. The sequence goes on from OY997268.1 coordinate 251,542,289, forward strand.
AAGTCTATGACGAATCGGGGACTCCGAGTGCTCCTCACACAAAGTGGTTCGAATCTGACTTGATAAATTTTGTGATGTAGCATGAATAGAGTTTGAGACGAGAAAAGCATATATAGCTAGAGAAGGTTCTTAGGCATTCTTGTCCATCCACTTGGCCAAATAAAAAGAAGCCAATCAATCAAAGCAACAAGTGGATGTCCTCGAATGAGTAAAATATGCATTCAACATGCTCACACAATAAAATGGCAAATGAAATATGTGGCAAAGCATGCACAACCAAATCTAGCATCTATCAAACAATTGGCGATGACTAGTTCATCTATATATGAGTATATTGACTTAGGAGTCAAATGAGAACATTTGATCATAGGTCATACTCATCGTTAAGCTCAAGTGGGGTTACCACTTTTACATAATGCATTGATGTGTTCACATCATTAGAGTTGCTTTGACTCAATTCATAGAGTTAAGCTCCCCCTAGATGTGAGATCCCCCCTTAGAGGGATGAACTAACCTTGGGTTTTGTCGATGATGACTTCATATAGGTGTTGAAGATGTGGATGCTCAATGTTGATGTAGATCATTTGGAGCAATCCTTTGGAGTGAGTTGCACTTCCAATACCTACATGGGTTAGTCCCACAAGGAACAAACAAGAATATCCATAGACATAGAGTGATGCACACACAAGATGATGTCCATGAAATCATTAGGTTACCTTGTCCCTTGCCTTACCAACATGAGGGTTTGTGACTCCTTGAACTAGTGCAAGATATAGAAGTTGGTTCCACTTGTCCTTGCAATAATGATATGAGTGAAGAATGTTGGCGGAGTCACTCTCAAGAACACTCTAGTTCTTCTTCTTCGGGATCCACGTCATCTTGATGGGGATCCTTGGAGTTGTAGTTGTACTTGATGAAGTAGAACTTGACGTAGTCTTGGGAACCCATTTGACCAAGGCCTTAGGTGCTTCTTCAAATGCATCAATCTCCTCTTGAAGCTTGTCCTTGCCTTTGGTCTTGTGGTCTTGTGGTGGAAGATCATCTTGTGCTTGTGTTCCCTTGAAGGAAGTAGGATCATACTTCTCTTGTTGAGGAACAAACTTCGTCTTGGGGTATTGATCTTCTTCCCACTCAACTCCATTGGCATTGAACTTTCGTTCAAAACCAACACCTTGATTCTTCAGGTGCCTTCCTTGCTTGCGTACAATTTCCTCGAATTGCTTACTCCCGGCAAGACTCTTGTATACACCTTTCTCTATAATTCCCTTCAACAAGCTATTTTCTTGCTCAAGTGTAACTTGGCTAAGAGAATCATTAGTGGAATCAATAGAACTATTAGAAGCAACAATATTGGATTTGGCATTATTATTGTTACTACTAGAGGAAGGATCTTTCTTATACTTGTTACTAGACTTGACTTGAGGCATGTAAGTAGATAAGAGTAAATGCTTGGCAATGTAAGAAGAACTTTTCTTACGGATACCATCATTGATTGCCTTTAAGAACTCATTCTCTTGCTCAAGATTGAGCTTTTCAAAGCGTAACTTCTCATGAGCCCTTAAAAGTTCTCAATGATCTTCGAAGATAGTTTCATGAGCTAACTTAGGAGTGTTTAGTTCTTTAGTTAGGAGCTCAATCTTCTCCTTATCATTGTCATTCGTTTTATCTTGATTAGCATGATGAATTGACGTTTCGTCATAGTATTCATCACTAGAGTTGTCAACGAGTAAATCATCATCACCTAGCAAGTCATCTTCATCACTATTGAAATCAACATACTCGGGGTGTGTTACCTTTGGACCTTTGGCCATGAAGCATCTTCCAATTCCTTCATTTGGTGAATCAAATATGTCGTAGGAGTTGGTTGACACAAGTGCTAGACCGGAAACACCTTCATCTTGAGTATATTCGGAGTCGGAGTGATAGCTTCTCTCAGAGTGATTATCGGAGTCGGAGCCGGATACCCATTCACCAACATGAGCTTGATGTCTTTGTTTTGTGTAGCTCCTTGATGACTTGTCCTTCCTTTCCGAATCCTTGCTTCTCCGTGAGGGTCTTCGTTCATAACGATCATCTCTACTCCTCCTCTCTCTTCGTGGTGATTCTTCTCTTTTACTTCTTCTTTTTGGAGAATCTTCTCTTCTTTTGTAGGGTGCCGTACACTCATTGGAGTAGTGTCCGGGTCTCCCACGATTGTAACAATTGTGCTCTCAACTAGAAGATCTTTTGTCATTGTAGGACCTTGACTTAGAGCTTCTTTCTTTGCTTCTACTCTTGTAGAATTTGTTGAAGTTCTTAACCATTAAGCTCAATTCTTCATTGATGGTTTGTTTCTCACTTGATGATGTGGGGGCTTCACATGAGGCTTTGTAAGCACCACTAGACTTGTTGTCAAGTTCCTCCTTATCCTTGAGTGACATCTCATGAGCAACAATTCTTCCAATGACTTCCGTTGGCTTGAGATCTTTGTAATTTGGCATCATTTGGATCAATGTGCACACGGTATCATACTTTCCATCCAATGCTCTTAGGATCTTCTTGATGATGAATTTGTCGGTCATCTCTTCACTCCCTAAGCCGAAAATCTCATTTGTGATAAGAGCAACCCTAGAGTACATTTCAGCGACACCTTCACCATCCTTCATTTTGAACTTGTCAAGCAGACTTTGGAGCACATCCAACTTGGATTCCTTGACGGAGTCGGTACCTTCATGCATATCAATCAAAGTATCCCAAATTTCCTTTGCATTCTCAAGACAGCTGATTTTGTTGAATTCCTCGGGGCACAATCCATTGAAGAGGATATCACAAGCTTGAGCGTTGTATTGCAGCATCTTCAACTCTTCCGCGCTAGCTTCACGGTTCGGTTCTCTCCCATCAAAGAATTCACCTTGCAAGCCAATACACACAATAGCCCAAATGGCGGGGTTATGTCCAAGAATATGCATTTTCATCTTATGCTTCCAACTAGCAAAATTAGTACCATCAAAGTAAGGACCTCTTGGATGATAATTTCCCTCGCTAGACGCCATACTCTCCTAGGTTGTCAAACCAAGGCTATGACCACCAAAAGCTATGGAAATCAAAGCAAATGGAAACCAATGCTCTGATACCACTTGTAGGACCTTGAAGTATGTCTAGAGGGGGGGTGATTAGACTACTTGACCAATTAGAAACTTAACGTTTTCCCAATTTTAGACTTTGGCAGATTTTAGCTATCTTTGGACAAGTCAAGCAATCTTCACACAATTCAAGCAAGGATGCAAAGAGTATATGAGCAGCAGAAATAAAAGCATGCAACTTGCAAGAATGTGAAGGGAAGGGTTTGGAGGAGTCAAACGCAATTGGAGACACGGATGTTTTTGTCGTGGTTCCGATAGGTGGTGCTATCGTACATCCACGTTGATGGAGACTTCAACCTACGAAGGGTAACGGTTGTGCGAGTCCACGGAGGGCTCCACCCACGAAGGGTCCACGAAGAAGCAACCTTGTCTATCCCACCATGTCCGTCGCCCACGAAGGACTTGCCTCACTAGCGGTAGATCTTCACGAAGTAGGCGATCTCCTTGCCCTTACAAACTCCTTGGTTCAACTCCACAATCTTGTCCGAGGCTCCCAAGTGACACCTAGCCAATCTAGGAGACACCACTCTCCAAGAAGTAACAAATGCTGCATTGATGATGAACTCCTTGCTCTTGCGCTTCAAATGATAGTCTCCCCAACACTCAACTCTCTCTCATAGGATTTGGATCTGGTGGAAAGAAGATTTGAGTGGAAAGCAACTTGGGGAAGGCTAGAGATCAAGATTCATATGGTAGGAATGGAATACCTTGGCCTCAACACATGAGTAGGTGGTTCTCCCTCAGAAATGGTTAGTTGGAAGTGTAGGTTTGTTCTGATGGCTCTCTCCATGAATGAAGAGGAGGTGGAGGGGTATATATAGCCTCCACACAAAATCTAACCGTTACACACAACTTGCCAAACTCGGTGAGACCGAATTGGTAAACTCGGTCGGACCGATTTAGCAAATCTAGTGACCGTTAGGATTTTTGGTGGGACCTACAAGCAACTCGGTAGGACCTATATGGTTAGGGTTAGGTCATAACGTAATCTCGGTGAGACCGATTACACAAACTCGGTGAGACCGATTTTTGTAATAAGCTAACCAGAGAGTTGGTCAGGTAAACTCGGTGGGACATTCGCTCATTTCGGTGAGACTGAAATGTTACGAAAGGGAAACATGGAGTTTGCATTGCAAACTCGGTGGGACCGATCACTCACTTCGGTTAGAACGAAACGTTACGAAGGGAAACAGAGAGATTACAATCCCATCTCGGTGAGACCGAGATCCCTATCGGTGAGACCGATTTGCCTAGGGTTTGTGGCAGTGGCTATGACATTTGAACTCGGTGGCGCCGGATAGAAAGAATCGGTATGGCCGAGTTTGACTTTGGGTTTAGGTCATATGTGGATGTGAGAAAGTGGTTGAGGTTTTTTTGGAGCATATCACTAAGCACTTGAAGCAAGAGGCTCATTAAGCAACACCTGATCCCTCCTTGATAGTATTGGCTTTTCCTATAGACTCAATGTTATCTTGGATCACTAAAATGTAAAATGAAGAGTCTTGAGCTTTTGAGCTTGAGCCAATCCTTTGTCCTTAGTATTTTGAGGGATCCACTTTCATCATCCATGCCATGCCGTTCATTGAGCTTTCCTGAAATAATAGTCTTGGAATAGCATTAGCTCAATGAGCTATATGTTGTTATGAATTACCAAAACCACCTAGGGATAATTGCACTTTCACTCCTATCTATGATGATTATGGTGATGACATGTATGCTATAAAGAATAATCATAACCATGAAACTTGTCATCATGATTTTAACTTTCAATCCCATGATAGTTATTTCGTTGAGTTTTCTCCCACTACTATTCATGAGAATAAAATTTGCTTATGTGGAGAGTAATAAAACTTCTATGCTTGTGGATCATGAAAAGAATGCTTTATATTATAGTTATGTTGTTGAATTCATTCATGATGCTACTGGAAATTATTATGAGAGTGGAACATATGCATCTACATATCTCAATAATACCAAGTTTCCTCTCTATGTGTTGAAGTTTTCGAAGTGATGCATGTTTTGCCTTCCTATGTTAGTTGATTCTTGCTCCCATAATTTGTTTGGTCACAAAATTCCTATGCATAGGAAGTGGGTTAGACTTAAATGTGCTTGTCATGTGATTCATGATGCTCTCTTTATGTTTCAACTTTTATCTTTTATGCGAGCATCATTGAAATCATCATGCCTAGCTAAAAGGCATTAAAGAAAAGCGCTTGTTGGGAGACAACCCAACACTTTTCCCTACTGTTTTTGTGTGTTCACATGATTAGGCTACTGCAGTAATCAAGTTTTATTGCTTTTGTTTCAATAAAGTGCCAACTAAAGCCTTTGGGATCATGTTGGGTGATAGTTGATTTGATCTTGCTGAAAAACAGAGACTCTCACGCTCACGAAAATAGCTCTCATTTTTAATAGAAGAGTGTTTTTGAGTTGATTCTTTTTATAGAAGATTAATATAAAAAGTGCTCATGTGGTCCAATTTTTTTCATAATTTTTGGAGTAGCAGAAGTATGGTTTGAGTACAGATTACTACAAGCTGTTCTGTTTTTGACAGATTCTGTTTTCAATGCATAGTTTGCTTGTTTCCTTGTTTCTGTTGGAATTTAGTCTATTTTGGGACAGCCCAATAACTATTTCAGAAATTCCTAATAAATCCTAGAGGCCTACTTATCCCATTCGTGCAAGGCAAGGGATACTACTTAAGTTTAGTCCCACATTGCTAGTTTAGTGGGAGTTGGACCTCCTTATAAGGGAGGTTCCTTCCCCACTTGTATGAGCATGAGAACAAGAGGGACATCCACGCGCGCTCCTCCTCCGCCGCCCGCCTCGACACGACGTGCCACGGGTTGCAGGAATGAGCCGAGCCAATGTCTAAAGATGAAAAGATTTTTGCGATAGTGGAGTTCGAATGCGAATGGTGCAGCCCTTCGGCTGCTGGCTATTTGCTTCATCTCTGTCCCTTCGTCTTAGAGAGACGCACCAGAACTACTTCCTCCTCTCGCCACTGGTTCCTGAACACTGCGCTGCTACTACGATCTTCCTCATCCCGGCTTGCAGCATGCACCGCAGGTCAGGACAGTAGGCCTCCAAAACCGCACCTCTTTGAGTCCTGTACGGGAGAAGGGTGATAAGGTTTTTGGGGAGCGCTCTGCGCGACTACTGACCTGTTCATCACGAACACCGATGACCAGTTCCCCAACGACGACTACCTCTTCGACGACATGGCTACCGAGGATGTCGACCCCAAGTCAAGTGCCTCTGCTCCTGCTGCTGTCCCATACATGTTCTTGTTTTTCCTATTAGAGGTCCTGCCACAGTTCCTTGTTCTAGTGTTTTCCCTAGACATGTTAGGATCTACTTCATATATGCAACTTGCTCTACTGTCTGCTCTAGATATGTTCGGTTCTAGTTCATATTTGCAGATGTTGTTTTCCTTCTCTTTGTCAGATCGCATGACTTGCTTTATCTCTGCTATTGTAGTCATGCTTTATCTAGTATTTCCATTAATAAAGTCATATGGTAAATTGCTCATATTTCTAACAATCCAAAAACCTTATTATAGGCAATTTACCCCAAGTGGTTTTGCTGCTTCCATGAGACCTCCTATGTTTGAGGGTATCCACTATAAGAGGTGGCGCGTGAGAGCCGTTCTATGGTTTCAAACCATGAGCTGCTATGATGCCACTCTTGGCAAACCTCAAAGAGAGCATGATGCTCAACAGGCACAAGCTTTTCAGAAAATGGATACTCTGTTTAAGACTGCTCTTTTGAGTGTTCTTGGTGAGAACATAGTTGATGCTTATGCGTCAATTGATAATGGAAAAGATATGTGGGACGCACTCGAGGCCAAGTTTGGGGTCTCGGATGCTAGCACTGAGCCGTACATCATGGAGCAATTCTATGATTACAGGATGACTGGAGAACGCTTCGTGGTTGAGCAAGCTCATGAGATGTAGTCATTTGCTAGAGAACTTGAGCACTTCAATTGTATCCTACCGAAAAAGTTTATTGCCGGAGGTATCATCACTAAGCTTCCTCCCACGTGGAGGAACTTTGCTACCTTACTGAAGCATAAGAGGCAGGAGTTTTCCGTTTTGGATCTCATAGGTACTCTTGATGTTGAAGAAAAGGCGAGAGCAAAGGACAACTGTGCTCCAGGTATTGAGGGAGGTTCTAGTGCCAATCTGGTACAGAAGAAAAACTTCCAGCCCCACAAGTTCAAGAACAAGGGCAAGTTTGATGGTAAAGCAAAGTTCGATGGGAAGAACAAGGCTGTACAACACACTAACTTCAATAAGAAGAATGACAAGAAGAAAGGTGTTTGTCATGTGTTTGGAAATCCTGATCATTGGGGTCCTAGTTGCCCTAATCGCTATGACAAGCGTCATCTTGGGAAAGGTGGCAAGACCGCTAATGTTGTCATTGGAGACACTGACATGAAGGATGCTGGGTATGGTATATTTCCCACTATTCTTTCAGTATGTCATTCTCTTAATTGGTTAATTGACACGAGTGCTAATGTGCATGTATGCGGTGATATTTCCATGTTTTCATCTTATCAGACCGCAGGGACTTCCACCATGCTGATGGGCAATGGTTCAAGTGCTTCTGTTAGTGGTGTTGGCACGGTTGACCTGAAGTTTACTTCAGGGAAGATCGTGCGGCTGAAGAACGTGCATTATGCCCCCTCCGTCAATACAAATCTTGTTAGCGGATCTCTTCTGTGTAGGGATGGCTACAAGCTTGCCTTCGTGTCGAATAAATTTGTAATATCCTGTAACATCCCAAAATTCTAAATTTTGGAATGTTATACTAAATAGATAGATTTGATTGATTGTTTGATTGTTTGTGTAAAACTGAGTGAAATTCGATTTTTTTTAAAGTTAAATGAGAGGGAATAAAATGACTTTCCCAAAACTTTCACCTGGCTTTTATGAGCTCCTTTAATTCAAATTCTTTTCATCACAAAACCCTGGAGAGAAGATAACATGACATCTTCCATTTTTAAAATAAATGAAAAGGGATTTGAGAAGATTTGAATCTTATTTGGAAATATTTCAAATTCAGAAACTTTAAGCAACTCAATGATTTTCACGAGAGAAGATAATATGACTTCTTCGAAATATATGAAATATGAGTTGGAAGTTTTAAAAGAATTAAATTCAAAGTCCTTTTTAATTTATTTTCAATATTGGAGTTAATTGGGTTTTATTCAAATTATTTTTCTCCAAAAATAAAATATATGAAAATTAGGGTAAAATGATTCCCTACAATAGAAAATTGGAGAGGAATAAATTTGAAATCATTTTGGTATTTTTTAAAATGATTTTTATTGGATTTTATTAGAGCAGTAGCACTCTTTGATTTATTTAAATTTCTCTGGAGTTTATTTGGAGGTAGAATAATGTTCATGTTGTAGAAAATCTTTTTCTCCAAAATTTTGATATATTATATGCCTATATTATATTTTAGTTTATTTAGTTTTATTTCTTTTTCTGTAGAAGATAAATGTTTTTTTTAAAAAATCTTCTCCTCTCGCAGACTGGGCCAGCCCAGCTCCCAGCCAGGCCGTGGCCCAGCCAAGCGCGCCCGCGCCCGTCCCCGAGCTCCCGCCGCAGTCCGCCTGCCGCACGGCATCGCCGCCGCCGTGACTGCGTCGGGCACGCCTCCCCTTTCCCCTCGCCCACGCCATCGCCGCCCCTCCCCGTCTATAAAGCCGCCGCTGCCTCTCCTCTCCTCTCCACATCGCATCGCAGCCGCCGCCGCACTTGTCGGAATCCGCCGCCGCCGCCGAGATCTGCTTGCCGCTGCCGCACCGTCCCATCGCCGTGGACCACCGCCGACAGCGCCATCCTCCTCGCATCGCCTCGCCGCCCCTCCCCGACGTCTCCTCCGTCCTCTACGACCGCCGGAACTCCGCCCTCGAGTGGATCCAAGCCGCCGCCGCCATCCTTTTCCTCGCCGCCAACGACCCCGCTAGGGTAACCGCCGCCCTCCCCTCGCCGTTGGATCTGGATCCAACGATCCAGATCTTTCTCTCGTTTTTTTTCATTTTTAGCGAGCGTTCGCTAGGTTAGCTTCTGTAATGAACGCGTTCATCGTTTATGCTTTTAAAACGGACGTTCGTCCGATAGTTTTCTGTCACGTAGCCAGGGACCCAGATATAATTATATTTTCTTACAGATTAGTCCCTGTTCTTAAAACGATCACAACTTTTTGCTCGTTAGTCAGAATTAGGCGAAACCAACGCCCACTTCTTCGTTATGATCCCCTCTATCCAGATAAACTAATTAAACATATTTTTGAACGTTTAAAATTTGAATTCAAACCATTTAGTATTTGAACTTTGTTTGATCGTAACTTGAGTTTCGTAACTCCGATTTGAGTGATTCTTTTTGCAACTCGAAGCTCTTGACCTAAATTTTTTGATAAGGCCAAATTCACATAATTTTGGTACTGTTAGAAATTGTTTTATGTTGCAAGAGTTGTTTGCTTGTTTTCAAAGTTTTCGGAGTTCTTTTCTTCGATTCTTTTGAGTGATTGCTTATGTGTGGTTACCATTGCCTGCTTACGATAGATTGAACGGAGTGTGACGAGTAAAACTATCAAGAATTTTGAGTGCGAAGCATCATCATCAATAGTACAGGCAAGTTCACACTTTGATCATATCTCTTTACTACCCAGTTTTATTGCATTAGATAAATCCTCAAACAATTGCATGGTTAGGATATGATTAATATGTGGGTTTTGGGAAGTAGTTGAGGCAGTACCTATTACCTGTTTATTATCAAACCCTTGGGAGTTACTTCTACGTTGCTTATATTGCTATGCTATACTCGTAGACGTGGATTGGGTTTGAGTGTATCCATGACCGATGTGAGATTGTTAATTAATGGTTCAACTTAAGGTGGAAACTTTAATACACATCTGGGTGGATTGAGGCACCTGGGGAATCCAGTGTTTCCTGTTTTTTGGAAGTCCCGGGGTTTCGTGTGATTTCCCTATGGACCGCCACCTAGGCTCAAAAGGATCATAAGATTATTCATGCTAGAAACTTCCGTGTGCAGCCACAAGCTATTATGGGCTCTAGCATAGTTGAGTATGTTGCGTGACCTCTTTCAGTGGTAGGCTAGCAGATGTAGGGGATGTAGGTTGGTACTGTCTACCCAGAGTAAAGAGTTAATGCTTCAGAAAGACTGTGTCTCGGTCATCCGTTTCTCAAACATCATGAAGTGCGAGAAATTCAACGGAGGAGGTCAAGTCTTGTGGGGAAAGTGCGCAAACCTCTGCAGAGTGTATAACCTAATCATGGTTAGCTGTGTCCCCGGTTATGGACAATCTTGAGTATCTGGTTCTTGGATTATCATGTTGATCTCATCACTTTACTTAATTAATTTGTTGGGTTGTTAACTTTTAATTGGGATTGAGTTGGAGGGACCTTCTCAATAATTTTTCAACCAACTTGGTAGTTAAATAAAATTTTATTCCTTTGTTGTAGGGAAAAGCTGGCTTTATGCAAAAATAAACTTAGAGCTTTCCACCAGCCAAATATGCATGTAGTGATAGCTATTGTTCATCATTTATCCTATGGTGTGAATTTGCCAGTACATTCAATGTACTGACCTACATGGCTGCAACGTCTCATGTTGTAGGATTTCTTACGACGAGTAAGTGATACTTTAGGGTTACAATTTCTACACTCAACTTTGCCGTTGGTGTTGATGGGAATCCACAATCTTGTTACTTCCGCTTTATGGATTGAGGTAATAGTATTTATGTTACTTTATACATGTGATTTACCTCTATTATAAATCCTCGAGTACTGTGTGTCAGCATACCGATCCAGGGATGAAACTTAAGCACAGAGAGTTGACCGTTTGAGGTCGGGTCGCTACAAGATGGTATCAGAGCACATGTTGACTGTAGGACATGACCCTAGAAACTGGCAAGCCCATAGGAAAGATTTTCTCTACTACTTCATTTTCAAAAAGATCTCTTACCTCTCTTCTCTTCTGAGCTTATTCAAATATTCCCTTTTAGTTAGACTATACCCTTTTCCCTTTTGACCACATGAAGATACGACTAATGAAACCACTCCAAGAAGTACAAGATATTGGAGAACTAAGACCACTTTGGAATAAAGAGGATTTTTACCATGCATTACAAGGATGGAAACTACAATGGTTGAAGACTCCGAAGACTAGGAGAATTTGAAGGCTTTGAAGAATTTCCAAATTTGTATGACCTAGGAAGGCACCCCTTATGGAACTTGGCAGACTATGGAAGCTGTCAATACCCGAGATCAAGGTGTGTCAGAGAAAGACTGGAACATGGAGCGTAAAACTCAAAGTTTTGTCAAGAAAACCCTAAGGCAGGAGATATCAACTATGGAATGATAGCTCATGGAAATGACAAGAGCAGAAACACGGCTATCCATGATGTTATTGCCCGCTTATGCTATTGTCACTATGCTGAGTTAAGCATGCAGATGCATGGAAGGATTGGATGGTAGAAGGCTGATGGAGCACCTATCAGCAAAGGATGCAGTTTAACCTTAGCTGGTATATCGCCAGGATCTGGAGTATTACATCAGGAAGTTTAAGATGGACCTTCGGGAAGCCGTATTTGACAAGGAAGCAGTTCGTGAAGAACTCATGACCCAGAAGCTGAAAGTAGCCAAGCTGGAGGAGCAAAACTTTGAGATACCAGAGATTCGTCAGGAACTGAAGGGAAGTAGGACCATGGTTCATGCCAACGATGTTAAAACCCAGAAGTTTGGAACGCAACTCCAGAATATTAAAGGACGTCATGAGAGACTTCACGTCAACAGAGATGATCTGGCAAAAGAACTTTAGAAGGTCTAGTACGATCAGAAGAAGCCATTGAAGACATGAACAAGACTTGAAGAGTTTGGCGATTTTGAAGATTTATTGACCTTTAGAAGACCAAACCCCTATTACACCTACGTTAGATGCGATGTTTGTGAGCTGTCATTTGTTTGTTGTTTTTCCGACAGCCAGAAATAAAATCCATCTTTTTCAAAACTATTGTTTGTATTGTGTGTATCCCTCCCTATCCCTCTTATCTCACCCCAAAACCCCTAGACCCAATAGAGGATGAATGGAGATGAGCTCAAATTATCTAGACCGATGAGTCAATTGGAGACGGACCGATGGATTCAGAACATGGAGGATCACATGAAGAATAACCCTATAGCCGGAAAGGATATGGCCCAGCATGCTCTTCAATGCTTTGAAAGAGGTGCTGCTACTTGGTGGAGGATGTACCAAAACATCAATGGATGGCAAGGAGTAACCACTTGGAAGCAATTTAAGTTGACTTTGCTAAAGTCTCGTCTTGTGTCCTCGAATTTGAAGCCTTATGGAAAGGATATGAAGAAACTCCGTGCATGCAAGCTTTGTGGAGAAATAGGACACAACCATAAAGAACACAAGGATGAATGTCCTAATTGTGAAGGAAGTCACCCAACTGAAGAATGCCCAACTAGGCAGATTACTTGTTTCTTGTGTGAAGGGACTACCCACTACCCTGCTCAGTGTCACATTTACCCCATGGTACAAAGAACCATCCAGTAGAAGAAAGAAACAATGAGAGGAGCCCTCATGGAAATTTTAGAAGAACCTATGATGAAGGAAGAGGTGGAGGACACACCCGAAGAAAACCCAATTAAACCCTGCACCAAGTCTTGCTACTCATGTGGAGAAGAGGGACACCTCTCCCAAAATTGTCTGAATGGGGATCTAATAGAATTCCCGACAGAGGAAGTAGAGTATGATCCTTAGGAAATAGAAGCCCAGATTGGAATGGAAAAGTCCAGGAAGAGAAGAAGATTGGATTTCAGGAAGGACCTGAGTCATATCACCTATTTTAGGTTCAAGGAGTCAGAGCACTACTTCAGCGGTTGCCCAAAAAGGAAAGCTCGAGACTTGTCAGAAGTGATATGTTTCCACTGTAATGAAGTAGGGCATTTTGCCAGGGATTGTCCCATGGAGAAGGAGGCTTGTGCTAATTAGTTGAGTATGTGAGAAGTATAGTAGAAGTAGTGAGAACATTTTATTATTATTGAGGTGTTGAGTTGAGGCCTGTAATGGAAATACAGGAGATTGTAGTAATTGGAGAATCAATAAAGTTATCATCGTGGGTACTGATTTGGATTTTATGAGTTGTTACTCTATGAAGAAAGATTTTGACCATTTTCGAGGATATGAGAAATATGGTCTATGGATGAGATTGGAGCATTTTAAGGGTGGTAGTACCCTGTGAGGAGATTTGACCCCTAGAAAGGATAATGATATTCCACAGAGTAGATTTCGGACTAAACAAGCATGAGTTTTATCTCGATATGTTGGATACCCCCAAGAGCATGAAGGAAAGAAGTATTATTGGATATAAAGGAGGTATGATGTTGGAAATATGGAGCAATTGTAACTCTATGACGAGTCGGAGTAATCATGTCTTAGTTTGGTACAAATAGAAGGAAGGACGACAATACAATTGGATGGATTTAAGAATGCCAGGAAGCTGGATGTTGGAATAATGATCGGTTGCCCCGATGATGAGTTCAAGGATTACAAGTGATGAGATGGGCCATAACCCACAGGCCCCAGGACCTGCCAAGAAGCAAGCACACTCTTGCTGAAGGAGAAACCCTGGAAGAAGTTACGATTTTATCGACAGACGATCTTATAGGAGTTACGAAAAACCTGAGAGATGTGAAGAAACGATAGATGTTTGTTTGGCTTGCAGAATCAATGGATTTATCCGAACTTAGTTCGGCGACAAGAGAAATTCTGCAATGCTTGTGAGGATGACCGAGTGTTAGAATGCGAGATTTGCTAAACCATATACAAGATAATGATTTGGGTGCGGGATGGATTGATCACCATACCGACTTACTCTCATTATTCGCCTTGCTATATGGGATGGTAAATCTGAGTGACTTACCTATAGTAGAGAGATGACGATCAAAACCTTATTTAAACCTTAGAATGGTATAAGTATTTTTCCCTTGTAAAAGGCAGTTGTTGCCAATCGTAGGACATACGGTGAGGCTCAACCTAGACCCATTTCCTGCAGGAGAAACCATAAATGGTTGAGCACCATGAGATATCGATAGTTGTTTAGTATTGGCACCAGACCCGTCAGCTAAGAAGACCCAGTCATGGAAGAACCTTACCAAGATAAAAGGACAGAATAATTAAGGAAAAAAGGTTATGCCACCACCGGAAGAGCCCAGAGAAGGAATTATCCTGAAGATCTGAAAAGATCGACACTATCAACAATAAGGATGGAGTGTATGAGCTTTGATGGAACCGTAACCATGCTTCCAAGGGTGGTAGCACCCTAGACCCCAGTGATGATCGATGGATTTTGAGAAGACCCGACCCTAACCTATTTTCTTGCTAGCCTCTCCGAATCTCGAGGACGAGATTCATTTTAAGGGTGGTAGGTTTGTAACATCCCAAAATTCTAAATTTTGGAATGTTATAATAAATAGATAGATTTGATTGATTGTTTGATTGTTTGTGTGAAACTGGGTAAAATTCGAAACATTTTGAAAGTTAAATGAGAGGGAATAAAATGACTTTCCCAAAACTTTCACCAGGGTTTTATGAGCTCCTTTAATTCAAATTCTTTTCATCACAAAACCCTGGAGAGAAGATAACACGACTTCTTCCATTTTTAAAATAAATGAGAAGGGATTTGAAAAGATTTGAATCTTATTTGGAAATATTTCAAATTCAGAAACTTTAAGCAACTCAATGATTGTTACGAGAGAAGATAATATGACTTCTTCGAAATATATGAAATATGAGTTGGAAGTTTTAAAAGAATTAAATTCAAAGTCCTTTTGAATTTATTTTCAATATTGGAGTTAATTGGGTTTTATTCAAATTATTTTTCTCCAAAAATAAAATATATGGAAATTAGGGTAAAATGATTCCCTACAATAGAGAATTGGAGAGAAATAAATTTGAAATCATTTTGGTATTTTTTAAAATGATTTTTATTCGATTTTATTAGAGTAGTAGCACTCTTTGATTTATTTAAATTTCTGTGGAGTTTATTTGGAGGTAGAATAATGTTCATGTTGTAGAAAATCTATTTATGCAAATTTTGATATATTATATGCCTATATTATTTTTAGTTTATTTAGTTTTATTTCTTTTTCTGTAGAACATAAATGTTTTTTAAAAAAAATCTTCTCCTCTCGCGGACTGGGCCGGCCCAGCTCCCAGCCAGGCCGCGGCCCAGCCTAGCGCGCCTGCGCCCGTCCCCGAGCTCCAGTCCACCTGCCGCACGGCGTCGCCGCCGCCGTGACCGCGTCGGGCTCGCCTCCACTTGCCCACGCCCATGCCATCGCCGCCCCTCCCCGCCTATAAAGCCGCCGCCGCCTCTCTTCTCCTCTCCGCATCGCATCGCAGCCGCCGCGGCACTCGTCGGAATCCGCCGCCGCCGGCGAGATCCGCTTGCCGCTGCCGCACCGTCCCGTCGCCGTGGACCACCGCCGACAGCACCATCCTCCTCGCATCTCTGCGCCGCCCCTCCCCGACGTCTCCGCCGTCCTCTACGACCGCCGGAATGCCGCCCCCGAGTGGATCCGAGCCGCCGCCGCCGCCGTCCTTTTCCTCGCCGCCGCTGACCCGCCGCTGGGGTAACCGCCGCCCTCCCCTCGCCGTTGGATCTGGATCCAACGATCCAGATCTTTCTCTCATTTTTTTTTGTTTTTTAGCTAGCGTTCACTAGGTTAGCTTCTGTAGTGAACGCGTTCATCGTTTATGCTTTTAAAACGGATGTTCGTCCGATAGTTTTCTATCACGTAGTCAGGGACCCAGATATAATTATATTTTCTTACAGATTAGTCCCTGTTTTAAAACGATTAAAACTTTTTGATCATTAGTCAGAATTAGGCGAAACCAACGCCCACTTCTTCGTTATGATCCCCTCTATCCAGATAAACTACTTAAACATATTTTTGAAAGTTTAAAATTTGAATTCAAACCTTTTAGTATTTGAACTTCGTTTGATTGTAACTTGAGTTTTGTAACTCCGATTTGAGTGATTCTTTTTGCAACTCGAAGCTCTTGACCTAAACTTTCTGATAAGGCCAAATTCACATAATTTTGGTACTGTTAGAAATTGTTTTATGTTGCAAGATTTGTTTGCTTGTTTTTAAAGTCTTCCGAGTTCTTTTCTTCGATTCTTTTGAGTGATTGCTTATGTGTGGTTACCATTGCCTGCTTACGATAGATTGAACGGAGTGTGATGAGTAAACCTATCAAGAATTTTGAGTGTGAAGCATCATCATCAACAGTACAGGCAAGTTCACACTTTGATCATATCTCTTTACTACCCAATTTTATCGCATTAGATAAATCCTCAAATAATTGCATGGTTAGGATCTGATTAATATGTGGGTTTTGGGAAGTAGTTGAGGTAGTACCTATTACCTGTTTATTATCAAACCCTTGGGAGTTACTTCTACGTTGCTTATATTGCTATGCTATGCTCATAGACGTGGATTGGGTTTGAGTGTATCCATGATTGATGTGAGATTGTTAATTAATGGTTCAACTTAAGGTGGCAACTTTAATACACATGGGTGGATTGAGGCACGTGGGGAATCCAGTGTTGCCTGTTTTTTTGGAAATCCCGGGGTTCCGTGTGATTTTCCTATGGACCGCCACCCAGGCTCAAAGGGATCATAAGATTATTCATGCTAGAAACTTCCGTGTGCAGCCACAAGCTATTATGGGCTCTAGCATAGTTGAGTATGTTGCGTGACCTCTTTCAGTGGTAGGCTAGCAGATGTAGGGGATGTAGGTTGGTACTGCCTACCCAGAGTAAAGAGTTAATGCTTCAGGAAGACTGTGTCTCGGTCATCGGTTTCTCAAACATCATGAAGTGCGAGAAATTCAACGGAGGAGGTCGAGTCTTGTGGGGAAAGTGCGCAAACCTCTACAGAGTGTGTAAACTAATTATGGTTAGCCGTGTCCCCGGTTATGGACAATCTTGAGTATATGGTTCTTGGATTATCATGTTGATCTCATCACTTTACTTAATTAATTTGTTTGGTTGTTAACTTTTAATTGGGATTGAGTTGGAGGAACCTTATCAATAATTTTTCAACCAACTTGGTAGTTAAATAAAATTTTATTCCTTTGTTGTAGGGAAAAACTAGCTTTATGCAAAAATAAACTTAGAGCTTTCCCCCAGCCAAATATGCATGTAGTGATAGCTATTGTTCATCATTTATCCTATGGTGTGAATTTGCCAGCACATTCAATGTACTGACCTACATGGCTGCAACGTCTCATGTTGTAGGATTTCTTATGACGAGTAAGTGATACGTTAGGGTTACGATTTCTACACTCAACTTTGCCGTTGGTGTTGATGGGAATCCACAATCTTGTTACTTCTGCTTTATGGATTGAGGTAATAGTATTTATGTTACTTTATAAATGTGATTTACCTCTATTATAAATCCTCGAGTACTGTGTGTGTCAGCATACTGATCTAGGCATGACACTTAAGCATAGAAACTTGACCGTTTGAGGTCGGGTCGCTACATATCCTAGTATGGAACCTTTGTTGGTAAAGGCTATGAGTCAGGAGGCCTGTTTCGTTTATCCTTATCAGACGTATGTAATAAAGTTCTTAATCATGTGTGCAATAATAGTGAATCAAATGTGTGGCATTCACGTCTCTGTCATGTTAACTTTGGTTGCATGTGGCGACTAGCGAAGTTAAACTTAATCCCTAATTTCACCACTGTCAAGGGATCTAAGTGTCAAGTGTGTGTGCAAGCTAAGCAACCTCATAAGTCTCATGTGACTGCCGAAACGAGAAATCTTGAACCACTAGAGCTTATCCATTCAGATCTATGTGAAATGAATGGTGTTTTGACAAAAGGTGGAAAGAAGTATTTTATGACGTTAATTGATGACTCCACTAGATACTATCATGTGTTTCTTCTGAAATCTAAGGATGAGGCTTTGAACTATTTCAGGATCTATAAAGTTGACGCGGAAAACCAACTTGATCGAAAGATTAAGAGGCTTAGGTCCGATCGTGGTGGAGAGTATTTCTCAAATGAACTTGACTCTTTTTGTGCGGAACATGGTATAATCCATGAGAGGACACCTCCCTATTCACCTCAGTCAAATGGGGTAGCTGAAAGAAAGAACCACACTCTAACTGATTTGGTTAATGCCATGTTAGACACATCGGGTCTCTCCAAGGCATGGTGGGGGCAGGCGATATTAACTGCATGTCATGTCCTAGACCGAGTACCTACAAAGAACAAAGAGATAACTCCATTCAAGGAATTGGAGAAGAAAAGGTTAAAGCTCTCTTATCTACGAACCTGGGGTTGTTTGGCGAAAGTCAATGTGCCAATTCCAAAGAAGCGCAAGCTTGGACGAAAGACCATGGATTGGGTTTTCTTGGGATATGCTTTTCATAGCATTGGATATAGATTCTTGGTTGTAAAATCTGAGGTACCTGACATGCATGTCGGTACGATCATCGAGTCGAATGATGTGACTTTCTTTGAAGATATCTTCCCATGAAGGATATGGCTACCTCATCTAATCAGGAGATGCCCAGTTCATCGACTCAGGAACCAGTTACAAGTATTGAACCTGCCATTTTGATGGAACACTTCGAAAGTCCCGTGGAGGAGAACAATGAAGTTCCTACTAGGAGCAAGATCCAGAGGACTGCAATGTCCTTTGGTGATGATTTTCTTGTGTATCTCATAGATGACACTCCCAGTTCTATTTCAGAGGCCTATGCATCTGAAGATGCTGTCTTCTAGAAGGAAGCGGTCAGTACTAAGACAGATTCCATCTTGGCAAATGAAACTTGGGAGATAACTGATCGTCCTTATGGGTGCAAACCTATAGGGTGCAAATGGGTATTCAAGAAGAAGCTTAGGCCTGATGGTACTATCGAAAAGTATAAGGCACGGCTCGTGGCTAAGGGATATACTCAAAAGGAAGGTGAAGACTTCTTTGATACTTACTCACCTGTGGCGCGATTTTCCACTATTCGAGCACTACTTTCACTGGCTGCCTCACATGGTCTTCTCGTTCATCAAATGGATGTTAAGACTACTTTCCTAAATGGAGAGTTGGACGAGGAAATTTATATGGAACAACTAGATGGGTTTGTAGTAGATGGTCAGGAAGAAAAAGTGTGCAAGTTGCTGAAGTCTTTGTATGGACTTAAGCAAGCACCCAAGCAGTGGCATGAGAGGTTTGAAAGAACTTTAACAGCCGCATGCTTTGTTGTAAATGAAGCTGATAAATGTGTGTACTATCGCCATGGTGGGGGCGAGGGAGTTATCCTTTGCTTGTATGTTGATAACATACCGATTTTCAGAACAAATCTGAAGGTTATTAAGAAGCTCAAGGATTTCCTATCTCGTTGCTTTGAGATGAAGAATTTAGGAGTGGCTGATGTCATTCTGAACATCAAGTTGTTGAGAGACGATGATGGTGGGATTACATTGCTTCAATCTCACTATGTGGAAAAGATCTTGAGTCGCTTTGGCTACAGTGACTGTAAGCCCTCTCCAACACCATATGATGGTAGTGTGTTGCTTCGAAGGAATCAAAGAATTTCTAGAGACCAATTGAAATATTCTTGGATTATTGGCTCTCTTATCTATTTAACCAGTGCTACAAGACCTGACATCTCTTTTGCTGTTAGCAAACTGAGCTGGTTTGTCTCGAAACCAGAAGATGTGCATTGGAAAGCTCTAGAGAGAGTTTGCATTATTTGAAAGGCACTGCAAATTATGGAATTCACTACACTGGGCACCCAAAGGTTCTTGAAGGGTATAGTGACTCAAACTGGATCTCATATTCTGATGAGATAAAGGCCACGAGCGGATATGTATTCACTCATGGAGGTGGCGCTGTTTCTTGGAAGTCTTGCAAGCAGACCATCTTAACGAGGTCAACAATGGAAGCAGAACTCACAACACTAGATACAGCTACTGTCAAAGCAGATTGGCTTCACTGGTCTTGAATGACTTGCCGGTTGTTGAAAAACCTGTAGCCGGAATCCTTATGAACTGCGACAATCAAACTGTGATCACGAAAGTGAGCAGCTCAAAGGATAACATGAAGTCATCCAGACACATTCAGAGAAGGTTAAAGTCTGGCAAAAAAATGAGAAACTCCGGAGTTATTGCATTGGATTATATCCAAACGTCTAAAAATCTGGCAGATCCTTTTACTAAGGGTCTATCACGTAATGTGATAGATAATGCATCAAGGGAGATGGGTATGAGACCCACAATATGAGTTGTTAACAGTGGTAACCTATTCTTTGTGATCGAAGATCCGGTGAATTAGATGTGGAAGACAAGCTGTTGATCAATTGAGAGGAGAGTATCATTACTATTAACAATACCACTCCATGAAGATGCAATACTCTCCTAATCTGCATGGCAGGTTGATGTATATCTTAATGTGTTCTAAGTGGCTCTTTAAGCAGAGATGTTTTCCTGCAGAACATCTTTTAAAGAACACACCTATATGAGTTTGATTGCGAAATTTCGCAATATATGAGAGTAGGGTTCTCTCTAGTAAATTCATGAAAGGTCTCGGAGTATGACGCATAAGCTCCACCCGCGGGGAAGACCCACGGTAGCCCAGTATCGGTCAAAGCTTTGTGTTAAGCTAGATTCGCAGAAAACTTGCAGTTCAAGGCCCAGTCCACTGTTCAAGTTTCTTACTAGTGTAGCACAGAGTTCTAGGTGGAAGTTCAACTTAACAGTCTCCACAACAGTATTGGTATATAAAATAGTGTTTTGGATCCAAAGGAAATTCTTGTGTGCCTCTGGGATCTGGTGGGGGATTGCCGGAATTTAGTCTATTTTGGGACAACCCAATAACTATTTCAGAAATTCCTAATAAATCCTAGAGGCCCACTTTTGCAAGGCAAGGGATACTACTAAAGTTTAGTCCCACATTGCTAGTTTAGTGGGAGTTGGACCTCAAAATAAGGGGGGGTCTTTCCCCACTTGTATGAGCATGAGAACAAGAGGGATGACATCCATGCGCGCTCCTCCTCCGCCGCCTGCCTTGCCACGCCTCGTCACGACGCGCCGCGGGTTGTGGGAATGAGCCGAGCCAATGTCTAAATCTTTGCCACGCACTACGGGTATACGAAAGGTCACACGGAAGCTGAAAAGATTTTTGCGATAGTGGAGTTCGAATGCGAATGGTGCAGCCCTTCGGCTGCTGGCTATTCACTTCATCTCCGTCTCTTTGTTTCGCCTCCCATTGCTGCCCTCTCGCCTCCTTCTCTTGTGCCTATAAAAGGAAGGTCGCTCCTCTCAGAGAGACTCACCAGAACTACTTCTTCCTCTCGCGACTGGTTCCTGAACACTACGCTACTGCTACGATCTTCCTCATCCCGGCTTGCGGCATGCACCGCATGTCGGGACAGTAGGCCTCCGAAACTGCACCTCTTTGAGTCCTGTACCAGAGAAGGGTGATAAGGTTTTTGGGGAGTGCTCTGCGTGACTACTAACCTGTTCATCACGGACACCGACGACCACTTCCCCAACGACGACTTCTTCCCCGACGTTGACAACCTCTTCAACGACATGGCTACCGAGGATGTCGAGCCCAAGTCCAGTGCCTCTGCTCCTGCTGCTGTCCCGTACGTGTTCTTGTTTTTCCTGTTAGAGGTCCTGCCACAGTTCCTTGTTCTGGTGTTTTCCCTAGACATGTTAGGCTCTACTTCATACATGCAACTTGCTCTACTGTCTGCTCTAGAGATGTTCGATTATAATTCATATTTGCAGATGTTATTTTCCTTCTCTTTGTCAGATCACATGACTTGCTTTATCTCTGCTATTTTAGTCATGCTTTATCTAGTATTTCCATTAATAAAATCATGTGGTAAATTGCTTATATTTCCAACAGTTTCTATGGCTTATATTGCTCAATATAAATTGTAGAAATGATATGCTACAGTAGGAATTGTGTGGAAACAATTATGAATCTTGTTTTTGACAGTACCAAAAGTGAAATGGTTTGCTCTTTATCATACTAACCTATCTCACAAAGTTCCGTTAAGTTTTGTGTGATTGAAGTTTTTAAGTTTTGGGTGAGATGTCGATATGAGGAGAATAAGGAGTGACAAGACCCTAAGGTTGGGGATGCGCAAGGCACCCCAAGGTAATATTCAAGGAAGATCCAAGCAACTAAGCTTGGGGATACCCCGGATGGCATCCCCTCTTTCGTCTCCAACATTATCGGTAACCTCACTTGGAGCTATGTTTTCATTCGTCACATGATATGTGTTTTGCTTGGAGCATCAATTTATTTTGTTAGGATTTTCTTGCTTTTATTCAGAATAATGTTTTGCATCTTTTATTTGAATAAAAGTGGAAATGATAACCTTTGCCATGCTTATTTTGCAAGTATACTTGTTGCTGTTTAAAAACAGAAATTTTACAGCCGTTGCAAAAATTCCCTAGAAAAGCTAGAATGCGATAAATTGATGAAACTTTTTGCAAAATAAGCTCTGATGAATTTTCTACAGTGTGGTATTTTTCTCATAATCTTTAGAGTTAGGGAAGTATGATGAATCTTGCATTCTTTACATACTGTACTGTTTTGGCAGATTGCTGTTATGTTTGCATTGTTTGCATATGGTTGCTTGTTTAATGATATGCAGATGCATTTAGTATGCAATGCTGAATAATAATTTTAGTAATTTGCTACAGTAGATAATGATAAGGTTTTGCATTGATTTATACTAACTTATCTCATGAGTTCTTGTTGAGTTTTGTGTGGATGAAGTTTTTGAGATTTAGGGAAACCGTAACATAAGAGGAATGAAGGAGACACAAAAGCTCAATCTTGGCGATGCTCAAGGCATCCCAAGCTAATATTCCAAGAAGTCTCAAGCATCTAAGCTTGGGTATGCCCTGGTATGCATCCCACCTTTCTTCCTCAACAATTATCGGTTAGTATCGGTTGAGCCTAAGTTTTTGCTTCTTCACATGATGTGTGCTATTCTTGGAATGTCATTTTGTTTTGTTTTTCTTGATGTTTTAATAAAATAATGATATCTGAAAGTTTTAAATAAAAGAGAGTCCTCAAATAGCTACCCATTTACATAACTACTCACTTGATCTTCACTTATATCTTTTTGGAGTAGCTTGTCATTTACTCTTGTGCTTCACTTATATACTATGAGTAAATTGTTGAATGAATTGAATATCATGAAGTTGAAATTACATGTTCATATCATGTATAATAGTGGCTTCACATTGGGTTTAGAAAGTGAAAGCGTTTGAAGCTTGACAATCACAATTCAGGGTGGACGGCACGAGCGGTCTTTAGGACCGGCTCGTGGCCCGCTCGGTCCGGCCAGGCTCGGTCCTGGCCCGGCATGAAATCCAGCCGGTCCGGGCCCTGCAAACGGGACCGAAAATCCCTCGGTCCGGTCCGGTTAAAGCTCGGTCCGACCGAGCGGACCGGCGAATACGAGCTGTGGCATGGCGAGAGCATGGCAGGGGCATGTCGGGACGAGGCGGGGGCGTGGCGGGGGCGTGCCCAGGGCGTGCTAGGGGCGTGGCGGGGGCGTGTCGACGTCGTGGCAGGCGCGTGGCGAGCACGTGGCCGGAGCTGCGTGGTGGGCGCGTCGGTCGTGCACTGGTCAGCGCCGCCGTTGTTCATCCGCGCGGCCACCGGCCTCCCTGACGCTGGCAAGCATGTCTACTGGATGCGCCATGTCCGGATCTATCACCTGGAAGGTAGAACTTGAAGCGGGAGGCCCTACACCGCCGCTGCACACTGGCCGTCGTGCACCGGCCGTCGTGCCAGATTCTTCGTGGCTGTTGCTTCCGGAGCTCCGCCTGGCTGCCGTGCCGTCCACCATGAGTCACAGAAGTCGCCGGACACCTCCACAACGAGCCCCTCTGCCTCCAGCGCCCTCCCCGCGTCACCGTGCTCCAGCGCGAGCTCTGTGGTGACCACCGGCCGGTCCAAACGAGCCGCTCGGTCCAGCTCGGGCTTTCGTCGCTGCGGTCCGGTCCCTGAAAATAGGACCGCGACGCTGCTCGGTCCGGTCCGGTCCGGGCCGCCGACGGCCGGTCCAAACGACGGCTCGGTCAGGGACCGGACCGGCCCGGACCGTGTCCACCCTGAATCACAATATTGGTCATACAAGCAATTCACGAATAATTAGTATAAGGAAGAGAACTTTCACATGCAAATACACTATCTTAGAAATCTTTTGTGATTGTGAGCCCACATCAAAATAATATATGCCAAAATTGTTGATGTTGGACAAGGAAGACAACTGTAGTGACCAGACCTCAAATAGTCTGATCTCTGTGCATCAGTGTCATCCCTGGATCGGTAATGC
The DNA here is from genome assembly GCA_963921465.1 of Triticum timopheevii. Lineage (NCBI taxonomy): Eukaryota > Viridiplantae > Streptophyta > Magnoliopsida > Poales > Poaceae > Triticum > Triticum timopheevii. The sequence goes on from OY997268.1 coordinate 251,566,834, forward strand.
TGACACACATAGTACTTGAAGGGTTTATAACAGAGTAGCAATCACACACTTATCACATCAAATGTCTCAAGAGAGAACTTATTACAATAAATATGGCTTAAGGCCATCTAATAACGATAACAGCAGAAGGCATGGAAGATAAAGCGAGTCCATCAACTCTAACGACATCACTGAGTATAAGACCACGGCCTAAGGCACCTTACTCGTCTTTTGAAAAGTCTGCAACATGAATGTTGTAGCCCGAAAACAGGTCAGCACATGGAATATGCTGGCAATGTAACACATAGAGAGTAATGAATAGAATAATGCTATCACTACATGCATATATGGCTGGTGGAAAGCTCTATGATTACAGTTTTGCATAAAGCCAATTTTTTCCAACAACAAAGGAATAAATTTTATTTAACTATCATGGTGGTTGTTAAACATTGAGAAGGTTCACCCAACTCAATTTCAGTTAAGCATCATCATTAAACCCAAACAGAATTAATTAAGTAACATGATGAGATTCACATGATAATCCAAGTACTAGATACTCAAAACGTCCATAACCGGGGACACGGCTAACCATGATTAGTTTATACACTCTGCAGAGGTTTGCACACTTTTCCCCGCAAGACTCGATCTCCTCAGTTAGATTTCTCGCACTACATGGCGTTTGAGAAACGGATGACCGAGACACAGTCTTTCAGAAGCATTAACTCTTTGCTCTGGGTAGACAGTACCAACCTACATCCCCTACATCTGCTAGTCTACCACTGAAAGAGGTCACACAACATACTCAACAATGCTAGAGCCCATAGTAGCTTGCGGCTGCACACGGAAGTTTCTAGCATGAATAATCTCATGATCCCTTTGAGCCTGGGTGGCTGTGTCGGTTCAATATCTGGCATATCTCGTAGTAGGGGTCCTAAGCTAGCCGTCTTGGAGCGATGGTAACATGGACATGGGGTTTTACCCAGCTTCGGGCTCTCTTGATAAGATAATACCCTACATGCTGCTTTTGATTGTATTCATATGGGTGTAGTACAGAGTACATGTGTCTACAACGAGATTGTAGTAATGAATATGAGATTGTCTATTGACTAGCCTAGCCTCGGTTTATATAAGACACCGGAGGCCTAGGGTTTAGGAAAGTCCTTGTCTTGTGCACCAAGTCTTGTGGAGTCTTCCTTGTATGCGGCAGGAGCTGTCCGAACTGGCCCATGATTATACGGCCATGGGGGTCCTTGGCCCAATCTAACTGATCGGGAGACGACGTGGTGAGTACCCCCTAGTCCAGGACACCTTCAGTAGCCCCCTGAACCGGTCTTCAAGTTGGGGACGCTCCTCGATTCTTCTGAACTGTTCTTCATCTTCGGTCGTCGGTCTTGAAAACTGGTTCAACAAATCTTCTCATCTTGAGGGTCGCCGAAGTGCATCCGAAGAGTTTACACGTCAGGTATCTGAGGAGCCCCTTTATGTTTCTGGCCTTTATCAATACCTTGTTATTTTTATGTCGCACCTCGGGTTTGAAGTTGTTCCCGGGCGGCAGCGTCTTGCGTCTGAGCTCCATCGTCCGACTGCATTTGAGGTATCTTTAGCAGCCGAGCACCAATGCTGGACCGCTTCCGAGCTCCAACGCCAGAATGTATCCGAGCTCCAACGCCGGACTATGTCCAAGCTCCAACGCCGAACAGTGTCCAAGCTCCAACGCCGGACTGTATCCGAGCTCCAACACCGGACTATATTCGAGGTGTCATAGATCACCTTGGTTCAAAAAAGTTGAAGGAGTTTAACCGTGCTTAATGCCAGAAATGCCCTCTACAGAGCCAGACACTGGCGTCCGAGCTTTATGCCGAACTACTTCTGGGGTGTCTATTGTAGTCGATCACCAACGCCGGACTGTATCTGAGGTGGTGCACCACCTCGGCCATGGGCTGATTTTTATGAATTTAATTCCGAATTATGCAATGTAATATGAGATGTATAGCCAGTAGCCCTCAAGGTGCGTGTTGGCCTAATATCCGGGATGCACCTGAAGGAAAAAATCAAACCGCTGACCCTAATAGCCCCTGAGACTCAGGTAGATTCATAAAATTAGTCTGAGGATCAATTCCCAGCTCGGCGGCATACATAGGAATAGAAACGCGGTGTGCAAAGTCCTCGACACTCAGGTTGGGTGCAGCCGACCAACCTGAGGATAATAATCTCCTCGAAAACTATATTGCACTTTAAAATTTCTGCATTGGATTGTCAATGCAGTAGCTCCCGGGACACTGGTCAGGTGGCAACACCAAATCAGGGGATTGATGTACCCCTTTGATATTTGTAAATGATAAGCACGAAGCCCAGTAGCCCCCGAGCCTTAATGTGGGCACAGGTGGCTGAATTAAGGACCGATGTCCGAAGTAAAGTCACAAATTATGTGTAATGATTCTATGTACCCAAGTACTCTACATCATTAATACTCGAATCTGCATTGTACAAAACTTTGTTGACCGACCATCGGCTTCAACCTCCTCGGCCTGTAGCCGGGGAGTGTTTGTCCCACTTTATAAAGCCTTGACAAGGGCAAAGATTTACGACAAACAAGGCAATCCGGCCATACGTTTTTATAAACAAAGGTACGTAGAGAGATATGTTATATTACTTTATAATGTAAGAAACATCTTCCAAAGAAATAATCCCGCTATCGGTTTCTTTCTTTGGGTTGTCATGCCAACCATGATAATGAAACCACGCCTCTGATCAATGCAAGAGAAAATATTGAGGATTTAGTTCGGGGAAAGTTCCCAAACTCTATGGTATTAATGAACAAAATTTTTCACTACCGTCATTGCCGACCAATGTGATACTTTAAGATTGCTAGCTTTTTGGCTTAACCCAGTCTGAGGTACTAACTCGGATGACCCGGCAGTAACAATCACAGAGGTACTCCCTTTACCGCCTAGCCGAACAATCGGGAACGTAGGAGTAAGCACAGGAGCTAGGCAACCTAGCTAGGCCAAAATCTTAAGTCAAATTGATGCATATTTATGGCTTTATAACGATGATTATGGAAGGTAGCCCTTGTATATTAAATAATGGCACTTATTATAAAACAGCTCATATAAATTTAAGAGCCCCCAAGTGACTTGATAAAAGAATTTTATGTATAATGATTGTATGTACCAAGTACTTGTATCATATTTGTGTTCACCCGAACTTTATACGCGTCTTAACCGACCGTTGGCTTCACCCTCTTCGGTCAAGGACCAAAAAGTGTTATGTACTCCGCCTATCGAGAATATCGACGGTGTTTCCGATAATCAGGCAATCAGGCCATAAGGCTGTAACAGACAAAGCGCGCTTAGGGAACTTATGCTATATTACCAACAAAGTGTAAGAAGCATCTTCGAAGAAAATAGTACCCCCACCGATACCTTTCTTCGGTTGCTCATTATTACTGTGAGACTTGTGCAATAGATTTTTTGTACTCATGAGTTCCGTTGTGTGCCGACCATTATTGAAAAGAGTAAGAGCGCTAGCTTTCGGCTTCACCCAGTCTGCGGTCTGACTCGGATGACCCGATTGTGACAATCGCAGAGATGCTCCCTTTACTCCCTAGCCGAACAATCGAGAATGTAGGGGTAAGCACAGGAGCCAGGCAAGCCAGCTTGCAGAACACTTAGGTCAATATGGTGCATATTGTGGCGTAATACACGAACAAGAAATGAAGCCGTACAAGTATAATCATATGCAAGAGGAAAGGCTTCACAAAGGAAGCCCCCAAATAAACTGGGTATTTGAATTTGTGTGCCACAAACAAAGTTATGATAAGGAATTTTTTCACAAACAACTTGTTGCCAAAAAGGTATAATGCTTGGTCGAACCGAACAAAATTTAAAACTGAAACTTTTTGAGCATGAGAGCGACTTAGCTAGTTTAATGTGTTCGGCATTGATGACACGGTCCAAGCTTAATGCGGGACAAGGTTCCAGCCCCCAGGCTAGTCCCGAGGTGGCCGAGTTGAGAGTTCGGCATTCCGAAAAGATGAAGCCCCCTGTCCAGCCGCGGTGATGGAGCAGGTCGGCGGTGACACCGGAGTCCCTGGCTGAGTAGGTTGACGAAGCGATGATGCGGGGTTGCCAACACAGGGCAGCGCGCCAAGGCGACAACACAATTTGGTCGACGGATGCGACAACGCGGCTCAGTCTAAGTCGATTGGCTGCACAGATAAGATAGTGCAAACCAAAAGTAATGACAAATAAGGATAATAATGTATAAAAATATTCTTCTACTTAATTAATATAAGTGAAGTAAATAATGAAAGAGATATGTCCTCAGCGTCGAGGTCGGCCTGGTGAAGTGCTCGCGTGGTAATGCTGACAGAGGGATGTGCGCCGAGGCGACTCCCCAACTTGATCAACGCAGGCAGGACGACGTTGTTGGCCCCATAGAGTTGACCGCGTGACGAAGTCGAAGGTGATTACATGCGCACATAAAATAGTGCAGCCCCCCCCTCCCCCCAAATCTTCTATTTAATTGAGATAATGGATTTTTTTTTGAATAAATATGGCCTATGCGACAAGGTCAGCCCGACGGAGCTGCAATGCGAAAAAGTTGACACAGGGACACGCGACGACACGATGCCACGACTTGGTCAACGTCGGCGGGATGACGATATCGCCTTGCCTAGGTGTTAGCGCAGCCCAACCTAAATAGATTGCCGATGCTAGGTGTAACATCGGTAGAATTACTCTAAACGCCAGTAGCGACGACTGTAACAGACTGAAGCAAACGGATGACCCGATCCGTGCCGAACATGTGTTGTGTGCTAGAGGTCATTATCTCTACCTCATTGCTATGGCAATACCATGAAAAACATGTGTCGCTCCTATTACGTGGACACAAGCAGTCCCAGCAATACTAGGCATACTTGCACGTGGGAAGTGCATAAAATGAGGATGGTTAGTGAAAATCATAAATTGCCTTGTAATTAAATAATGAAGGAAAGAGGAACAATGATCGGATCTCCCTGTGACAGTGCTGAGCCGAACTATTGTCGACATCACATGCATGCTGTGCACAGTACTGCGTCATCTCCTCGGCTGGTTAACCGCCGTTTGGATTGCCCTTTTTTTCTGATCATTGATCATGATGCGGTGTCTGTAGGTCGGCGCACGGCAAACCGGGTTGTCGAGAAGATACCAGGTTGTAGCGGCGTGGAGGAGCTCTCTTAACGATGGGCCGAACTTATTAAGGCAAGCTCGAACAATGGTCCGACCTCAAAAATTAGGAAAAAATTAGTATCATGGGTTCTTTGATAAGTACGTATCCGAAGACAGACTGCTTATTAAAGTAGTCTATTTCCTCAAGGCTTATAATTAAATAAGAAAAAAAAAGATAATTAAATAAGGAAGAAAGAGAGAGAAAAGTTGAATCTCCCTCATGATCCCCTAGTGCTCATAGCAATTTTGGAGAAAGAAGTAGGCTTTGGATAGTCTGTCAGGTGAAGTTGCAGCCACGCCCCTAGGAGCGCCAGATTTGACTTCTTCGTCCACTGCCGAACAGAATTGACTTCTCCGAAAACTAGCAATATGTGCTAATCGGCTGGGCGGCGATGACGCAGACAAACAAGATGGTCCACATGCAAAGCTAACATCCAATTGGGGTCTTGATGCCGTATTGCAAAGCTAACATCCAATTGGATTAGTAGCAGTAGTATTTTAAGGGTATACAACTTTGACCAAAAGTAGAAGGCCGGCAGAGCTGACGAGGTGCCGAATTAAAAAAGAGAAGAAAGATTCTCCCTGTGTGATGCATGCGCACGACAGCTGCCGACTCGCCGCGGTCGCTCTGTGCCCATGGCCGTGTAGTGCATGTGTGGCCAACACTAAGCAGATTTTTACTGGGCGTCCGTGATGCTTCAGGATTTCGGTGGTCGGCCGGTTACACACGTCCGCTTGATGCTGATGAGGCGATCTGATGGATCGGCTTTAACCGGCAAAGATGCGATGGCGACGCCTATTCCGATCTGCCAACAGATTTACATGGACCACGGTACCAATTCACAAGAAAAAAATGTATGGAGCGAATCTGAAAAGATAGAACCTGATTACGCCGCCGTGAAAAATTCTTTCGATCTTGATCAGCGAGCTTGAAACAAATGTGACGATCACCCAGCAGGCTCTCAATTAAAGCACCAATGTCGGTTCAATATCCGGCGTATCTCATAGTTGGGGTCCTAAGCTAGGCGTCTTGGAGCAATGGTAACATGGACATGGGGTTTTACCCAGCTTCATGCTCTCTTGATGATATAATACCCTACATGCTGCTTTTGATTGTATTCATATGGGTGTAGTACAGAGTACATCTGTCTACCACGAGATTGTAGTAATGAATATGAGTTTGTCTATTGACTAGCCTGGCCTCGGTTTATATAAGACACCGGAGGCCTAGGATTTAGGAGAGTCCTTGTCTTGTGCGCCAAGTCTTGTGGAGTCTTCCTTGTATGTGGCAGGAGCTGTCCGAACTGGCCCATGAGTATACGGCCATGGGGGTCCTCGGCCCAATCTAACCGATCGGGAGACGACGTGGTGAGTATCCCCTAGTCCAGGACATCGTCAGGCGGTCCAGAAGAGAATCACACGGTACCCCAAGATTTCCAAAAAAATATAGGCAACACTGGGTTCCCCAGGTGCCTCAATCCACCCTGATGTGTATTAAAGTTGCCACCTTAAGTAAACTATTAATTAACCAACTCACATCTGTCGTGGATACACTCACCCAATCCACGTCTACTAGCATAACATAGCAATTGTAGCAACCAGACCTCAAACAGTCCGATCTCTGTGCTTAAGTGTCATCCCTGGATCAGTAATGCTGACACGCATAGTACTTGAAGGATTTATAACAGAGTAGCAATCGCACACTTATTACATCGAATGTCTCAAAAGAGAACTTACTACAATAAATATGGCTTAAGGACATCTAATAACGATAACAGCGGAAGGCTTGGAAGATAAGTGTGTCCATCAACTCCAACGGCATCACTGAGTATAAGACCACGACCTAAAGCACCTTACTCGTCATCTGAAAAGTCTGCAACATGAATGTTGCAGCCCGAAAAACGGGTCAGCACATGGAATATGCTGGCAATGTAACACATAGAGAGTAATGAACAGAAATATGCTATACATGCATATCTGGCTGGTGGAAAGCTCTATGTTTACAATTTTGCGTAAAGCCAATTTTTCCCTACTGCAAAGGAATAAATTTTATTTAACTATCATGGTGGTTGTTAAACATTGAGAAGATAGACATCTTCTCAATCCCAATTAAGCATCATCATTAAACCCAACAAATTAAATTAAAGTAACATGATGAGATTCACATGATAATCCAAGTACTAGATACTCAAAACATCCATAACCGGGAACACGGTTAACCAAGATTAGTTTATACACTCCGCGGAGGTTTGCGCACTTTTCCCCACAAGACTCGATCTCCTCCGTTGGATTTCTCGCACTACATGGTGTTTGAGAAACGGATGACCGAGACATAGTCTTTCAGAAGCGCTAGCACCTTACGATCGGGTAAACAGTTACACCAACTTTCCCCTATGTCTGCTAGTCTACCACTGTAAGAGTTCGCACGACTTAATCAACTACGCTAGAGCCCATAGTAGCTTGCGGCTACATACGGAAGTTTCTCTCATGAATAATCTCATGATCCCTTTGAGACTGGGTGGCAGTATAAAGAAAATAGGCAATCGCTGGAATACCCAGGTGCCTCAATCCACCCAGATGTGTGTTAAAGTTGCCACCTTAATTAAACCATTAAATAACAATCTCACATCTGTCATGGATACACTCACCCAATCCACGTCTACTAGCATAGCATGGCAATAAGCAAACGTAGAAGTAACTCCCAAGGGTTTGATAATAAAACAGGTAATAGGTACTACCTCATCTACTTCCCAAAACCCACATATTAATCAGATCCTAATCATGCAATTGTTTGAGGATTGATCTAATGCAATAAAACTGGCTAGTAAAGAGGTATGATCAAAGTGTTACTTTCCTTGCTGATGATCCGTGAAACCTAGAGATTCGAAGTAGCAAGCGGCGCACTCCGGGTACTCTATCGCAAACAAACAAGCATACTATAAGTACTCAACTAATGCGAGGGTAAAAATCAAGTAAAAGAAACTAACCATAAAATTCAACTTCAGAACTCTGGTTTGCAAAAAGAATCAAATCAAACGAAGCAACAAAAGTCAAACGGCGAAAGAAACAAGCTTCGTTTACTAATCTGGACCTAAGTCAAATTTTTGCAGAAGCAAAAACTTGTTTGAGTTGGTTAAACAGAAAGAAGGTTTTGAGACGAAACTCCAGGCACTTGAATCGCCTGATTCCGATAAACGAACGAAAAGTTATACTAGAACGAAAATCGGATCAGAAATCACGATCTAAAATAATCGCGAAAAATCTGAGAAAAAGAAAAACTGACGAACGGTTTAACGAACGGACATTCGTTAGCTGAAACTAAACGGCGAAGTCGTCCGTTAAAACGAACGAACGAGCGAACGCTCGCTAGATAAATAAACCGGAAAATAAAATAAAATGATCTAGAAAAACCCTTGGGTTTTCTAAATAAAACCGAATCGGTTTTCTTAGAAAATCGGGGCGGCGGCGGCTACCTCGTCGGGGCTCCGGCGAAGTCCGGCGGCTCCAGCGGGGCTTCGGGCGACGGCGCAGCGGCGAACGGTGGCGGCGGCGGCTGCGGCAAACAGGGCGGCGGCTGCTGCGGGGCGGGTCGGGGTGGCGGGGTGAGGAGGGCGGCGGCGGCGCGGTATTTATGGGGGGGGTCCTGGCTTGGGGGAGGGGGCGCCTCGGGAGGCGTGCTCCTCCCGGACTAGGGCAGCGGCGGCAATCGGGACTCCGGTCCCGATCCGGTGCGGGAGACGGCGGCGGCGCCGGGCCGGCTCAGCTGGGTCTTCGACGCAGTCGGGCGCGCGGGATTTTTTTTAAAAATAAATTCCACCGAAACTAAGAAAAATTCTAGAAAATAAAATAAATTTCTAAAAATAACAAAATAAATTTTCACCGTCTAAATAAAATATTTAGAACAAGATGAACATTTTCTTGGCCCTAAAATGTAGTTTTGAAAAACTTGCAATTTTCCTAAATTCAAATAAAAAGCTAAAAACTCCAAAAAAAAATCTTATTTGATTTTATTATTAAATCCTCAATATTTCTATATTTTTGGGAAATTCATTTTATTCCCTCTCTCATATTTTTATAATTGAAATAATTGAAGATAAAATAAATAAATTCAAATGATCCTATTTTCAAAATTTGAGAAAACTCAAATATGAAAATAACGAAATCCCCAACTCTCTCGTGGGTCCTTGAGTTGCGTAGAATTTCTGGATCAAGCCAAAATGCAATAAAATATGATATGCAATGATGATCTAGTGTATAACATTCCAAATTGAAAATTTGGGATGTCACAAACCTACCCCCCTTAAGATGAATCTCGCCCTAGAGATTCGGGTTGGCTAGAAAATATGTGAGGGTGGTCCTTCAACAGATCTTCCTCTCGCTCCCAGGTGGCTTCATCCTCGGTGTGGTGGCTCCACTGAACTTTATAAACTTGATAACTTTGCCGCGGGTGACTCGGCAGGCATACTCGAGAATTTTGACTGGTTTCTCCTCGTAAGTTAAATCACTATCCAACTGAATCGCTTCCAGGGCACTATATCTCTCAGTGGTATATCAGCCATCTCTGCGTGGCACTTCTTCAACTGGGAAACGTGGAACACATCATGAACTCCTGACAATCCTTCGAGCAATTCCAATTTGTAGGCAACTTCTCCCATACGCTCCAAAACTTTGTATGGTCCCACAAAACGTGGCGCTAACTTTCCCTTAACTCCAAAGCGCTTAACTCCTCGAAGTGGAGATACACGAAGATAAACTCTATCTCCGACTTCGTAAGCTATCTCCTTGCGTTTAGAATCCGCATAGCTTTTCTACCTGGACTGGGCTACCTTGAGCCTATCGCGAATCAACTTCACCATCTGTTCAGACTCCTTAATCAAATCTGGTCCAAACAACTGGCGGTCTCCTACTTCATCCCACGTCAATGGTGTCCTGCACCTCCTTCCGTACAAGGCTTCGAAAGGGGCCATCTTCAAACTGGATTGATAACTTGTGTTGTAAGAGAACTCTGCATATGGCAAATTGTCGTCTCAACTAGATCCATAATCTAGCGCACAAGCTCTCAGCATATCCTCCAAAATCTGATTGACTCTCTCGGTGTGTCCATCTGTCTGCGGATGAAAGGCTGTACTGAACTCTAGCCTGGTACCCAAAGTTTCGTGCAACTGATTCCAGAACTTTGAGGTAAACTGGGTTCCTCTATCTAATACAATGCTCCTCGGAACTCCATGCAGACATACGATCCTGGTCATGTATATCTTAGCCAACTTAGCACTGGTGTAAGTGGTCTTCACGGGGATGAAATGAGCTACCTTTGTCAAATGATCGACTACAACCCAAATCGAGTCATAGCCTAAATGAGTCCTGGGAAATCCAGTGATAAAATCCGTGCCTAGCTTATCCCACTTCCATTCGGGTATCGGCAATGGCTGTAACAATCCTGCTGGCTTCTGATGCTCTGCCTTCACTCTCTGACATACATCACAAACTGCTACATACTCCGCAATATCCTTCTTCATTCCAGTCCACCAGAATGTGTCTTTCAAATCCAAATACATCTTGGTATTTCCTAGGTGAATCGAGTAGGGAGAATAATGGGCCTCTTGCAGAATCAACTTCCTGATCTCCGGATTATTAGGCACATAAACACAGTCCTCAAACCATAAGGTATCGTGCTCATCCTCACGAAATCCTTTAGCTTTTCCTTTGCTCATCTTCTCCTTTATAGATGCAATCTCCTTGTTAGTCTTCTGAGCTTCTCCGATCTTATCCATCAAAGTAGACTGAATCTCTAATGCTGCAACAAAGCCTCTCAGAACTATTTCCAAACATAGCTCGCGAAGATCCTCGGCTAACTCCCTTGGTAACTCTCCGGTCAAGAGTGTGTTGACATGGCTCTTGCGGCTCAAAGCGTCAGCTACTACGTTAGCCTTTCCGGGATGATAATGCAATCTCATATCATAATCCTTGATGGGCTCCAACCATCTCCTTTGCTTGAGATTCAACTCCTTCTGTGTGAAGATGTACTTCAAACTCTTGTGATCCGTGTACACCTCACAATTGTTTCCGATGAGGAAATGTCTCCAAGTCTTCAATGCTTGCATTACAGCTGCTAACTCCAAATCATGTGAAGCATAATTCAATTCATGGGGCTTAAGCTATCGTGAGGCATACGAAACAACTCTTCCCTCCTGCATAAGCACTGCTCCAAGTCCTCGACGAGAAGCGTTGCAATACACCTCATAATCCTTGCGCTGATCTGGCAGAATCAACACCGGTGATGTAACCAAGCGTTTTCTTCAACTCCTAGAAACTGGCCTCACATTCCTTAGTCCATTTAAACTTGGTGTCCTTCTTCAACAACTCCGTCATGGGCTTTGCAATCTTCGAGAAATTCTCAATGAACCTCCGGTAGTATCCTGCAAGTCCAAGAAAATTCTGGATCTCTCCAACTGTCGTTGGGGCTTCCCGATTTGTCACAGTGACAACTTTGGTGGGATCTACTGCTATTCCTTCTCGGATATAACATGTCCAAGGAATCCAACTTCCTTCAACCAAAACTCACATTTGCTGAACTTGGCATATAACTGATGTTCTCTGAGCTTCTCCAGTACCAAACGCAAAAGCTCCTTATGCTCTTCTTCACTCTTCGAATACACCAAAATATCATCAATGAACACCATGACGAACTTATCCAGAAACTCCATAAACACCTTGTTAAACATGTTCATGAAATAGGTAGGTGCGTTAGTCAGACCAAATGACATAATGGTATACTCATACAGCCCGTACCTGGTGGTAAAAGCTGTCTTAGGAATATCCTGCTCTCGAATCTTCAAATGATGGTATCCTGATCGCAGATCGATCTTGGAAAATACCTTAGCTCCTTGCAATTGGTCAAACAAATCGTTGATCATCGGCAATGGGTACTTGTTCTTAATTGTCACTTCATTCAATCCTCGATAATCAACAACCATCCTCAATGATCCATCCTTCTTCTCCACTAGAAGCACTGGCGATCCCCAAGGTGAAGAACTTGGGCGAATATAGCCTTTATCTAGTAACTCCTTAATCTGCTTCTTAATTTCCTCCAAATCTTGTGCGGGCATCCTGTACGGTCTCTTAGATATCGGCCCTGTGCCTGGCAAAAGTTCAATAAAAAACTCAATGTCTCTATCCGGTGGCATGCCTCGCAACTCTTCTAGAAATACATCAGGGAAATCCTTCACCACTGGTACTTCGTCGTGTACAACTCATGATAAAGAATTTACTTGTGTCCTCCTCGGTTCATGCCGTGATACATACTTGATCCTTCTCCCTTCCGGGGTGGTAAGCAAAATCAACTTACTGGCGCAATCGATGTTTCCTCCATACATCGATAGCCGATCCATACCCAGAATCAGATCCAAACCTTGCGATTCCAAAGTGATTAAATCTGAGGGGAAAACATGCCTACCTATACTCAATGACACTTGAAAACATCCTCGACTAGCCATATACTACGCTCCTGGTGAGCTTACTAACATTGGTGTTCTAAGAACCTTGGTGGGCAGTTTATACTTATCCACAAATCCCCTTGATATGTATGAATGCGATGCACTAGTATCAAAAAGAACGATTGCAGTAAATGACTTAACCAAAAACTTACCTATTACTGCATCTGGTTGGGCTTCAACCTCCTCCACGTTAACGTGGTTCACCTGTCCCCTGTTGAAAGGGTTCGGCTTCTTCCCAGAGCTTCCATTGCCATTTCCATTCTGGGCTTCAGGACATTCATTGGCATAATGTCTAGTTTTCTGACACTTATAGCAAGTGACTTGGCTCAGGTCTCTCTTGGCTAAAGTTGATGGGTTGGTACGGTTCTGGCCGTTGCTTCCTCTATTCCCATTACCATTCTTGTGGCCACTATGATTATGCGAGCTACCTCCTCCATGGGTATGCTGAAAATGTCCTCCCGATTTTGGGGTAAAACATGGCTTCTGCTGAGCTCCAGAATTGTACTTCCCTTGTCCATACTTCCTCTTGCGGTTTTCCATCTGCTGCTGCTTCCCTTCAATCATGAGAGCACGATCTACCAACTCCTGGTAGTTTTTGAAAGTTGCTACCATCAACTGCATGCTCAGCTGATCATTCACTCCTTCCAGAAATTTCTCCTGCTTAGCTGCATCCGTAGCAACATCATCTGGGGCATAACGTGCTAACTTACTAAAGTAATCCACATACTGGCCTACAGTACGTCCTCCTTGGCGCAAGTTGCAAAACTCACGCTTCTTCATGGCCATAGCTCCTGCGGAAACATGGGCAGTACGGAAAGCCTGCTGAAACTAATCCCATGTGACCGCGTCGATAGGATAAGTGGCTGTGAAATTGTCCCACCATGATGCTGCGGGTCCATGAAGCTAATGTGCGGCAAAACGCACCTTCTCCGCATCTGTGCATCCTGCAGTGGTCAACTCCCTTCCTGTCTTGCGGAGCCAATCATCTGCAACTATCGGCTCGGTGCTACTGGAGAACACCGACGGATTCAGTCGAAGGAAATGGGTTAATTGATCAACACGTGGTGGAGGTGGTGGGTTGTTGTTGTTGTTGTTCCCCTGATTCTGATTCTGGACTAGCAACTTCATCAACGCATTCTGCTGCTGGATCAACTGAGTGAGCTCCGGTGGGAAAGCAAATCCATTGTCACGTCTCGGAGGCATCTGAGGGTTTAGAAAAGATGAGAATACAAAGTAGAATGAGGTCTATAGAGAAAACACTACCCATATGCACATGAGACAAATGCAAGCAATACCACTTCATTCAATTCAAACAAGGGCATACAACAGTCTAACTATCGTTACAAAAGTGCTCGGACTATACTAGATTCATGGGGGAATACTACTACTGTTATAGTGGTCGACAAGAAAAACTGCTCCGATGAAGACTCCATAATATCTGCTCCAGCTTCATCAACATAGTCATCATCGCTATCGTCTGGGTCCCAGTCGGTGTCGTTGATGATGGTGTAGTTCTCTGGACAAGTGCAATCATCGTCTTCTCCTCCAGTCGCGGGAAATCCCATGAATACTTTTAGCTTCTTCTTTAGATCATCATTCTTCTCCACAAGCACTGCTATTTCCTCCTCATATCCATCGCGTGTATACTTGAGTTCTTCCTCCAGTTCCATGATCTTGGTCATAGCCTTCTTCAGATTTATCATGCTTGCGCACATCTGGTTCTCCTGGCGACGTATGTGCTGGTTTAGCTCCTGGATGAAAGCTGCAATTGGTCTATCCTTCCTGGTGCTGATCATCTCCCATTGTTCATCTCAGCGCCCACAAATCTGGTAGATAGTATCCTTGAGATCCTCGTGGTAAATTTCTCCAATGCGTCCCATTGTGATGTGGGCTGCCATGCTCTTTCCTAGACTCTAGGTTGGGGCATCAAAGGAAAACTCTATGGGCTCAGTGACGGGCATGAACGTCCTTCTTTGTACTTGAACTTGAATCACCCAATGCTCCTATTCAGGTAAAGTGGCGTTGTAGGTCCCGGTGAAGCTTGGTACTCCGATGTTCAGGTATCTAGTGACTTCCTTCAAGTGGTGTCCAAAGGGTGTATCTTTATCCGGTTGCGTGAACTTGTTCCTTGCATCCGCCATCCTAAAAGAGTAGAAAAGATGAGGAGTCAAAAATGAGAAGAGTGAAGAGTGATCTAGGGCTTTTAGCTTAGTGGTCGTGTCCTATAGTCAGCGTGTGCTCTGATACCATCTTGTAGCGACCAGACCTCAAACAGTCCGATCTCTGTGCTTAAGTGTCATCCCTGGATCAGTAATGCTGACACGCACAATACTTGAAGGATTTATAACAGAGTAGCAATCACACACTTATTACATCGAATGTCTCAAAAGATAACTTATTACAATAAATATAGCTTAAGGCTATCTAATAATGATAATAGCGAAAGGCTTGGAAGATAAGTGAGTCCATCAACTCCAATGGCATCACTGAGTATAAGACCACGACCTAAAGCACCTTACTCGTCGTCTGAAAAGTCTACAACATGAACGTTGCAGCCCGAAAAATGGGTCAGCCCAAGGAATATGCTGGCAATGTAACACATAGAGAGTAATGAACAGAAATATGCTATACTACATGCATATTTGGCTGGTGGAAAGCCCTATGGTTACAATTTTGCGTAAAGCCAATTTTTCCCTACTGCAAAGGAATAAATTTTGTTTAACTATCATGGTGGTTGTTAAACATTGAGAAGATAGACATCCTCTCAATCCCAATTAAGCATCATCATTAAACCCAACAAATTAAATTAAAGTAACATGATGAGACTCACATGATAATCCAAGTACTAGATACTCAAAACGTCCATAACCGGGGACACGACTAACCATGATTAGTTTATACACTTTGCAGAGGTTTGCGCACTTTTCCTTACAAGACTCAATCTCCTCTATTGGATTTCTCGCACTACATGATGTTTGAGAAACGGATGACCGAGACATAGTCTTTCCGAAGCGCTAGCACCTTACGATCGGGTAGACAGTTACACCTACTTTCCCCTACATCTGCTAGTCTACCACTATAAGAGTTCGCACGACTTAATTAACTATGCTAGAGCCCATAGTAGCTTGCAGCTGCACACGGAAGTTTCTAGCATGAATAATCTCATGATCCCTTTGAGCCTGGGTGGCGGTCCATAAAGAAAATAGGTAATCACTGGAATACCCAGGTGCCTCAATCCACCCAGATGTGTGTTAAAGTTGCCACCTTAATTAAACCATTAAATAACAATCTCACATCTGTCATGGATACACTCACCCAATCCATGTCTACTAGCATAGCATGGCAATAAGCAAACGTAGAAGTAACTCCCAAGGGTTTGATAATAAAATAGGTAATAGGTACTACCTCATCTACTTCCCAAAACCCACATATTAATCAGATCCTAATCATGCAATTGTTTGAGGATCGATCTAATGCAATAAAACTGGGTAGTAAAGACGTATGAACAAAGTGTTACTAGCCTTGCTGATGATCCGTGAAACCTAGAGATTCGAAGTAGCAAGCGGCGCACTTCGGGTACTCTATTGCAAACAAACAAGCATACTATAAGTACTCAACTAATGCACAGGTAAAACTCAATTAAAAGAAACTAACCAGAAAATTCAACTTAAGAACTCTAGTTTGCAAAAAGAATCAAATCAAACGAAGCAACAAAAGTCAAGCGGCGAAAGAAACAAGCTTCGTTTGCTAATCTGGACGTAAGTCAAATTTTACAGAAGCAAAAACTTGTTTGAGTTGGTTAAATGGAAAGAAGGTTTCGAGACTAAACTCCAGGCGCTTGAATCGCCTGATTCCGATCAACGAGCGAAAAGTTATACTAGAACGAAAATCGGATCAGAAATCGTGATCTGAAATAATCGCGGAAAATCCGAGAAAAAGGAAAACCGACGAACGGTTTAACGAACGGACATCCGTTAACTGAAACTAAACGGCGAGCTCGTCCGTTAAAACAAATGAACAAATGAACGCTCGCTAGATAAATAAACCGGAAAATAAAATAAAACGATCTAAAAAAATAAACCTAGGGTTTTCTAAAAAAAACCGAATATGTTTTCTTAGAAAACCGGGGCGGCGGCGGCGGCTACCTCGTCGGGGCTCCGGCGAAGTCCGGCGGCTCCGGCGGGGCTTCGGGCGATGGCGGCGACAGCGGCGAACGGCGGCGCCGGCGGCTGCGGCGAACAGCGGCGGCGGCTGCTGCGGGGCGGGTCGTAGTGCCGGGGTGAGGAGGGCGGTGGGGGCGCGGTATTTATGGGGGGGCGGCGTCCTGGCTTGGGGGAGGGGGCGCCTCCGGAGGCGTGCTCCTCCCGGACTCGGGCGACAGCGGCGATCGGGACTCCGGTCCCGATCCCGTGCGGGAGACGGCGGCGGCGTTGGGCCGGCTCGGCTAGGCCTTCGGCCCAGTCGTGCGCTCGGGATTTTTTTAAATAAATTCCGCCGGAACTAAGAAAAAATCTAGAAAATAAAATAAAATTTTAAAAATGCCAATATAAATTTTCACTGTCTAAATAAGATATTTAGAACAAGATGAAAATTTTCTTGGCCCTAAAATGCAGTTTTGAAAAACGTGCAATTTTCCTAAATTCAAATAAAAAGCCAAAAATTCCGAAATAAAATCTTATTTGATTTTATTATTAAATCCTCAATATTTCTTTATTTTTTGGAAAGTCATTTTATTCCCTCTCTCATATTTTTATAATAGAAATAATTGAAGATAAAATAAATAAAATCAAATGATCCTATTTTCAAAATTTGAGAAAACTCAAATATGAAAATAACGAAATCCCCAACTCTCTCCGTGGGTCCTTGAGTTTCGTAGAATTTCTAGATCAAGCCAAAATGCAATAAAATATGATATGCAATGATGATCTAGTGTATAACATTCCAAATTGAAAATTTGGGATGTTACAGCAATATAAGCAAACGTAGAAGTAACTCCCAAAGGGTTGATAATAAACAGGTAATATGTACTACCTCATCTACTTCCCAAAACCTACATATTAATCAGATCCTAATCATGCAATTGTTTGAGGATTGATCTAATGCAATAAAACTGGGTAGTAAAAAGGTATGATCAAAGTGTTAATTGCCTTGCTGATGATCCGTGAAACCTAGAGACTTGTACTAGCAAGCGGCGCACTCCGGGTACTCTATCGCAAACAAACAAGCATACAATAAGCTCTCATTTAATGCACGGGTAAAACTCAAAACAGAGATCTAACCAGAAAGTTCAACTTAAGAACTCCGGTTTGCAAAAAGAATCAAATCAAATGAAGCAACAAAAGTCAAACGACGAAAGAAACAAGATTCGTTTACTAATCTGAACCTAAGTCAAATTTTACTGTAGCAAAAACCTTTTTGAGTTTGTTAAACGGAAAGAGGGTTTCGAGATGAAACTCTAGGCGCTTGAATCACCTGATTCCGATAAATGAGTTAAAAGTTATACTAGAACGAAATCGGATCAGAAATCGTGATGGAAAATAATCGCGGAAAATCCGAGAAAAGGAGAAAGGACGAACAGGCTAACAAACGAACGTTCGCTGTCTGCGGCTAAACGACGAAAACCGTTCGTTAAAATGAACGTACAGACGAACGTCCGCTAAATAACTAAACCAGAAAAAAATAAAACTGATCTATATAAAAAAACAAACTGGCTTCCTAAAAAAACCCGACGGTTTTCTCTCGAAAACTGTGGCGGCGGCGGCGACTACCTCCGGCGGGTCAACGGACGGCGGCGGCGGTCGGCTTCGGCGAGGTGGCGGCGATCGGCGGCGGCGGCTGGCGGCTAGGGTTTGGCGGTGGGGTGGGCTGGGCTGGGGCGGCTCGGGGGCGCACTATTTAAAGGGGCCGGCCAGGCGGAGTCCAGGACGGACACGGCCCGGTTAGGTCGGTTGACTTTTTTTAAATAATTCGGACGTGCAGAAAAAGAAAGAAAAGAAATACTAAACAGACTCCAAAAAATCCTGAAATAAATTTTCCCCGTCCTCTAAAAATAAGCCGAACAAGATGAACATTTATTTGGGCCTAGAAGGCAATTTTGAAAAACGCGCATTTTTCCTAATTCAAATGAAATAGCGATAAAACTCTGAAATAAAATCTTATTTGATTTTATTATTAAATCCTCAATATTTCTTTATTTTGGGAAAGTCATTTTATTCCCTCTCTCTTATTTTTATAATTGAAATATTCGAAGATAAAATAATTAAAATCAAATGATCCCTTTTCTAAATTTGAGAAAAACTCAAATACAAAAATAACGAAATTCCTACCTCTCTCCGCGGGTCCTTGAGTTGCGTGAAATTTCTAGGATCAAACCAGAATGAAATAAAATATGATATGCAATGATGATCTAATGTATAACATTCCAAATTGAAAATTTGGGATGTTACAAACCTACCCCCCTTAAGATGAATCTCACCCTTGAGATTCGGGTTGGCTAGAAAATATTTGAGGGTGGTCCTTCAGTATATCTTCCTCTCGCTCCCAGGTGGCTTCATCTTCGATATGGTGGCTCCACTGAACTTTGCAAAACTTGATAACCTTGCTTCGCGTGACTCGGCTGGCAAACTCAAGAATCTTGACTGGTTTCTCCTCATAGGTCAAATCACTATCCAACTGAATCGCTTCCAGTGGTACTGTATCTCTTAGAGGTATATCAGCCATCTCTGCGTGGCAGTTCTTCAACTGGGAAACGTGGAACACATCATGAACTCCTGACAAACCTTCGGGCAATTCCAACTTGTAAGCAACTTCTCCCATACGCTCCAGAACTTTGTATGGTCCCACAAAAGGTGGCGCTAACTTCCCCTTAACTCCAAAACACTTAACTCCTCGAAGTGGGGACACATGAAGATAAACTCTGTCTCCGACTTCGTAAACTGTCTCCTTGCGTTTAGAATCTGCATAGCTCTTCTGCTTGGAGTGGGCTACCTTGAGCCTATCGCGAATTAGCTTAACCTTCTCTTCAGACTCTTTAATCAAATCTGGTCCAAACAACTCACAGTCTCCAACTTCATCCCACAACAACGGTGTCCTGCACCTCCTTCCGTACAAAGCTTTGAAAGGGGCCATCTTCAGACTGGATTGATAACTGTTGTTTTAAGAGAACTCTACATATGGCAAATTGTCGTCCCAACTTGATCCATAATCTAGCGCACAAGCTCTCAGCATGTCCTCCAGGATCTGATTGACTCTCTCGGTCTGTCCATCTGTGTGTGGATGAAAGGCTGTACTGAACTTTGGCCTAGTACCTAAAGTTTCGTGCAACTGATTCGAGAACTCTGAGGTAAACTGGGTTCCTCTATCTGATACAATGGTCCTCGGAACTCCATGCAGACATACGATCCTGGTCATGTATATCTTTTCCAACTTAGCACTTGTATAAGTGGTCTTCACTGGGATGAAATGAGCTACCTTCGTCAAATGATCGACTACAACCCATATTGAGACATAGCCTGAATGTGTCCTGGGTAATCCTGTGAAAAAATCCATGCCTAGCTTATCCCACTTCCATTCGGGTATCGGCAATGGCTGTAGCAATCCTGCGGGCTTCTGATGCTCTGCCTTTACTCTCTGACATACATCACAAACTGCTACATACTCCGCAATATCCTTCTTCATTACGGTCCACCAGAAAGTGTCCTTCAAATACAAATACATCTTGGTATTTCCTGGGTGAATCGAATAAGGCGAATCATGGACCTCTTGTAAAATCAGCTTCCTAATCTCCGGGTCATTAGGTACACAAACGCGGTCCTCAAACCATAGGGTATCATGCTCATCCTCATGAAATCCTTTAGCCTTTCCTTTGCTCATCTTCCCCTTTATCTCGGCAATCTCCTTGGTCTTCTGAGCTTATCTGATCTTATCCATCAAAGTAGACTGAATCTCCAATGATGCTACATAGCCTCTCGGAACTATCTCCAAACATAGCTCGCGAAGATCCTCGGCTAACTCCTTGGGTAACTCCCCGGTCATGAGAGTGTTGACATGGCTCTTGCGACTCAACGCATCGGCTACTACGTTAGCCTTTCCGGAGTGATAATGCAATCTCATATCATAATCCTTAATGAGCTCCAACCATCTCCTTTGCCTGAGATTCAACTCCTTCTGTGTGAAGATGTACTTCAAACTCTTGTGATCCGTGTACACCTC
The DNA here is from genome assembly GCA_963921465.1 of Triticum timopheevii. Classification (NCBI taxonomy): domain Eukaryota; kingdom Viridiplantae; phylum Streptophyta; class Magnoliopsida; order Poales; family Poaceae; genus Triticum; species Triticum timopheevii. The sequence continues at coordinate 251,587,730 of OY997268.1, forward strand.
ACAATGGTTTCCGATGAGAAAATGTCTCCATGTCTTCAATGCATGCACTACGGCTGCTAACTTGTGTAGCATAATTCAACTCATGGGGCTTAAGCCGTCGTGAGGCATATGAAACAACTCTTCCCTCCTGCATAAGCACTGCTCCAAGTCCTTGACGAGAAGCGTCGCAATATACCTCATAATCCTTGCACTGATCTTGCAGAATCAACACCGGTGCTGTAACCAAACATTTCTTCAACTCCTGAAAATTGGCCTCGCATTCCTCAGTCCATTTGAACTTGGTATCCTTCTTCAACAACTCCATCATGGGTTTTGCAATCTTCGAGAAATTCTCAATGAACCTCCGGTAGTATCCTGCGAGTCCAAGAAAACTCAGGATCTCTCCAACTGATGTTGGGGCTTCCCAATTTGTCACGGTGACAACCTTGATGGGGTCTACCGCTATTCCTTCTCCGGATATAACATGTCCGAGGAATCCGACTTCCTTCAACCAAAACTCACACTTGCTAAACTTGGCATATAACTGATGTTCTCTGAGCTTCCCAAGTACCAAATGCAAATGCTCCTTATGCTCCTCTTCATTCTTCGAGTAGACCAAAATATCATCAATGAACACCACGACGAACTTATCCAGAAAATCCATAAACACCTTGTTCATCATGCTCATGAAATATGCAGGTGTGTTAGTCAGACCAAATGACATAACGGTATACTCATATTGCTCGTACCTGGTGGTAAAAGTTGTCTTAGGTATATCCTGCTCTCGAATCTTCAGCTGGTGGTATCCTGATTGCAGATCGATCTTGGAAAATACCTTAGCTCCTTGCAATTGGTCAAATAGATCATTGATCATAGGCAGTGGGTACTTGTTCTTGATAGTCACTTCATTCAATCCTCGATAATCAACAACCATCCTCAACGATCCATCCTTCTTCTCCACTAGAAGCACTGGTGATCCCCAAGGTGACGAGCTTGGGCGAATATAGCCTTTATCCAGTAACTCCTTAATCTACTTCTTAATTTCCTCCAAATCTTTTGCTAGCATCCTGTACGGTCTCTTAGATATCGGCCCTGTGCCTGGCAAAAGCTCAATCAAAAACTCAATGTCTCTATCCGGTGGCATGCCCGGCAACTCTTCTGGAAATATGTCAGGGAAATCCTTTACCACTGGTACTTCCTCCTGTACAACTCCTGATAAGGAATTTACTTGAGTCCTCTTTGGCACATGCCGGGGTACATACTTGATCCTTCTTCCTTCTGGGGTGGTAAGCAAAATCGACTTACTAGCGCATTCAATGTTCCCTCCATACTTCGATAACCAATCCATACCTAATATCACATCCAGTCCTTGCGACTCCAATACTATTAGATCTGAGGGGAACACATAGTTACCAATCCTTAATGGTAACCGATCACACCATAGACTAGCCATATACTCTGCTCCTGGCGAGGTTACTAACATGGGTGACCTAAGGGTTTGGGTTGGCAGTTTATACTTATCCACAAATCCCCTTGATATGTATGAATGCAATGCACCAGTATCAAAAAGAACGATTGCAGTAAATGACTTAACCAAAAACTTACCTATTACTGCATCCGGTTGGGCTTCAACCTCCTCCACACTAAAGAGGTTCACCTATCCCCTGTTGAAAGGGTTAGGCTTATTCCCAGAGCTTCCATTGCCATTTCCATTCTTAGCTTCAAGACATTCATTGGCATAATGTCCAGTCTTCTGGCACTTGTAGCAAGTGATGTGGCTCAGGTCCTTCTTGGCTGGGGTTGATGGGTTGGTATAGTTCTGGCCGTTGCTTCCTCCATTCCCATTACCATTCTTGGGGCCACTATGGTTGTGCGAACTCCCTCCTCCATGGGTATGCTGAAAAGGTCCTCCCGAGTTCGGGGTAAAACAAGGCTTCTGCTGAGCTCCAGAATTGTACTTCCCCTGTCCATACTTCCTCTTGCGGCTGTCAATCTGCTGTTGCTTCCCTTCAATCATGAGAGCTCTATCTACCAACTCCTGGTAGTTGTTGAAGATTTCCACCATCAACTGCATGCTCAGCTCGTCATTCAGTCCTTCCAAAAACTTCTCCTGCTTAGCTGCATCTGTAGCAATGTCATCTGGGACATAACGTGCTAACTTACTGAAGTCATCCACATACTGGCCAACAATACGTCCTCCTTGGCGCAAGTTGCAAAACTCATGCTTCTTCATGGCCATAGCTCTTACTGAAACATGGGCAGTATGGAAAGCCTGCTGAAACTGGTCCCATGTGACAGTGTCGATGGGATAAGTGGCTGTGAAATTCTCCCACCATGATGCTGCGGGTCCATCAAGCTGATGTGCGGCACAACGCACCTTCTCCGTGTCTATGCATCCTACAGTGGTTAACTCCCTTCACATCTTGCGGAGCCAATCATCTGCAACTATCAGCTCGGTGCTACTGGAGAACACCGGCGGATTCAGCCTCAAGAAACGGGCTAAGTGATCAACATGTGGTGGTGGTGGTGGGTTGTTGTTGTTGTTCCCCTGATTCTGATTCTGGACTAGCATCTGCATCAATGCATTCTGCTGCTGGATCAACTGAGTGAGCTCCGGTGGAAAAGCAAATCCATTGTCACGTCTCGGAGGCATGTGAGGGTTTAGAAAAGATGAGAATACAGAACAGAAATAGATCTAGAGAGAAAACACTACCCATATGCACATGAGACAAACACAATCATATCACTTCAATCAAAACAAACAAGGGCATACAACGGTGTAACTATCATTACAAAAGTGCTCGGACTATACTATATACATGGGGAAATACTACTACTGTTATGGTGGTCGACTAGAAAAATTGAACGGTCGAAGACTCCATGATATCTGCTCCAGCTTCATCAACAAAGTCATCATCGCTATCGTCTGGGTCTGAGTCGGTGTCGTCAATGATGGTGTAGTTCTCCGGGCAAGTGCAATCATCGTCTTCTCCTCCAGTCGCGGGGAATCCCATAAGTACTTTTAGCTTCTTCTTTAAATCATCATTCTTCTCCACGAGTGTCGTCATTTCCTCCTCATATCCATCCCGTGTAGACTTGAGTTCTTCCTCCAGTTCCGTGATCTTGGTCATAGCCTTCTTCAGATCTATCATGCCTGCGCACATCTGGTTCTCCTGGCAACGAATGTGCTGGTTTAGCTCCTAGATGAAAGCTGCAATTGATCTATCCTTCCTGGTGCTGATAATCTCCCATTGCTCATCTCGGCGCCCACAAATCTGGTATATAGTATCCTTGAGATCCTTGTGGTAAACTTCTCCAATGCGTCCCATGGTGATGTGGGCTTCCATGCTCTTTCCTAGACTCCAGGTTGGTGCATCAAAGGAAAACTCTATGGGCTCAGTGACGGGCATGAACGTCCTTCCTGGAACTTGAACTTGAATCATCCAATGCTCCTCTTATGGTAAAGTGGCGATGTAGGTCCCGGTGAAGCTTGGTACTCCGATGTTCAGGTATCTAGTGACTTCCTTCAAGTGGCGTCCAAAAGGTGTATCTTCATACGGTTCCGCGAACTTGTTCCTAGCATCTGCCATCCTAAAGAGTAGAAAAGATGAGGAGTCAGAAATGAGAAGAGAGTAGTGATCTAGGGCTTTAGCTTAGTGGTCGTGTCCTACAGTCAGCGTGTGCTCTGATACCATCTTGTAGCGACCAGACCTCAAACAGTCTGATCTCTGTGCATCAGTGTCATCCCTGGATCGGTAATGGTGACACACACAGTACTTGAAAGATTTATAACAGAGTAGCAATCACACACTTATTACATCGAATGTCTCAAGAGAGAACTTATTACAATAAATATGGCTTAAGGCCATCTAATAACGATAACAGCGGAAGGCTTGGAAGATAAAGCGAGTCCATCAACTCCAACGACATCACTGAGTATAAGACCACGACCTAAGGCACTTTACTCGTCGTCTGAAAAGTCTGCAACATGAACGTTGCAGCCCGAAAATGGGTCAGCACATGGAATATGCTGGCAATGTAACACATAGAGAGTAATGAACAGAACAATGCTATCACTACATGCATATATGGCTGGTGGAAAGCTCTATGGTTACAGTTTTGCATAAAGCCAATTTTTCCCTACAACAAAGGAATAATTTTTATTTAACTATCATGGTGGTTGTTAAACATTGAGAAGGTTCACCCAACTCAATCCGAATTAAGCATCATCATTAAACCCAAACAAAATTAATTAAGCAACATGATGAGATTCACATGATAATCCAAGTACTAGATACTCAAAACGTCCATAACCGGGGACACGGCTAACCATGATTAGTTTATACACTCTGTAGAGGTTTGCGCACTTTTCCCCGCAAGACTCGATCTCCTCCGTTGGATTTCTCGCACTACATGGTGTTTGATAAACGGATGACCGAGACACAGTCTTTCAGAAGCATTAACTCTTTACTCTGGGTAGACAGTACCAACCTACATCCCCTACATCTGCTAGTCTACCACTGAAAGAGGTCACACAACATACTCAACTATGCTAGAGCCCATAGTAGCTTGCGGCTACACACGGAAGTTTCTAGCATGAATAATCTCATGATCCATTTGAGCCTGGGTGACGGTCCATAGGAGAATCACACGGTACCCCGGGATTTCCAAAAAAATACAGGCAACACTGGGTTCCCCAGGAGACTCAATGCACCCAGATGTGTATTAAAGTTGCCACCTTAAGTAAACCATTAATTTACAAACTCACATCTGTCATGGATACACTCACCCATTCCATGTCTACTAGCATAGCATACCAATATAAGCAAACGTAGAAGTAACTCCCAAAGGGTTGATAATAAACAGGTAATAGGTACTACCTCATCTACTTCCCAAAACCCACATATTAATCAGATCCTAATCATGCAATTGTTTGAGGATTGATCTAATGCAATAAAACTGGGTAGTAAAGAGGTATGATCAAAGTGTTATTTGCCTTGCTGATGATCCGTGAAACCTAGAGACTCGTAGTAGCAAGCGGCGCACTCTACGTACTCTATCGCAAACAAACAAGCATACAATAAGCACTCATCTAATGCACGGGTAAAACTCAAATAAGAGATCTAACTAGAAAGTTCAACTTAAGAACTCCGGTTTGCAAAAAGAATCAAATTAAACGAAGCAACGAAAGTCAGACGAGGAAAGAAACAAGCTTCGTTTACTAATCTAAACCTAAGCCGAATTTTACAGCAGCAAAAACTTGTTTGAGTTTGTTAAACGGAAAGAGGGTTTCGAGATGAAACTCTAGGCGCTTGAATTGCCTGATTTCGATAAACGAGTGAAAAGTTATACTAGAATGAAAATCGGATCAGAATTCGCGATCAAAAATAATCGCGGAAAATCCGAGAAAAAGAAAAACGGACGAACAGGTTAACGAACGAACGTTCGCTGTCTACGGCTAAACAACGAAAACTATTCATTAAAAAGAACGTATGGACGAACGTCCGCTAAATAACTAAACCAAAAAAAAACCGATCTATATAGAAAAAATAAACCGGCTTCCTAAAAAAACTCGATGGTTTTCTCTCGAAAACCGAGGCGGCGGCGGTGACTACCTCCGGCGGGTCAACGGCGGCGGCGGCGGGTCAACGGATGGCAGCGGCGGTTGGCTCCGGCGAGGCGGCGGCGGCGGGTCAACGGATGGCGGCGGCGGTTGGCTCCGGCGAGGCGGCGGCGGGCGGCGCGTCGGCGGCGGCGGGCGACGGCGGCGTCGGCGGCTATCGGATGTTGGGTTCCGGCAGACCCTTAAGGTTCGAACTCTAGGGTGCGTGCGAAGATCTTCCCCCTACCAATCCACGTCCGATCGCCTCGTGAGAATCTAAGCTAAAACGATGAACAACATGAGGGACACGAGATTTATACTGGTTCGGGCCACCGTTGTGGTGTAATACCCTACTCCAGTGTGTGGTGTGGTGGATTGCCTCAGGGGATGATGATGAACGGTACAAGGGGAAGAACAGCCTCACGAGAGGTGTTCTTGGGCTGGTGCGATGAACTACTTGGGAGAGTTCGATCGCCTCTCAATCTGATGGGGACTCTATGATATGCCCTCTATTGAGGTGGCTAGCTCTATATATAGAGGCCCTGGTCCTCTTCCCAAATATTGAGCGGGAAGGGCGCCAACAACAGACTTTTTGAAGGGGAACATCTATTACAAGCTATCTTGACTAAAGTTGGTCTTCGGCTGCCAAAGGCACTGGCGATGATGTTGGCTTGGGCTCCACGGTGACCTCCATCCTGCCGCTCTGCCGGTCCTATTCTCGTTGCATCGAAATGGTAACCTTTGCCTGATGCCTCGGTACTCCGCGCCTGTGCTTGCCCCCTTTGCACCAAAGAGGAAACAAGGACACTGCGCAGGCCGGCGCCCGCCTGGTCTTGATCGTCACGGCTTGCGTCACGAGCACCTCGCGAGGTACCCTTGCCTTGATCTCTCTTCCTCCTCGCGAGTCCGCCTGGCGAGGCCGCTCCCGAGGAAGCCTTGCATCGTCCGCCCCGCGAGGCTTGGCCCCTCATGAGGGTCTTGAGTTTGCGTTGATGAAGATGAGCCATACTGGGCCACCACTCGAGCCACGCCGCAGGCCGCAGGCAGGCAAGTCTGGGGACCCCCATTCCCAGAACGCTGGCAATAGCCCCTGGGCCCAAGGTGCGCTCGGACTTGGCTTAGCAGAGAAGCGAAGGGGCAAGTGCGGAGCGCCGCGGGCCCCAACAGCCTGCGGCCTTGGGTGCCGCATGGCGGTTGATTGGACATGGGCGTCTCCGCTTCCCCACGTTGCCTCGGCAACTGTCCGACTGACCAAAAGGCTGGCCCAGGGCTAGGCTTACTTTCATTACTCTCATCCGCCTTGCTCCAGATCCCCTTTCTTGCTCTTCGCCCTCCTGCTTCCGAAATCTCCAGATCTGCCTCAGCCTTTCATCTCTGGCGAGCAATGGCGCCCCGCAAGAACACAGTCTGGGCTCCACCGGCTTGGTACTCGCTGGCTTTGGATCCTCCAAACATGACGGAGAAGAATCTCGCCCTCACGCGCCAGATGGCATCGGCGCAGGGCAACGAGATGGGGGCGACTGTGCTCCGGCTTGGCTCCGCCCAGCAGGAGGACAAGGGGAGCACCCTCTACCCCCTCTTCATGAGCACCGTCATTGCTGGCCTGGTGCCTCCTTTCTCTGAGTTCTTCTTTGCTGTCCTCCGCCAATATCAGCTGCATGCTCTGCATCTCCACCCCAACTCCATTCTCCTCCTGGCGATCTTCGCCTACTACAGTGAGGCACACGTTGGGGTGATGCCCTCCATGGCCTTGCTGCGCCACTTCTTCTCCCTCCGGCTCACTGGCGCCAATATCTCGACGTGTGCAGGCTTTGTCGCGTACTCCAAAGCCAACGCGATCTTGAATGCCGGGAAGAGGGCCGACGGCTTTCGGAGCAAGTGGGTCATGGTGGATGCCAGATGCAACAACCCCCTGCTGGAGCTGCCCACAGAGCAGCCCGAGGCCGTCGAGGCGTGGTCTCGCGTGAAGCTTGACGACCAGCGGGCGAAACTGGTGCTGGAGAAGATGAACGCTGACCTGAGGCCGGGCAACCTGAGGGCAGCAAAGCTGACCGGGGCCACGCTCCTGAGGGAGTTCCTGTCACACCGGGTGGCCCCTCTTCAGGTGCACTCGTGCCTGCTATGGAGGCTCGAGGATGCGGATGTTGTTCTCTGGCTACTCGGATGCCCTGGCTGACGAGGATCTGACCGCAGCCCTCCGCTTCCTGGTCGGGGAGGACGTGGCAAGCCAGGAGGGTGCTCCGGTCCCCTTGTTTCTTTGCGACGACTGGGAGCGGGTGGTGGACACCATGCGCACCTTCGACGGGGTCGGTCTGGTGCCGGCGGAGGCCCCTGAGGGCCAAGCGGTGACGGCGAGAGTGCACTTGTCCTCCGATGATTCCGACGAGGGAGAGGAGGAAGATGAAGAGGATAAGGAGGAGTGTGACTCAGAGGTGACCCTCGAGGGGATGGGGGAGACTTCCCCATGGCGCAGGTCCAGCGCCCTCTGCTCCATGACGAATGATGACGAGGCCGGCACCAGGCGAGGGGGGTGAGGACCCGCCCTTGATCCTAAAGAAGGACAGGTCTGGGCCGATCTCCCGAGGTTCTACCCCAGGCCTGCTGCCGCCTGGAGCCAGCTCCAGCCCTCCTAGTGCGCCTTCCTCCGCTGCTGGACCTCCCGAGGTCGAGCCCCGCAAGAGGCTCTCGGGCTTCAAGCTTGGCTGGAGTCCGTGGGATGCCGCGGCTGCCAACCAGTAAGTACTCGAACTCCGCTTTGCCCTTGCCGTGACCACGTCTTCACTCGTGGGAAAGGAAGGCAGCGGAGCCCGCACTTCCCCTGCCAGATCGTCCTCGCGAGGCCAGGAGGGACGCTCCGGCAGGGAGCCAGCCCCCGTGCCCCGGTTGGCTCTGGAGGCGCCTGTGCTTGATGCTGTCGCCAAAGTTATCAAGGCTCAGGGGGTCCCTGCCCCCCAAGCTGTGATCACGCTGCCGTCTTCTCCTCCTACTCCGCTGACTCCCATCTCCTCTGGCTCCTCCGTCGCCTTGGACCGCGCTGCCGATGAGCTGAGTCGGCTGCGAGAGGATCTCCTGGGCGCCGACCCTCGCCTGGTGGCCGGGCGCCTGGAACTGGTCTCCGACTGGGTCCGCTCTGACGCCTCTGTCTGAGCGGCGCCGAGCCAGGCTGTGACGGCTTCCAAGGAGGAGAAGCAAGTCATGTCCCAGGCCATAGCCGCTCGCGACGCGGCATTGAAGGATGCTTCAACTGTCAAGGGCCACTTCAAGACGCTAGAGGGTGAGCTGCAAGGGCTGCGTGATGAGCTCGCCAAGGAGGTTCGCGACCGTTAGGCGAAGGAGGAGGAGATGAAGGCTCGGGAGGCTACCATCAATGACCGCTGGAGACATTGGAGCAGACGTTGAAAGCGGAGAGGGTTGAGTTGGACGCCAAGGCGAAGGTCTTGGCCGAGGACCGCGCGGCCTTCACACGTTATGAGGAGAGGGCTCGCACAGCGCTGAAGACGCTTTATGAAGAGGGCCTAGAGAAACGGCTAGCCGGAGCCACGGAAGGCCCCGCCAAGCTGTTTCCCTTCCTGGTCGAGGCGCTTGAGGAGGTCATGACCGGCATCGGCCCCATAGCCAAAGTTGAGGCTCGCGTCCTTTCCTACGGAGCGCTAATGTGGATCCTCAGCCACGTCTACCTCCACAACCCCGACGCCAACGTTGATGAGCTGCTGGAGCCTGTGGATGCCAAGCGCTCCATCACTGCTGCCGAAGCCATGAAGGGCCAACGGAGGCCTTGCTGGCGAAGTTCCGCGCCTTCAACACTGCGCCCAAGCGAGGTGCTGCTGGCTCCACGGCCTCGGGGGGTGGAGCTGACAAGCGCAACTCCACCACGAGCGGCGGCGCGCCCCAGGGGTGATCTTCTCGTGGCTTCTTTCCTGTTTCGATTCCTGCAACATGCACCATGCCTCGTGAAGGCGTTTAAACTTTTGTCTGGTATTGTGAGAACAATTTATGGTCTGTAATATTTGCTTCTGAATTTGCAAGATTTTGCGGTTTCCTTCCTATTTGCTTGTGTTCTACGTCGGCAGGGCACGACCCCGCGCATACCTCAGCCGCCGTTAGCCCCGACCGGATCACCAGGACGGGACTAAGGAGTGAGGGGCTACGTGGCAAGTTAGGCTCCTGAGTCGCGATGCTCAGGAGTCCCCCTTGACGCGCAAACAGCAAATAGGGAGGGGGTGTAGGAGAGGATCTGTCGTTCTACGTCGGCAGGGCCCGGCCCCGCGCATACCTCGACCGCCGTTAGCCTTTCAGAACTAAGGAGTGAGGGGCTACGTGACCAGTTAGGCTCCTGAGACGCGATGCTCAGGAGTCCCCCTTGACGCTCAAACGGTCTTCATACCTTGGCTCTTCTCGGGGATGGGCGCGCGACGACCAGGTCTGAGGGACCTGGCTGGGTGGCGTGCGCTCGGGCGCGACCCGGGCGCAGCCCCCGTGCCCAGCCACCTCGCGCGGCGCTCCTGAGGGGAGGTGTTGCGATGAGGCCAGACATTGAGCTCTGGGCTCCCTGAGGTTGATACAGCCGTGGGCTGCCCTCAGTTGTTTATCACCAGCGCGGAGCATAGCGCTTCCGTATGTGTACGGGCATAGCCGCTCCTCGGCAGTGTCGTCAGCCAGCACGGAGCATGGTGCTTCCAGTGGTACGTGGGAGGGGGCCCCCCTCCGGGAGGAGCCCCGGGGCGTGTACAGCCCCGCCCTGACATGTGGCTGGCACGGTAGGGCTAGGCGAGGTGTGTCTGGGCACTCGTGAGCCAGCGTGGGACTCACGAGGCCCTACCTCAAGGCGGGTTGCGCCTAATCTTGAGCGTTGGGCGGCTGAGTGTTCCTGCATGTGGGTATGATGCAAATACTCTACGTCCTCAGGTCCTGGCCCTCGAGCAGGCTCAGCCACCGCTAGTATGCCAGGTCGCGATGCCGTGGACAAGGCCAGGGGGTGAGGGTTGGAGAGCCAGTAAGAGCTCCTGAGTCGCGATGCTCAGGCGCCCCCCTTTTAACGTGCAAGCGGTTTGCATGAGGGAGAAAAATGGGCCGCGACGGGCGAGAGGCGATAACCACAGGCAAGTTGAGCATGAAAAGGCAATCCAACTTTAGATAGATGCAAGGAAAGGCACACATCACTGGGTCAGGCCCGAGCGGCTTGGGGATGATGCAGCCCGAGGGGCGCCCCCGACAAGGTAAGCTAAAGACATAAGCAAAATGGATAAATGCCGCGGGGACAGACCCGCGCGATCTGGGAATGACGCAGCCTTGAGGGCGCTCCCAGCTGAAATGAAACTCGAAGGATGTCACCTAATATCGTTGCAGAGCGATTGTCGGAGTAGCTAATGGCGCATGGTGAAGAAGCTAATCCTCACGAACCTTCGGAACTCTGAGCCTCGGGAGGCTCTGGAGGTCTGGGCGGCTCGGCAAGGTCCATCTCCATTTCCTCCAGGAACGCGCGGTGCCTGGCCCCCTGAGCCTCCTGAATGATCCTCATCAGACGTTGGTGAGCAGCAGCCGCGTTCGGCAGGCCGAAAGACATGCGAACATAGCTGTGAGGTGGACCCTCGCAACGTCCCACGCGCGAAGGCCAGAAGCGCTCCTGAGACGCGACTCGATTGAGCCCTGGGTAGTCGATGCAGACGCGCAGCCCGCCATCCTCGCCTGGATGGGGAGCTACGCTGGGTAAGTGGCGGCTGCCGCGCATGACTCTCGATTCCTGCAGCTCCTGAGTAACCTTGGTGATGAACTCCTGAGGGTTGGGCCCTCCTTGCCTTATGCCTCCTGAGGGAAGCGTGCCAAGAAGCACGCCTCCAAGTGGTGCCCGAGCGCCTCCCTCGTGATCTTGGCAAATTCAGTGGCCCTCCAGGAGAGAGCCCCCAAGCCCTGCCCGAGGAGGGCACTGGGTGCGCCTTCCTATGCGACGGAAGGCGGCACCCCTTGGATGGGCGCGGGACCTGGCACGGTGCCTTTGGAGGTGCTTGCCTCTTGGGGCCTTGATCTGGGTGATGTCTTCTTCTTCTTGGGAGCCGCTTCAGGAAGGTTTCCAGTCTTGCTGTCCGGGTCCTCGATCGACGCAGCTTGGAAGGTGCGCTCAAGAGAGCACACCGCATCCTTCTCTTCACAGGGGACCGTGATGACTCCGCCACTTCCTGGCATCTTGAGAACGTTGTAGCCATGGTGAGTCACTGCCATAAACTTGGCCAGGGCTGGATATCCTAGGATGGCATTGTATGGTAGGCGAATGTGGGCGACGTCGAAGTCAATGAGCTCGGTACGGTAGTTCTTGGGATGTACAAAGTTGACAGGGAGGCGGACCTGCCCTATCGGGACAGTGGAACCATCAGTGACTCTTGAGAAAGGCTTGGTCGGCTGAAGCTGATCGTATGGCACTTGGAGATTGTTGAACGTCTTGACGGACAGGATGTTGAGCCCTGCTCCGCCGTCGATGAGGGTCCTGGTAACTTGCACATTGCTGATGACTGGGGAACAGAGCATTGGGTGGACACCGGCTGTTGCCACGCACTTGAGCTAATCTGCTGAGTTGAACATGATGGCGCACGTGGACCACCTGAGAGGGCGCGTGGCCTCGAGCTTGGGAGGACTGCATTCACCTTGCGAGCAAACTGCTTGAAGATGCGCTGAGAGGCTGGGGCCTGGGCACCGCCCAAGATGCAAGCGATAGCATGCGGCTCCTGGAAGCCCCCAGCCCCCTCGTCCTGATGATGATCGTCATTCCTTCTTGGCGGTGGTGGCAGAGGAGGAAGGCCTGCGTTGCCTTGTGGGCGATCCTCACGAGGCCGATCCCTACAAGCCCCCTCGCGAGGCTGGTCCCGTCAGCAGTCCTCGCGAGGCTGGTCACGCCACCCTTGGTGAGCGCCACGGTCGTCCCATCGTCCTCCACCTCTTCCTTCGCCTCAGCCATAGCCCTGATCGTTGCGCTCGGGGCGTCGACCGACACGGCCTTCTCGCACGGCCCTAAGCTCTTGGCATTCGTTGGTGTTGTGGGTGTGGAGATCGTGGTACACGCAGTACCGGCTGCCCTTGGACGACTCCGGCTGGTCCCTGCCGCGCTTCGTATCCGGCTCGGCTGCGAGCACAACTGCTCCTTTGCGCTTCATGTCCTTGGCTTTGGCTTTCTTCTCTTCTGGATCTGCAGCTGGGAGCTCAAGAAGGGAGAGGCGTCCCTCCTTAACCCTTGTGCACTTGGTCGCCAGGTTGAACAACTCCAGAGACGTGCACCGATCTTCGTGGATCGCCAGTTCCTCCTTCATCTCGACATCGCGGACGCCGTTAGAGAACGACGAGATGATGGCCTCCTCGGTCACCTCGGGAATCTTGAGGCGAGCACTGTTGAAACGCTGGATGTACTTCTGCAAGGTCTCTCCGGGTTGCTGCTTGATGCGACGCAGGTCACCCACGGTCGGCGGACGGTCGCGAGTGCCCTGAAAGTTGGCGATGAAGCGGGTGCGCATCTCGTCCCAGGAGGAGATCGTGCCAGGAGGCAGGTTCAGGAGCCAGGTGCGAGCACCGTCCTTGAGCACCATGGGAAACCAGTTCGCCATGACCTTTTCGTCCCCGTTGGCCGCTTCGATGCCCAGCTCGTAGAGCTGCAGGAACTCCGTGGGGTCGGCAGTGCCGTCGTAGCGAGGAGGTAGGTCCGGCTTGAACTTGCCCGGCCAGGCGACACTGCATAGCTCGGTGGTGAAGGCGTGACAGCCTACGGTGGCCACCGGAGCTCTCTACTGACGCGGGGTTTGCTCCTGGGGATTCCTGCGCGCCGCTGCCTGGAGCAGCGCAGGGTCTTGACGTGCTGGCGCAGGGATGCGGTCATGGCATGCCGGTGCAGGAAGCACGCGAGCACCTTCTTGGGGACGAGGGATTTCTTGACAGCACCTTTCTTGTCGCGCGGGCACCGGACACGGTGGATCTCGTCCAGGGGACACGCGCCTTGGAGCCAGGCCGCCTTCTTGGGGAGGAGGTGGCAGAGGCACCTCCTGAGCTGCATCACCTGCGCGGGACGGAGGGCAAGGCAGCGAGAGGGACATCGCAGTGGAGCCCCCTGCGACGCTGACGAGCTTGGTGGTGCGAGCGAGCCATTCCTCGTAGAGGTCGTCGACGGGATGGTAGTGCAGAACCTCACGCGCCAGGAGCAACACGGCGTGCACATCTGTGGGAGCGCGACGGGCGTGGGATGACGAACCAACTGGAGTCAGCGACGGGGTGGCGGTGCGGCCTTCCCGCCGCACCGAGGGATGTAGCAACAAGGCCTTTTGCTCGTCCCCCGCTGGGCCGGTGGCGGCGTTGGCGGCAGCCGATGGGGAACGATGGGGACACCCGCCGATGGGAGCCATCTGGGCGACGCGGGCGATCGAGGGATGCAGCGTCAGCCATGGACACGACGGATGATCGAACGCAGAACATCGGAAGAAAGATTCTGGTGCACCCCTACCTGGTGCGCGAAATGTCGGATGTTGGGTTCCGGCAGACCCTTAAGGTTCGAACTCTGGGGTGCACGCGAAGATCTTCCCACTACCAATCCATGTCCAATTGCCTCGCGAGAATCTAAGCTAAAACTATGAACAACACGAGGGACACAAGATTTATACTAGTTCGAGCCACCGTTGTGGTGTAGTACCCTACTCTAGTGTGTGGTGTGGTGGATTGCCTCAGGGGCTGACGCTGAACAGCACGAAGAACAACCTCAAGAGAGGTGTTCTTGGGCTGGTGCGATGAACTACTTGGGAGAGTTCGATTGCCTCTCGATCTGATGGGGACTCTATTAGATGCCCTCTACTGTGGTGGCTAGCTCTATATATAGAGGCCCTGGTCCTCTTCCCAAATATTGAGCGGGAAGGGCGCCAACAACGGCCCTTTTGAAGGGGAACATCTAGTATAAGCTATCCTGACTAAAGTTGGACTTCGGCTACCAAAGGCACTGGCGATGACGCTACCTTGACCTCCACGGTGACCTCCATCCTGCCGCTCTGCTAGTCCTGGTCTTGTTGCACTGAAATGGTAACCTTTGCCTGATGCCTCGGTACTCCACGCCTATGCTTTCCCCCTTTGCACCAAACAGGAAACAAGGACACTGCGCAAGCCGGCGCCTGCCTGGCGCCCGCCTGGTCTTGATCGTCACGGCTTGCGTCACGAGCACCTCGCGAGGTACCCTTGCCTTGATCTCTCCGCCTCCTCGCGAGTCTGCCTGGCGAGGCCGCTCCTAAGGAAGCCTTGCATCGTCCGCCCCACGAGGCTTGGCCCCTCGCGAGGGTCTTGAGTTTGCGTTGATGAAGATGGGTCGTACTGGGCCACCACTCGAGCCACGCCGCAGGCCGCAGGCAGGCAAGTCTGGGGACCCCCCAGAACGCCGATAGCGGCTAGGGTTTGGCGGCGGGGTGGGCTGGGATGGGGCGGCTCGGGGGCGCACTATTTAAAGGGGCCGCCCGGGCGGAGTCCAGGATGGACAGGGCCCGGTTAGGTCGGTTGACTTTTTTTTTAAATAATTTGGACGTGCAGAAAAAGAAAGAAAAGAAATACTAAACGGACTCCAAAAATCCTGAAATAAATTTCCCCGTCCTCTAAAAATAAGTCAGACAAGATGAACATTTATTTGGGCCTAGAATGCAATTTTGAAAAACGCACATTTTTGCTAATTCAAATAAAATAGCGATAAAACTCTGAAATAAAGTCTTATTTGATTTTATCATCAAATCCTCAATATTTCTTTATTTTGGGAAAGTCATTTTATTCCCTCTCTCTTATTTTTATAATTGAAATATTCGAAGATAAAATAATTAAAATCAAATGATCCTTTTTCTAAATTTGAGAAAAACTCAAATATGAAAATAACGAAATTCCCAACTCTCTCCATGGGTCCTTGAGTTGCGTGAAATTTCTAGGATCAAACCCAAATACAATAAAATATGATATGAAATGATGATCTAATGTATAACATTCCAAATTGAAAATTTGGGATGTTACAACAACGTAATGATTTATGTTTGTTCATATTCACAAAGAAGTTATATTGTCATAGATCCTTCAACATGTGGTGCTTTCCCCCTATCTTTGCTAGCCAAAAATTTCGCACCAAGTAGAGATACTACTTGTGCATCCAAAAACCCTTAAACTCAAATCTTATTTTCAAGAGTCCACCAAACATACCTAAGGATTGAACAAGATCCTTCAAGTAAGTTGTCATCGGTGCAAAAAGGCAATAAAAATTGCTTCTAAAAGTGTTTGATCATTTAGTGTAAGAGAAAATTGAGCATTGTATGTACTTGTGATGGCAAAGAAAAAAAGCAACAGACTGCATAATAAAGTTTGCTATCATAAGGGGCAATATAACGTGACGTTCTTTTGCACTAAGGGGTTGAGCATACAAACAAATAAGTGCGTGGCAACCTCTGCTTCCCTCTACGAAGGGCCTATCTTTTACTTTTCAGCATTTACTTTTATGCAAAGAGTCAAAGTTTTTCTCTCTATTCCTATTTATTTTTCTCCTTTGGCAAGCATCATGTGGTGACGAAAGATCTAGGCACATATACCCAGTTGAATATGGGTAGCATGAGTTATTATTGTTGACATCACCCAAAGGTGAATACGTTGGGAGGCGAAATTATAAGCCCCCATCATTCAATGTGTCCGGTTCAAACATTTTGCTGATGTGTATGCGGTGAGTGTTAGCAATTATAGAAGACTATATGATGGTTGAGTATGTGGAGCTCTTACTTAAACTCTATTGAATAAGTTGAATTGCAATTGCTTGGTGACTGAGAACATAGGTTGTTGGGTTTCAAGAGAATTCAATGTTTGACCTTAACATGTGAATTGGTTGCTACTATAACATGAGAAGTTTTATAAGAAAGAATTGCTGTTATAATGCTAGAAAAAGTGATTGAAATTATCATTGATCAAACTTATGCACTTTGCTAGCATTCACACTTCATAAATTATTTCTTTTATCATTTACCTACTCGAGGACGAGTAGGAATTAAGCTTGGGGATGCTGATACGTCTCCAACGTATCTATAATTATGAAGTATTCATGCGGTTATTTTATCATTCTTGGGTGTTTTACAGTCATTTTATAGCAACTTTATATAATTTCTTGGGACTAACCTATTGACCCAGTGCCCGGTGCCACTTGCTGTTTTTTTGCTTGTTTTTTACATCACAGGAAATCAATATCAAACAGAGTCCAAATGCAACGTAACTTTTTGGAGATTTTTTCTAGACCAGAAGGAGCCCAGTGGGCCTAAGCTACACCTGGGGGGGGGGGTACCCCGAGGGGGGCACAACCCACTAGCCCTGGCGCGCCCAGGTGGGTTGTGCCCACCTCGGTGGCCTCCGGTACCCCTTATTTGCAATATAAATTCCCAAATATTCCAAAACCCTTCGGGGTAGCCCTAGATCAGAAGTTCCGCCGCCACAAGGTCACTGTATCCGCAAAAACCAATCTAGACCCCGTTCCGGTACCCTGCCGGAGGGGGAAATCATGTCCGGTGGTCATCTTCATCATCCCGGCGGCCACCACGATGAGGAGGGACTATTCCACCCTCGTGGCTGAGGGTTTGTACCAGTAGCTATGTGTTTGATCTCTCTCTCTCTCTCTCTCGTGATCTATATCATGGGCTTTGTTAATATAGTCGGATCATATGATGTTTCTCCCCTCTATACTCTTGTTATGATGAATTGAATCTTTACCCTTCAAAGTTTTGTCCTGTCAGATTGAATATTCAGAGATGAGAACACATGATATATGTCTTGCAATATGAATACTTGAGGTGACAATGAGGTATCTTATTGATTCACTTGATATGTGTTATGGCATTCAACTCGCGGATTCCCGCGGTGATATTGGGGTAATCTATGCATAGGGGTTGATGCATGTTTTTCTCAACGGAAACTTCGGGGTCTCTTTATAGTTCCTTGTGTGGATTGAGTATTATGAATATGAATTTCATTTGGTGTTATTCTAGTACGAACTCTAGGATAGATCGAATGGAAAAAATAGCTTTGTGTTATTTTAGTACGAACTCTTGAATAGATCGAACGGAAAGAATAGCTTTGAGGTGGTTCCGTGACCTACAAACAATTCCTATCTTTTGTTCTCCGATAATAGGAACTCGGTAGTGATTCTTTGTTGCACTTTGAAGGATAATCATATGATCCAACTATGTGTGTTGTTGATAGGTTGCACTAGCGGAAGTACGGACCCTAGGCCTCATTTTTAAGCATTGCAACACCGTTTTTGTACCTGTTTACTATTTGCTACCTTGTTGTTTTTTATTGTTCGCACTACTAAAACTCATATCTACTATCCATATTACACTTTTATCACCATATCTTCAACGAACTAGTGCACCTATGCAATTTGTCATTGTATTGGGTGTGTTGGGGACACAAGTGATTTCTTGTATTTCGTTGCAGGGTCGTCTGAGAGAGACAATCTTCATCCTACACCTCTCATGGATTGATAAACCTTAGGTCATCCACTTGAGGGAAAATTGCTACTGTCCTACAAAACTCTGCACTTGGAGGCCCAACACGTGTCTACAAGAATAAAGTTGCCTAGTAGACATCAGGAAGCACAGAGCTGCTATTGGATATACTCTTGATGATATTAAGGGCATTAGTCCCACTCTATGTCAGCACAAGATTAATATGGAACCTGATGCTAAACCCGTTGTTGATCACCAACGTTGATTAAATCCGAATATGAAAGAAGTGGTAAGAACGAAAACATTGAAACTTCTGGAAGCAGGTATAATCTATCCTATAGCTGATAGTAGATGGGTAAGTCCTGTTCATTGTGTCCCTCAGAAGGGAGGTATTACCGTTGTTCCTAATGATAAGAATGAGCTCATTCCACAGAGAATTCCACAGGCTATAGGATGGTGATTGATTATAGAGAATTAAACAAAGAAACTAGAAAAGATCATTACCCTCTGCCCTTTATCGATCAAATGTGAGAAAGGTTATCTAAGAACACACATTTTTGCTTTCTTGATGCATATTCTGGCTTCTCACAAATACCTGTTTTACAACCTGATTAAGAAAAGACCACTTTTACTTGTCCTTTTGGAACTTTTGCTTATAGGTGTATGCCTTTCGGTTTATGTAATGGACCTACTACCTTTCAAAGATTTATGACTGCTGTATTCTCTGATTTTTGTGAAAAGATTGTTGAGGTTTTCGTGCATGAATTTTCTGTTTATGGGAAGTCTTTTGATGATTGTTTAAGCAATCTTGATCGAGTTTTGAAGAGATGTGAACAAACAAATCTTGTCTTGAATTGGGAGAAGTGCCACTTTATGGTTAATGAAGGTATTGTTTTGGGCCATAAAATTTCTGAAAGAGGCATTGAGGTGGACAAAGCCAAGGTTGATGCAATTGAGAGAATGCCATGTCCTAAAGATACCAAAGGTATTCGTAGTTTCCTTGGTCATGCTGGTTTCTATAGGAGGTTTATCAAAGACTTTTCCAAAATTTCTTGGCCTCTAAAGAATCTTTTGAAAAAGGATATTCCCTTTGTGTTTGATGATGATTGTTTAGAATCCTTTGAAACACTAAAGAAAGCCTGAATTACAGCACCTGTAGTTCAACCACCTGATTTTAACTTGCCTTTTAAGATTATGTGTGATGCTAGTGATTATGCTGTTGGTGCTGTTCTAGGACAAAGAGTTGATAAGAAACTGAATGTTATTCATTATGCTAGTAAAACTCCAGACAGTGCTCAACGAAACTATGCTACTACTGAAAAAGAATTCTTAGCAGTGGTGTTTGCTTGTCATAAATTCACATCTTACATTGTTGATTCTAAAGTAATTGGTTCAAACCGATCATGCTGCTATAAAATATCTTATGGAAAATAAAGATGCTAAACCTAGACTTATTAGGTGGGTTCTTGTGCTACAAGAATTTGATTTGCATATCACTGATAGGAAAGGAGCAGAGAACCCCGTAGTTGATAACTTGTCTAGGCTTGAAAATATTCTTGATGACCCACAACCTTGTTAATGATAGCTTTCCTGATGAACAATTAGCTGCAATAAATGTTTCTAATAGTACACCTTGGTATGCTGACTATGCTAATTATATTGTTGCTAAATACATACCACCTAGCTTCACATACCAAAAAAAGAAAAAACTCTTCTATGATTTAAGACATTACTTTTGGGATGACCCACATCTTTATAAAGGAGTAGATGGTATTATTAGACGTTGTGTACCTGAGCATGAACAGGAACAAATCGTACGGAAATGTCACTCTGAAGCTTATGGAGGACATCACGTGGGAGACAGAACCGCTCATAAGGTATTGCAATCTTGTTTTTATTGGCCTACTCTCTTCAAGGATAGCCGTAAGTTTGTCTCGTTTGTGATGAATGCCAAAGAATAGGTAATATCGGTAAGCGTCAAGAAATGCCTATGAATTATTCACTTGATGTTGAACCATTTGATGTTTGGGGATTTGATTTCATGGGACCTTTTCCTTCCTCTAATGGGTATACACATATTTTGGTTGCTGTTGATTATGTTACTAAGTGGGTAGAAGCTATTACAACCAGTAGTGCTGATCACAACACCTCTATTAAAATGCTTAAGGAAGTTATTTTCCAAGGTTTGGAGTCCCTATATATTTAATGACTGATGGTGATGTAACTCGACTAGATGGCGAGTCTTTTGTTGGCCCAATCTTTTACGGTACTCAACAAAGTAGAAAATTCCACGACGAGAAGAAGTCGTAATAGACGTAGACGATGAATAGCAGATCGGCTATTCGGATCAAGCAATATGCAAGAAGACCAAAGAATAAAACTTTCGAATGGAAACGATAGGATCAAACCGAGCGTGCAGCAACAACTAAATCCCTCGAGGATTAGCAAAAGAACTCAGATATTTGGTGCATCCCACGCGATGCTTTTCTCTGTATTTTTAACTCCAAAAACTTCCATCCGTACAAAGGCTTAAGCCTGCCTGTTATATAGGCGACGCACATCCTAGACAAAACGATCCAAACAAAGCCAACTCCAATCGGACTCTATCTCTTTCCTATTCAAACTTATTAGGATTTAACTAATTAAGTATCCGGCAATGCTGATCACAAAAGTCCCAAACGGACTAGTACTCCTGACCCGTCATGCTACGTAACTTGTAATACTAGGAAATAATATGACTGGACACTTGACCTTAATTCGTAAACAACACGCATGTTATGCTACGTAATGTGGAGGTGTTCTGAAAGTCGGCTTAATATCCTCCGGCTTATGATCTGACAACGGAATTGGCATCCGTATTTTTCCAATAAACAAAAACTCTTCTGCCTTGGTCTTCTTAGTTGGTGCCGTCAGCAACTCCTTCTGAACATGTGTAGGTTGGATTATAATTTCTTGTGAAATATTATTTTCTGTTGCACCCATGGCCACATCATCCCCTCCCCCTTGAATCGAAACCGTCCTCGGTTTTAATGTAGTTTTCCCAAAATTTTTCTGTAGTGAAACATTGCCATCCACCTTGATTGCACTATCAAACATTGGTTGCAGAACACATCGCTTCCCAGCATCCCATAATGAATAAGTGTTTGTCCGACCTTCATGTGTAGCACAATGATCATACTGCCATGGTCTCCCCAGTAACAAGTGGCATGCATCCATTGGTATGACATCACATATCACCATATCAGTATAGTCGCCAACTAAGAATTTGACGCGTACCTTATGAGTGACCTTGAGCTTTCCTGTATGGTACAACCACTCGACACGGTGGGGCTATGGGTGCTTCCATGCCGGTAACCCCAAAGCATCAACTAACCCTTTGCTTACTGCATTGGTGTAGTTTCCACCATCTATTATTAACTTGCAATTGGTGTTGTTGATCTTGCACTCAGACTGAAAAATATTCCATCTCTGCCCCTTATCCTCAATACAGTCTTCCTTCACTCGTTGCACCATTAATGATGGGTATGCTTCTGGAGCTTCAAAACTCGCAGTCACTTTTTCATCATCTTCAGATTTCTCACTAGATGTGTCAATATTTTTTTCTCCATCACTCATGGACATGTATCCTTCTTCTGTGAGGAGTACTCTCCTCTCATTAGGGCACTCAAACTTCTTATGCCCCCTGCACCACACTTAAAGAACACAATATCACTAGTACGAGAGTTAGAAGCACGAGACGATTCAACCTTGGATGGAGATAGTTCCTTGGTAGCAGACTTAGAATCTGATTTGAAACCACTATTACCATCGCCCTCTCTCTGAAAATCACATCACATCGAGTTTGAGGAATTATCATGACCGGCATGAGGCTTTACTTGCTGCTCCTCTGGAATGGCATGGTGTAATAATCCTTGTAATCCACTATATTCTACCATATCGACACGATCTCGTGCCTCTGATTCAGACCATGCATGAATCGTGACATTGTAGCTTCTTCTTGCTCCTCTACCCCTGTACAAATCAATAATATTTCCATCACCTTATAATACTCCTCAGCACTAGAGTTACCTTGTTGAAGCTGCTGCAAGCGTGTGTACAAGGTCCTAGTGAAGTGCTCCGGAACAAAACGTCTCTTCATGATACTCTTCATCTAATTCCAAGACTCCGGATGCCCTCCCGCGCGACATAGCTGGTTCCACCATATTAAAGCATAGCCCGTGAACTCAATAGATGCGACATGAACCTTTTTCTCCTTGGTGTACCATTGTCCGTCGAAAAATCCGATCCACGTGCATCTCCCACTCCAAATAATCATCC
The DNA here is from genome assembly GCA_963921465.1 of Triticum timopheevii. NCBI lineage: Eukaryota > Viridiplantae > Streptophyta > Magnoliopsida > Poales > Poaceae > Triticum > Triticum timopheevii. The sequence continues at coordinate 251,610,092 of OY997268.1, forward strand.
GGGTTGTCTTTGCCGCTAAATGATGGTATGGAAATTTTTATTCTTCCAATACCATCATCTTCGTAGGTGCGCCCCGGACGTTCATGTCCTTCCCCATGGTGTAGGCCACATCCATGATGGTTGTAAGCACGCCACATAGGCTCATAATAGCTACCAGCCCCCTCAGACTGATGGTCTTAAAGCTCACCATTGTTGCGAACTTGTTCGCCTACCCGCTGTCCAGATAATTGTCGATGACGACGCGGTGTAGCAGACCCGTCACTAGGTGGTGAACGTGGTCTCAACCGATGAACAACCTCAGTCAAATCAACAATCTTCTTGCCTAGACTTTCCTCAACCTTGTCGATGCGCCTCCCACTAGATTCAACACATAGTCATGAGTTGCCTCCAATCCTAGCACGATAGCCGGCGCAACACTCGGATCATAGGTGGGCAAGGGCAGCTCATCTTCCGCATCTCCTTCATGTGCACCATGCACACTCGAGTTTGATTTCTGTGAATTCACCATTGTAGCAACTCAAGTAGATCAATTAAGAACCAGAGTGAAAAAAATTGTACCATGATCAACCTTGCTCTGAATACCACTTGATGTAACCCGACTAGATGGCGAGTCTTTTGTTGGCCCAATCTTTCACCGTACTCAACGAAGTAGAAAATTCCACGACGAACAAAAGTCGTAATAGCAGACGTAGACGATGAATAGCAGATCAGTTCTTCAGATCAAGCAATATGCAAGAATATCAAAGAATAAAACTTGCAAACGGAAACGATAGGACCGAACCGGGCGCCCAGCAGCAACTAAACCCCTCAAGGATTAGCAAAAGAACTTAGATATTTGGTGCATCCCACGCGATGCGTTTCTCTGTATTTTTAACTCCGAAAACTTCCATCCGTACAAAGGCTTAAGCCTGCCCGTTATATAGGTGACGCACATCCTAGGCAAAACGATCCAAACAAACCCAACTCCAAACAGACTCTATCTCTTTCCTATTCAAATTTATTAGGATTTAACTAATTAAGTATCCGGCAACGCTGATCACAAAAGTCCAAAACGGACTAGTACTCCTGACCCTTCATGCTACGTAACTTGTAATACTAGGAAATAACACGACTGGACACTTGACCTTAATTTATAAACAACATGCACGTTATGCTTCATAACATGGAGGTGTTCTGAAAGTCGGCTTAATATCCGCCAGCTTATGATCTGACAACGGAATTGGCATCCATATTTTTCCAATAAAGAAAAACTCTTCTGCCTTGGTCTTCTTAGTTGGTGTCATCAGGAACTCCTTCTGAACATGTGTAGGTTGGATTATAATTTCATGTGAAACATTATTTTCTGTTGCACCCATGGCCACATCAAATGGTGGTTCACACTTTATTCATGGTGCTTTCTGTAAAATGCTTGCTAAGTATGATGTTAACAATAGAATTGCATCACCATATCATCCTCAGTCTAGTGGTCAAGTTGAACTTAGCAATAGAGAAATAAAACTAATCTTACAAAAGACTGTCAATAGGTCCCAAAAGAATTGGTCTAAGAAATTAGATGACGCACTTTGGGCTTATAGAACAGCTTTTAAAAATCCTATGGGTATGTCTCCATATAAAATGGTTTATGGAAAAGCTTGTCATTTGCCTCTTGAGTTAGAACATAAAGCATATTGGGCAATAAAAGAACTCAATTATGATTTCAAACTTGCTGGTGAAAAGAGGCTATTCGATATTAGCTCACTAGATGAATGGAGAACCCAGGCTTATGAAAATGCAAAGTTATTCAAAGAAAAAGCTAAAGATGGCATGACAAAAGAATCCAAAAGCGTGAGTTTGAAGTTGGAGAATATGTTCTTTTGTACAACTCTCATTTCAGATTCTTTGCAGGAAAACTCCTCTCCAAATGGGAAGGACCCTATGTCATCGAGGAGGTCTAACGGTCCGGAGCTATCAAAATGAATAATGCCGAGGTACTAACCCGAAGGTTGTCAATGGGCAACGAATAAAACACTATATCTCAGGTACACCCATTAATGTTGAAAGCAATATTATCCAAACTTTGCCACCGGAAGAACACATAAAGGAAACCTTCCGGAACACTCCAAAATCATGAAAAAAGGAAGGTATGTGATACGGTAAGTAATTGGACTCCAAAAAATCTGCAAAAATATTTTTTGTCAGTTTTGGAATATTTAAAAAATTAGGACCTCGGGTACTTTCCGGACTCCATTTTTCTTCCGTTCTGCTTGTTCTCCAAGATAAAAAATATTTATATACCTCCCAAACCTGTTGGCCTCCATATCATGGAGAAATCTCATGTTTTCTTTTCTCGCTGTTTTTCGGTCAGATCTGCTGAGCCAGGCATCATGTCTTCTTCTTCCTCTAACCATATGAAAGAGGATGCTTGGTTGATGAAGATCAAGCTGAAGTGGGAAGACCCCGCTGGAGTAGCTAAGGAGGACAAGAGCATGGAGGCCACCGGAGAACAAGTGCCGATGGTCGAGCAAGCCTTGCCCGCTGATGAGGAAGAGGAAGATATCCTTAAACCCTACTATGCTCATCTTACCCCCCCTGAGATTGCAGCCTTCAGGATCATTGAAATGGTTCGTATACAAAATAAGTATCTCACTCATGAAAATATTCTGCATCTGGAGCACATTGCTTCCCTTCGGAGCATCATCCGAAGATTGGAAAGTCTCTTGGTCCTTAAGGACCGGATCACTTCTACTTCTTCACCACCACCTCCTTCTTCACCACCAAAAGAAAACTGAGTATCGGGTATGGGCACTCCCCTTGGCTTTCGCCAAGCTTGGGGGAGGTGCCCCAATATCGTATCATCTCCTCTTTTGCCTTTACTTTCTTAGTTCAATCTATGGTTATATTTTACTATTAGATGAATAAAAGTTTTGTTCGATCCTTTCTTTTTGTGAGTTTGCTTAGTGACCAATCCTTGTAATCGTGTGCGAGATATATAATAGAGTTTAGTTTGAGTTTTGCCTTCTTTACTCTCTTGTTTCAGTAAAAAGAAAGGAAATAAAAGAAAAATATCATATGCTAATCTTATGGTAACTGATGACATTACACAAGGAAAAGTATAAGTAGAAAATTTTATTGTAGATTGAAAAACATAGCATTGGTCAATGATGCAACTCAGGAAAGATTTAATAATGGAAGAGAAGATTCACATATAAATATACTATCCTGGAAATCTTTTATGATTGTGAGCACCCATCAAAATATTATATGCCAAAATTGTTGACATTGGACAAGGAAGGCAACTTAATGGTTTATGTTTGTCATATTGACATAGAAGTTATATTGTCATAGATCCTTCAACATGTGGTGCTTGCCCCTATCTTTGCGAGCCAAAAACTCCGCACTAAGTAGAGATACTACTTGTGCATCCAAAACCCTTAAACCCTATCTTGTTTGAGAGTCCACCATACCTACCTATGGATTGAGTATGATCCTTCAAGTAAGTTGTCATCGGTGCAGAAAGGGCAATAAAAATTGCTTCTAAAAGTGTGAGATCATTTAGTGTAAGGGAAAATTGAGCGTTGTATGAACTTGTGATGGTGAAGAATAAAAGCGACAGACTGCATAATAACAGTTGCCATCACAAGGGGCAATATAACATGATGTTCTCTTGCACTAAGGGGTTGAACATACAAACAAAAAGTGCACGACAACCTCTGCTTCCCTCTATGAAGGGCCTATCTTTTACTTTCATGTATTTACTTTCACTCAAGAGTTAATGTTTTTCTCTCTATTCCTTTTATTTTTATCCTTTGGCAAGCATCATGTGGTGAGGAAAGATCTAGGCACATATATCCAGTTGAATATGGGTAGCATGAGTTATTATTGTTGACATCACCCTCGAGGTGAGTGCGTTGGGAGGCAAAACTATAAGCCCCTATCTTTCTATGTGCCCGGTTGAAACGTTTTGCTCATGTGTACGCGGTGAGTGTTAGCAATTATAGAAGACTAAATGATGGTTGAGTATGTGTACTTGCCTAAAGGCTCCGATACATGACCCTTCCTGAAAAGATGATGAATTGTAGTTACAAAGTTGACCGAGATCATAGTTTGTTGGTTTCCAATAGAGTTTATGCTTTATACTTTCATGCTGTGATGAATTATCAGTTGTTCATGAGAAGTCTATGATAAAAGTTTTGTGATAAAAATATTAGGTTAAGGTTTGTTGCTGTTATAGTAAGTCACATGATGCTGCTATGTCCGTATTTTTGTTTTTATCGACACCTCTCTGTCTAAGCATGTGGGCAAGTGAGGTCTAAGCTTGGGGGAGTTGATACGTCCATTTTGCATCATATTTTCCTACTGTTATTTATGTTGTTTTATTGTATAATAATGCTTTTTGGAGTAATTATAATGCCTTTTCTCCCATAATATGCAAGGTATACACAAAGGGGGAGAATTCTGGCAGCTGGAAATCTGGACCTGAAAAAGCTACGTCAAGCTACCTATTGTGCACAAATCCAAATGATCTAAAACTTCCCGAGGATTTTTGATGGAATATTTAAGAATTATTGGAGCAATTAATTACGAGAGGGGGCCACCAGGTGGGCACAACCCACTTGGGCGCGCAAGGAGGCCCAGGCGTGCCCTGGTGGGTGCTGCCCTCCTCGGCCCACCTCCGGTGCCCATCTTCTCGTATATAAGTCATTTTGACCTAGAAAAAAAAAGGAGAGGACTTTCGGGATGAAGCGCCGCTGCCTCGAGGCGGAACTTGGGCAGGAGCTTTTTTGCCCTGCGGCGGAGCGATTCCACAGGGGGAACCTCCCTCCCGGGAGGGGGAAATCATCGTCATCATCATCACCACCAACTCTCCCATCTTGGGGAGTTTTGGGGATATAACTACTAGGTATGACCCGCCAGAAGGAGCCGGGTCATACCTATAAGCATTCTTGAAGACCAAAGCTCAAGGTTGAAGACGGCGGTTTAGTAAAGGCCCAAAGGCCCAGAGGCGACTTTAGGCCCGTAGTGTTAAACCGCCTTATTCATGTAACTTGTACTGTAAGGCAGAAAGTATTAAGAGACCGAGCCGGATACAGTCTATAAGCTGGCCGGGATTCTGCAGAGTCGCTGGGCGTCAACCTCAGTATATAAAGAGACGACCCAGCGGCGGTTCAAGACACGAAACAACAACTCGAGAGCTAGGTCAATGTAACGCCTCGGATTCATTGCGCCAGGTGTCCGCCAGTTATTCGTCATCGTTGCCATGTCATTTGCTTGCGTATTGCATTTTGCCATGTCATCATGTGCATCTCATTTTGCATACATGTTTGTCGCATGCATTCGAGCATTTTCCCCGTTGTCCATTTTGCAATCCGGCACTCCTATGCCCTCCGGCGTTCCCCTTTTGTCTCCTGTTGTGAGCGGGTGTTAAACATTCTTGGAATGGACCGAGGTTGGCCAGCAGCCTTGGTACACCACCGGTAGACCGCCTGTCAAGTTTCATGCCATTTGGAGGTCGTTTGATACTCCAACGGTTAGCCGAGGAACCGCAAAGCCTTCTTTTGTGTGCAGCCCAACACCCCTCCAAAGTGGCCCAATAACCCATCCAAAACCCCTCCATGCTCTCGGTCGTTCGATCACGATCGTGTGGGCGAAAACCGCACCTCATTTGGACTCTCCTAGCTCTCTCTATTTATAAATAGGTGTCTCCTCCTGAAATTCGCAGTCCAAACCCTACCATCTTCCTCCTTGCGCCGCCGGACGCTTTCTCCTCCCACCGGACATGTCCGCCACCGCCCCCGCGGCGAAGGCACAACACCTGTCCGCCCCATCTCTCCCACCGCCGCGGCCCGCAGAGCCCACGGGGAGCCCGCCCGGCGCGCGATGCCCTAACACCGGTGACGTGCGCCTCCGCACCTCGCCTCGCCGGCGCGCCTCCGACGCCACGCCCGCCGCCGCCTGGCTTCCCGCGCCGCCACCTCTCCGCCGCGGCGCCGCGCCACCCCGACCTCCGCCCGATGCGCCGCCGCTCTCCCCGAGCTCCCGCCGGAGCTCCGCCACCGCAGCGCTCGCCGGCCTCCGCCCTCCGCCGCCGCGCCGGTCGCCGCCTCCAACCGCCTCGCCGTCGCTAGACCCGGCCCGCTCCAGATCCGGTCCGAGTGGACCAGATCCACCCGGAGACGAACCAAACGGCCCACGGCACCGCTTTGTCCCGCGGGATCCCCTCATCCACTTCTCCACCGAGGTCCATTTTTCTCTCTGTCCCCGAGTCTGTGATATTTTTATGCCATGTTCATCGCACCATAACTCTGCGTCTGTAGCTCCGTTTCATGCATACAAAATATCAAATTGTTCATCATGAGATGCTCTTCATTTTATTCCATTGTGCAATCTTTGTTTGAGGTTATCTTGATGCCCGAATCATCGTTGCAATAGTGCTATATGATGTTAATCTGCTGAAACTGTTATAACTTGATGATTTGTCATTTTTGTTGCATTTGATGTGTCCATCCTATGAGCATGAGCTCTACATGTGTTTTGAACTACATCATGCCATACTTACAGGGGTGCTTGTCTTGTATTTTTGTGAGTCTTGTACTAAGTGCATCAAGCTTGTTAAGTAGGGTACTTGCTGTTACTATTTTGCTAGGCTGAATCTGCTATATTGTGATGCTATGTAAACCTGCTGCTACAGGTCATTCTATGCATAATCTGGAGATGTTCACTAAGGATGTTTTGTTGTACATGTCATGATCTATCCATTCATGCCTCTTGTTGCATTTATAGCCTGCTGTAGCTTGTTGTAATCTTGCTCCAAACTTGCTAAATAATGTTGCTGTCAGTCTGTTAACATTAAGTTCAGTTTTGCCATGAGCTTTGCTAGTGATCCATGCGCCCTATGAACTTGTTCTTGCCATGGTTAGCTTCTCAAACGTGTCTTCTTACTGTTGGTTGCCTTTTCATGCCATGTATTGCTCTGTGGTGAGTGGTTCAAGATCACCAACATGCCTATTTATTGTTGTTCCTGCCATGTATGAATCTGTCATATCACTTGCTATGTTTACATGGGTGCCATCATATTTTCTGTGCCCTTTTGGCTCATGGTCAGTAAGGTACTTTTGTTCTATGAAATTAGTAGATTCATGCCATGCCTTTTTTTGCCATGTTAAGTTGAGATGTAACATGTTGTTTGATAGGTCTAAACATTGCAACCTGATGTTATTTCTGTCAAGTCTGTAAACTATTATTATTTGCAATCTTGCCATGTCCTTTTGAGCATGTTCTATTGATTTCTGGAGATAGCTCAGCGTTCATGTTTTGTCATGATTTACCTGTACATCATTTCCATGACTTTCATTATCATGTTAGGGTGCTGTAGCATATTGTTTTGATGCTTGCAATATGCATAGTTGCTGTTTTGGACAGCTTGTCCTTTAAACTTGTATAGTGTGTATGTGTTGAACCGTTGCTCCGTTTCGAGTGTGCTCTATATGAAACTTGCTTCGAATTGCATTAAGTTTCATATTATCATGTTGCATCCTTGTTTTGAGGTGTTTGCTTGATGTTTGGATGCATTTAGCATCAATGCCATGTTTAACTTGTTTTGCTCATATCTTCTAGGCCGTAGCTCTGAACAAAATGAACTTTATATGTAACTTGACTAAATTTCGTGTAGATTCTCTTGGTGCTCTTTAACTTGCTGTTTAACAATTTGAACATAAGGATTATTCAGATCTGGACCAACTTTGAAACTTGCATATGAGGACCTACCAGATTTGTTGTATGTTGTTTCCGGCCTCTTTTAAACTTGCTTTGATGTGTTGGTCTTGTATGCATCATCTTTTGCCATGAGTAGCTCCATGTAGCCTTGTCATGCATCATGTTTGGTTGTGCATCATGTCATGTATATATGTGGTGTGTTTACTACGTTGTGTGCTTCTTCTCGATAGTTCCCGTTTCATTGCGATCGTGAGGATTCGTTCGTCTACGCTTGGTTCGGCTTCATCCGTTCGTCTTCTTCATGGACTCGTTCTTCTTCCTTGCGGGATTTCAGGCAAGATGACCGTCACCTTGGATCTCACTACTACATTGCTATGCTAGTTGCTTCGTTCTATCGCTTTGCTGCGCTGCCTATCACTTGTTCATCAAGCCTCCCAATTTGCCATGTCAGACTCTAACCTTTTTCACTCTTTCTAGCGAACCGTTGCTTGGCTATGTTACCGCTTTGCTCAGCCCCTCTTATAGCGTTGCTAGTTTCAAGTGAAGTTGAAGATTGCTCCATGGTGGACAGGATTATGTTGGGATATCACAATATCTCTTATTTAATTAATGCATCTATATACTTGGTAAAGGGTGGAAGGCTCGGCCTTATGCCTGGTGTTTTGTCCACTCTTGCCGCCCTAGTTTCCGTCATACCGGAGTTATCTTCCCGGATTTTGCGTTCCTTACGCGGTTGGGTGATTTATGGGACCCCCTTGACAGTTCGCTTTGAATAAAACTCCTCCAGCAAGGCCCAACCTTGGTTTTACAATTTGCCTCACCACCACCTATACCTTTCCCTTGGGTCGGCCAACCCGAGGGTCATCTTTATTTTAGCCCCCCCGGGCTAATGCTTGTCTAAGTGTTGGTCCGAATCGAGCGATGTCCGGCGCCCCCTGGGCAACCAGGGTCTATGCCAACCCGACGTCTTGCTCATCCGGTGTGCCCTGAGAATGAGATATGTGCAGCTCCTATCGGGATTTGTCGGCACATCCGGGCGGCTTTGCTGGTCTTGTTTTACCGTTGTCGAAATGTCTTGTAAACCGGGATTCCGAGACTGATCGGGTCTTCCCTGCATGGTATAAACTTTCGAAAGCTGTGCCCGCGGTTATGTGGCAGATGGGAATTTGTTAATGTCCGGTTGTAGATAACTTGACACCAGATCCGAATTAAAACGCATCAACCGCGTGTGTAGCCGTGATGGTCTCTTCTCGGTGGAGTCCGGGAAGTGAACACGGTTTTGGGGTTATGCTTGACGTAAGTAGGAGTTCAGGATCACCTCTTGATCATTGCTAGCTTCATGACCGTTCCGTTTGCTCTCTTCTCGCTCTTATTTGCGTATGGTAGCCACCGTACTTGATTAGTCGCTGCTGCAACCTCACCACTTTACCCCGTCCTTACCCATTAAGCTTCGCTAGTCTTGATAGCCATGGTAATGGGATTGCTGAGTCCTCGTGGCTCACAGATTACTACAACAATAGTTGCAGGTACAGGTTATGCGATGATCATGACGCGAGAGCGATGTTTGCTTGTTTTGGAGTTCTTCTTCTGCTTCTTCTTCGATCTGGGGATAGGTTCCAGGTCGGCAGCCTTGGCTAGTAGGGTGGATGTCGTTTGAGTTTTTGTTTGTGTTTCATCCGTAGTCGGATGGTGCGCTTATGTAAGATGATGTTGTATTCGTGTGGCATTGTATGCCTCTTGTATGTATCCCCATCTATTATGTAATGTTGATGTTATGATATCCACCTTGCAAAAGCGTATCGATATGCGGTTCTATCCTTTGTGGGACCTTCGAGTCTCTTTAGGATAGTATCGCATATTGGGCGTGACAAGTTGGTATCAGAGCCTCGACCGACCTTAGGAGCCCCCTTGATTGATCGTATAGTTTGGCCGTTGTCGAGTCTAGAAGAAAACTATTTTCGGAGTCTAGTTATATCGGAGAGTTGGAATTCTTTTTACTCCTCAGCCCCTTCGTCGCTCTAGTGAGGAATCTTGACGTAGGTGTTTTGAACTACTCCTCTTCCCTTCAAATTTTTCTTTAGGATCACGCGGTTAGTTTTGTGAGTCTCGTCAAGTCGACTCAAACCTCTTTGTCTTTCGCGAGATCAATCCTGAGCTCTTTTCAATCAACGTTGTTTCCCTGTCCGAAGTTGTCCTTTAATTTTCCCACCCGCCCACCCTTTTCCTTCTCGGAACCGGAGTCCGTAATCGAGTATCCATCCTACTCGTGTGAAGCCTTTGCTTTCTTTCCTCAATGATTTCAACCGGTGTTTTCTCTTCAAGATATTCGTCGGTTCCCCTTCCAAGTTGCCTTTGTTTTCCCGCCCTCCCACCCTCTTCTTCCCGGAATCTGAGTCTCTTTCGACCATCAATTTCATTCGTGTGGAGTCTCTTCAATCATTCGTAAACTGTTTCAACCAGTGAACTCTCTTTTGTTTGACATTCTTCATCTCTTTTCTGATGGACTCAATTCAAGTTTTTCGGTTGATCATATTCTTTCCCTTGGATCAAGTGTTTTCCCTGCTCGTTCACCTCTAGTCAGTTTATCATTCCGGAGTTCACAAGACATCTCAGGAGATTCATCTGTGTTTGAATTAATTCGAGGTTGTCACCTCTTTCAAATATTTCAATTGTTCCGGTGCATCATCTATCTGTTCAACAATCATTTTCAACGGTGTTTTCTTTTAGTGGGCCCTAACCCACAGGTCTTTTCCCAGGATCTTACCTGACTCTTCTAATTCTCCTGGGGTTATTCTCAAATTCTTTTCAAGTGTGATGTAAAAATGGATCCCATCAGTGACATGCCTTCTCCAAGATCTCTTTCAAATTCTTTTCATTGTTGGCTCAACCTCTTCACTTTTCATTCTCCCAGAGTATTTCAACAATTTTGGTGGTGTTTCTCGTCGTCATTTGAAGATCGAAGAAGAGTTCCTCTTAAATCTTGCCCGTTCTCTCGAAGTTTCATGGTTCTAGCTTCATGTTATCCTCGAGAACTATTCCATTTGTCAGATATTCTTTTCTTAACCATCCAGAGTATGTCAGGAGTTGTTTTTCCATTTCTTTTCACCGGAGGCCATCATTCCAGAAGAATTCTTCGTCCTCACATTTTAGCTACCGTTATACAATTATCCCGGTGCTTCGTTCAAGTGTTCTTTAATCAGCTCATGATCTCTTTGTTCTTTTACATCTAAATCCCCTCAAGCATATTTGTTCTTCTAATTCTTCCTGGTGATTCATTCTCTTTCACCAGTCATTTCCGAATTCTAACGGTGGTTCTTTCAGATTCTTTTTCCTTGATTATCATTTTAATCCTTTCGTTCTTTAGAATCCTACCGGTGGTTCATGAAGACTTTCTCAAGTTTTTGTGCTACAACCCCCTTAATCCTTCTCAAGAAGAATAAGTAGTATGCAAAAATCCATTGCTTGTCATCAATTTAATTTGATGAAGGATAAGCATACAATAAATCTTGTTCTTATTTCCTCAAAGTGAGTAATCCCTTTTCTTCGCAGCTTGTTCTTGATGAAGAAATTCTATTTCCAAGTGTTTTCATCTTTTCTTTTCCGGAGTTCAAATTTTCCTCGGCCATCTCGTCGGAACCTCCATCTAAATCGACGCAAGGCTTTAGTCTTATTCTTTTCATCCTTCATTCTATCTCATCATCCTTTTGTCACCGGAGTTCTTCACGGTGGTTCTTCATGATTTAATTCATTCTTCAAGAGTTCATCAAGATTTTGTTGGTGGAGTTCAAGTATCTTTTCTTCTCGCATCTCGAAGTGCAATTAATTCTCCGTATTCTTTTGAAGTGGAGTTTTGCATTTCTTCGTTCTTCTCAGCTATCCAATCATTTCCGGTTGTGGCCGGTTGTCACCTCAAATTTTTTTAGATGTTAGCCATAAGTCCACGACAAGCTTATTGTTTTCGTTGTTGATTTTCTCAACAACTCCGTTTAAACCTTCCTTCTAAAGATGCTTTCAATTTCATTCGTGGCACAAGTTGTCATTTTCTTCTCCATTCTTTTCATTCAACTCTTTCAATTCTTTCTAGAGGTTTTGTGTCATGTCTTCATCAAGTATCATTCCATCCTCTCAAGCTCGTGTTCTATTCATCCATGTTTCAGCCGGAGTGCTGCCTAAATCCTTTCAGTCTTATTCATTTCTTATCTCGTTCTAACAGGAGTGGTTTCATAGTCTATCTGATTCCGTGAGCTTTCGATTCTCCTCATTCTCGTTGTTCCTCTCTTATTCTCGAGTGCTCTCGATTCTTTGGTTCTTCTCTTGAGTTCTTGTTTCACCTCATCCATTTTCCCTTCCGTCTCGGTCCTAAGATCTCGGGACGAGATCTCTTGTTAGTGGAGGAGTGTTGTAACGCCCCGGATCTGTTGCGCCAGGTGTCCGCCAGTTATTCGCTGTCGTTGCCATGTCATTTGCTTGTGTGTTGCATTTTGCCATGTCATCATGTGCATCTCATTTTGCATACATGTTCGTCGCATGCATCCGAGCATTTTCCTCGTTGTCCGTTTTGCAATCCGGCACTCCTATGCCCTCCGACGTTCCCCTTTTGTCTCCTATTGTGAGCGGGTGTTAAACATTCTCGGAATGTATCGAGGTTTGCCAAGCGGCCTTGGTACACCACCGGTAGACCGCCTGTCAAGTTTCGTGCCATTTGGAGGTCGTTTGATACTCCAACGGTTAACCGGGGAACCGCAAAACCTTCTTTTGCGTTCAGCCCAACACCCCTCCAAAGTGTCCCAATAACCTATCCAAAACCCCTCCATGCTCTCGGTCATTCGATCACGATCATGTGGGCGAAAACCGCACCTCATTTGAGCTCTTCTAGCTCTCTCTATCTATAAATAGGTGTCTCCTCCCGAAATTCGTAGTCCAAACCCTACCATCTTCCTCCCTGCGCCGCCGGACGCTTTCTCCTCCCACCGGACATGTCCGCCACCGCCCCCGCGGCGAATCCGGGCATGACACCTGTCCGCCCCGTCTCTCCCACCGTCGCGGCCCGCAGAGCCCACGGGGAGCCCGCCCCGGGCCGCCCCGGGCCCGATCCCGCGCCCCGCGCCCGATGCCCTAACGCCGGCGACGTGCGCCTCCGCACCTCGCCTCGCGGGCGCGCCTCCGACGCCACGCCCGCCGCCGCCTAGTTTCCCGTGCCGCCTCCTCTCTGCCATGGCGCCGCTCTGCCCGATGCGCCGCCGCTCGCCCAGAGCTCCTGCCGGAGCTCCGCCACCGCAGCGCTCGTCGGCCTCCGCCCTCCGCCGCCGCGCCGGTCGCCGCCTCCGGCCGCCTCGCCGTCGCCGGACCCGGCCCGCTCCAGATGCGGTCCGGGTGGACCACATCCACCCGGAGATGAACCAAACGGCCCGCGGCACCGCTTCATCCCGCGGGATCCCCTCGTCCCCTTTTCCACCGAGGTCCATTTTTCTCTCAAGTCCCCGAGTCTGTGATATTTTTATGCCATGTTCATCGCATCATAACTCTGCGTCCATAGCTCCGTTTCATGCATATAATATATCAAATTGTTCATCATGAGATGCTCTTCATTTCACTCCATTGTGCCATCTTTTTTTGAGGTCATCGTGCTGCCCGAATCATCATTGCAAGAGTGCTATATGATGTTAATCTGCTGAAACTATTATAACTTGATGATTTGTCATTTTTGTTGCATTTGATGTGTGCATCCTATGAGCATGAACTCTACATGTGTTTTGAACTACATCATGCCATACTTACAGGGGTGCTTGTCTTGTATTTTTGTGAGTCTTGTACTGAGTGCATCAAGCTTGTTAAATAGGGTACTTGTTGTTACTGTTTTGCTAGGCTGAATCTGCTATATCGTGATGCTATGTAAACCTGCTGCTACAGGTCATTCTATGTATAATCTGGAGATGTTCACTAAGGATGTTTTGTTGTACATGTCATGATCTATCCATTCATGCCTCTTGTTGCATTTATAGCCTGCTGTAGCTTGTTGTAATCTTGCTCCAAACTTGCTAAATAATGTTGCTGTCAGTCTGTTAACATTAAGTTCAGTTTTGCCATGAGCTTTGCTAGTGATCCATGCACCCTATGAACTTGTTCTTGCCATGGTTAGCTTCTCAAACATGTCTTCTTACTGTTGGTTGCCTTGTCATGCCATGTATTGCTCTGTGGTGAGTGGTTCAAGCTCACCAACATGCCTATTTATTGTTGTTCCTGCCATGTATGAATCTGTCATATCACTTGCTATGTTTACATGGGTGCCATCATATTTTCTGTGCCCTTTTGGCTCATGGTCAGTAAGGGACTTTTGTTCTATGCAATTAGTAGTTTCATGACATGCCTTTGTTTGCCATGTTAAGTTCATGTAACATGTTGTTTGATAGCTCTAAACAATGCAACCTGATGTTATTTCTGCCAAGTCTGTAAACTGTTATTATTTGCAATCTTGCCAGGTCCTCTTGAGCATGTTCTAGTGATTTCTGGAGATAGCTCAGTGTTCATGTTTTGTCATGCTTTACCTGTACATCATGTCCATGTATTTTGTTATCATGTTAGCATGCTGTAGCATATTGGTTTGATGCTTGCAATATGCCTAGTTGCTGTTTTGGACAGCTTGTCCTTTAAACTTGTATAGAGTGTATGCGTTGAACTGTTGCTCCGTTTTGAGTGTGTTGTATATGAAACTTGCTTAGAATTGCATTGAGTTTCATATTATCATGTTGCATCCTTGTTTTGAGGTGTTTGCTTGATGTTTGGATGCATTTAGCATCAATGCCATGTTTAACTTGTTTTGCTCATATCTTCTAGGCCGTAGCTCCGAACTAAATGAACTTTATATGTAACTTGACTAGAATTTCGTGTAGATTCTCTTGGTGCTCTTTAACTTGCTGTTTAACAATTTGAACATAAGGATTATTCAGATCTGGACCAACTTTCAAACTTGCATATTGTCACGCCCAAGATGCGACCCTATCCTAAAGGAACTCGAAGGTCCCACCAAGGATAGAAGTGCATCTTGAAGAAGCTTTTGCAAGGTGGATATCATTACATCAACATTACATAATAGTGGGAATACATCCAATACATACAATGTCACATGAATACAACAATACAACATATAAGAACAACACCCGACTACGGATGAATCATAAACAGAAACTCAAACAATATCCACCCTGCTAGCCCAGGCTGCCGACCTGGAACCTATCCCCTGAACGAAGAAGCAGAAGAAGAAACTCCAAAACAAGCAACATCGCGCTCGCGTCAAGATCATCGCATAACCTGTACCTGCAACTGTTGTTGTAGTAATCTGTGAGCCACGAGGACTCAGCAATCCCATTACCATGGGTATCAAGACTAGCAAAGCTTAATGGGAAAGGAAGGGGTAAAGTGGTGAGGTTGCAGCAGTGACTAAGCATATATGGTGGCTAACATACACAAATAAGAGCAAGAAGAGAGCAAATGGAACGGTCGTGAAGCTAGCAATGATCAAAAGGTGATCCTGAACTCCTACTTACGTCAAACATAACCCAAGGCCGTGTTCACTTCCCGGACTCCGCCGAGAAGAGACCATCACGGCTACACACGCGGTTGATGCGTTTTAATTCGGATCTGGTGTCAAGTTATCTACAACCGGACATTAACAAATTCCCATCTGCCACATAACCGCGGGCACGGCTCTCGAAAGTTTATACCCTGTAGGGGTGTCCCAACTTAGCCCATGATAAGCTCTCGCGATCAACGAAGGATATTCCTTCTCCCCAGGAAGACCCGATCAGTCTCGGAATCCCGGCTACAAGACATTTCGACAGTAATAAAACAAGACCAGCAAGACCCCCCGGCGTGCCGACATCCTGATAGTAGCCGCGCGTATCTCGTCTCAGGCCACGACCGGATGAGCACTACGTACAACTAGAACCAGCCCTCAAGTTTCCCCGAGGTGGCGCTGCAAGTGGCTCTAGTTTGGACCAACACCTAGACAAGCATTGGCCCGGGGGGCTAAAATAAAGATGACCCTTGGGATATGCGACTCCCAAGGGAAAAAGGTAATAGGTGAGGCAAATGGTAAAACCAATGTTGGGCCTTGCTGGAGGAGTCTTATTCAAAGCGAACTGTCAAGGGGGTCCCATAAATCACCCGACCGTGTTAGGAACGCAAAATCTGGGAACATAACACCGGTATGACGAAAACTAGGGCGGCAAGAGTGGAACAAAACACCAGGCATAAGGCCGAGCCTTCCACCCTTTACCAAATATATAGATGCATTAATAATATAAGAGATATTGTGGTATCCCAGCATAACCCTGTCCACCATGGAGCAATCTTCAACTTCACCTGCAACTAGCAACGCTATAAGAGGGGCTGAGCAAAGCGGTAACATAGCCAATCAATGGTTTGCTAGGAATGGTGTCAAAGGTTAGAGGTTCATGGCAATTTGGGAGGCTTGAAGAACAAGTTAATAGGAAGCGCAGCAAAGCAATAGAACAAAGCAACTAGCATAGCAATGATAGTAGTGAGATCCAGGGTAGCGGTCATCTTGCCTGAGATCCCGCTAGGAAGAAGAACGAGTCCATGAAGAAGACGGACGGGAGTAGTCAAACGAATCCTCACAATCGCAACATTATCGGAACTAAGAAGCAACACCGGAAAGAAACAAACAACATGGTAAACACACAAGCATAAACATGTCATGATGCAAAACAAGTATGATGCATGTCCAATTTAATGAGCCATGGCATGGCAAACAACACTACAAGTTAAGTGGAGCTCAATATGCAACGAGTTGAATATTGACGAAACACCACATCAATTATTTAGTTTCTCTCTCGGTTATGAACAAGACAAGATTAAATGTTGGTTAACATGGCAAGAGGTGAAGCATAATTAAACTAACTATTTAGGCAAGTTTAAATGAGGCCGGAAACACAAACAACAATTCCGGAAAATCCCCATGTTATTTAGCAATTTAATGCAACAACAATTTTAAACATTTTAATTGTTGTTATCATGATGCGGATGACATATGCAAGTTTTAAGCAATTTTATGAAAATGTTGACATGAGCATGTTATGAAGCATTTGTCGCCATGGCGGAAGGAAAAGGGTGCCACGGCGACGAATCCGAAAATGATGCCACGCCAACATCTCGGTTCCGATAACTCGTGGAGTGACCGGTGTAAACAAAGATGTGGATGTGCGTAACATGCAAAAGATGGTGGGGTGATCCCGGATACCGGGTTCCCACGTGTCGGTGGCATGGCAAAAGAGGGGCATCGCAAGCGACAGTTCGATCACGGTGCAAACACGAGCATCTCATACAACACATGCATTCGGTCCATGGGTGATCATCTCGGGGTTATACCTTTGAAGCGTGTGTTTTGGTACGAATCGAGTTCGTAGTGGAAGTAGTCGTTCACGAGTCGTCGTGGGAAGTAGTGGCACACGTGGCGGCGTAGTGGAAGTAGTGGTACACGGCGACGGTAGTTGTACACGTTTTCGTAGATGTTCAGGTCGACGGTAGTGGTACAGGTTTTGTAGACGAACTTTGACGGAACATGGGTGTGGTGGTACTTGGCAATATCCGGGACGTAGAGGTACACTTGTTGAGGCGGAACTTGACGAAACCCCTCTGGAGGTAGCCATCCATGGTCGTACTCATGTTGACGTGCAACACAATGATCTTGATGGATCATAGTCGAACTTGGCGGTCCGTATGGTTCACCGTAGATGAACTTGGCGACAGAGATTTTTGTGCTCACGAAACAGCAAAGAGACGCAGCCGCAGCGCTGCTACTCGGGGACGTCGCGGTCGGTCAACGCAGAGGCCGGAGATGGCAGAACGACAGCAGGCAGAGAGGGCCGACGGGAGGATGCAGATGAGGTGGCTGTCCATGGCAGCGGAAGGGAAGCAGTGCGGAAGGTGCATAGGCGAGGATGAAGCAGAGAGGTCGCCGGGGTGCCTTGGCGCAACGGAGGCGGAGCAGAGGAGGGCAGCGGCGGCGCGCTTGCTGGATGGAGCAGGGGCGGCGAAGAGGAGCAGAGCAGCAGCGCTCGTGCTCAGCGGCGGGGCGGCGAATTCGTGGCGTAGACGGAAGCAGAGGGCGACACGAGGCAGGGGGCGCCGGAGTTGGCCTCCAATGGTGGCGCGGGAGGCCCAGCGCGGCATCCTGGCGAGGCAACGACGCGGAGGAGGGCCGACGAGGGGGCACGATGGAGCTCAATGGGCGTGCTCCGACAAAGATGCTTGAGCGGGGGCGGACGCGGAGGAGAGGAAGGAGCGGTCGTCGACCTGCTGGGCTCCGGTGGCGCGGTTCAATGAGGACGAGGTGGAGGTCGGGTGCTGGCGCGCGAAGGGAGATGGGGATCGAGCGCGAGGAGAGGGGCCGGGCGCTGGCGGCGCTGGAGGGAAGGAGATGGGGATCAAGAGGGGGTTCGATCGGGCTAGGGTTTAGGTTAAGTGGGGCGGCTGGGCCTAGGCGCAGATGGGCCTGCCTGGCTAGGCTGCTGGGCTCTCTTCTCCCTCTCTCTTATTCTCTAGAAACAGAAAATAACAAAGAAGGAAAAGAGAAGAAAGGAGGTGTTGGGGAAGAAATTGGACACGCGGATAATTTTCCCGGACCCACAAGAAAGTGCTTGTTCCGAGAAAATAGAAAAGGCCATGGTTGAAAGATGTAAATTCAAACACATTTGAATTTCACTCAAATGGGTTTGAACTAGGACTTGGTTTTTGAAGTGTCCAAAAAATGTTGAGATTTTTGGTGGAGCTCCGGAAAATGATGAAAGAAATTATGGGCAAGGTTGGAGACGAAGAATTGAGATAACAATGGCATGGGATATTTTGCAAGTGGGTTATGGTTAATTCCAAATAAATGGAATAATTTTATTATAGCTCCCTAATAATATTGAGAGGCTTTAAATATGTTTTAAAGAGAAATCACCATGTGAATATCCCTCGATTTAAATAGATCAACGATCTATGCAATTTATTTAGTTGAGGTTTTAAAAATTAATGATATGATGGCATGATGACATGATGCAATGCACATGATGCAACGGTGAATGCAACAAGCAAAACAAACACGCGGTGAAACTCAGAATAGCTGGAAGTGTTCTGGAGCGTCGGTCTCGGGGCGTTACAACACTCCACCACTACAAGAGGATCTCGTCCCGAGATCTAGGATGGCACCGGAGAGAAACGGAAGAGGAAGAGATAAAACGAAGTTGCTTCTTCGACAAACGAGTGAATCCATGAACCCTGAGAGGTTGAGCAATTTAAAAGAAAGAGTACAACAGAGATGAATGAGATTGCAAACAATCTGGTAGAAAAGAGGAACAAGGAGTATTACGAGAATTTGAAGGTTGAAAGACATGGAAATAAGAGCTTCACGAACGAAAAGAATATGACCACATCGGTATAATGAGATAGCCAAGGAACAAGAATGACAGAATTTGGACAGCACTCCGGTAGAAAACAGAAGAAAACTTGATGAGATGAAAAGATATTGAAGAGATGATACAACACTCCGCTTAAATGGATAAGCAAGAAAAGAACACGATCCTCACAAAACAAGGTGATGGGTGAAGAGCACAACATCACAATGCCTCTGTAACGAAAGAATAGAAGTTAGATCATTGGGATAAAGGGGCGGAGAAGAAAATGACAATTTTTGCCACAAGTGAACTTGGAAAGCATCCTTGCAAAGAAGAATCGAACGGAGTTGTTGGAAAATCAACAACGAGAAGCACAAGCTTGTAGTGGGCTTATGGAAAACATCTCGAGACTATGAGGTGACAACCGGCCACTAATGGAATCCATTGATTTGATTGAGAGCACCAAAGAGATGAAAACTGCTTCCACCGAGAGGATAGGACAAAACTTGGATCATTGATAAGCACCACAAATAGCAACATTCCTTAGGGAAGGCTTTAGGTGAAATCTGACACAAGATAACTCCAACGAAGAAGTTGATTGGTCGAAAAGATCTCTTGAACGAAGAGAAAATGATGGATTTAAAATACCTCATTCTTGACAACATATGAATCATGAAACATGAAGGAAATTGTCAAGAGTGACATAACACCACCTCAAAAGATAAGGTAGATAGAATTGCACTTTGGAATGCAAGATGAAGAATACTTGAGCTCCTCAAAACAAAACATGTGTTGAACACCATGTTTAATTTTGAGTATAGCTTGGCGGATCATAGCTTCAAGAGAAATCTTGAAGAGCAATTGAAGAATGAAGAGAATCCTTGATGAACCACCATGTAGAGCCTCCATGAAGAACTCCGGTAATAAAAGGATGATAGAAAGAAAGAGAAGTTGAAAACAGAAGGTGAAGCCTTGCAATGATTTAGGTGGAGCTTCGCGATGAGATAATGCGGAAAACTTGGAACTCCGGAAAAGGAAAAGATGAAACACTAGAACCAAGAATTACTTCATCATGAACAATCTCCGGAAGAAAAGAATTAATCAACTTGATGAAAGAAGAATAAGAATTATGTTATGCTTAACCTCCATCAATTAAATTGATGAGAAGCAAAGGATTGCATACAACTTATTCGCATTTGAAAGGATTACCGGGAGATATAGCGCGAACTTGAAAAGGTATTGATGGAACCACCGGTGGGATTTGGAAACAACGAATATTTGATATGATAACGGAGGAAGAGAAATCCTGAACGACCCACCGTAAGAATTGAGAATGAACATAGCAAAGGCATGATTCATCGGGAAGAATTGGAAAACAAATGAAGATACTTGAGGGGATTTAGATACATGAGAACAAAGAGATCATGAACTGGTTAGAGGTTATTTGAACGATGCACCGGTAAGATTTGGAGAATGATAGCTACACGCTGAGTATGAAGAATTATGACATGATGGCTTTCGGAGGAAAGAAATGGAAAACAACTCATGAAATGCTCCGGATGGTAAGAAAAAAAATTGTCACAATCGAAAGCAATTATGAGAGGATGGCATCAATCTAGAACCATGAATCTTGAAGAGAATGGAGCAAGATTTAAGAGAAATCCTTCTTTGGTCTTCACATGCTGAGAATGAAGATGAGAACCACCATGAATTGTTGAGATACTCCGGGAGAATGAAAAAAAAAACAAGGTTGTTGAGCCAACAATGAAAAATAATTTGAAAGATCTTGGAGAAGGCATATGACTGATGAAAATTCATTCTTACATCAAACTGGAAATGAATTTGGGATAGCTCCGGAATAATCAGAAGAGTCGGGTAAGATCCTGGGAAAAGACCTGTGGGTTAGGGCCCACTGAAAAGGAACACTATTGAAATGATTTTAAAGAGAGATTGCACCAGTTGAATTAAATGGCTTGAATGAGATAACAATCTCCAAATAGATTGAACGGATTAAGAATGGAAACACAAATCTTCTGAGATATCTTCAACACTCTGGAACAAATGAATATCAAGAGGTGAGTGATTGAGAGGTGCACCGGCATGAGAAAGCATTTGACATGAGTAAAGGAATATGATCAACACTGAAAGCTTGAATTGGATCCACCGGAGAAGAAAAGAGAACGGAGGATGATGAACTTGAAACTGTTGAGCATCTTCATGGGAAATCACCGGATAAGAACATTGAAAGAAAAGAATGAAGAGACTTCCCACAAATAAAAGGATACATGATTAAGAAAACTGAGTCTTTGAAGGAAAAGGGTGGGAGGGCGGGAAAACAAAGACAACTTGGGATGGATGAAACAAACACCGGTAAGAAAACTTAGAATTGATCTCACAAATGTTGAAATGATCGGATCCAATTGAAGAGAAGCACACCGGTTGTAAAGAATTGACATGACAATCTCGATGATCAAAAGGATTAGTACTCCCATAGAAATATGAGAACACCATTTAGAAAAGGTATGGAATCAACACTTGACATTGAAGCAACTCGAATACCGCAACTCAAAACAAAACAAAGGATTGGCTTGCAGAAATAAGCCGGAACAAATACATATGATAGAGATTTACCCAATCCCATATCATGCATCTGTCGGAAAGATATTCTAGGAGCTACTTGAATTCCCACCTATAAAATTCCCGAAACTTTCTGGTTATGCAATCTGGTGTTGGGGATACAGGGGAAGCAATATATCTCACCCAAACTAACAATCCCTACATCCAGCTGTATCCATCCGTCAACATAACCAAGAAAACTCCGGAAATCGTGTACCTCAACCTTCGAAAAGCATCCGTTATACAAGCTATGGCAATACTCCCGAACTCCCCAGTACTGGGTGACGTCGAGGTTATCTCACCAACAACTTCATAAAAGAGATTTTCGATGTCGGCAAAACTCAGGTATTCCAGAACTGCAACGATAAAAATTATGACGACAACACCTCGGAGCTCAACTCCCCGGGACACTGCCACAACCCCTAAATGACAGGAGGCACCAAGAACAATGTTCTCGTCATAAGAATATCGGAACGATCCCAAGATACCCGCGTGATCCTAAAAAAAATTAGTGAAATTTGAGGAGAGGAAAGACAAAACATCTACGTCAGGAGTCCTCACCAGAGCGACGAAGGGGGCTGAGGAGTAAAAAGAATCCTACTCTCCGATATATATAATCCTAAGACTCAAAATACTTTTCTTCTAGACTCAACAACGGCCAACAATCAAGGGGGCTCTTCTAGACTAAACATGTCATGATGCACAAACAAGTATGATGCATGTCCAGTTTAATGAGGCATGGCATGGCAAACAACACTACAAGTTAAGTGGAGCTCAATATGCAACGAGTTGCATATTGACGAAACACCACATCAATTATTTAGTTTCTCTCTCGGTTATGAACAAGACAAGATTAAATGTTGGTTAACATGGCAAGAGGTGAAGCATAATTAAACTAACTATTTAGGCAAGTTTAAATGAGGCCGGAAACACAAACAACAATTCCGGAAAATCCCCATGTTATTTAGCAATTTAACGCAACAACAATTTTAAACGTTTTAATTGTTGTTATCATGATGCAGATGACATATGCAAGATTTAAGCAATTTTATGAAAATGTTGACATGAGCATGTTATGAAGCATTTGTCGCCATGGCAGAAGGAAAAGGGTGCCACGGCGACGAATCCGAAAATGATGCCACGGCAACATCTCGGTTCCGATAACTCATGGAGTGACCTGTGTAAACAAAGATGTGGATGTGCGGAACATGCAAAAGATGGTGGGGTGATCCCGGATACTGGGTTCCCATGTGTTGGTGGCATGGCAAAAGAGGGGCATCGCAAGCGACAGTTCGATCACGGTGCAAACACGAGCATCTCATACAACACATGCATTCGGTCCACGGGTGATCATCTCGGGGTTATACCTTCGAAGCGTGCGTTTTGGAGCGAATCGAGTTCGTAGTGGAAGTAGTCGTTCACGAGTCGTCGTGGGAAGTAGTGGCACACGTGGCGGCGTAGTGGAAGTAGTGGTACACGGCGACGGTAGTTGTACACGTTTTCGTAGATGTTCAGGTCGACGGTAGTGGTACACGTTTTGTAGACGAACTTTGACGGAACATGGGTGTGGTGGTACTTGGCGATATCCGGGATGTAGAGGTACACTTGTTGAGGCGGAACTTGACGAAATCCCTCTGGAGGTAGCCGTCCGTGGTCGTACTCATGTTGACGTGCAACACAATGATCTTGATGGATCGTAGTCGAACTTGGCGGTCCGTATGGTTCACCGTAGATGAACTTGGTGACAGAGATTTTTGTGCTCAGGAAATAGCAAAGAGACGCAGCAGCAGCGCTGCTGCTCGGGGACTTCGCGGTCGGTCAACGCAGAGGCCGGAGATGGCAGAACGACAGCAGGCAGAGAGGGCCGACGGGAGGATGCAGACGAGGTGGCTGTCCATGGCAGCGGAAGGGAAGCAGTGCGGAAGGTGCATAGGCGAGGATGAAGCAAAGAGGTGGCCGGGGTGCCTTGGTGCAACGGAGGCGGAGCAGAGGAGGGCAGCGGCGGCGCGCTTGCTGGATGGAGCAGGGGCGGCGAAGAGGAGCAGAGCAGCAGCGCTCGTGCTCAGCGGCGGGGCGGCGAATTCGCGGCGTAGACGGAAGCAGAGGGCGACACGAGGCAGGGGGCGCCGGAGTTGGCCTCCAGTGGCGGCGCGGGAGGCTCGGCGCGGCATCCTGGCGAGGTAACGGCGCGGAGGAGGGCCGAAGAGGGGGCGCGATGGAGCTCAACGGGCGTGCTTCGACGGAGATGCTTGAGCGGGGGCGGACGCGGAGGAGAGGAAGGAGCGGTCGTCGACCTGCAAGGCTCTGGTGGCGCGGTTCAATGAGGACGAGGTGGAGGTCGGGTGCTGGCACGCGGAGGGAGATGGGGATCGAGCGCGAGGAGAGGGGGCCGGGCGCTGGCGGCGCTGGAGGGAAGGAGATGGGGATCGAGAGGGGGTTCGATCGGGCTAGGGTTTAGGTTAAGTGGGGCGGTTGGGCCTAGGCGCAGATGGGCCTGCCTGGCTAGGCTGCTGGGCTCTCTTCTCCCTCTCTCTTATTCTCTAGAAACAGAAAATAACAAAGAAGGAAAAGAGAAGAAAGGAGGTGTTGGGGAAGAAATTGGACACGCGGATAATTTTCCCGGACCCACAAGAAAGTGCTTGTTCCGAGAAAATAGAAAAGGCCATGGTTGAAAGATGTAAATTCAAACACATTTGAATTTCACTCAAATGGGTTTGAACTAGGACTTGGTTTTTGAAGTGTCCAAAAAATGTTGAGATTTTTGGTGGAGCTCCGGAAAATGATGAAAGAAATTATGGGCAAGGTTGGAGACGAAGAATTGAGATAACAATGGCATGGGATATTTTGCAAGTGGGTTATGGTTAATTCCAAATAAATGGAATAATTTTATTATAGCTCCCTAATAATACTGAGAGGCTTTAAATATGTTTTAAAGAGAAATCACCATGTGAATATCCCTCGATTTAAATAGATCAACGATCTATGCAATTTATTTAGTTGAGGTTTTAAAAATTAATGATATGATGGCATGATGACATGATGCAATGCACATGATGCAACGGTGAATGCAACAAGCAAAACAAACACACGGCGAAACTCAGAATAGCTGGAAGTCTTCTGGAGCGTCGGTCTCGGGGCGTTACACATATGAGGACCTACCGGATTTGTTATATGTTGTTTCCGGCCTCTTTTAAACTTGCTTTGATGTGTTGGTCTTGTATGCATCATCTTTTTCCATGAGTAGCTCCATGTAGCCTTGTCATGCATCATGTTTGGTTGTGCATCATGTCATGTATATATGTGGTGTGTTTACTACGTTGTGTGCTTCTTCTCGATAGTTCCCGTTTCATTGCGATCGTGAGGATTCGTTCGTCTATGCTTGGTTCGGCTTCATCCGTTCATCTTCTACATGGACTCATTCTTCTTCCTTGCGGGATTTCAGCCAAGATGACTGTCACCTTGGATCTCACTACTATCATTGCTATGCTAGTTGCTTTGTTCTATCGCTTTGCTGCGCTGCCTATCACTTGTTCATCAAGCCTCCCAATTTGCCATATCAGCCTCTAACCTTTTTCACCCTTCCTAGCGAACCGTTGCTTGGCTATGTTACCGCTTTGCTCAGCCCCTCTTATAGCGTTGCTAGTTGTAGGTGAAGTTCAAGATTGCTCCATGGTGGACAGGATTATGTTGGGATATCACAATATCTCTTATTTAATTAATGCATCTATATACTTGGTAAAGGGTGGAAGGCTCGGCCTTATGCCTGGTGTTTTGTTCCACTCTTGCCGCCCTAGTTTCCGTCATACCGGTGTTATGTTCCCGGATTTTGCGTTCCTTACGCGGTTGGGTGATTTATGGGACCCCCTTGATAGTTCGCTTTGAATAAAACTCCTCGAGCAAGGCCCAACCTTGGTTTTACCATTTGCCTCACCACCACCTATACCTTTCCCTTGGGTCGGCCAACCCGAGGGTCATCTTTATTTTAGCCCCCCCCCCGGGCCAATGCTTGTCTAAGTGTTGGTCCGAACCGAGCGATGTCCGGCGCCCCCTGGGCAACCAGGGTCTATGCCAACCCGAAGTCTTGCTCATCCGGTGTGCCCTGAGAACAAGATATGTGCAGCTCCTATCGGGATTTGTCGGCACATCCGGGCGGCTTTGCTGGTCTTGTTTTACCATTGTCGAAATGTCTTGTAAATCGGGATTCCGAGACTGATCGGGTCTTTCTGGGAGAAGGAATATCCTTCGTTGATCACGAGAGCTTATTATGGGCTAACTTGGGACACCCCTGCAGGGTATAAACTTTCGAGAGCCGTGCCCGCGGTTATGTTGCGGATGGGAATTTGTTAATGTCCAGTTGTAGATAACTTGACACCATATCCGAATTAAAACGCGTCAACCGCGTGTGTAGCCGTGATGTCCTCTTCTCGGCGGAGTCCGGGAAGTGAACACGGTTTTGGGGTTATGCTTGACGTAAGTAGGAGTTCAGGATCACCTCTTGATCATTGCTAGCTTCACGACCATTCTGTTTGCTCTCTTCTCGCTCTTATTTGCGTATGGTAGCCACCATACTTGCTTAGTCGCAGCTGCAATCTCACCACTTTACCCCTTCCTTACCCATTAAGCTTTGCTAGTCTTGATACCCATGGTAATGGGATTGCTGAGTCCTCGTGGCTCACAGATTACTACAACAACAGTTGCAGGTACAGGTTATGCGATGATCATGACGCGGGAGCGATGTTTGCTTGTTTTGGAGTTCTTCTTCTGCTTCTTCTTCGATCAGGGGATAGGTTCCAGGTCGGCAGCCTGGGCTAGCAGGGTGGATGTTGTTTGAGTTTCTGTTTGTGTTTCATCCGTAGTCGGATGGTGCTCTTATGTAAGATGATGTTGCATTCGTGTGGCATTGTATGCCTCTTGTATGTATCCCCATCTATTATGTAATGTTGATGTTATGATATCCACCTTGCAAAAGCGTATCAATATGCGGTTCTATCCTTGGTGGGACCTTCGAGTCTCTTTAGGGTAGTATCGCATATTGGGCGTGACAGTCAAGCGATCCTGCTTCCTGGTTATCAATACATACATAATCCCAATCACAACTAGACGTAGGCTTTTACCTTCATCATAAGGGGCCGAACTAGTATAAAACCTCTCGTGTCTCTTGTCCTGATTAACCCCTTCAAGCTTCCTAGTTGCGATGGCTCCATGACTAAGTCCTTTCACTAGGACATCTGTCGTGACAATTCCACGACAGTTGGCGCCCACCGTGGGGCTAGCGCACGGTGGATTTGAGTTCTTGAAGGGCAGCTTCGAAGGGCTCAAGGGATACGCTATGGGCCGGATGACCAAGAGTCATCGCGGCAAGCTCTACATTGACAACGTAGGCTGGGGCCCCGAGGCTGGCTCAATTGAGTACGGGTACCGGGTCGCCTTCAGCGAAATCCACGTCTTCATCGGCAAGATCGGCGACCCGGGCCCTGAGCCGGACATCTGCACCGACCTCATCGAAACGGCTTAGCGTGCGAGACCCGCCCGGGCTCCGCCGGCTGTGAAGAATGCCTTCGTGGGATGCATCCACGGAGGACTCTCTGAAGGATATGCCTCTGGTGGTGAGACGGCCATCTACTTGGATGGTGAGTCGTCCACAGGTGAGACAAATTCGTTGTACCAACTGCAGGATGGCGGGCTTGGGGGTTGTTCCGATGGCAGCAGTATTCCGGATTGTTTTGAGC
Organism: Triticum timopheevii; assembly: GCA_963921465.1. Taxonomy (NCBI): domain Eukaryota; kingdom Viridiplantae; phylum Streptophyta; class Magnoliopsida; order Poales; family Poaceae; genus Triticum; species Triticum timopheevii. The sequence goes on from OY997268.1 coordinate 251,637,525, forward strand.
CGCCGAGAAGGGTCGGGATCTTCATGGCCGGCACTCAACCCATCGAAGAATCCGTAACTGCAGCAGCCGTAATCTCCGGGTCAGCGGCAGCCAGGGCAGGAGGCCCTGTGCGTTCGCCGGCCCAGGTGTTAATGGATCTCACCGACAAGTTGACCACCCTATTAACCTCCGTTGTCAACCCGACGGATCAAGCCCGTCATGATGCTAAGGCAGCACAGTTAAAGTTGGATATGGCGCAAGCTAAGGAAGACCTAGCAGCTGAAGATGTTAGGATAACCGCAGAGCGGGCGGCTCTGGACTTTCAGGCTCAGCAGATCCAGGCGCACGCTTTCCGGCTCACACAAGACCACAAAACGGCTAATGAGGTCATGAGGAGAAGGTATCAGAAGACTCAGTCTCGTATTCCCCCGGTTTATGACCCTCGGAATCTTTTTAAAACGCCAGGAGCAGGACCCAGTAACCCGCCGTGGCTTACCCCGCAGACAGGCAACCCGCCATGGTGTGGGGACCCCGACCCATAAGTCGTGATCACCGAATGCACGTGTACAGTGATCCTAGAGATCAATGCTCACTGAACACACAGAAGCTGAATAACAAGAGTCTTACATCCATACATACCGTTTTACACAAGTAGGACCATTATGGTCAAGTCTTGAGTATATCATCGCAGCGGAAATCTTCGTCGATAACTTGGACCCATGCCATCTGCCTTAACCCTACAGGCATTCTGACTGGGAACCGTCCTAGCTCGCATGTTCGTCACTGAAGTATTCCTCATCATATCCTGTTCTTTCATGCCTGGCCAATAAAATAACCAGTGGCAAGCCAATGAGTACTTTGAATGTACTCGCAAGCAACCCATGTTTTGGTTCAAGATACAACAATGCATGATATAGGTAAATTTTTGCGGAAAGCTAGTTTTGAGTGCAATGACATGTTCAACGTCCTTGTAAGGCATGCATCAAGAGAATTTCAAGTAACCATGAGGACAGGTTATAGATATCAACATAAATAGAGTGGGCACCAACCCTGCTATCATAGATAGAGTGGGCACCAACCCATCTCAATCATGTCAAGTCCCTTGACTTGACCCAAGTCATTTTTATCATCACACACACTTGGTTTGTAAACAAGTGGACGTAGCCCAAGAGCGGTTACCCAACTGTCCTTGACCGTGGACACGGCTATTCGAATAGTTTTACACTCTGCAGAGGTTGCACACTATACCCACAAGATCCGGGGAACTTCCGTGTCAGCCACGACCCGCGGTACCTCAAGTACCCGGGGTAAGCTCCCGATCACTACCTTTCCCTAGACGACACTAACATGGAGTCCACTTGATTGGCAGTAACCCCCGTGCCCAACATTTCACATAACACTTTCTTGGAGCCTCGCTCCCATAATTATCACATACCTCTGGCACGGGGTACCAACGGTGTGTCCGGTGCCCTGTGAAAACAGTCATGGCCGCCCTACCTGGCACGACCCCGTCCCGAGAGAGTGCACCAACAACTCTCCCGTCACTAGTAATGCGGGCTCCAAGCTAGTATCGGTCTAGGTAATCAATAATGCCCTTTCCCATATAAGGGTAGAGTGGTTGCACATGTAAGGTTGGAATAACGGTCGCAACTTCGACCAATCCGTTTTCAAAACAACACACACACTTGCCTCGGTACACCACTTCGTCATCAAGTGGCTACCCAACACATCATCTCCCTCGGGCATAAGTGGCACCCGTCGGGGTTTTTGAAAAGTCCTTTGAAAATACTTTGTCTCCATCACATGCATATTCCCGTCCCTTTTTGCGCAGCAACTATTTAGCATCCTATCTACTCCCACCGGCATAACCCTCATAAGAAGGTAGGGTCATGCACAATGCAAGTATCAACGAGGAAGTAACAGAGGCAACCAACCTACGTGGTTCACCATCTCATCATGATTCCGATGCAACAACAAATAAGAGCTATATGGCATGCACAAAAAGGGTTTCATGGACATGGTCAAAGGGCTTCTTGCCTGGTTCATCAGAGTCTAGAAATCTTTTGGTCCTTCTCCAAGTACTCCGTCTACTTCGTCAACTAACGTCGGAAACAAACACAATTAGCAACACAGCAAGGCAGGAAATAAAAGTGCTCTAAAAATATGAGTTGGACTTTTCTGGGATACCTCTGGTCATATGAGGGATGACCAAAGTGGTTTCATTTGGATTTGATGAATGGATATCTCTGAACATTTTGATATGGTGGAATCAAGGGGTTTATGGATTTGCAAGAAGTGTACAGAAATATATTTTTGAAAAATGAGCAAAGGCACCCATTTAACAAAGGGTGAATTTAGAAGCATCTAGGAATTGGTTTCACTGGATTTGGAGTTGAGATGATTCTCCTATGAATTTGCAAAGTTGTCAAATATGAAGAAATGGCTCATTATTTTGTGGGGTACAGAAAGTATTAATAAAAATGTTCATAAACTAAGTTATGAACTTAGATGCATCTAGGAATTTGAATCATGGCATTTGGATCAAATATGAGCCCTCTGTGATTTTCTAAAGTTTATGACAGAAATGGAAAAATGGGATTTGATAAATGTTTATGAAGAGAAAGTTTCTGGAAAAATGTGCAAATAGCACCATGTGAAAGTTCATGATTTATGGAGTCATAAGAAATTTGAATCATCAAATTTGGAGCTAATTTGATTTGTTTGTGGGTTTTTGAAGTTGACTGGAAAAAAGAAAAAGACCAAGGTTTTACCGAAACGGGCTGGATTTGGGCGGCGGCGGCGCGCTCTGGGCGAGGGATAGCTGACGGGCCGGCCTAGCTGCGTAGCCACGCAGGAGAAGAGGCCACGTCGAAGGCGTACTAGCTCGAGGGCGCCTTCGCCGCGGGGAGGCGGTAACGGCGGAAGCCGTCTCCACTTAAACGGGCGGGCCCGCCCACTGGGTCGCTGATGCGCGGGGCCCGCCTGTCGGGTTCGTCCCCAACCTCCTGCGCGGGCGCGTCGGGAGACAGAGGAGGCGAGGCCGGATGGTGCGGGCGCTCTCCCCGGTGGTACGGGCCACCTCCGGCGACGCCCGGCGTACCGGAGCGCTCAGGAGGCCATGCCGCACCCACCCGTGGGTGGCACGGTCTCCCCGAGGCACCGGGCTGAGCAGGGCACTGGCCGCGGCGAACGAGGCTGACGGTGAGGTTGGGGGCACGATGCTGCGGCCGCGGAGAAGAAGAAATGGAGTCCGGGAGAGGGCCGTCGGGTAGTGGGCGATGCTCTGGTGCAGGTAGGAGGGTGAGAGGAGCACCGGAGAGCTCAAATTTGAGCGGTGGCCGGTGGCAAGATTTCCAGCCATGGAGGTGGATGGGGGCACTAGGGGAGGAATGGATGGGCATGGGGAGCGTACGGGAGAGAGAGAGAGAGCCAAAGGACTCCAGAGAGAGAGCCAAAGGACTCCAGAGAGAGGCCTCGGGCGGCCTTATATGGCGAGGCGATGGTGCACTGTGGGTTCGTGCGCCGGCGAGCTTGTGCTCGTCGCTACAGGCCACGGGAGCTCGTCGCGGTGTGTCTGGGGTGTTCCTGGATTCGGTCCAGAGCTAGGGGAGAGAAGAGAGAGAGCAGGGGAGGGCCAGAGCATCGCACGTGTGAGCCGCACCATTGGCGCGCTCGGGCGGCCTCTATTTGCTAGCGCGGAGGCGCGAGGAGGAGGAGAGAGGAGGGGGCCGACCGCGTAGCGTGTTGCGGATGCTGAGGCACCTCGACTGGCGCGAGGGGGAGGCTCGAGGTGGACGGCAGCGCCGTGTCAACGGTCGGGAACACGCTGACGTGCTCCAGAGCGCGTCTTTGGCCGGCATGACATGCCTTTTTGCGGAATGGGCGCGGCCACTTGTGTCTGGAGGCTGCAGGGGGGAGTAAACAATGGGAAAGTGGCATTGGATGCCCTGGAACATGCCAGGAGTGAGAGAGAGATGAGAAAGGGAAGGAAAAGTGGCTGTCCAGAGGAGAAAAATGGGCTTGTCACCCCCTTCATCATGGCTTCTCGGGCAGGGAAAGATGCAGGGGCTAGAGGAGGACCAGATGGGGCTGTGGGAAAAAGATCAGCTCATGGAGATTAGTGGAAGTGGACAAAACATACATTTTTAGTTTCTGCCAGAAGGTGTTTGATGTAGGTTTGGGCAAGAAAATAATTTCCACTTGCCATGAGACTCCACTGGGTGAGATGTCACACATAATTAGGGCCTTCCACCCTTTTTGAGCTTATTTGGACAAAGTTGTCAATGCAACTTTTGCAAACCCTAAAAATTGGCAGGAATGGACTTGTGTAGATCCAGTTGAGCAGATCACTTCTCCTTGATGAACCACTTGGTGTGGTGGCCTCATTTAGTCATGTGATCATGCTCACAAAAGTTGGGGTCATGGAGAGAAAGTTGGTAGTACAAAGTAGTTCAAATTTGATTCTGGTCAGAGAGGGTTTTGGGGCACTTTGATCAATATAACTTGTTCTCCAACTTGTGCCACTTGGTCTAGATGAATAATTAGACCATTGGAGAATGTTCACCAGGTTTGAGAACATTTGGACATGTTTGGCAATGTAAAGTTGCTCAAACTTCAAAATGGACAGAAATGGTTTTGAGAGGATTTGATGATGTTATCTTGTTCTCCAAGACATGGTACTTGGCAAGATCACCAAATATGTCATATGTGACATGATAGAATTTTCTTGGAATTTTTGGGGAATATTTCCTTTGTAAATATTTCAAAAGCTTGAAATATCTAGAAAGGGTTTTGAGGGATTTGACCAATATTTTGAACATGACCATGTGTTGAAACTCTTATATATGGACAATATATGTCCACTGAGTTTCCCTGATTTTTGTCAAATATTTTTAAAGCAATAAAATATTTTTCCCTATTAAAGACCATTTCTGGCCTTAAGAAAAAGCTTTTAAATAAAATATTAAAATAACCTTTAAAATTATATTTTTGTGGTTTCTTGGTATCCTATATCTAATAGGAGTCAAATATATTTTTGGAAAGATTTTTGCTGCCCTTAATTAAGTACTTGCAGTGCAAACCTCAATTCAGGGGTTTTTGGAAAACTAATTTTTGAAAATACTATTTGGCCAAATTATTTTTGTAAGAAATTATTTTTATGTCCTATACACATGGCATGATCTTTGGTTCAAGAGTTTGGAGCAAGGAGATGAAGTATAGGAGTTGGAGGATTTGTTTGATTTTTAGAGCACTTGCAAACAGCAGACAAACATTCAATCAAAGCAAAGACAAAACACTCAAAAGTTTTTGTCAAACCACATTTTAGCATGATTTATTGACTTAAGTGTTGTGGCATGAAAATCAGGGTGTGACAGACCTACCCCCCTTACAAGAATCTCGTCCCCGAGATTCCTAGACTAGGCGCGGAAAGGGATACAGAAACTTGGATCTGGGGTAGTCTTCAAGTCCTCATGTTGCTTCTGCTTCCATGTAGTGCTCCATTGAGATTGAAGTACTTGATGGTGTGGCTTCGTGTATGACGCTCTCGGTTGACCCAGGTTGCTGAGGGGTCTCTTGCGTTAGGTCAGGTTGGACTAGGGGTCGGTGGCTCGGTGGTCAAAGTCCTTATTACTGCTCGGGCTAGCTAGGAAGTTGGAAACACTTCCGGGGTTGGGATGCATGGAAAGCGTTGTGCACATCAGGTAGCTCAGGTGGCAACTCCAGCTGGTAATTGTCTTCTCTTCGTCTCGTAGTGATCTCAGAGGGGGGGGGGGTTGTTACATCTTGGAGTGGTCTCGAAGAAGGCCGATGAATCTTGGGGCGAGCTTTCCTTTGACATGGGGGCGCTGGGCTCCCTTGAGAGGGGTGACCCGGAGATAAACATGGTTTCCAACCCGGAAGGTCATGTCTCGACGACGTGAGTCAGCGTAGCTCTTTTGTCTTGACTTGGCCGTCCTCAAATGTTCTCTGACAAGCTGGACTTGCTCTTCGGCTTCACGGAGGATATCGGCCCAAGGACAAGTCCTTCTCCGGTTTCTGACCAATTGAGGGGTGTGCGGCATTTCCGTCCGTATAACACCTCAAATGGTGCCATCTGAAGGCTTGACTGATAACTGTTGTTGTAAGAGAACTCAGCGAAAGGGAGGCAATCTTCCCACTTAGATCCATATGCTAAGACAAAGGCTCGGAGCATGTCTTCGAGTATCTGATTCACTTGTTCTGTCTGACCTCCGGTCTGTGGGTGGAAAGCAGTGCTGAAGGACAACTCGGTCCCCATGGCCTCCTGGAACTTCTTCCAGAACCTTGAGGTGAATTGGGTTCCTCTATCCGACACAATTTCCTTGGGAACGCCATGAATGCTTACGATTCGGTTGATGTAGGGACTGGCTAACTGGTTCCCCTTGTAGGTCGTCTTGACAGGAATGAAGTGGGCCACCTTGGTCAAATGGTCAACAATGACCAATATGGAGTCATGTCCCTTGCTTGACCTGGGTAAACCGGTGATGAAGTCCATCCCGACTTTGTCCCACTTCCATTCAGGCACCTTGAGGGGTTGCAACAATCCAGCGGGTCGCTGATGTTCAGCTTTGACTCTCTGGCATACGTCACACTTTGCAACATTGGTGGTAATCTCCCTTTTTATCCCGTGCCACCAGATTCTTTCCTTCAGGTCTTGATACATCCTGGTGTGGATCTCCTTGTGACGGAAATGCTTGGTTCCTTAGAGAGAAGTGGCTTGCAGATACACCTGGTCTTCGACGCGGATGTCTACTTCTTGATGATGGTGGTAGGTGTAGTTCTTCCTCCTTGGCATGACGATCTTCAAATGTTCCTGGACTCGCTGAACGGCTCTTCTTCTGTCTTCAGGTGGACAAGTAGGTCACCAAATGATGATGAGAATTATCTTGTCTAAGCACTCCATGAAGTCTATGGGGTACGCAAAGTGGGCTGAGGCATTGGTGATGGTCACGGTTGACTATTGGCCGAGGTCTTATCGATCTAGAGCCAAAGCCCGAGGTCAGGATCCGACCATGTTGTGGCTTGGTAAGGCGTAAGGGTTTCAAGGATTCTAGTGCGCGTGTGAAAGTTTATCAACCCATCCTTGAGCACAGTTTCTGAGATGCCAATTGTGCTATCTAGTCCTTTAAACAAATCACACCATATCACTGATGGTATCATTTTGTATAGGTCAACTCCAATCATCACTCATGTGATTCATATCCTCATGACTCTCGAGAGGAGGTCTAACGAAATCATATACGTCTACGATCCCCAAACTCATGTGTGCGTGGCTACCCCTAAAAAATCCATGGGTAGAACATATAAGCTGCTAAGCTTGGACGTGACAATCTAAGTGCTCAGCCTGTTCTTCCAAGGTCTAAGATAAAGCATCTCAATCCTAAGGAAACACGTCGTAAGCCACTCCAATATCTTGTTTCCTTCCTATGAATCAACTCCAACAGCCCATTAACTTCCATCAATCACTACATGATCCATTAATTCTACAAATCCAACGCCTATGTTGGTGTTCCACATGATCTCCTGAAGTCCTTATAATCCCCAAACACTTGAAAAGGCTATCTCTACTATAGTCAGTCCACCAATTTTCATTATCATGGTCAAGTAACCTCCAATGTCAAGTTCACAAGGATGCCTAAATAAACTCCGACAATTAATCCAATCTCCTAGTTTATTGTCCACCGAGAAACATGGTATCACGATCAAGATCATCAGTCTAAATCCAATTTACTCTGAACCATGTAAACATACTCACCATCTATACTCAACTAGGATCACCTATTTAAATCCAAATCTCTTGTCCAACGAGAATTCCTACGTGTTCCCCAAGTCATTTACGTAATATCAACTGTCTCCTAACAATATCCCATGGCTAAGTTAAATCCAAATACTTCCAAGAATTCTAGCTTGCGGACACAATTATCCTACTAAATCCAATTTACTCAGGGGTAAATAAAGTTATGCTAATCTATACTCATGATCCCACCAAGTTCATCTACCAACATCAAAGCCTCATAATCCACCAAATAGTCTCATATAATTCCTCAAGTCATTGATATAAATTCATCAAGTCATTTGTCCTCAATTCCTACATCCTTAAATTGGTCTTCCCTATGGCATCGTCAGCTTTGGTGCTATCTTAGGATGATAGTGTGCTTGTTCACTATGTCCGCTAGTTCCATAATGAACCCAGTGTTGTGCAAGGTCTATAGAGGCTTAACTGGTTCTCTTGCAATTCTGTGGGTTAAGCACATGGTTAAGGACTCGAGCTGGGTATCTCATGAAGTCTCGAAGGGTCTAGGAATGGGTTCTAGTCTGGAGGTGTAAACATACGGGGTTGTACTTGGTCGAGGAGGTTGTAGCAAAGGTCTTCAGTGCTTGTTGGTTGCCGAGGTGGAATCCTTGGTGCATATTGTCTTGCTTGTCTTCAGTTGAGGAAAGAGATGAGAGGGGAAAGCAGCATAGAGGAGGGGAATGCCTAAAGGGGGTTCTATAGTGCAAGTGCAAACAAACAAGTGCCAAAAGGGGCCAAACAGAAAAAGCAAGGTAAGGAAGGTGATATAGTCGCATACTTGTCGCCTAGGGCAAAAGTGCGACCTATATCAAAACACAAACAAATAAAAACAAGCAACACACAATCATTGTTCTATTCGAACTATCATACAGACTTGACTGCGCATAGGGGGTACACGACTCATCCTACCCTAGGGTTTCTTGGATTCTATAGTCGTGCCTTGTGCCTCGTGCAGTCTCCCGGGTTTTCCTCAGGTGCTGCTACGTCTCTTGTAGTTGTTTGATGAAACGATCCCGGTTGAGCTTGAGGAGTCTTCAACAACTTCTTGCCTGTTGAAGTGATGGGGTGAAGGTGGCTTCTCATAGCAGGCATTGACTCGGTCTTCTGTTGTCTTCTTAATCATGACGATCCCTTTTTGTCTTCCAAGGTGTCGAAGGTGCTAAGTAGATAATCCTTTATGCAATGACATTAACAACGCATAATAGAGGTCCAATCTGTCGGACACATTGTTGACAATATCGTCACCGAGAGCGGGGGATGAAGAGAACCGTTTTCCTGCTCACTATAGTGAGGCGGACCAAATGGCTAGGTTCCCATCCACCGGTGGTTGCCGACACAACAATGGTAAGGACAGGGTTGCTCTACTAGCGATGTATACCATGATCTTGCATATCCTATGCCCTAATCGTCGTAGGCTAAGGTTGCTTCATCTTGGGACTGTGTCAAGGGTGTCACCATCTCCTGGGTCTTCAGGTCCTCATTCCTCGAGGATGCAACTTCTGTTGGTATCATCTTGTTGTGATGTCGCCAATCTTGTGTTCAGGAGATGTGGGTAAATGTCTGGCAAGGCATCTTCCTTCTAGATTATCCACGAGGATTACAAGGAATCCAGTGGTCAGGGGCATAAGGGTTCTAGCGACCAAAGGTTTTGAAGGGGAAGAGATCAATAAGGAAAGTATACCTTAGTTTTCGAAAAACTGAGAAGCGAGGAGAAGTATAGATAGTTTTCAAAACTAGTAGTAGTTTTGGAAATATTTTACCCTAACTAACAACCATGCGAACTAAGGCTTCCTACAGTCAGGATGGCTCTGATACCAGCTCTGTGGGGACCCCGACCCATAAGTCGTGATCATCGAAAGCACGTGTACAGTGATCCCAGAGATCAATGCTCACTGAACACACAGAAGCTGAATAACAAGAGTCTTACATCCATACATACCGTTTTACACAAGTAGGACCATTATGGTCAAGTCTTGAGTATATCATCGCAGAGGAAATCTTCGTCGATAACTTGGACCCATGCCATCTGCCTTAACCCTACAGGCATTCTGACTGGGAAGCGTCCTAGCTCGCATGTTCATCACCGAAGTATTCTTCATCATATCCTGTTCTTTCATGCCTGGCCAATAAAATAACCAGTGGCAAGCCAATGAGTACTTTGAATGTACTCGCAAGCAACCCATGTTTTGGTTCAAGATACAACAATGCATGATATAGGTATATTTTTGCGGAAAGCTAGTTTTGAGTGCAATGACATGTTCAACGTCCTTGTAAGGCATGCATCAAGAGAATTTCAAGTAACCATGAGGATAGGTTACAGATATCAACATAAATAGAGTGGGCACCAACCCAGCTATCATAGATAGAGTGGGCACCAACCCATCTCAATCATGTCAAGTCCCTTGACTTGACCCAAGTCATTTTTATCATCACACACACTTGGTTTGTAAACAAGTGGACGTAGCCCAAGAGCGGTTACCCAACTATCCTTGACCGTGGACACGGCTATTCGAATAGTTTTACACTCTGCAGAGGTTGCACACTGTACCCACAAGATCCGGGGAACTTCCATGTCAGCCACGACCCACGGTACCTCAAGTACCCGGGGTAAGCACCCGATCACTACCTTTCCCTAGACGACACTAACATGGAGTCCACTCGATTGGCAGTAACCCCCGTGCCCAACATTTCACATAAAACACTTTCTTGGAGCCTCGCTACCATAATTATCACATACCTCTGGCATGGGGTACCAACGGTGTGTACGGTGCCCTGTGAAAACAATCATGGCCGCCCTACGTGGCACGACCCCGTCCTGAGAGAGCGCACCAACAACTCTCCCGTCACTAGTAATGCAGGCTCCAAGCTAGTATCGGTCTAGGTAATCAATACTGCCCTTTCCCATATAAGGGTAGAGTGGTTGCGCATGTAAGGTTGGAATAACAGTCGCAACTTCGACCAGTCCGTTTTCAAAACAACACACACACTTGCCTCGGTACACCACTTCGTCATCAAGTGGCTACCCAACTCATCATCTCCCTCGGGCATAAGTGGCACCCGTCGGGGTTTTTGAAATGTCCTTTGAAAATACTTTGTCTCCATCACATGCATATTCCCATCCCTTTTTGCGTAGCAACTATTTAGCATCCTATCTACTCCCACCGGCATAACCCTCATAAGAAGGTAGGGTCATGCACAATGCAAGTATCAACGAGGAAGTAACAGAGGCAACCAACCTACGTGGTTCACCATCTCATCATGATTCCGATGCAACAACAAATAAGAGCTATATGGCATGCACAAAAAGGGTTTCATGGACATGGTCAAAGGGCTGCTTGTCTGGTTCATCAGAGTCTTGAAATCTTCTGGTCCTTCTCCAAGTACTCTGTCTACTTCGTCAACTAACATCGGAAACAAACACAATTAGCAACACAGCAAGGCAGGAAATAAAAGTGCTCTAAAAATATGAGTTGGACTTTTCTGGGATACCTCTGGTCATATGAGGGATGACCAAAGTGGTTTCATTTGAATTTGATGAATGGATATCTCTGAACATTTTGATATGGTGGAATCAAGGGGTTTATGGATTTGCAAGAAGTGTACAGAAATATATTTTTGACAAATGAGCAAAGGCACCCATTTAACAAAGGGTGAATTTAGAAGCATCTAGGAATTGGTTTCACTGGATTTGGAGTTGAGATGATTCTCCTATGAATTTGCAAAGTTGTCAAATATGAAGAAATGGCTAATTATTTTGTGGGGTACAGAAAGTATTAATAAAAATGTTCATAAACTAAGTTATGAACTTAGATGCATCTAGGAATTTGAATCATGGCATTTGGATCAAATATGAGCCCTCTGTGATTTTCTAAAGTTTATGACAGAAATGGAAAAATGGGATTTGATAAATGTTTATGAAGAGAAAGTTTCTGGAAAAATGTGCAAATAGCACCATGTGAAAGTTCATGATTTATGGAGTCATAAGAAATTTGAATCATCAAATTTGGAGCTAATTTGATTTGTTTGTGGGTTTTTGAAGTTGACTGGAAAAAAGAAAAAGACCAAGGTTTTACCGAAACGGGCTGGATCTGGGCGGCGGCGGCGCGCTCTGGGCGAGGGATAGCTGACGGGCCGGCCCAGCTGCGTAGCCACGCGGGAGAAGATGCCACGTCGAAGGCGTACTAGCTCGAGGGCGCCTTCGCCGCGGGGAGGCGGTAACGGAGGAAGCCGTCTCCACTTAAACGGGCGGGCCCGCCCACTGGGTCGCTGACGCGCGGGGCCCGCCTGTTGGGTTCGTCCCCAACCTCCCGCGGGCGCGTCGGGAGACAGAGGAGGCGAGGCCGGATGGTGCGGGCGCTCTCCCCAGCGGTACGGGCCACCTTCGGCGACGCCCGGCGTACCGGAGCGCTCAGGAGGCCATGCCGCACCCACCCGTGGGTGGCACGGTCTCCCCGAGGCACCGGGCTGAGCAGGGCACTAGCCGCGGCGGACGAGGCTGACGGTGAGGTTGGGGGCACGGTGCTGCGGCCGCGGAGAAGAAGAAATGGAGTCCGGGAGAGGACCGTGGGGGAGTGGGCGATGCTCTAGTGCAGGTAGGAGGGTGAGAGGAGCACCGGAGAGCTCAAATTTGAGCGGTGGCCGGTGGCAAGATTTCCAGCCATGGAGGAGGATGGGGGCACTAGGGGAGGAATGGATGGGCCTAGGGAGCGTACGGGAGAGAGAGAGAGCCAAAGGACTCCAGAGAGAGGCCTCGGGCGGCCTTATATGGCGAGGCGATGGTGCACCGCGGGTTCGTGCGCCGGCGAGCTCGTGCTCGTCGCTACAGGCCACGGGAGCTCGTCGCGGTGTGTCTGGGGTCTTCCTGGATTTGGTCCAGAGCTAGGGGAGAGAAGAGAGAGAGCAGGGGAGGGCCAGAGCATCGCGCGTGTGAGCCGCACCATTGGCGCGCTCGGGCGGCCTCTGTTTGCTAGCGCGGAGGCGCGGGGAGGAGGAGAGAGGAGGGGGCCGACTGCGTAGCGTGTTGCGGATGCCGAGGCACCTCGACTGGCGCGAGGGGGAGGCTCGAGGTGGACGGGAGCGCCGTGTCAACGGTCGGGAGCATGCTGACGTGCCCAGAGCGCGTCTTTGGCCGGCATGACATGCCTTTTTGCGGAATGGGCGCGGCCACTTGTGTCTGGAGGCTGCAGGGGGAGTAAACAATGGGAAAGTGGCATTGGATGCCCTGGAACATGCCAGGAGTGAGAGAGAGATGAGAAAGGGAGGGAAAAGTGGCTGTCCAGAGGAGAAAAATGGGCTTTTCACCCCCTTCATCATGGCTTCTCGGGCAGGGAAAGATGCAGGGGCTAGAGGAGGACCAGATGGGGCTGTGGGAAAAAGATCAGCTCATGGAGATTAGTGGAAGTGGACAAAACATACATTTTTAGTTTCTGCCAGAAGGTGTTTGATGTAGGTTTGGGCAAGAAAATAATTTCCACTTGCCATGAGACTCCACTGGGTGAGATGTCACACATAATTAGGGCCTTCCACCCTTTTTGAGCTTATTTGGACAAAGTTGTCAATGCAACTTTTGCAAACCCTAAAAATTGGCAGGAATGGACTTGTGTAGATCCAGTTGAGCAGATCACTTCTCCTTGATGAACCACTTGGTGTGGTGGCCTCATTTAGTCATGTGATCATGCTCACAAAAGTTGGGGTCATGGAGAGAAAGTTGGTAGTACAAAGTAGTTCAAATTTGATTCTGGTCAGAGAGGGTTTTGGGGCACTTTGATCAATATAACTTGTTCTCCAACTTGTGCCACTTGGTCTAGATGAATAATTAGACCATTGGAGAATGTTCACCAGGTTTGAGAACATTTGGACATGTTTGGCAATGTAAAGTTGCTCAAACTTCAAAATGGACAGAAATGGTTTTGAGAGGATTTGATGATGTTATCTTGTTCTCCAAGACATGGTACTTGGCAAGATCACCAAATATGTCATATGTGACATGATAGAATTTTCTTGGAATTTTTGGGGAATATTTCCTTTGTAAATATTTCAAAAGCTTGAAATATCTAGAAAGGGTTTTGAGGGATTTGACCAATATTTTGAACATGACCATGTGTTGAAACTCTTATATATGGACAATATATGTCCACTGAGTTTCCCTGATTTTTGTCAAATATTTTTAAAGCAATAAAATATTTTTCCCTATTAAAGACCATTTCTGGCCTTAAGAAAAAGCTTTTAAATAAAATATTAAAATAACCTTTAAAATTATATTTTTGTGGTTTCTTGGTATCCTATATCTAATAGGAGTCAAATATATTTTTGGAAAGATTTTTGCTGCCCTTAATTAAGTACTTGCAGTGCAAACCTCAATTCAGGGGTTTTTGGAAAACTAATTTTTGAAAATACTATTTGGCCAAATTATTTTTGTAAGAAATTATTTTTATGTCCTATACACATGGCATGATCTTTGGTTCAAGAGTTTGGAGCAAGGAGATGAAGTATAGGAGTTGGAGGATTTGTTTGATTTTTAGAGCACTTGCAAACAGCAGACAAACATTCAATCAAAGCAAAGACAAAACACTCAAAAGTTTTTGTCAAACCACATTTTAGCATGATTTATTGACTTAAGTGTTGTGGCATGAAAATCAGGGTGTGACAGACCTACCCCCCTTACAAGAATCTGGTCCCCGAGATTCCTAGACTAGGCGCGGAAAGGGATACAGAAACTTGGATCTGGGTAGTCTTCAAGTCCTCATGTTGCTTCTGCTTCCATGTAGTGCTCCATTGAGATTGAAGTACTTGATGGTGTGGCTTTGTGTATGACGCTCTCGGTTGACCCAGGTTGCTGAGGGGTCTCTTGCGTTAGGTCAGGTTGGACTAGGGGTCGGTGGCTCGGTGGTCAAAGTCCTTATTACTGCTCGGGCTAGCTAGGAAGTTGGAAACACTTCCGGGGTTGGGATGCATGGAAAGCGTTGTGCACATCAGGTAGCTCAGGTGGCAACTCCAGCTGGTAATTGTCTTCTCTTCGTCTCGTAGTGATCTCAGAGGGGGGGGGGTTGTTACATCTTGGAGTGGTCTCGAAGAAGGCCGATGAATCTTGGGGCGAGCTTTCCTTTGACATGGGGGTGCTGGGCTCCCTTGAGAGGGGTGACCCGGAGATAAACATGGTTTCCAACCCGGAAGGTCATGTCTCGACGACATGAGTCAGCGTAGCTCTTTTGTCTTGACTTGGCCGTCCTCAAATGTTCTCTGACAAGCTGGACTTGCTCTTCGGCTTCACGGAGGATATCGGCCCAAAGACAAGTCCTTCTCCGGTTTCTGACCAATTGAGGGGTGTGCGGCATTTCCGTCCGTATAACACCTCAAATGGTGCCATCTGAAGGCTTGACTGATAACTGTTGTTGTAAGAGAACTCAGCGAAAGGGAGGCAATCTTCCCACTTAGATCCATATGCTAAGACAAAGGCTCGGAGCATGTCTTCGAGTATCTGATTCACTTGTTCTGTCTGACCTCCGGTCTGTGGGTGGAAAGCAGTGCTGAAGGACAACTCGGTCCCCATGGCCTCCTGGTACTTCTTCCAGAACCTTGAGGTGAATTGGGTTCCTCTATCCGACACAATTTCCTTGGGAACGCCATGAATGCTTACGATTCGGTTGATGTAGGGACTGGCTAACTGGTTCCCCTTGTAGGTCGTCTTGACAGGAATGAAGTGGGCCACCTTGGTCAAATGGTCAACAATGACCAATATGGAGTCATGTCCCTTGCTTGACCTGGGTAAACCGGTGATGAAGTCCATCCCGACTTTGTCCCACTTCCATTCAGGCACCTTGAGGGGTTGCAACAATCCAGCGGGTCGCTGATGTTCAGCTTTGACTCTCTGGCATACGTCACACTTTGCAACATTGGTGCTAATCTCCCTTTTTATCCCGTGCCACCAGATTCTTTCCTTCAGGTCTTGATACATCCTGGTGTGGATCTCCTTGTGACGGAAATGCTTGGTTCCTTAGAGAGAAGTGGCTTGCAGATACACCTGGTCTTCGACGCGGATGTCTACTTCTTGATGATGGTGGTAGGTGTAGTTCTTCCTCCTTGGCATGACGATCTTCAAATGTTCCTGGACTCGCTGAACGGCTCTTCTTCTGTCTTCAGGTGGACAAGTAGGTCACCAAATGATGATGAGAATTATCTTGTCTAAGCACTCCATGAAGTCTATGGGGTACGCAAAGTGGGCTGAGGCATTGGTGATGGTCACGGTTGACTATTGGCCGAGGTCTTATCGATCTAGAGCCAAAGCCCGAGGTCAGGATCCGACCATGTTGTGGCTTGGTAAGGCGTAAGGGTTTCAAGGATTCTAGTGCGCGTGTGAAAGTTTATCAACCCATCCTTGAGCACAGTTTCTGAGATGCCAATTGTGCTATCTAGTCCTTTAAACAAATCACACCATATCACTGATGGTATCATTTTGTATAGGTCAACTCCAATCATCACTCATGTGATTCATATCCTCATGACTCTCGAGAGGAGGTCTAACGAAATCATATACGTCTACGATCCCCAAACTCATGTGTGCGTGGCTACCCCTAAAAATCCATGGGTAGAACATATAAGCTGCTAAGCTTGGACGTGACAATCTAAGTGCTCAGCCTGTTCTTCCAAGGTCTAAGATAAAGCATCTCAATCCTAAGGAAACACGTCGTAAGCCACTCCAAGATCTTGTTTCCTTCCTATGAATCAACTCCAACAGCCCATTAACTTCCATCAATCACTACATGATCCATTAATTTTACAAATCCAACGCCTATGTTGGTGTTCCACATGATCTCCTGAAGTCCTTATAATCCCCAAACACTTGAAAAGGCTATCTCTACTATAGTCAGTCCACCAATTTTCATTATCATGGTCAAGTAACCTCCAAGGTCAAGTTCACAAGGATGCCTAAATAAACTCCGACAATTAATCCAATCTCCTAGTTTATTGTCCACCGAGAAACATGGTATCACGATCAAGATCATCAGTCTAAATCCAATTTACTCTGAACCATGTAAACATACTCACCATCTATACTCAACTAGGATCACCTATTTAAATCCAAATCTCTTGTCCAACGAGAATTCCTACGTGTTCCCCAAGTCATTTACGTAATATCAACTGTCTCCTAACAATATCCCATGGCTAAGTTAAATCCAAATACTTCCAAGAATTCTAGCTTGCGGACACAATTATCCTACTAAATCCAATTTACTCAGGGGTAAATAAAGTTATGCTAATCTATACTCATGATCCCACCAAGTTCATCTACCAACATCAAAGCCTCATAATCCACCAAATAGTCTCATATAATTCCTCAAGTCATTGATATAAATTCATCAAGTCATTTGTCCTCAATTCCTACATCCTTAAATTGGTCTTCCCTATGGCATCGTCAGCTTTGGTGCTATCTTAGGATGATAGTGTGCTTGTTCACTATGTCCGCTAGTTCCATAATGAACCCAGTGTTGTGCAAGGTCTACAGAGGCTTAACTGGTTCTCTTGCAATTCTGTGGGTTAAGCACATGGTTAAGGACTCGAGCTGGGTATCTCATGAAGTCTCGAAGGGTCTAGGAATGGGTTCTAGTCTTGAGGTGTAAACATACAGGGTTGTACTTGGTCGAGGAGGTTGTAGCAAAGGTCTTCAGTGCTTGTTGGTTGCCGAGGTGGAATCCTTGGTGCATATTGTCTTGCTTGTCTTCAGTTGAGGAAAGAGATGAGAGGGGAAAGCAGCATAGAGGAGGGGAATGCCTAAAGGGGGTTCTATAGTGCAAGTGCAAACAAACAAGTGCCAAAAGGGGCCAAACAGAAAAAGCAAGGTAAGGAAGGTGATATAGTCGCATACTTGTCGCCTAGGGCAAAAGTGCGACCTATATCAAAACACAAACAAATAAAAACAAGCAACACACAATCATTGTTCTATTCGAACTATCATACAGACTTGACTGCGCATAGGGGGTACACGACTCATCCTACCCTAGGGGTTCTTGGATTCTATAGTCGTGCCTTGTGCCTCGTGCAGTCTCCCGGGTTTTCCTCAGGTGCTGCTACGTCTCTTGTAGTTGTTTGATGAAACGATCCCGGTTGAGCTTGAGGAGTCTTCAACAACTTCTTGCCTGTTGAAGTGATGGGGTGAAGGTGGCTTCTCATAGCAGGCATTGACTCGGTCTTCTGTTGTCTTCTTAATCATGACGATCCATTTTTGTCTTCCAAGGTGTCGAAGGTGCTAAGTAGATAATCCTTTATGCAATGACATTAACAACACATAATAGAGGTCCAATCTGTCGGACACATTGTTGACAATATCGTCACCGAGAGCGGGGGATGAAGAGAACCGTTTTCCTGCTCACTATAGTGAGGCGGACCAAATGGCTAGGTTCCCATCCACCGGTGGTTGCCGACACAACAATGGTAAGGACAGGGTTGCTCTACTAGCGATGTATACCATGATCTTGCATATCCTATGCCCTAATCGTCGTAGGCTAAGGTTGCTTCATCTTGGGACTGTGTCAAGGGTGTCACCATCTCCTGGGTCTTCAGGTCCTCATTCCTCGAGGATGCAACTTCTGTTGGTATCATCTTGTTGTGATGTCGCCAATCTTGTGTTCAGGAGATGTGGGTAAATGTCTGGCAAGGCATCTTCCTTCTAGATTATCCACGAGGATTACAAGGAATCCAGTGGTCAGGGGCATAAGGGTTCTAGCGACCAAAGGTTTTGAAGGGGAAGAGATCAATAAGGAAAGTATACCTTAGTTTTCGAAAAACTGAGAAGCGAGGAGAAGTATAGATAGTTTTCAAAACTAGTAGTAGTTTTGGAAATATTTTACCCTAACTAACAACCATGCGAACTAAGGCTTCCTACAGTCAGGATGGCTCTGATACCAGCTCTGTGGGGACCCCGACCCATAAGTCGTGATCATCGAATGCACGTGTACAGTGATCCCAGAGATCAATGCTCACTGAACACACAGAAGCTGAATAACAAGAGTCTTACATCCATACATACCGTTTTACACAAGTAGGACCATTATGGTCAAGTCTTGAGTATATCATCGCAGAGGAAATCTTCGTCGATAACTTGGACCCATGCCATCTGCCTTAACCCTACAGGCATTCTGACTGGGAAGCGTCCTAGCTCGCATGTTCATCACCGAAGTATTCTTCATCATATCCTGTTCTTTCATGCCTGGCCAATAAAATAACCAGTGGCAAGCCAATGAGTACTTTGAATGTACTCGCAAGCAACCCATGTTTTGGTTCAAGATACAACAATGCATGATATAGGTATATTTTTGCGGAAAGCTAGTTTTGAGTGCAATGACATGTTCAACGTCCTTGTAAGGCATGCATCAAGAGAATTTCAAGTAACCATGAGGATAGGTTACAGATATCAACATAAATAGAGTGGGCACCAACCCAGCTATCATAGATAGAGTGGGCACCAACCCATCTCAATCATGTCAAGTCCCTTGACTTGACCCAAGTCATTTTTATCATCACACACACTTGGTTTGTAAACAAGTGGACGTAGCCCAAGAGCGGTTACCCAACTATCCTTGACCGTGGACACGGCTATTCGAATAGTTTTACACTCTGCAGAGGTTGCACACTGTACCCACAAGATCCGGGGAACTTCCATGTCAGCCACGACCCACGGTACCTCAAGTACCCGGGGTAAGCACCCGATCACTACCTTTCCCTAGACGACACTAACATGGAGTCCACTCGATTGGCAGTAACCCCCGTGCCCAACATTTCACATAAAACACTTTCTTGGAGCCTCGCTACCATAATTATCACATACCTCTGGCATGGGGTACCAACGGTGTGTACGGTGCCCTGTGAAAACAATCATGGCCGCCCTACGTGGCACGACCCCGTCCTGAGAGAGCGCACCAACAACTCTCCCGTCACTAGTAATGCAGGCTCCAAGCTAGTATCGGTCTAGGTAATCAATACTGCCCTTTCCCATATAAGGGTAGAGTGGTTGCGCATGTAAGGTTGGAATAACGGTCGCAACTTCGACCAATCCGTTTTCAAAACAACACACACACTTGCCTCGGTACACCACTTCGTCATCAAGTGGCTACCCAACTCATCATCTCCCTCGGGCATAAGTGGCACCCGTCGGGGTTTTTGAAAAGTCCTTTGAAAATACTTTGTCTCCATCACATGCATATTCCCGTCCCTTTTTGCGTAGCAACTATTTAGCATCCTATCTACTCCCACCGGCATAACCCTCATAAGAAGGTAGGGTCATGCACAATGCAAGTATCAACGAGGAAGTAACAGAGGCAACCAACCTACGTGGTTCACCATCTCATCATGATTCCGATGCAACAACAAATAAGAGCTATATGGCATGCACAAAAAGGGTTTCATGGACATGTTCAAAGGGCTGCTTGTCTGGTTCATCAGAGTCTTGAAATCTTCTGGTCCTTCTCCAAGTACTCCGTCTACTTCGTCAACTAACATCGGAAACAAACACAATTAGCAACACAGCAAGGCAGGAAATAAAAGTGCTCTAAAAATATGAGTTGGACTTTTCTGGGATACCTCTGGTCATATGAGGGATGACCAAAGTGGTTTCATTTGGATTTGATGAATGGATATCTCTGAACATTTTGATATGGTGGAATCAAGGGGTTTATGGATTTGCAAGAAGTGTACAGAAATATATTTTTGAAAAATGAGCAAAGGCACCCATTTAACAAAGGGTGAATTTAGAAGCATCTAGGAATTGGTTTCACTGGATTTGGAGTTGAGATGATTCTCCTATGAATTTGCAAAGTTGTCAAATATGAAGAAATGGCTAATTATTTTGTGGGGTACAGAAAGTATTAATAAAAATGTTCATAAACTAAGTTATGAACTTAGATGCATCTAGGAATTTGAATCATGGAATTTGGATCAAATATGAGCCCTCTGTGATTTTCTAAAGTTTATGACAGAAATGGAAAAATGGGATTTGATAAATGTTTATGAAGAGAAAGTTTCTGGAAAAATGTGCAAATAGCACCATGTGAAAGTTCATGATTTATGGAGTCATAAGAAATTTGAATCATCAAATTTGGAGCTAATTTGATTTGTTTGTGGGTTTTTGAAGTTGACTGGAAAAAAGAAAAAGACCAAGGTTTTACCGAAACGGGCTGGATCTGGGCGGCGGCGGCGCGCTCTGGGCGAGGGATAGCTGACGGGCCGGCCCAGCTGCGTAGCCACGCGGGAGAAGATGCCACGTCGAAGGCGTACTAGCTCGAGGGCGCCTTCGCCGCGGGGAGGCGGTAACGGAGGAAGCCGTCTCCACTTAAACGGGCGGGCCCGCCCACTGGGTCGCTGACGCGCGGGGCCCGCCTGTTGGGTTCGTCCCCAACCTCCCGCGCGGGCGCGTCGGGAGATAGAGGAGGCGAGGCCGGATGGTGCGGGCGCTCTCCCCAGCGGTACGGGCCACCTTCGGCGATGCCCGGCGTACCGGAGCGCTCAGGAGGCCATGCCGCACCCACCCGTGGGTGGCACGGTCTCCCCGAGGCACCGGGCTGAGCAGGGCACTAGCCGCGGCGGACGAGGCTGACGGTGAGGTTGGGGGCACGGTGCTGCGGCCGCGGAGAAGAAGAAATGGAGTCTGGGAGAGGACCGTGGGGGAGTGGGCGATGCTCTAGTGCAGGTAGGAGGGTGAGAGGAGCACCGGAGAGCTCAAATTTGAGCGGTGGCCGGTGGCAAGATTTCCAGCCATGGAGGAGGATGGGGGCACTAGGGGAGGAATGGATGGGCCTAGGGAGCGTACGGGAGAGAGAGAGAGCCAAAGGACTCCAGAGAGAGGCCTCGGGCGGCCTTATATGGCGAGGCGATGGTGCACCGCGGGTTCGTGCGCCGGCGAGCTCGTGCTCGTCGCTACAGGCCACGGG
Organism: Triticum timopheevii; assembly: GCA_963921465.1. Taxonomy (NCBI): domain Eukaryota; kingdom Viridiplantae; phylum Streptophyta; class Magnoliopsida; order Poales; family Poaceae; genus Triticum; species Triticum timopheevii. The sequence continues at coordinate 251,659,236 of OY997268.1, forward strand.
AGCTCGTCGCGGTGTGTCTGGGGTCTTCCTGGATTCGGTCCAGAGCTAGGGGAGAGAAGAGAGAGAGCAGGGGAGGGCCAGAGCATCGCGCGTGTGAGCCGCACCATTGGCGCGCTCGGGCGGCCTCTGTTTGCTAGCGCGGAGGCGCGGGGAGGAGGAGAGAGGAGGGGGCCGACTGTGTAGCGTGTTGCGGATGCCGAGGCACCTCGACTGGCGCGAGGGGGAGGCTCGAGGTGGACGGGAGCGCCGTGTCAACGGTCGGGATCATGCTGACGTGCCCAGAGCGCGTCTTTGGCCGGCATGACATGCCTTTTTGCGGAATGGGCGCGGCCACTTGTGTCTGGAGGCTGCAGGGGGAGTTAACAATGGGAAAGTGGCATTGGATGCCCTGGAACATGCCAGGAGTGAGAGAGAGATGAGAAAGGGAGGGAAAAGTGGCTGTCCAGAGGAGAAAAATGGGCTTCTCACCCCCTTCATCATGGCTTCTCGGGCAGGGAAAGATGCAGGGGCTAGAGGAGGACCAGATGGGGCTGTGGGAAAAAGATCAGCTCATGGAGATTAGTGGAAGTGGACAAAACATACATTTTTAGTTTCTGCCAGAAGGTGTTTGATGTAGGTTTGGGCAAGAAATTAATTTCCACTTGCCATGAGACTCCACTGGGTGAGATGTCACCCATAATTAGGGCCTTCCACCCTTTTTGAGCTTATTTGGACAAAGTTGCCAATGCAACTTTTGCAAACCCTAAAAATTGGCAGGAATGGACTTGTGTAGATCCAGTTGAGCAGATCACTTCTCCTTGATGCACCACTTGGTGTGGTGGCCTCATTTAGTCATGTGATCATGCTCACAAAAGTTGGGTTCATGGAGAGAAAGTTGGTAGTACAAAGTAGTTCAAATTTGATTCTGGTCAGAGAGGGTTTTGGGGCACTTTGATAAATATAACTTGTTCTCCAACTTGTGCCACTTGGTCTAGATGAATAATTAGACCATTGGAGAATGTTCACCAGGTTTGAGAACATTTGGACATGTTTGGCAATGTAAAGTTGCTCAAACTTCAAAATGTACAGAAATGGTTTTGAGAGGATTTGATGATGTTATCTTGTTCTCCAAGACATGGTACTTGGCAAGAATACCAAATATGTCATATGTGACATGATAGAATTTTCTTGAAATTTTTGGGGAATATTTCCTTTGTAAATATTTCAAAAGCTTGAAATATCTAGAAAGGGTTTTTGAGGGATTTGACCAATATTTTGAACATGACCATGTGTTGAAACTCTTATATATGGACAATATATGTCCACTGAGTTTCCCTGATTTTTGTCAAATATTTTTAAGGCAATAAAATAATTTTTCCCTATTAAAGACCATTTCTGGCCTTAAGAAAAAGCTTTTAAATAAAATAGTAAAATAACCTTTAAAATTATATTTTTGTGGTTTCTGGGTATCCTATATCTAATAGGAGTCAAATATATTTTTGGAAAGATTTTTGCTGCCCTTAATTAAGTACTTGCAGTGCAAACCTCAATTCAGGGGTTTTTGGAAAACTAATTTTTGAAAATACTATTTGGCCAAATTATTTTTGTAAGAAATTATTTTTATGTCCTATACACATGGCATGATCATTGGTTCAAGAGTTTGGAGCAAGGAGATGAAGTATAGGAGTTGGAGGATTTGTTTGATTTTTAGAGCACTTGCAAACAGCAGACAAACATTCAATCAAAGCAAAGACAAAACACTCAAAAGTTATTGTCAAACCACATTTTAGCATGATTTATTGACTTAAGTGTTGTGGCATGAAAATCAGGGTGTGACACATGGCTCCCCTCCGCGCACAGGAACAGACCATGTTGCGACACCCAGGGACGGAGCACCGTTTCAGCCACCAGTGATGGGACCTCCCCGCGTGAACATGGCGCCGCCTCAGTACATACCAACCCCTCCGGGTCATTACTCTAACCCATTGGAAAATATGATAGTGGCAGCAACCCGATTGGAGGCTCTCCCAATCGATGGCGATTCTCCGACTGCAGTTGAAACCTGCCGGGTGAGGGAACTTGTTCAAACGGCCTTAGTACAGCAGGAGGCGTACTCATACAGCCGAGACAGGATCCACCCGACCCCTCATCCAAGTCGAAGCCCGATGTCGGTGTCAAAACCGGCGGATCTCGGGTTGGGGGTCCTGATCTGTGCGTCCAGGCTGATGGTAACAGGAAGCGAGGGACACAATGTTTACCCAGGTTCAGGCCCTCTCAACGGAGGTAAAACCCTACTTCCTGCTTGATTAATATTGAAGATATGAGTAGTACAAGGGTAGATCTACCACGAGATCGTAGAGGCTAAAACCCTAAGAGCTAGCCTATGATGGTATGATTGTAATTGTGATCGGCCTTCTAAGGACCAACCTCTCCGGTTTATATAGACACCGGAGAGGGCTAGGGTTTACATGGAGTCGTTTACAATTAAGGAAACACAATATCCGGATCACCAAGCTTGTATTCCACGCAAAGAGAGTCCCATCCGGACACGGGCCGAAGTCTTGACTCTTGTATCTTCACGCTTCAATAGTCCGGACGATGTATACAGTCCGGCTGTCCGGATACCCCCTAATCCAGGACTCCCTCAGTAGTCCCTGAACCAGGCTTCAATGACGATGAGTCTGGCACGCAGTATTGTCTTCGGCATTGCAAGGTGGGTTCCCTCTCTAAATACTCCAAACTAATTATCTAACACATAGAACGTGTCCGGATCTGCAAAATGATCTTCACATACCATAGCATAAATCTGATCCGTTGGCAATCTTCATACGTCGTGCCCTTGCATCATGGCCTGGTCCAACGCGAACCGGCGTTTCTTGCCCCACCTCGACACGTGTTGCGAGGCGGTTTTATTGGCACGTCCCGTCGAGGCAGAGATCGTGTTCCTCTTATTACGGGATTTTCCATTAATATGGGCGTGCGTGACCCCACGACGGCCGTTGGTATAACTCTGTGTGTTTTTACATAAGCCTCAAACGGTCACACCGAGGACTCTTGATATTCACCCCCTTTATAAAGGGGTCGAGGCCTATTCCTCTTTTTCACCTTCCTCGCGCCTTCTCGCACCTCGAGTTCTAACACCCGAAAACTAAGCTTCAACACCCTAGATCCTCCAATATGTCTGGATCTGACACTCAACACCCCAGCATATCCGGGCTCTCTTCCTTGTTTTGGCGTTTGTTTTTATTACGCCGTGGCTTCCCATTGCCATCCCTTATTTCGGATGTGCTGGGGTCGCTGGTGCCTTTACGGGATAGCCAGCTGTCTGCTCCCGCGCAAAAGCGGGTTTATCATTATTTTTCCATCCATCCACTAGTCGTTACCATCACTCAAAATTTCTGCATGCTCTCCTTACATAATCTCACTATACTTTTTCGTATGCATGTCAGATATTGTACACAGTCATGCTAAGCATGTAGATAAAAAGAGAAGAGTTTTGCATGGCAATAGAATGTCATGTAGACATTGCTCCATGGTGGGTAATGGCAAACCCTCCCCCTGCAGATTGTAATCCAGAGGACGATATCTCTTCTGAGGCAGATTCAGACCCAGCTGACCACTCCTATTTACCCCCAAGGTGTTTGATCTACCTTGCCATGATGATGTTGGTCATATCATGCATATGTTGCCTTGCAGTACCTACTTTCGATCATATATGTCATATGATTAGTTTAGACATGTTTTGTAATGCCACCTGTTTAGTTTCTATATCATATACGTGAACTATGCAATCTCATCTCATTTAGCCAGCCATAATATATGTGAAATATGCAATGCCATCCTGTTTAACCAGGCATCTTATATTTGAATGATATATTTCCAATCCTTTTCTTCATTACATTTCCATTTATTGACAATGTTTGTACATTCAACTATTCTTCCTGTGAATCATCCATTTGAGTGGGTGATGGAAAAATCTGGAGTGAAAACAAGGTCTTCAGAGCAGACAATGCTACCTCTCGAAGTAGATCTCTTGCTGGGTCCCGATAGCTCCTCAGAGATGGATTCAGAGAAAGATGACCAGTCCTATTCCCCCACCAAGGTGTATGCTCTAACTTGTCACGGTTATACTGCTCATATCATGCATATGGTGTCTTGCATTACATAGTTTAGACATCATATACACAATATTCAACACCATGTTCTTAGTTTAGACATCATGTATGCGACTGCCATCTGCTTAGTATATAAGTCACATATGTGAATTAAATCATGTGATCCAGATTACTTACATAACATGTATGTGAATTTTGTCATGCGAACCTGTTTACTAAAATATAATTATCTCATGACATCCTGTTTAGTAGTCATCATATCTATGAATTATGTCATGTTATGCTATCCATTTTAGACAGACATTATATATGTGAAATTATGTCATGCTATCCCTTTTAGTTAAACAATATACATGTGAACTATTTCATGCCCTCTATTTTCCACACGATCTATTGCATCTGTCTCTCATACAAGGTTTGTACATTCAACTAAGTTTCTTGTTTATCAGCCATTTGAATTGGAGCGGGTGATGGCAGTATCTAGCAGAGTAAAAACACGTCTTCAAATAAAATAGTGCTACCTCTTGGTGGAGATAGCACCCCGGTTGTACATGCACGAGTACCAGCCCTACCACACATAACCCAGACTCCCGTAGATTGTACCCCTACTGCGATGGATAGAGAACCAGCTTCTCCCAATCTATCCCCAACCCCATCAGATAGTAACCCAGTTCTAGTTGACACAACACCATCTCCACCATAGAGCTCCCAAATAACAACAGTTGGTAAGGCAGCTCCAGTGCCCAATGTGCCAGTACTTCCACGTCAAAGCCCAATTCCACCAGTTAGTACACCTATTCCTGTGGAGGAAGCACAACCAGCTATCCATATTTTAGCATCGATCATATTTAATGTTGTTAAATCCTATGTGTGTATCTTCCCATCATGGAAATATTATACTGAAGATGAAGGAAAATGCCAGTTGGAGGTGTTCTTCTAGGAGTTATGTGTAAGTAATGTTTTTCATGGCAATTACTTGGCTTTGTCCATTACATTCTACCTCCATGCTGGTTATAATACAACAAATGTTCCCATTTTTCTAAATAAAAAAGGACCGATTATGGGGACCCTGAATCATAAGTCGTGATCATCGAATGCACATGTACAGTGATCCTAGAGATCAATGCTCACTGAACCCACAGAAGGTGAATAACAAGAGTCTTACATCCATACATGCCGTCTTACACAAATTATGACCATTGTGGTCAAGTCTTCATAAACTCACAGCGAAAAGTCATCAATGATGGCATGAACCCATGCCAACTGCCTTAACCCTATAGGCATTTTTACTGGGAAGCGTCCTAGCTCGGACGTTCGTCACCAAAGTATTCTCCATCATATCCTATTTTTTCATGCTAGGCCAATAAAATAACCAGTGGCAAGCCAATGAGTACTTTGAATCTACTCGCAAGCAACACAAGAGTGATAACAGAGTAATTATGCAAGGCTCTACTACTAAATTGGCACTTTTGCGGAAATCTAGTTATGCTCATGCAAGTATGATCAACATTTATCAAGGACATGAATGCGTCCGCAACAAGTATCAGGAGGTTACAGACATCAACATCGAGAAAGAGTTGTGAACAACTCATGCTCAAGCTCATCATGACTTCCTCGTGAATCACATCATATTTACAAAACCGTGTTGTTTGTCAGAAACATATGGACATAGTCTAAGCAGCACCACCAAACTGTCCTTGACCGTGGACACGACTATTCAAATAGTTTGACACTCTACAGAGGTTGCACACTTTACCCACAAGATCCGGGGAACTTTCGTGTCATACACGACCTGTGGTACCTCAAGTACCCGGGGTAAGCACCCGATCACTACCTTTCCCTAGCCGTGACAACAGAGAGTCCACTCGATTGGTAGCAGTCCCCGTGCCAAACATTGTGGAGCCACACTCCACTATTCATCACATATCACAAGCACGGGGTACCAACAGTGTGTCTGGTACCCTGTAAAAATAGTCATGGCCGCCCTACCTGGCATGACCCTGTCCCGAGAGTGACCATGTCACTCCCGTCACTAGTAATGCGGGCATCCATGCCAGCTCAAACTAGGTAATCAATAATGCCCTTTCCCATATAAGGGTAGAGTGGTTGCGCATGTTTGGTTGGGCAGTCGACAAATCATAAATATAATCCCTCTCTGTAAACAACACTTTCATCAAGCCTCGGTACACTACTCTCCACCAAGTAGTGACCTAGTTCATCATAATCTCCCAGGGGCATTAGTGGCACCCACTGGGGCTACTTGCAAGTATGTCAAACCACACTTGTTTCTCTCCCGGCATAACCCTGACTCATTTTGCGTAGCCAACTACTACAGCATATTTCTACAACCCACCAACACATCTCTAAGGAAGGATAGAGTCATGAACAATGCAAGTATCAATGGGGTATGCAACGGAGGCAAGCCTAGCAAGGTTGCCATTCAAGATATATCATGCACTCGATGAAACAACGAAAATACTATTATGATGTAAAATGGTTCATCATGGTCAAAGGGTTTCTTTCCTGCTTCATTAGAGGCTTCAAGTGTTCTGGTCCTTCTCCAAGTACTCTGTCTACTTCATCAACTAACGTCAGAAACAATCACAATAAGTAACACAACAAGGAAAAAACTGAAGTGCTATAAAAATGTGAGTTGGACTTTTCAAGGATACCCTTGGTCATATGAAAAATGACCATAGTGATTTCATTGGGATTGGATCAGTAGATATTTTTGAACATTCCAATATGATGGAAACAAGGGACTTATGGATTTGCAAGAAGTGTACAGAAACATATTTTTGAAAAATAATCAAAGGCACCATTTAACAAAGCATGATTTTAGAAGCGTCTAGGAGTTGGTTTCACAAGATTTGGAGGTTAAATGAATTTCTTAGGAATTTGTAAAGTTGGCTAAACATGTATAATGGAACACTTTTTCATGTTGCATAGAAAGTATTGGGAAAAATGTTCAAAAACTAAGTTTTGAACTCATAAGTATCTAGGAGTTTGAATCATGGAATTTGGATTAAATTTGAGTTCTCTTTGATTTTCTAAAGTTTATCACAAAAATGGAAAAATGGGATTTGGTAGTTATTTGTGAAGAAAAAGTTTCCGAAAAAATGTGCAAATTGCACCGTGTAATAGATAACGAATTTATGAACTAGTAGAAATTTGAATCATCAAGTTTGGAGTCCATTTGAATATTTGGGAGATTTTACAAACTTACAGAAAAAGAAAGAGAAAAGGTTTTGCCTAAATTGGATGGATCTAGGGAGGCAGTAGCGTGCACTAGGCGAGATTTAGCGTTGGCAGTGCACTGGGCCTGGAACAGCCTCTCGCGCGCGCCTGCTGGGAGGCCACGTCGAAGGCCGTGTCTGGGGAGGCTCCTTCGTTGCGGAGAGGCAGAGCAGGCGAAAGCTGTTTCCACTTACTGGATGGGCCCGACCAACTTGTCACTGACGCGCGGGCCCTGCCTGCAGGTCGTCTCCTTCCTCGCGCTTAGGGTAGAGGAGGCCGACCAAGCGAGATGTCGGTGCCTGTCTCAGCGACATCGGCCGTCCCCGACGGCGTCCGGCGTACCGACGGACTCAGGAGGCCGAGCTACACCCATCCATGGGCCCCACGCAGGCTGGGGAGGTCCAGGGCGACGGTGAAACTGACGCCGGCGGACTAGGCTTTGGGAGAGGGCGGTTGCGGCGCCATGGGGCAACAGAGCAGGAGAAAAATAGTGGGAGAGTTTCGTCGGTCTGCTGTGGTTCTCCTGGTGGCCAAAGGAGGGGAGGGGAGTCCCTGGTTTGACGAAGCTAGGTGGAGGCCGACGGTGACCATGGCGGCCATGGAGAGGGCAGGAGGGCATAATGGTGAGAGAGGGGGTGTCCGAGAGGTGCACAGGAGAGAGGAGGTATGAATAGAGGCGAGAGAGAGAGAGAGAGAGAGAGTCGGGTGGTTTAAATGGGCGTGGCCGCAGTGCACCATTGGCGGCATCCACGGATGCGCTTGGGCGAGCTCACGGAGGGAGAAGGAGGGCGAGGGAGGAGGGGTCCTACAGCGTGGCTTGTCGAGGAAGTCAAGGCGGTCTCGGGGGACACGATCCCGGTGACTAAGGTCGACGGGGAGCGTCAGAATGGGCATGCTACAGTGCAGGAGTGCACTGTAGCGTGCTCCAGGGCATGTCGATGGCATGCCAACACATTTTAATAGTTCCACAGGCATGTCCTCCAGTGTCTGGGGTTTTGGGGCTGAGTAAACAACGTAGAGACGGCCTTGGATGCCCAGGTGAACACACTGGGGTTGAGAGAGAGAAGGAATAGTGCCTGTCCAGAGAGCAAAAATGGGGTTTTCACCCACCAATTATTGGGCTATGGCCAAGAAAAACTTACAGGAGGTAGAAGATGATTAGGGTAAGCTCTCGTAAAAATTTGTACTAAAGTCTTTTGGGGCTCCAAACACTGATCACAAAAATATGGCAGAAGGCATTTGATGCAAATTTGGGTAAGTAAATGGATTCCACTTTACTTGAGATTTAACAGGATTAAATGGCATATATAAATAAGGTGTACCACCAAGTTTGAGCTCATTTGAAGAAAGTTGCCAATGTAACTATGGTAAATCCTAGGAATCAACAGAAACAGACTTTGCAACTTATAGTCATGCAAATATTTTCTCCTTGAGGCACCACTTGGTGTAGTGTCATCATTTGAGGATTTGAACATGTCCACAAAAATTGGGATTAAAAGGAGAAAGTTGGCAATGCAAAGTTTTTAAAATTTGGATCTGGTTAGAGAGGGTTTTGGGGCACTTTGATCAAGTTATCCTCCTCTGCAACTTGTGCCATCTGGTCTAGGTTCATAATTATACCATTTGAGCATGTGCACCAAGTTTAAGGGCATTTGGATATGTTTGGAGATGTACAGTTGCTCAAACTTCAAAATGGATAAAAATAGATTTGAGGGGTTTTGGTGATGTTATCTTGTTCTCCAAGACACGAGGCTTGGCAAGATCATAAAATATGTCATATGTGACATGCTAGAATTTTCTTGGAATTTATGAAGAATTTTTTCTTTGTAAATATTTCAAAAGTTTGAAATATCCAGAAAGGGTTTTTGAGGGATTTGACCAATATTTTGAACATGACCATGTGTTGAAACTCTTATATATGGACAATATATGTCCATTGGGCTTCCCTAAATTTTCTCAGATATTTTTGAAACTTTGTAATAATTTTTACCTATTAAAGACCAATTCTTGTCTAAAGAAAAAGCCTTTAAATAAAATAGAAAAATAACTTCTAAAATTATAATTTTGTGGTTTTAGGGAGTCCTATATCTAATAGGATTCAAATATACTTTTTGAAAGATTTTTCATGCCATAGATTAAGTACTTGTAGTTCAAGCCTCAATTCAGGGGGGTTTGGAAAACCTAATTTAGAAAATACTTTTTGGCCAAATTATTTTTGTAAGAAAATAATATTATGTCCTATACACATGGCATGATCGTTGGGCTTTGGATTAATGAGAAGGAGTTTAAGAATTGGAGGATTTATTTGATTTTTAGAGCACTTGCAAACAACAAACAAAAATCTAATCAAGTAAAGTTCAAAACACTCAAAGTTTCTGTCAAACCACATTTTGTCATGATTTATTAGCTTAAGTGTTGTGGCATGAAAACCAGGGTGTGACACCAATTTGGCTCAAGATGAGGTAACCTGTGCTAATACCTCTGCTATCTTAAAGAATGCTTGGTCGCAGTATTGTAATTACCTAAAGAAAACGTACTTCACTCACAAAGAAACTCATCAAATTCCCTTCCGTTCTCCGGAGACACATTTACGGGATAATGATTGGGAATGCCTTGTTCTGTACTGGTCCCGAACCAAGAATGTGGTAAGGTCTATGAGCTCATTTTTAATTTTTCAGTACTATATGCCTATGTCTTACTGTACTTTGTTCGGGTAGAACAAGAGGTTAAACCTAAAGAACAACTGTTCTCATTTAAGATCCATTGCTATCGTGCATACTGCTTTGCTCTTGTATCACTGTATTTACTCATACAAACTTATTTCCAAATTGAAGTATCCAATAGAAACTCCAATGGCACAATAGGTATGTTTAAGCATATTTCTTTAACAAGTTTGCTCTTCTAAATAGCTTTGTTGATTTCAATTTAAATTGTGTATACAGTTGACTTCTCATATCATGCACATTACTAGCATCAAAACAGCGACAATACTCATGTGGACCCATGGTACCCATCTAAAATCTTGTTGTCTCGTGTAGTTTCTCACACTTTGTATTCTTTCAATGCTACTTTGTCTTAAACTGATATGATTTCAACCGTGTCTCTATTTTGATTTAGCAAGACAATGCAGTGACCATAGGATATTGATATATGTTTGTTAGATGCTTTAATTATGTACTACTCCCTTCGTCCCAAAATAAGTGACTCAAGTTTGCACTAACTTTGTACTAAAGATAGTACAAACTCGAGTCACTTATTTTGAGACGAAGGGAGTACTTGGCCATAGAAGATTTGGTAGTTTAATCTTGTCCACCTTACTACTGATCAGGTTCACCGAATGAGTTTCATATACTGCATGCTAAATCTGATATGTGTCCGCTTGTTTCTTCTTTTAGAAGGCTGGCAGAATATTGGGGAAGAGTGCCTTATTAAGCAATGGTAAAGGAAGTAATGCAGATAAGTTTCAGGATAGTAAGACATCCTTGTTGGTGTCCAACAAAGGTGAAAAAACAGCTAAGGAAAACTATCTTGAAAGTGAGACAACCCCAAAGTCATGTCTTGGTGTAGTGTTCGAGTTAATGGCCACTATCGCTGGCACAAGCTATTCGAACTAACTGTCTGAATCCGTTCGGTTTCTTGATTCTCAACTACAAGCTGAAAGACCTTGATCAGCCGTGCTGTGACAAGAAGCTGTAAGACTGCGGAAGTCCCTGGAGAATTCAGATGCATAGTTTCTGGTGCAACACCAAGCGCTCGAGGATTTTAGCGCAAAACAGGAGAAAGCTAATAAGCCTTCTAAGCTTATTGCCAACGTGGTGGATACCCAGGATAACAGTTCTTAAGCTCTTCTGAAGTTGTTTCAGTTATGGACTTGTTTTGTTGCCATGTTTATTTGCACTGGTGGCCAATTTAGATGGCCAGTGTATGTAATATGCTACTTGTTCCCTATATTTGAACTAGTGGCGAACATTGATGCCCAGTGGATGTAATATGTGTAATAGCCGTAATAGCCTAGCGTTAGTTGCTTGCTTATTTATTTCCTTATTGACTTGTTTGGTTGTTTGCTTGTAGTCACTACAGTTCTTTTTCCGCGATTTCTAGTGGCCATAATAACCAATTTTTATGACTAGGCCACAATAACCAAGGGCCATATACGGGCCATAGGATCCATGGACCTTCTATGGGCCATAGGATACATGGGCCTTCTATGGGCCGTAGCATCCATGGGCCTTCTACGGGTCGTATGATAGATTGGCCAAACATGGGTCGTTCTATTCGTGGACCAATAGCAGTCTGCAAATGGGCCATAAATAGGCTAGAGTTGAAATCGTATGTTTATGGCCCGACCATAACGGGTCGTTAATAGGCCAAAATGTATAATCGGCATAATTCTATCAACATGCATCACGGTTCGTTAGTTGGCCATATTTGATGACGCTATAAAAACAGCCCGACGGGTTAGTGGGCTACAAACGGGCCGACTTCAAGCACGGACTGAATTGGGCCCACAAGCGGAACAGGCCAATAACGGATCATAAGTAACTGAATGCTGGAAGTGAGCCAAAAATAAATGGGCCCTTAGAAGGATGAAAATTAACACGGTATGGAGACGACCCAATAGAATAGCGAACCATTGATGGGTATAAAGCGATACACTATTCATAGTTGGCCAGTTTCACCATGGGCCTTTAATGGGCCTACAGTTACAAAGGCCCTCGTATGGGCCAAAAGACGTCATGGGCCTTACACGGGGCCGAAGTTATAACAGGCTGGAATTATATTGGACAGTCCAGATGATGCTACTGGGCCTAATTCAGATAGGCCATAACAAGCTGTGAGTTAGCGGGCTGGAAATGGGCAATATGCGAACATGCCGTTAACAGGCTTTCCTGTTCTGGCCTGCTACCTTCTGACCAAGTCAAACGGGCCAGCCTTTTCACCTGAATGGGACTTTGTTGGGCCATGCCACATGTCAACGAATCATAGGCGTCTCCCGTCCAATGAGTGGATGACATCTGTCCCAACAATGAGCCGGCACATGGTTCCTCCGGTCAATGAGATACACATGGAAAGTCGCCATTGGTCGTTGCTATTAACGGGTTATCGGATCCAAAGCTGGAACTGATAGCTTAACGACGACTCGTTATGCTTGATGCCACGTGATGCTTGATGCCCTTGACGAAAGCACTTCCATGACGCGACGCGTCATTGAAGTGAACACTTCCGTGATGATAATTTTGGCATTGTCATGGAACACTTCTACGACAACACAGGTATGACTATCTTGATTCTATCATAAAATCGTCATGGATGTACATGCATGACAGAAAACGTGACCTACTGTGACAAACACGTATCATCACAGAAGTGTATTTATTTTGTAGTGGTGTCTGTCTCTCCCACCTTAGTTGAATCGGATTCGACAAAGGCGGTCCTTGTCCAAGGTTCAACCACAACTTGCATTTCACTGTTGTGGCTTTGCGTAGGTAAGAATCATTCTTGCTAGATACCGACAGCAGCCACGTAAAACATACAACAATAATTAGAGGATGTCTAACTTGTTTTCTCATGGTATGTTGTGATATGATATGGCCAAAGACATGATGAGATATATTTGATGTATGAGATGATCATGTTTTGTAGTAGTTTATCACAACTTGCATGTCGTTGAATACGGCAACCGGCAGGAGCCATAGGGTTGTCTTTAATTACTGTATGACCTGTGTGTCAATCATTAAGCGCTATGTAGTGCTTTACATTATTGCTAAGTAGTAGCAATAGTAGTAGAAGCATGGTTGGCATGACAACCCCGATGGTCGCACGATCATGGAGATCATGGTGTCATGCCGGTCATGATGGGGATCATGCCGGTACTTTGGAGATGGAGATCGAAAGCTAAAGTTGATGGCCATATAATGTCACTATGATTTGCATGTGATGTTAATCCTTTTGTGCATCTTATTTTTCTTAGGACGACGGTAGCATTATAAGGTGATCCCTCACTAAAATTTCAAGATAAAATTGTGTTCTCCCCAAGTGTGCACAGTTGGAAAGGTTCGTCTTTTCGAAGCACCATGTGATGATCGGGTGTAATAGACTCTATTATTGGTAACTCGGGTAGTGAAGTTGGTACCATTATCGGTAATTATGTTGTGGGGGACACCATAACAGTGTATGACATCGGATAAGAAGTCGACAACTGGTCCAAATTCTATCGAAGTGACGGGCCTTGCCTTGATCCACTTGGTGAATTTGGACCATGACCAATAGGCACTTCTTTTTGTTTTTCCCCCTTTGAGTGGCCCAACCATGTCGAGACCCCAGACCGCGAAAGGCCATGTTATCGATATTATCTGAAGAGCTGTAGGGGGCATGTGGCTTTGATTTGCAAACAGCTGGCATCCGACACAATGTCAGACTAACGTTCGGGCGTCTTCTCTGGCGGTAGGCCAGAAGAAACCTGATCGGAAAGCCTTGTTGACCAAAGCCCAAGCTTTCGCATGGTGTCCGCCCATGCCCACGTGTATCTCTACTAAGAGCTGCTGCCCCTCTTCTTCGGAGATGCACCTTTGTAAGATTCATGTGGTACTCTTCTTATAGAGTTCACCCTCATGGACCCTGTATGCTTTAGAGCGCCGTACTATACGCCATGCTTTAGTTTGATCCTCCGGAAGCTGATGTTGTGTGAGGTAGGCTAGCAGGGGTTCTGTCCAGGGTGGGATTACAGCCATGACTTTGTGGGCGGAAGGTGTTTCCTTGAATGCAGAGCCGCCAATGGTGTGATCGTCCTGTTCATTTTTGGTCGAGACATTGTGAGAGCTCTCATTGGGTGATGCACCGGTCACATCGTCCTACCACACCATAGAGGGCTTAAAGAGCCACTTGAGGAAGGTGTTTTGGGAACCGGGTCGCGCTTGGCGCCCGTGCGGGCGAGGGCGTCGGCTGCTTGATTGCTATCTCTAGCGACATGGTGAAATTTTAGGCCCTCAAATCAGGCTGATATCCGTAGGACCGTGTTTCTGTATGTCGCCATCTTGGGGTCCTTGCCGTCGAATTTGCTATTGACTTGAGAGATCGCCGGGTTTGAATCTCCACTTACATCAAGGCACTGAACGCCCATTGATGTGGCCATACGAAGACCATGTAGTAGTGCTTCATACTCGACTGTGTTGTTGGAGTCCATGTACATTATTTGGAGGACATACTGAACAGTGTCGCCTGTAGGAGAGATTAGGATGCACTATACTCCCAGGGTAGTTTGGCTTCGGTCGACTCGGCTATGAAGTCTGCCAGCACCTGAGATTTAATGTCTCGGCATGGCTTGTATGTTATCTCGAAGGGGGGGAGCTTGATGGCCCATTTGGTGATGTGGCCCATGGCGTCCCTGTTATTGATTATATCATTCAATGGGACCTCTGATGCCACTGTGATCGAACATTCTTGAAATTGGTGTCGTAGCTTTCGGCACGCCATAAAAACCATGTATGCTATGTTGTGATAGTGTGGGTATCGTGATTGGTATTGCGTAAGTACCTCGGACACATAACAGATTGGCTTCTAGACTTGGAACTTGTGGCCCTCAAACTCCCGCTCCACGAGGAGCACCGCATTGACCACCTAATTGGTGGCTGAAATGTATATTAGCATGGGTTCGTCGATGCTGGGTGCGGCCAGGATAGGGTTGCCAGCGAGGAGTGTTTTCATCTCCTCGAGTGCCGCAATTGCTTCATCTATCCACTAGAAGTTCTTGGTCTTTTGGAGCAGCTTGTGGAGTGGCAATGCCCTTTCTCCGAGGCGAGATATGAAGCGTCTCAAGGCAGCCACACATCCTGCTAGCTTCTGGACATGCTTGAGCTCTGTTGGTATTGCGAGCTGATCCATCACTCTTATTTTGGTCGGGTTGGCCTCGATTCCTCTATGGGAAATGACGAATCCAAGTAGCTTTCCAGTGGGACCCTGAAGACGCATTTCTCCGGGTTGAGCCGTATGTCGTAAGCCCGCAGCTTGTCAATGGTTTTGCATAGGTCGTTACCAGTTGGTCTATGTGTCTGGTTTGGACAACCACGTCATCCACGGATGCCTCGACCGTTCTGCCAATTTGGTTTTCAAGGCGTGTTTGAATCATGTGCTGGTATGTGGCTCTTGCAGTTTTTAGCCCGAACGGCATGGTGTTGAAGCAGAAAGGCCTGTAAGAGGTGATGAATGTGGTTGTTGCCTGGTCGGACTCCTTCATCTTAATCTGGTGGTATCCGGAGTATGCGTCAAGGAAGCTGTCAGCGTTCTGGGAACTAGGGTATGCATACTTTCCTGCCTGCGGCCCATAGCGTGGCTCCATCGATGGCCTGTTATGACCCATCTTCAGCATCGACAAGACAAGACCCTCGCGAGGAGCCAAGCCTTGCTAGGCAGATGACATCAAGACCTCCTGGAGGAGTGGCCTCCCCAGGCAGCCTCGTGAGGAGCGGAGATTTCTATGATAGCACTCACCTCATCAGGCCGAGGTGATGCCAGCCATGACGACCAACGGCAGGCGCGTGCTAGCGGGCACAGAGCGGCAGGTTTCCTCTTTGGTGCTAAGGAGGCAAGCACACACACAGAGTACCAAGGAATCAGCCAAAGGTTGCTGAATGCGTGCAACAAGACCAGGACTGCCAGAATGGCAGGATGGATGTCATCGTCGATCCCACCATGATGTCATGATCAGAAGCTTTGCAAGCCAAGACCACCTTTCGTCAGGATAAGATGTACTACTTGTCACCATTCAAAATTGGCCATTGTGGGATCCCTTCCCGCCTAAGTTTTGGGGGAAGAGGACCGAGGCCACTATAAATATAGCCTAGCCACCACTTTAGAAGGGATAGGACCCCCGGAGACCAAACCCCTAGGGCTCATCACAAGAACAGGCCTACTGAGGTTGTTCTTCCCCTTGTACTAGTTCATCCTTAGCCCCTGCGAGGCTAATCCACCACAAAGCAGGAGTAGGGTTTTACACCGCAAGGTCTCCCGAACCTGGGTAAACTATCGTGTCCATTTCCTTCCCGTTCATCGAGCCATGACGTGAGAGCAGCGAGTAGACCGGCTAGAGAGGTTGAGTTCTTCGCACACGCCACATAGTTCGAACAATTCTTGGGTCTACGGAGCCCGAAATCCGAAATTTGGCGCGCCAGGTAGGGGCGTGTCGAAAGATCTCTCCCTCACCCGCCGTGCCTTCTACTCCTCTCGCCGCATCCCTTTCATGGAGGACGTCGTCCTGCTTTCAGGGCAGCCGGGCACGTCCGAAGGCGCCAAGGGTCACTGATGACCCACAAGTGTAGGGGATCAATCGTAGTCCTTTCGATAAGTAAGAGTTCGAACCCAACGAGGAGCAGAAGGAAATGATAAGCGGTTTTCACTAAGGTTTTCTCTGCAAGCACTGAAATTTTAGGTGATAGATAGTTTTGTGATAAGATAAATTGTAACGAGTAACAAGTAAATAAAGTAAATAAAGTGCAGCAAGGTGGCCCAATCCTTTTTGTAGCAAAGGATAAGCCTGGACAATTTCTTATAATGAGAAAAGAGCTCCCAAGGACACATGGGAATTATCATCAAGCTAGT
Organism: Triticum timopheevii; assembly: GCA_963921465.1. Taxonomy (NCBI): domain Eukaryota; kingdom Viridiplantae; phylum Streptophyta; class Magnoliopsida; order Poales; family Poaceae; genus Triticum; species Triticum timopheevii. Next base: position 251,676,161 of record OY997268.1, read on the forward strand.
TTTCATCACGCTCATATGATTCGCGTTAGGTACTTTGATAATTTGATATGTGGGTGGACCGGTGCTTGGGTACTGCCCTTACTTGGACAAGCATACCACTTATGATTAACCCCTATTGCAAGCATCCGCAACTACAAAAGAAGTATTAAGGTAAACCTAACCACAACATTAAACATATGGATCCAAATCAGCCCCTTACGAAGCAACACATAAACTAGGGTTTAAGCTTCTATCACTCTAGCAACCCATCATCTACTTATTAATTCCCAATGCCTTCCTCTAGGCTCAAATAATGGTGAAGTGTCATGTAGTTGACGTTCACATAACACCACTAGAGGAAAGACAACATACATCTCATCAAAATATCGAACGAATACCAAATTCACATGACTACTAATAGCAAGACTTCACCCATGTCCTCAGGAACAAACGTAACTACTCACAAAGCATATTCATGTTCATAATCAGAGGAGTAATAATATGCATTAAGGATCTGAACATATGATCTTCCACCAAGTAAACCAATTAGCATCAACTAAAGGGAGTAATCAACACTACTAGCAACCCACAGGTACAAATTTGTGGTTTGGATACAAGAGATGAACTAGGGTTTTGAGAGGAGATGGTGCTGGTGAAGATGTTGATGGAGATTGACCCCCTCCCGATGAGAGGATCATTGGTGATGACGTTGGTGATGATTTCCCCCTCCCGGAGGGAAGTGTCCCCGGCAGAACAGCTCCGCAGGAGCCCTATATTGGTTCTGCCAAGGTTCCGCCTCGTGGCGGCGGAGTTTCGTCCCGTAAGCTTGCCCACAATTTTTTACAGGGTAAAAGCCTTCATATAGCAGAAGATGGACACCGGGGGGCCACCAGGAGGCCCAGGAGATAGGGGGGCACCCAGTAGGGGTGGGCGCGCCCCCCACCCTCCTGGCCAGGGTGTGGGCCCCCTGATGTATTTCTTCCGCTCAATAATTCTTATTAATTCCAAAAATAGGTTTCTGGAGTTTCAGGATTTTTGGAGCAGTGCAGAATAGGTTTCCAATGTTTGCTCCTTTTCCACCCAGAATTCCAGCTGCCGGCATTCCCCCTCTTCATGGTAAACCTTGTAAAATAAGAGAGAATAGCCATAGGTATTGAGATATAATGTGTAATAACAGCCCATAATGCAATAGATATTGATATAAAATCATGATGCAAAATGGACGTATCAACTCCCCCAAGGTTAGACCTCGCTTGTCCTCAAGTGAAAGCCGATATCAAAAAATATGTCCACATGTTTAGAGATAGAGGTGTCGATAAAAATAAAATACGGACATGAGGGCATCATAATGATTCTTATAACAGCAACATAAATGGATTTTATCATATGATTTCTTATGCTCAAGTAACAATCAATTCACAATGTCAAGTATGGTTCAAAAACTTCATCGGGAACTAACAAACTATAATCTCAGGCATTGAAGCAATTGTAATTTATCATAACATCACACAGAGTCAACAATAGAGCTTTTCAGCAAGTTCACATACTCAACTATCAAGTAGTCTTCTACAATTGCTAACACTCACGCAATACTCGTGGTTATGGAGTTTCAGCCGGACACTGAGAAAGATAGGGGCTTATTCTGTTGCCTCCCAATGTATTCACCTTTAGGCGATGTCAACAATAATATCCCATGCTAACTTACATCCAATTGGATATATATATATATCATGATCTTTCAAACACGAGGAGCTTGCCAAAGGATAAAGTGAAAAAGGGAAAGGTGAGAATCACCTTGACTCAAGCATAAAGTAAAAACATAAAGTAAAAGATAGGCTCTTCACAAAGGGAACCAGAGGTTGTCATGTGCTTTTAGGGTTGGATGCATAAAATCTTAATGCAAAATAACGTCACTTTATATTGCCCCTTGTATGTGGACCTTTATTATGGAGTCCGTCGCTTTTATTACTTCCATAACAAGATCGTATAAAGCTTATTTTCTCTGCACTAATAAGTCATACGTATTTAGGTAGCAATTTTTATTGCCTGCAACATGACAACTTACTTGAAGGATCTTACTCAATCCATACGTAGGTATGGTGGACTCTCATGGCAAAACTGGGTTTAAGGATATTTGGAAGCACAAGTAGTATCTCTACTTGGTGCAAGGAATTTGGCTAGCATGAGGGGGAAAGGCAAGCTCAACATGTTTGGAAGGTCAATGACAATATACTTTAACTGAGATGTGAGAAAACATAAACCATTACGTTGTCTTCCTTGTCCAACATCAACCCTTTTAGCATGTCATACTTAATGAGTGCTCCCAATCATAAAAGGTGTCCAAGATAATATATTTGTATGTGAGCCTCTCTTTCCTTATCACTTCCTATTAATTGCAACAATGACCAAGACTACATTTATCAACTCTCAACAACTTTTATGCCTCATACTTTCTATGTGTAAAGTCATCACTAACCACAAGATCAATATGAACTCTTTTATTCTTTCTACTTCCTCAAGATCATAGCAACAAAGCAAAGCCCTTGACTCAACAGTAATCTTTATTATAGATAGCTCACGGACTCGATTACAAAAAGAGATCACAAAGCAAAACTCAAAACTACTTGATATAAAAACTTCAATCTACTGGATCAAGATACTACTAGAAGGATCAAACTAAATAAAACGGTAAAGATAGGAGTGTGATGGTGATATGATACCGGGGAACCTCCCCCAAGCTTGGCAGTTGCCAAGGGGAGTGCCCATACCCATGTGATTATGTCCTCGGAGGTGGTGAAGTAGGAGTTGTTGATGATGTAGGCTTGTCGTCCATCTTCCAAGGCATAGGCTCACCATCATAGAAGGATGATCGAGTCTCCGGTATCCTTAAGTCTGCAGCCAAACTCATCCTCTTGAATCTATATTCATACTCACAGTTTTGGTTTTGCAGGTCATAGATCTGGGCTTGGAGGTGCTCGATTTTCTCATGAAGCTTGAAGATGGTCTCCCCAATGACCTTGGCATCTAGCTTGTGGTTGTTGGTGAACTCCGTGATCATCATCTGGTTGGCGTTGAGTCCATGCTCCACCATCCCTTGGCACTTGAAAACTTGCTGCTCCACGGCTTCGAGCTTTGTCTCCACGTTTCCGGTACGCCTTGGTCCCTCCACATCGCGGATGTGCAGCACCCCCTCACGCATCTCAATGGTTTGAGGGTGTTGCAGCACCTCCGCGAGATAGGGGTTGATAACCCTCACGAAAAACTTGTCCTTGGGAGCGCTTGGAGACGACATGATGCTCTAAATCTGAAACAGGAATAGCTCAAAACGAAAACAGAGGATATTTGCATCATACGGTGGTCAAAACCTTCGGGAGTATATATAATGAATTTTTTACCAACCAAAATACGTAACGTGCAAGAAAACAGAGTCCAGGAGGGACACGAGGTGTCCACGAGACAGGGGGCGTGCCCAGTGAGGGTGGGCGCGCCCTCCATTCTTGTGGAGGCCTCGTGTCCCTTTCGGACTACTTATTTCTTCCTAAAATTCTTAAATATTCCAAAATAGATAAAAACTCCATTGGAGTTGTTTTGGAGTCGGTTTACTTACTCTACCACGTACCTTTTCCTTTTTGGAGTCTGGAAAGTGTCCCTTATGTATTCCTCCGTGGTTACGGTTTCAGTAATATTAGTTTCAACATTGATAGGATAACCTAAATATAATGTTTAATTCTTTGACCGTTCACCACCGTCGGACTTGTGCCTTCGAAGTTGTTGATTTTTATGGCACCAGAACGATAGACCTCCTCGATAACGTAAGGACCTTCCCATTTAGAGAGAAGTTTTCCTGCAAAAAATCTTAAACAAGAGTTGAACAATACACACATAATCTCCTACGTTAAACTCACGCTTTTGTATCCTTTGGTCATGCCAACGTTTGACTTTTTCTTTAAATAGCTTGGCATTCTCACAGGCTTGGGTTCTCCATTCATCAAGTGAGCTAATATCAAACAACCTCTTCTCACCGGCAAGTTTGAAGTCATAGTTGAGCTCTTTAATATCCCAATATGCTTTATGTTCAAGTTCAAGAGGTAAATGACAAGCTTTTCTATAAACCATCTTATAAGGAGACATACCCATAGCATTCTTGTATGCAGTTCTATAGGCCCATAATGCATCATCAAGTTTTTTGGACCAATTCTTTCTAGATCTATTCACAGTCTTTTGCAAAATTAATTTGAGCTCTCTATTGCTCAACTCTACTTGACCACAAGACTGCGGATGATAAGGATATGCGATTCTATGATTGACATCATACTTAGCAAGCATCTTACGGAAAGCACCATCAATAAAATGTGGACCACCATCAGTCATAAGATATCTAGGGACTCCAAACCACGGAAAAATAACTTCTTTAAGCATTTTAATAGAAGCGTTATGATCAACACTACTAGTTGGAATAGCTTCTACCCACTTAGTAACATAATCAACAACAACTAATATATGAGTGTAACCATTAGAGGCAGGAAAAGGTCCCATATAATCAAAGCCCCAAACATCAAACGGTTCAATAACAAGAGAGTAATTCATAGGCATTTCTTGACGTCTACTAATATTACCTATTCTTTGACATTCGTCACAAGAAAAGACAAACTTACAGGCATCTTTGAAGAGAGTAGGCCAATAAAAACCAGATTGTAGTACCTTGTGTGCAGTTCTATTTCCAGCGTGGTGTCCTCCATAAGATTTATAGTGACACTTTGTAGCGACCCGACCTCAGATGGTCAAGTCTCTGTGCTCAGGTGTCATCCCTGGATCAGTAATGCTGACACCACACAGTACTTCGAAGGATTTATAACAGAGTAGCAATCACACCCTTATTACATCGAATGTCTCACAGAGAACTTATTACAATAATATGGCTTAAGGCCATCTAATGCGATAACAACGGAAGGCTTGGAAAATATAGTGAGTCCATCAACTCCAACGGCATAGCTGAGCTGTACGGCAACGACCTATGAACCTTACTCCTCGTCTGAAAAGTCTGCAACATAATACGTTGCAGCCCGAGAATGGGTCAGCTCATGGAATATGCTGGCAATGTAACACAAAAGAGCAATAATAGAATAATGCTACCACTACATGCATATTTGGCTGGTGGAAAGCTCTATGGTTATAGTTTTTGCTAAAAGCCAATTTTTCCCTACTTCAAAGGAATCAATTTTAATTTAACTATCATGGTAGTTGAAACATCATTTGAGAAGGTAAACCCCAACTCAATGATCCTAATTAAAAGTACTTAACAACCCAGCAATATTAATTTTAGAGTGTTGAGATACATGCGAATACTCAAGTACTAGATACTCAGAATTGTCCATAACCGGGGACACGACTAACCATGATTAGATTGTACACTCTGCAGAGGTTTGTGCACTTTTCCCCGCAAGACTCGATCGCCTCCGTTAATTCTCGCACTGCAGGGTGTTTGAGAGACGGATGACCGAGACACAGTCTTTCAGAAGCATTAACTCTCTACTCCGGGCAGACCATACCAAACCTACAAACCCACTACCTGCTGATCCACCTCTTCAAGAGCTTCACGCAACTTACTCAACTATGATAGAGCCCATAATAGCTTGCGGCTGCACACGGAAGTTTCTAGCATGAATAGACTCAGTTCCCTTTGAGCCTGTGTGGCGGTCCATAGGAGAATCACACGGTAACCCCGGGATTTCCAAAAATAAAACAGGCAGTCACTGGTAACCCCAGGTGCCTCAATCCACCCAGATGTGTATTAAAGTTGCCACCTTAAGTAAACCATTAATTATAAATATCACATCTGTCATGGATATCACTCAAACCCAATCCACGTCTACGAGCATAGCATGGCAATATAAGCATAACGTAGAAGTAACTCCCAAGGGTTTGATAATAAAACGGGACAATAGCTTCTACCTCATCAACTACTTCCCAATACCCACATGTTAAAGGGATCCTAATCATGCAATGTTTGAGGATTGAAACTAATGCATAAAAACTGGGTATGAAAAGAGTATGATCAACGTGTTACTTGCCTTGCTGACGATCCGGGAATCCTAGTGACTCGTAGTAACACGCTTTGCACTCTGGGAATTCTATCGCAAGCAAACAATAACATACATAAGCAACAATCAAAGATGCACAAGTAGAACTCCAAATAAAAGAGCTTGACCGGAGAGTTCAACTTAAGAACTTCGGTTTGCAAAAAGAATCAAATCAAACGAAGCAACGAAACTCAAACGACAAAAGAAACAACTTCGTTTTGCTATTCTGGATCTAAGTCAAATTTTAAAGAACAAAAATCTTGTTTGAGTTGGTTATTCGGAAATAGGGTTTCGAGATGAAAGTCCAGGCGCTTGAATCGCCTGATTCCGATAAACGAGCAAAAAGATAAACAAGTTTCAAAATCGGATCAGAAATCACGATCAGAATAATCGCGGAATAAATCCGATAAAAGAAAAACGACGAACAGCTAAACGAACGAACTTTCGTTAGCAGAAACTAAACAGTGAACACGTTCATTAAAACGAACGGACGAATGGACGTTCGCTAGGTAAATAAACCAAAAAAACCGATCTAGAAAAAAAATGATCTAGGGTTTTCAAAAAAACCGAAGGGTTTATTTAAAAAAAACGGCACCGGGGTCGGGTACCTCCGGCGAGGCTCGTCCGGCGGGGCGGCGGCTCCGGCGGGGCTCGGCGACGGCTGCGGGGCTCGGGGGGCTGCGGGGTGGCGGCGGGAGGCGGCGGTGGCGCGAGGGCGGGCGGGCTCCGACGGCGGCGCGGGTGGCGGGTGGTGGCGGGTGGTGGTGTGGCGGCGGGGCGGCGGCTTAAATAGGAGGGCGGGGCGGGCGGCTTGCGGAAGGGGGCGCCCGGGGTGGAGTCCGGCTCGGACTCGCCCTCGGCGTCCGTGCCAAACACGGCAGCGGCGCGGGGAAGGCGGCAGCGCGGGCGTGGGCCGGCCTGCTCGGCTGGGCCTTCGGCCCAGTCGGGCGCGAGGTTGTTTTTTTTTAAAACATTACGTCGAAAGAAAATTCCTAGAAAAATAAATAAAAATCTAAAAATTCCAAAAAAAGTTTTCTCCGTGTAAATAAAATATTTAGAGCAAGATGAACTTTTCTTGGCCCCTAAAATGCAATTTTTAAAACATGCAACATTTTTCTAGGAGCAATAAAATCCCGAATGAATTCAAATAAAATCCCAAAAATGATTTTAACATTTTTCCTCCGATATTTCAATTATTTTGGAGAAGTCATATTATCTCCCCTCATTTAATATTTTTAAATGAAATATTTTCCGGAGAGAAAATAATTAAAATCAAATCCTCGTCTTTACTATTTGACAAAATTTTCAAATATGAAAATTAGAAAATCCCCAACTCTCTCGAAAGGTCCTTGAGTTGCTTAGGATTTCGAGGATTGGAAACGAAAAAGCAATAAAATATGTTATGCATGTATGACCTATGTATAACATGCCAAATTGGAAATTTGGGATGTTACAAACCTACCCCCCTTAAGATGAATCTCGCCCTCGAGATTCGGGTTGGCTAGAGAATAGGTGCGGATGGTCCTTGCGAATATCCTCCTCTCGCTCCCAGGTGGCTTCCTCCTCAGAATGATGACTCCACTGAACTTTGCAAAACTTGATCACCTTGTTGCGAGTGACTCGGCTATCAAACTCAAGAATCTTTACTGGCTTCTCCTCATAGGTCAGATTATTATCCAGCTGAATCGCCTCCAATGGTACTGTATCATTCAATGGTACATCGGCCATCTCAGCATGACGCTTCTTCAGCTGTGATACGTGGAATACATCATGAACTCCTGACAATCCTTCAGGTAACTCCAGCTTGTAGGCAACTTCTCCCATCCGTTCCAAAATACGATACGGTCCTACAAATCTCGGGGCTAACTTTCCCTTGACTCCAAAACGTTTTACTCCCCTCAAGGGTGATACTCGTAGATAAGTTCTGTCTCCAATTTCATAGGTTACTTCCTTGCGTTTTGAATTTGCGTAACACTTCTGTCTGGACAGAGCAATCTTTAGTCTGTCTCTGATTAGCTTAACCTTTTCCTCTAATTCCTTGATCAAATCTGGTCCAAACAACTGACGGTCTCCTACCTCGTCCCACATCAATGGTGTTCTACACCTGCGTCCATACAGAGCTTCGAATGGTGCGATCTTCAAACTGGCCTGGTAACTGTTGTTATATGAAAACTCTGCATACGGCAAATTATCATCCCAACTAGATCCATAATCTAGTGCACAGGCTCTCAACATGTCCTCTAAAGTCTGATTGACTCTCTCTGTCTGTCCATCTGTCCGCGGGTGAAAAGCTGTACTGAACTCCAATCGGGTCCCCAAAGTCTGGTGTAGCTGATGCCAAAACTTTGAAGTAAACTGGGTTCCTCTATCTGATACGATGCTCCTCGGAACCCCATGTAAGCATACGATCCTGGTCATATATATCTTGGCCAGCTTTGCACTTGTATACGTTGTTTTCACTGGGATGAAATGAGCTACCTTAGTCAATCGATCCACAACTACCCATATAGAATCATATCCTGCCTTGGTTCTGGGTAATCCCATAATAAAGTCCATACCAAGTTTGTCCCACTTCCATTCGGGTATTGGCATAGGCTGTAACAGTCCGGCTGGCTTCTGATGTTCTGCCTTTACTCTCTGACATACATCACATACAGCTACATACTCAGCAATATCCTTCTTCATTCCGGTCCACCAGAAACGTTCCTTCAAGTCCAATTACATCTTGGTGTTTCCGGGGTGAATCGAGTATGGTGAGTCATGGGCCTCCTGAAGTATCAACTTCCTGATCTCCGAATTGTTGGGCACATAAATTCGGTCCTCAAACCACAAGGTATCGTGCTCATCCTCGCGAAAACCTTTGGCTTTACCTTCGCCCATCCTCTCTCTTATCTCTGCAATCTCTTTGTCTTCCTTCTGAGCTTCTGGAATCTTGTCCAACAGTGTCGACTGAACTTCCATTGTTGCAAGAAAACCTCTTGGAACAATCTCCAATCGTAGTTCCATGATCTCTGCGGCTAACTCCTTTGGCATTCCATTGCTCACAAGAACATTAGCATAACTCTTCCGGCTCAAAGCGTCTGCTACGACATTGGCTTTTCTTGGATGGTAGTGTAGCTTCATGTCGTAATCCTTTATAAGTTCCAACCATCTCCTCTGCCTGAGGTTCAACTCCTTCTGTGTGAAAATGTACTTCAAGCTCTTATGATCCGTGTACACATCACAACGGTTTCCGATAAGATAATGTCTCCAGGTCTTTAGTGCATGCACCACGGCTGCTAACTCCAAATCATGCGTGGCATAGTTCAACTCGTGTGGCTTCAGTTGTCGTGAGGCATACGAAACAACCTTTCCTTCCTGCATAAGCACACAACCAAGTCCCAAGCGAGAGGCGTCACAATACACTTGAAACTCCTTATGTATATCTGGCAAGGTCAGCACTAGGGCTGTAGTCAATCGCTCCTTCAGCTCTTGAAAACTTGTCTCGCACTCCTCCGTCCATTCGAACTTAGTATCCTTCTTTAACAATTCAGTCATTGGTTTAGCAATCTTGGAAAAATTCTCAATGAATCTCCGATAATATCTTGCCAGTCCAAGAAAACTGCGGATCTCGCCAACTGAAGTGGGTGCCAACCATTCAGTGACCGACTGAACCTTACTGGGATCCACTGCTATACCCTCTCTGGATATAACATGCCCAAGAAATCCAACTTCCTTCAATCAAAACTCGCACTTGCTGAATTTGGCGTATAACTGGTGTTCCCTGAGTTTCTCGAGAACCAAACGCAAGTGTTCCGCGTGCTCCTCTTCGTTCTTCGAGTATATCATAATGTCATCAATGAATACCACAACAAACTTGTCCAAATACTCCATGAACACCTTGTTCATCATACTCATGAAATAGGCAGGGGCATTAGTCAGTCCAAATGACATGACCGTATACTCATATAATCCATACCGAGTGGTAAATGTTGTCTTGGGTATATCCTTCTCTCAGATCTTCAACTGATGGTATCCCGATCGTAGATCAATCTTTGAAAACACCTTAGCTCCTTGTAACTGATCAAATAGATCATTGATCATCGGTAAGGGATACTTGTTCTTTATCATTACTTCATTCAGAGCTCGGTAATCAACAACCATCCTCAGGGATTTATCCTTCTTCTCCACCAAAAGTACTGGGGCTCCCCAAGGTGATGAGCTTCTACGGATGTAACCTTTATCCAGCAACTCATTAGTCTGCTTCTTAATTTCCTCCAGGTCATTTGCTGGCATCCGATAGGGTCTCTTGGATATCGGTCCTGTTCCTGGCAATAGCTCTATCAAAAACTCAATGTCTCTGTCCAGTGGCATACCTGGTAACTCTTCAGGAAAAACATCCGGAAAATCCTTTACTACAGGTACTTCCTCCTGTACAACTCCCGTGAGGGCGTTTACTTGGCTCCTCCTAGGCACATGCCTAGATACTTACTTAATCCTTTTTCCCTTCGGGGTAGTAAGATAAATTGACTACTAGCACAGTCAATACTTCCTTCATACTTTGACATCCAGTCCATACCTAATATCACATCCAATCCTTGCGACTCCAAGATAATTAGGTCAGACGGAAATACATGTGTGCCAATGATTAGGGGTATCTGGGTGCACCATCTGCTAGCCATGTACTCTGATCCTGGCGAGCTCACTAAGAGGGGTGTCCTAAGGGTTTGGGTTGGTAACTTAAACTTTTCCACAAATCCCCTTGATATGTATGAATGCGATGCACCAATATCGAAAAGAACAATAGCAGTAACTGACTGAACCAAAAACTTACCTATTACCGCGTCCGGCTGCTCTTCTACCTCCTCCACGTTAACGTGGTTCACTTGTCCTTTGTTGAATGGATTGGGCTTCTTCCCTGCACTCCCGTTTCCATTCCCATTCTTTCCTTTAGAGCAGTTATTGGCATAGTGCCCTGTCTTCCCGCACTTGTAGCAAACAACTTGGCTTAAGTCTCTCTTTGCGGGTGTAGATGGGTTAGAGTAGTTCTGATTATTGTTGGCTCCATTCCCATTCCCGTTTTTCGCACCATTATGGTTATGCGATCCTCCTCCAGCATGGTTATGCCCTCCATGGTTATGAACAAGTCCTCCTGAGTTCGGGGTCGAGCGGGGCTTCTGGTGAGCTCCGGAGTTGTATTTTCCTTCTCCATACTTTCTCTTACGGTTATCAATCTGCTGCTGCTTCCCTTCAATCATTAGGGCCTTATCTACCAACTCCTGGTAGTTGTTGAAGGTTGCTACCATCAACTGCATACTCATCTCATCATTCAGCCCTTCCATAAACTTCTCCTTCTTCGCGGCATCTGTGGCCACATCATCAGGGGCATAACGTGATAACTTGCTAAACTCATCCACGTACTGGCCAACAGTACGATTCCCCTGGCGTAGGTTGCGAAACTCACGCTTCTTCATCTGCATAGATCCAGTCGAGACATGGGCAGTGCGAAAAGCCTGCTGAAACTGAGCCCATGTGACAGTGTCGATAGGATAGGTGGCTGTGAAATTCTCCCACCATGCGGCTGCAGGTCCATCCAGTTGGTGTGCGGCAAAATGCAACTTCTCAGCATCTATGCATCCAGCGGTGGTTAACTCCCTTCCAATACGACGTAGCCAATCATCTGCAACTATTGGCTCGATGCTGCTCGAGAACACCGACGGCTGTAACCTTAAGAAACGGGCGAGGTTATCCACTGGCGGCGGGTTGTTGTTGTTGGCATTGTTGTTATTGGCATTGCCCTGGTTCTGAACTAGCAATTGCATCAAGGCATTCTGCTACTGGATCAACTGGGTGATCTCCGGTGGGAAAACAAACTCGGGGTCTCTCCTCGGAGGCATCTGATGGGTTTAGATGGAAGAGATTTAGAATAGAAAAAGATCTAGGGGAGAAACACTACCCATATGTATATGAGGCAAACACAAGCATTCATTCAATCAATCAAGCAAAGCCATACAAAATGGTCTAAGACTATCGCAAAAGTGCTCACTACTATTACTAGTTACATGGGGGAATACTATTATCATATGGTGGTCATCTAGAAATTTTGATCAGTGGAAGACTCCATGATGTCTGCTCCAGCTTCATCTTCATAGTCATCATCACTTGAATCCAAATCAGTGTCGTCGATGATGATGTAGTTGTCCGAACGAATGGGGTCTTCTCTCGGAACTGGTCCTCCCATGAAAATTCCGATCTTCTCGACTAGGTCGTCATTCTTCTCCAATAGCGTCTTGATTTCCTCCTCATATCCATCGCGTGTGAACTTAAGTTCTTCCTCCAGCTCGATGATCCTGGTCTTCGCCTTCTTCAACTCGATCATGTCTGCGCACATCTGGTTCTCCTGACATCGAATGTGCTGGTTTTGCTCCTGGATAAAGGCTGCGACAGATCTATCCTTCCTGGTGCTGATCATCTCCCATTGTTCATCTCGGCGCCCACATATTTGATAGGTGGTATCTTCTAGTTCCTTGTTGTAGATTTCTCCAATGCGTCCCATGGTAATATGAGCTGCCATACTCTTGCCAAGGCTCCAAGTGGGTGCTTCAAAAGAAAATTCTATGGGTTTTGGATTTGGCGAGAACGTCCTTCCTGGAATGCGTACTTGAATCATCCAACGCTCTTCTTCCGGTAGGGTGGCGTTGTTCGTCCCAGTGAAGCTTGGTATTCCAATATTCAAGTACCTAGTGACTTCCTTCAAGTGACGTCCAAAAGGTGTGTCTTCATCCGGCTGTGCAAACTTGATCTTCATCTCCTTCATCCTAAAGAGTGGAAAGAGAAGAGGAGTCAAAAATGAGAAGAGAAGTGTGACCTATGGTTTATCTTAGTGGTCGTGTCCTACACTCAGCGTGTGCTCTGATACCATCTTGTAGCGACCCGACCTTAGATGGTCAAGTCTCTGTGCTCAGGTGTCATCCCTGGATTAGTAATGCTGACACCACACAGTACTTCGAAGGATTTATAACAGAGTATCAATCACACACTTATTACATCGAATGTCTCAAAGAGAACTTATTACAATAATATGGCTTAAGGCCATCTAATGCGGTAACAGCGGAAGGCTTTGAAGATATAGTGAGTCCATCAACTCCAACGGCATAGCTGAGCTGCACGGCAACGACCTACGAACCTTACTCCTCGTCTGAAAAGTCTGCAACATAATACGTTGCAGCCCGAGAACGGGTCAGCACATGGAATATGCTGGCAATGTAACACAAAAGAGCAATAACAGAATAATGCTACCACTACATGCATATTTGGCTGGTGGAAAGCTCTATGGTTACAGTTTTTGCGAAAAGCCAATTTTTCCCTACTTCAAAGGAATCAATTTTAATTTAACTATCATGGTAGTTGAAACATCATTTGAGAAGGTAAACCCCAACTCAATGATCCCAATGAAAAGTACTTAACAAACCAGCAATATTAATTTTAGAGTGTTGAGATACATGTGAATACTCAAGTACTAGATACTCAGAATTGTCCATAACCGGGGACACGGCTAACCCTGATTAGATTGTACACTCTGCAGAGGTTTGCGCACTTTTCCCTGCAAGACTCGATCGCCTCCGTTGATTCTCGCACTGCAGGGTGTTTGAGAGACGGATGACCGAGACACAGTCTTTCTGAAGCATTAACTCTCTACTCCGGGCAGACCATACCAAACCTTCAAACCCACTACCTGCTGATCCACCTCTTCAAGAGCTTCACGCAACTTACTCAACTATGCTAGAGCCCATAATAGCTTGCGGCTGCACACGGAAGTTTCTAGAATGAATAGACTCAGTTCCCTTTGAGCCTGGGTGGCGGTCCATAGGAGAATCACACGGTAACCCCGGGATTTCCAAAAATAAAACAGGCAATCACTGGTAACCCCAGGTGCCTCAATCCACCCAGATGTGTATTAAAGTTGCCACCTTAAGTAAACCATTAATTATCAATCTCACATCTGTCATGGATATCACTCAAACCCAATCCACGTCTACGAGCATAGCATGGCAATATAAGCATAACATTGAAGTAACTCCCAAGGGTTTGATAATAAAACGGGACAATAGGTTCTACCTCATCAACTACTTCCCAATACCCACATGTTAAAGGCATCCTAATCATGCAATGTTTGAGGATTGAAACTAATGCATAAAAACTGGGTATGAAAAGAGTATGATCAACGTGTTACTTGCCTTGCTGACGATCCGGGAATCCTAGTGACTCGTAGTAACACGCTTCGCACTCCGGGAATTCTATCCCAAGCAAACAATAACATACATAAGCAACAATCAAAGATGCACAAGTAGAACTCCAAATAAAAGAGCTTGACCGGAGAGTTCAACTTAAGAACTCCGGTTTGCAAAAAGAATCAAATCAAACGAAGCAACGAAACTCAAACGGCAAAAGAAACAACTTCATTTTGCTATTCTGGATCTAAGTCAAATTTTACAGAAGAAAATTCTTGTTTGAGTTGGTTATTCGGAAAGAGGGTTTCGAGATGAAACTCCAGGCACTTGAATCGCCTGATTCTGATAAACGAGCGAAAAGATAAACAGGTTTGAAAATCGGAACAGAAATCGCGATCAGAATAATCGCGGAATAAATCCGATAAAAGAAAAACGATGAACAGCTAAACGAACGAACGTTCGTTAGCAGAAACTAAACAGTGAACACGTTCATTAAAACGAACGGACGAACGGACGTTCGCTAGGTAAATAAACCAAAAAAACCGATCTAGAAAAAAAAACGATCTAGGGTTTTCAAAAAAACCGAAGGGTTTATTTAAAAAAAACCGGCGGCGGGGTCGGGTACCTCCGGCGAGGCTCGTCCGGCGGGGCGGCGGCTCCGGCGGGGCTCGGCGATGGCTGCGGGGCTCGGGGGGCTGCGGGGTGGCGGCGGGAGGCGGCGGTGGCGCGAGGGCGACGGCGGAGGCTCGGGCGGCGGCGGATCGGGACTCGGGGCGGGCTCCGACGGCGGTGCGGGTGGCGGGTGGTGGCGGGTGGTGGTGTGGCGGCGGGGCGGCGGCTTAAATAGGAGGGCGGGGCGGGCGGCTTGGGGAAGGGGGCGCCCGGGGGTGGAGTCCGGCTCGGACTCGCCCTGGGCGTCCGTGCCAAACACGGCGGTGGCGCAGGGAAGGCGGCGGCGCTGGGCTGGGCCGGCCTGCTCGGCTGGGCCTTCGGCCCAGTTGGGCGCGAGGTTTTTTTTGAAACATTCCGCCGAAAGAAAATTCCTAGAAAAATAAATAAAAATCTAAAAATTCCAAAACAAGTTTTCTCCGTCTAAATAAAATATTTAGAGCAAGATGAACTTTTATTGGCCCCTAAAATGCAATTTTTAAAACATGCAACATTTTTCTAGGAGCAATAAAATCCCGAATGAATTCAAATAAAATCCCAAAAATGATTTTAACATTTTTCCTCCGATATTTCAATTATTTTGGAGAAGTCATATTATCTCCCCTCATTTAATTTTTTTAAATGAAATATTTTCCGGAGAGAAAATAATTAAAATCAAATCCTCGTCTTCACTATTGGACAAAAATTTCAAATATGAAAATTAGAAAATCCCCAACTCTCTCCGAAGGTCCTTGAGTTGCTTAGGATTTCGAGGATTGCAAACGAAAAAGCAATAAAATATGTTATGCATGTATGACCTATGTATAACATGCCAAATTGTAAATTTGGGATGTTACACACTTGCGTAGGATCTGTTCCTGTTCATGCTCAGGCACACAACGTCTAATAACACCATCTGCTCCTTCTTTATAAAGGTGTGGGTCATCCCAGAAGTAATGTCTTAAATCATAAAAGAACTTTTTCTTTTGCTGGTATGTGAAACTAGGTGTTATAAATTTAGCAACAATGTTATTAGCATACCCAGCATACCTAGGAGCAGTACAAGAAGCATTAACGACCGCTAATTGTTCATCAGGAAAGCTATGATCAATAGGCAGTGGGTCATCAAGAACATTCTCTAACCTAGACAAGTTGTCTGCAACGGGGTTCTCAGCTCCCTTTCTATCAATAATATGTAAATCAAATTCTTGGAGCAAGAGAACCTATCTAATGAGTCTAGGGTTGGCATCTTTCTTTTCCATAAGATATTTAATAGCAGCATGATCAGTGTGAATAGTAACTTTGGAATCAACAATATAAGGTCTAAACTTATCACATGCAAATACAACTGCTAAGAATTCTTCTTTAGTAGTAGCATAATTTCTTAGGGCAGTATCAAGAGTATTGCTAGCATATTGGATAACATTCAATTTCTTATCAACTCTTTGCCCTAGAACAACACCTACAACATAATCACTAGCATCACACATAATTTCAAAAGGTAAATTCCAATCGGGTGGCTGAATAATAGGTGCAGTGATCAAAGCTTTCTTAAGTATTTCAAATGCTTCTACACAATCATCATCAAAGACAAAAGGAATATATTTTTGCAATAAATTAGTCAGAGGCCTAGAGATTTTAGAAAAGTCCTTAATGAACCTCCTATAAAAACCGGCATGACCAAGGAAACTTCTTACACCTTTTATGTCCTTGAGACATGGCATCTTTTCAATAGCATCAACTTTGGCTTTGTCAACTTCAATACCTCTCTCGGAAATCTTATGCCCCAAGACAATGCCTTCATTAACCATAAAGTGACACTTTTCCCAATTCAGGACGAGACTAGTGTCTTCGCATCTCTGCAAAACTCGATAAAAGGTTGCTCAAACAATCATCAAAAGAGGATCCATAAACGGAGAAGTCATCCATGAATACCTCACAAATATTTTCACAAAAATCAGAGAATATAGCCATCATGCATCTTTGGAAGGTAGCAGGTGCATTACATAAACCAAAAGGCATACGTCTATAAGCAAAAGTACCGAAAGGGCAAGTAAAAGTAGTTCTTGATTGATCCCCCACTGACACAGGTATTTGAGAGAAGCCAGAATAACCATCTCGAAAGCAAAAATGCGTGTGTTTGGATAGTCTTTATAGAATTTGATCAATAAAAGATAAAGGGTAATGATCTTTCTTAGTAGCTTTATTTAATTTATGGAAATCAATTACCATCCTATAACCTGTAATAATTCTTTGCGGGATCAATTCATCTTTATCATTAGGAACAACAGTAATACCTCCCTTTTTAGGAACACAATGGACAGGGCTTACCCAATCACTATCAACAACGGGATAGATTATACCTGCCTCAAGGAGCTTTAGTATCTCCTTTCTTACCACTTCTTTCATCTTGGGATTGAGTCGTCGTTGAGGATCTCTAATTGATTTGGCATATTTCTCCACTGTAATTTTGTGTTGGCATAACGTGGGATTAATGCCCTTAAGATCATCCAGAGTATATCCAATAGCAGCTCGGTGCTTCTTCAAAGTTTTCACTAATCTTTCTTCTTCTTGCTCTGAAAGGTTAGCACTAATAATAACAGAATATATTTTCTTTTCATCAAGATAAGAATACTTAAGATTATCAGGTAATGGTTTGAGTTCAAACACGGGATCACCCTTGGGTGGAGGGGGATCCCCAAGAATTTCAATGGGAAGGTTATGTTTCAGTACAGGTTCTTGTTTAAGGAACACTTGATCTATTTCCCTTGTTTCCTTCATAAATATATCATTTTCATGGTCAAGCAAATATTTTTCTAACGGATCAGTAGGAGGCACAACAATGGAAGCAAGACCAATAATCTCATCCTTACTAGGTGGTTCCCTATCACGAGGTTGTCTATGAAACTTAGCAAAATTAAACTCATGAGACATACCATCTAAGCCAATGGTGACTGTCGGTGTCAAAACCGGCGGATCTCGGGTAGGGGGTCCCGAACTGCACGTCTAGGCGGATGGTAACAGGAGACAAGGGACACGATGTTTTTACCCAGGTTCGGGCCCTCTCGGTGGAGGTAAAACCCTACTCCTGCTTGATTAATATTGATGATATGGGTAGTACAAGAGTAGATCTACCACGAGATCAAGGAGGCTAAACCCTAGAAGCTAGCCTATGGTATCATTGTTGTTGGTCCTACGGACTAAAACCCTCCGGTTTATATAGACACCGGAGAGGGCTAGGGTTACACAGAGTCGGTTACAATGGTAGGAGATCTACATATCCGTATCGCCAAGCTTGCCTTCCACGCCAAGGAAAGTCCCATCCGGACACGGGACGAAGTCTTAAATATTGTTTCTTCATAGTCTTGGAGTCCGGCCAAAGATGATAGTTCGGCTATCCGGACACCCCCTAGTCCAGGACTCCCTCAGTAGCCCCTGAACCAGACTTCAATGATGACGAGTCCGGCTCGCATATTGTCTTCGGCATTGCAAGGTGGGTTCCTCCTCCGAATAATTCATAGAAGATTTTGAACACGAGGATAGTGTCCGGCTCTGCAAAATAAGTTCCACATGCCACCGTAGAGAGAATAATATTTACACAAGTTCAACCTGCTGACGTATTTCGTGGCATGACGTCACACCCCGGCCAAGCATTTATTCGAATCGTTTTTATTGTTCCACCTCAGCGCGTTTAGCGAAGCGCTTTCCTTGGCACGTCTTGTCAAAGCAGAGATGATGTCCCCTTATTCCGGGATTCTCATTAATATGGGCGTGGGCAACCCAACCGCGCCCATTGGCATGCCCCCTCTATCGAAGGCGAGTCCCAAACGGTCACGGGGAGGGCTCTTGGTATTCAACCTCTTTATAACGAGACCAAGGCCTGCTCCTTTCTTTCAATCTCAATCGAATCCACCCCTCGCCTTGAGTTCCAACACCCAAGGCTCCAGATTCAGGCTCTTTGGACCTTCGACAATGTCCGGCTCCGACCTGCAAGGCCGGTGGATGCCTTCTTCTGTCATGGAAGAAGATGTGCTAAAGCTGAGAGATGCCAGGTATCTAACCGGCAAAATTCCGCATAGGCTGCCTGCTCAAGGACAAGTTATCCCTACCCCTGAGCCCGGTGAGAGCATGGTGTTCATGTCTCACTTCCGTCAGGGTTTAGGCTTCCCGACGGACCCTTTGGTGAGGGGGCTCATGTTTTATTATGGGCTGGAGTTCCACGACTTGGATCCGGAGTCCATCCTCCACATCTCATCGTTCATTGTTGTATGCAAAGCCTTCCTCCGTACTACCCCTCACTTCAGATTGTGGCTCAAGACCTTCAATGTGGAGCCGAGGATGATCGAGGGGTAGCAGGCAGAGTGCGGAGGGGCTGTTATAAGCAAGAATGCTGACGCTCCCTGGCCCGAGGGCTCTTTTCAAGAGGAGCACGGCTTGTGGCAATAGGAGTGGTTCTACATCATCGCTCCCAGGGGCACCAGATGGGTGGCGCCACCTGCCTTTTGTTCGGGCCCTCCACAACGGTTAGCGTCATGGGTCAACAAAGGGCTTGACTGGGGGCCGTCCAAGGACGTACCTCTGCTGCAGGGCCGTATTCGAGACCTCCAAGAGAGGGAGATCAATCTGATTGTAGTGGCGCAGGTCATGCTGATTCGGCGCCTTCTGCCCTGCAAACGTTGCCCCCTCCGCCTGTGGGAATTCAATCCGGAGGGACCACGAGCTCTCCAACACTTCATGGGTGCGACGCCCGTGGAGATGTATAAACTGTTCTTCGGATCACAAGAGATGTGTCCGGACTTGACCGAGGACACAGGTCTGAGCTGCAATCGCCCGGATACTCAAGTAGTCCTTTGCCCGGACACGCTATCTATAAATTTATCATAAACTTGCCCTTTAAAGAGATGTCCCTTGAACAGGAATGGATAGCAAAAGCAAAACTAATAAGGTGTCCGGCCCCCCTCCCTGAGACCACGCCGGATCCTGTGTTGACCAAGATGCTGGAGGCTGCTCCTTTGGAAGAGGGCGAAGGGTGGAACAGGAAAGCTAATGCCTCCGCTAAGGAGGCTCTCCAGAAAGGGGGATCGAGAATCCCTCCCTCCAGGGGGAGAAGAGGACAGCTTCTGAAGATCCGGAGGCCAAGGCCTCAAAGCGGGGGAAGAAATCTTCACCAGAGGGTCCTGCGCCGGGAGAAGCCCCGGCCGCACTATTTCCCCAAGGAAATCAGCCCTCTAGTGAGCCCTTAGTAGAAAGGGGAATTTTGTAATAAGGGACATCCCTGTTTTTATTTCTAAAGATAAACGAAGTTTTTACCTTGTAGTTCGGATCTCAGCCCTTCTCAGCAGAGCTCATCTTCGGGGGATCTTCGTCCGGAGATGATGGAGAGCGAAACGCCTCCATCTGCCGCACCGTCAGGCGGGGCGGACGACCCTGAGGTGTCGTCGTGGAGGGTTTCCCCGAGTCCGGCGGGGCCGGAAGGTTCGGCACCAGCTGGTGTACGGTCGGAGGAGCTGAAGGATCTACTCGGGCGAGCGTCTATCCCAGAAGATCACCGTACGTTAATGGGTATGGTGATTGAAAGGATTTCATCCGCTGAGAGCGGATTGCATGAAGCCGTCAGAAGTTTACTGACGGGGTTTGAGGTAATGATATACCTTCTGACAGTTTTTGCATATTGAATGCGCCCTGTATAGATAGTATCCCTTGAGACTCGGTATGTTGTCAAAGATGACAGCGTTCGGCCATAATCTCAGTTGTAAGATGTCGCCCTTCCTATATAGGTGGCGGAGCGTTCGGTGGCCAGCCGGACTGATGGATTTGCCAAACTGAAGCGGCAACTTGACGCTGCGGATGCGGACATCACGCTGGTCAATAAGGTATGTGGCTTCTCCGCGGACACCGGTGAGGGAACTTGACGCCCGTGCCTTACGACATGTGTGCTTAATGTAGATCGTGCCGCTGCTATGGAGGACCTCCGGGCGGAGCTTGCCCGAGCCAAGGAGCAAGCCAGAAAAAGTAATGCGGCAGCCTTGAAGGCGGCCGAGGAGCTAAAAGCCAAACAGGCTGCTTACTGCCGAAGCAGGAAGGAAATGGCAGAGATGGCCATGAAGCTGAAGAATGCTACCGACCGCTACGAATTTCTTGAAAAAGAACGCCGAGCGGAGCAAGAGAACCTAAAGAAGGCCACCGCCGAAGAAAAGGATGCCCGCTCCGCGATGAGAGCTATAAAGGAGGAGCTACGTCAAGCCGGGGATATCGCGGCTGGAAAGCCCTTTCTGCTGTGGAGGAAGTTCATGGATCCGAAGTATGCTTAGTTGGGCCAGCTGTGGGGTGTGGAGGATGCTTATTTGGATTTGGCGGCGAGTGGCGTAGACACGGTTGCACACTTCCGAGGCAAAAAGGATCACGAAATGGAGGAGCTTTTTTGGTCGCAGTTTCATAGTCCAGAGCGTCCACTTCCATTAACCGATCGGTTAGCCGAATGGGCTGAGATGAATAGGTTGTCTGAACTTGCCATGAAGGATGTCGTGACTCATTTGTGGCCGAAAAGGCCCGAGCCAAAGAGTTATTTTGGCTTGGTACAGCACTTCCTTGATGCGGTGCCGCATATCATGTGATGAAACGGTCGGCATGCATAGAGGGTGCACGGATGGCTCTTGCCCGTGTCAAAACATACTGGGCAGAGATGAAGGCCACCGACGTTGCATCTCAGGATTCGGACAGAAGCCGAGTAGCTGCCGAGCACTATTTTGAGGAAGTCCTGCAGGGCGCTCGTTTAATAGAGACGCAGTGCTCGAAAAATGTTATGTTCAAATGACATGTATGATTTGTGAAACCATGTTTCAAATATAATATAAGGGCTTTTTATACTTGTGTGTTCAAGTATTGAAATACCTCTTGTGCGGCCGTTAATGTATATGTGTATATAACCTGAAAGATGGCAGTCTTCGGCTTCAGCCCCCACACACATAATGCGGGGGTGTGTGCAAAAAAGCGCATTTTCACACTTAATCCAACGTCTTGGTCCTGTGAAGGAGGTGATAGCGTAGCAAACTAGGCAACCGGACTATAATGCATTATCACTTTCACTTAGCCATAGGAGTTCGATGGTGGGGCTACTATATAGCCCCTAGGGGCACCGCGCTCTCCGAATTCGGGGCGCGTATGTGCCTGACCGGGAAATGGTCCTTCGTCAAAGCGGAGGAATTCTAAACATTCCGGTGGTCGATCGAGTGGTTGACCAGTCTCTCGCTATATCATGACAGTCAGTTTTCGGCTTTCGCTACTGAGGTGCTCACCGGGACGAACCACGGCACAATCGCAGTAGTTCTCCTGGTGCCGTGTTAGCCCATAGAGCGGAACGTAAGGCAGCAAAACACAGGAGTCGGGCAAACCCAACATTTGACCAAAGACATGATTCGGAGCTGATGCATATAAGGCCTAACTCGAGACGCCGAACACTCCCTAAGGTATTCGGTGTTTATGAAAACAGGCAAAACAATGCGCTAAGCCCCTAGTGTCCAGGTACGCGCAAAAATGTCTGACGCGGCTGATGCCAAAACGCCAGCCTCCTCCTCGGTTATAGTAAGAAACTGGGGGATGTGCATCAACAAGAGATAGTAAGAAAGGTTTACGCAGGGTCTTAATCTGAAAAGAATCCTTGCAACGGGTCCCTACTACACGTCTGCGCCTGTGTCTCCGTTGTGCCGTATCCTGGACGGGTTTAGCACGGTGTTCATCTGTAAAAGAGAAGAACTTAGTTGTAAAAAAAGGGATCATGGGAAAAATGTGTAAACAAAGTACAATTCAAAAAATGAATGAAATTGAGCTTTATTGTCTCTTATTGTACATGCGTGCAGCCCCTTGTAAGGGGGCACGCGGCTAGTAAGCCCCTTGTTTATTTACGCCGGACTCGCCTAACCGTGTCCGGGATCTGAATGACCTGTTTAGGTGCTTTGATCAGCAAAGTGGGATTAGTGTGTGGCTGTCAAGGCAGTCTCACTTTCTTCCGTATTCAAGGAACACTCAAAGTTTCCCTTTAATGAGATGATGCCGCATGGACCTGGCATTTTAAGTGTAAGAGATGCATAATGCGGTATTGCGTTAAAGCGGGCGAAAGCTTCGCGTCCCAATAGTGCTTGATAGCTACTTTTAAATGGGGCAATGTAGAAGACTAACTTTTCACGACGGAAGTTGTCGGATGAGCCGAACACAACTTCTAGTGGTAGAGAGCCCGTACAATGGGTATATGGGCCTGGCATCACTCTTTAAAGGAAGTGTTGCTATGGCGCATTTTGGCTAGGTCTATCCCCATTCTGTGGATTGTGTCCTGATATAGCAGGTTTAGATTACTGCCGCCGTCCATTAGGACTTGTGTAAATTGTAGTCCATTGATTATAGGATCTAATATCAGAGCAGTCCATCCTGCATTCCGGATACTTCCGGAGTAGTCCTGATGGTCGAAAGTGATTGGTCTTGACATCCAGTGTCGAGACTCCGCTGGGTTGGACCGTGCGGCGCGTACTTTAATGGGCGCCACTCTATTTTTTCCTGTTGTCACTTGAAGTGAGTTTAATGTTTTGACCTCTTGTGGGAAATCCCTTTGTTTTCCCGTGCTCTGCTTGTGGGGTTCATCATCGTCCTCACTTGGTGTGTCGAGCCCCTTGTGTTCGGCATTAAGTCGGCCGGACTGTTTGAAGACCCAACAATCTCTGTGGGTGTGGTTTGCAGGCTTCCCGGAGGTACTGTGGATTTGGCATATCTTGTCCAAGATTTTGTTTTGGTTGGATAGCTCATCGGTGTTGTCCTTGAGAGGCAGTTTTTTGTTGTTCTGCCAGGAGCTTTTGAATCCGGCATTGACTACCGTGCTCTTTGGACCATTTCCCTTAGTCCGGCGCTGGTCCTTGCTGCGTCATAGTTTCCCATTTCCATCCCTAAGCTCGGATGTACTTGGGTCGCTGGTGCTGCATCTTGCCAGCCAGCTATCCTCTCCCACGCAAAAGCGGGTCATGAGACTTTCTAGTGCGGCCATTGTTCTTGGCTTTTCCTGGACGAGGTGTCTGGCGAGCCATTCGTCTCAGACGTTATGTTTGAAGGCTGCTAAGGCTTCGGCATCCGGACAGTCGACTATTTGGTTCTTTTTGGTGTGGAACCTGTTCCAGAATTTGCAGGCTGACTCTCCGGGCTGTTGAGTTATGTGACTTAAATCATCTGCATCCGGAGGGCGGACATAAGTCCCCTGAAAATTCGCCCGAAACGCATCCTCAAGCTCTTCCCAACTTCCAATGGTATTTTTCGGGAGGCTTTTGAGCCAATGCCGGGCTAGCCCTTTGAGCTTGAGTGGTAAGTATTTTATGGCGTGGAGGTCATCTCCTCTAGCCATGTGTATGTGTAGGATGTAATCCTCAATCTAGACTCCAGGGTCTGTTGTTCCGTCGTATGCCTCTATGTTTACGGGCTTGAATCCCGCTGGAAATTCATGATCCAGCACCTCGTCGGTGAAACATAGGGGGTGTGCGGCGCCCCTGTATTTGGGTGTGCCATGATGTTCGAATACTCGACGTGTTGTATTGCTTTCTAGAGCTTGCTTTCTTGGCCCATAGATGGACCTGACCGGGCCATCCTTTTTGTGAGGATCCTTATGTGGATCGCGTGCCAGCTTATGTGTGGCGCCGCTTGCCGCTCTTTGTTTGTCATATGGTCGTCTATCCGACCGGGTGGCCTCTTTGTTCTTTGATTGTGGGGGCTCTACGGCCTCCTCATCAAATTCGGACAGTAGTTTGCGCTTCGGGTAGCTCTTTGTTTGGAGACTATCGCCATATTTGTCTGCGGTCTTGAGTACTTTTCTCCATCTCATTCTGAGTACGTCTTCCGCTGTTTTGAGCTTCCGCTTCTGCTTCTTCAGACTTCGTGCAGTGGCGACGAGCCTTTGGTGGAGGTTCTTCTGCTCCAACGATGTGTCCGGCGTGAGATCGTCCGGACTGTTGTTTTCACCGGGGACGAATTGTTTATCCAATTTATCCTGTTCGGATGGTTGCTCGGGGGCATGTTGGTCGTCCACCGGTTCTCCCTGCTCTATGGATAGGTCTGTATGGGTGTTGTCGTTGTCGAGGCGGGACTTTGAGCGGCGCTTACGTCGCTGTTTTGACTGTTTTTCAAGGGGATTATCCTTCGCAGTGTCCCGTTGCTCCTCGTTATCGCTTCCTTTAGATGTATCCACCATATATACATCGTGAGTTGAGGTGGCCTTCCAGTGCCCTGTAGGCGCTGGTTCTTCGTCGTCTCCGGCATCGTCATCCATACCGTCGATGTCTTCGGAGTCGAAGTCTAGCATATCGGTTAAGTCATCGATAGTGGCTACAAAGTGGGTGGTGGGTGGGCATTGAATTTCTTCGTCGTCCGCATCCCAACCTACTTGACCATAGTCCGTCCAGGGCTCTCCTGATAAAGAGAGAGACTTTAGTGAATTCAGGATGTCACCAAAAGGCGAGTGCTGAAAGATGTTCGCAGCGGTGAACTCCATGATCGGCGCCCAATCGGGTTCGATTGGCAGGGGCGCGGAAGGTTCAGGGTGCGGAGAGGAGTCCGGCACCTTGGAGTCACGAGCTTCATAAAGGACAGGGTTGGTATTCGGCTCTATCGCTGTAGGGGTAGCAGCCCCCGAGGCGGTGTCCAGCCACCCATCCTCGATCGGCGCAGTCAGTTCCGAGCTAAGGGTCGGAGCGGACTCTTGCGCGGCCTCCAGAGCACTGTCCGACAGCAGAGCTAAATCATGCCCATCATGACAGTGCGGCGCGCTCGGCGGTGGCTCGACTCCGTCGAAGATCAAGTCTCCGCGGATGTCATCCGTATAGTTCAAACTTCCAAATCCGACCTGATGGCAAGGGGCGTAGCTTTCAATCTGCTCTAGATGGCCAAGTGAATTGGCCAGCAGTGCAAAGCCGCCGAATACAAAGATCTGTCCGGGGAGAAAAGTCTCACCCTGGACCGCGTCGTCGTTGATGATGGAAGGAGCCATCGGGCCTATAGGTGATGGCACAGAGGAAGTCTCAATGAAAGCACCAATGTCGGTGTCAAAACCGGCGGATCTCGGGTAGGGGGTCCCGAACTGCGCGTCTAGGCGGATGGTAACAGGAGACAAGGGACACGATGTTTTTACCCAGGTTCGGGCCCTCTCCGTGGAGGTAAAACCCTACTCCTGCTTGATTAATATTGACTATATGGGTAGTACAAGAGTAGATCTACCACGAGATCAAGGAGGCTAAACCCTAGAAGCTAGCCTATGGTATCATTGTTGTTGGTCCTGCGGACTAAAACCCTCCGGTTTATATAGACACCGGAGAGGGCTAGGGTTACACAGAGTCGGTTACAATGGTAGGAGATCTACATATCCGTATCTCCAAGCTTGCCTTCCACGCCAAGGAAAGTCCCATCCGGACACGGGACGAAGTCTTCAATCTTGTATCTTCATAGTCTTGGAGTCCGGCCAAAGATGATAGTTCGGCTATCCGGACACCCCCTAGTCCAGGACTCCCTCAGTGACAGTATCTTTTTGACAATCAATCCTAGCGCTAGCTGTATTTAAGAAAGGTCTACCAAAAATAATGGGACAAAAGTCATCTTATGGGGAACCAAGAACAAGAAAATCAGCAGGATATTTAACCTTCCCACACAAGACTTCAACATCTCCAACTATCCCAACTGGTTTAATGGTATCCCTATTAGCAAGCTTAATGGTAACATCAATGTCTTCCAGTTCAACGGGTGCAATGTCGTGCATAATCTCTTTATATAAGTCATACGGTATTGCACTTGCACTAGCACACATATCACATAAGCCATGATAACAATGATCTCCTATTTTAACAGAAATAACAGGCATGCCTACGATAGGTCTATGTATCTTAGTATCTGGTCTAGAAATATTAGTAGTCTCATCATAGAAATAAATAACATGCTCATCTAAATTATCATCCAAGAGATCTTTAACCATAGCAATACTAGGTTCAACATTGATTTGCTCAGTAGGTGTATAAGTCCTAGTATTACTCTTACGAACAACAGTTGAAGTTTTAGCATGATCCTTTATCCTAACAGGAAAAGGAGGTTTCTCAACGTATGTAGTAGGAACAATAGGATCACTATAGGTGATAGTCTTTTCTTCAACTATAATAGGTGCAACTACTTTTACTTCAACGGGAAGATTATTTTTAAACCACTTATCTTTAGGGAGATCAACGTGAGTAGCAAAAGATTCACAGAAAGAAGCTACTATCTCAGAGTCAAGTCCATATTTAGCGCTAAATTCACGAAAAGCATCGGTATCCATAAAAGATTTAACTCAATCGAACTTAGGTGTCATACCTGACTCCTTACCATCGTCGGAACCCCAATCTTCAGAGTTGCGTTTAATTCTTTCCAATAAGTCCCATTTGAAATCAATAGTCTTCAGCATATAAGAACCAGCATAGGAAGTATCGAGCAGGTTGCGATCATTGAGAGAAAGCCGAGCATACATTTTTTGAATAATCATTTCCTGGGAGAGCTCATGATTGGGGCATGAATATAACATTGACTTAAGCCTCCCCCAAGCTTGAGCGATGATTTCTCCTTCGCGAGGCCAGAAATTATATATGTAATTACGATCACAATGAACAAGATGCATCGGATAGAACTTCTGGTGAAATTCCAACTTCAGACGCTT
Source organism: Triticum timopheevii (assembly GCA_963921465.1). Lineage (NCBI taxonomy): Eukaryota > Viridiplantae > Streptophyta > Magnoliopsida > Poales > Poaceae > Triticum > Triticum timopheevii. The sequence goes on from OY997268.1 coordinate 251,703,778, forward strand.
ATAATTCCAAGATCTCGTATCATTACATAGCCTATACCATGTCAATGCATCTCCCTTCAAAGATAAAGGGAAGACCTTCCTTTTGACAACATCATCGGGAATACCCAAAAGCTTAAATAATCCACAAACTTCATCCACAAAGATAAGGTGTAAATCGGGATGCAATGTTCCATCTCCTGCAAATGGATTAGCTAGCAGTTTCTCTATCATACCCGAAGGAATCTCAAAGTAAATATTTTCAAAAAGTTCAGTAGGTTGAGGAGCAACTCTTTGATCTTCTGGTCAGGGTGAAGTACCCCAAACAAGCCCCTCAAAGGATTAGTGTCCATAGTGACAAGTAACAGAGAATTTCAGCACACTATATAAATATTTCCTTACCAAGTTCCACTCACCAAAAGCGCTACACTCCCCGGCAACGGCGCAAGAAAAAGAGTCTTGATGACCCACAAGTGTAGGGGATCAATCGTAGTCCTTTCGATAAGTAAGAGTGTCGAACCCAACGAGGAGCAGAAGGAAATGATAAGTGGTTTTCAGTAAGGTTTTCTCTGCAAGCACTGAAATTGTAGGTGATAGATAGTTTCGTGATAAGATAAATTGTAATGAGTAACAAGTAAATAAAGTAAATAAAGTGCAGTAAGGTGGCCCAATCCTTTTCTAGCAAAGGATAAGCCTGGACAATTTTTATAATGCGAAAAGAGCTCCCGATGACACATGGGAATTATCGTCAAGCTAGTTTTCATCATGCTCATATGATTCGCATTCGGTACTTTGATAATTTGATATGTGGGTGGACCGGTGCTTGGGTATTGACCTTATTTGGACAAGCATCCCACTTATGAGTAAGCCCTATTGCAAGCACCCTCAACTACAAAAGAAGTATTAAGGTAAACCTAACCACAACATTAAACATATGGATCCAAATCAGCCCCTTACGAACCAACACATAAACTAGGGTTTAAGATTCTGTCACTCTAGCGACCCATCATCTACTTATTACTTCCCAATGCCTTCCTATAGGCCCAAACAATGGTGAAGTGTCATGTAGTCGACGTTCACATAACACCACTAGAGGAAAGACAACATACATCTCATCAAAATATCGAACGAATACCAAATTCACATGACTACTAATAGCAAGACTTCACCCATGTCCTCAGGAACAAACGTAACTACTCACAAAGCATATTCATGTTCATAATCTGAGGAGTAATAATATGCATTAAGGATCTGAACATATGATCTTCCACCAAGTAAGCCAATTAGCATCAACTACAAGGAGTAATCAACACTACTAGCAACCCACAGGTACCAATTTGTGGTTTGGATACAAGATTGGATACAAGAGATGAACTACGGTTTTGAGAGGAGATGGTGCTGGTGAAGATGTTGATGGAGATTGACCCCCTCCCGATGAGAGCATCGTTGGTGATGACGTTGGTGATGATTTCCCCCTCCCGGAGGGAAGTGTCCCCGACAGAACACCTCCGCTGGAGCCCTACAATGGTTCCGCCTCGTGGCGGCGGAGTTTCGTCCCATAAGCTTGCCCACAATTTTGTCTAGGGTAAAAGCCTTCATATAGCAAAAGATGGACACCGGGGGGCCACCAGGGGGCCCAGGAGGTAGGGGGCGCGCCTAGTAGGGGTGGGCGCGCCCCCATCCTCCTGGCCAGGGTGTTGGCCCCCTGATGTATTTCTTGCGCTCAATAATTCCTATTAATTCCAAAAATAGGTTTCGTGGAGTTTCAGTATTTTTCGAGCAGTGCAGAATATGTTTCCAATGTTTGCTCCTTTTCCAGCCGGAATTCCAGCTGCTGGCAATCCCCCTCTTCATGGTAAACCTTGTAAAATAAGAGAGAATAGCCATAAGTATTGAGATATAATGTGTAATAATAGCCCATAATGCAATAAATATTGATATAAAAGCATGATGCAAAATGGACGTATCAGTAACCGAGCCCTTGCTGCCGCCTTGCGGCGGGTGCAATTGTCGCCGAAGTTTAGGCCGGGGTTGCCATCACGATTCGATGGCATGGCGGACCCCGCAGAGTTCATCCAGGCGTACGTGGAGGCCATCAGGGAAGCTGGTGGTGATGACAAGGTCATGTTGAATTGGCTCCCTATGGCTCTCGCAGATATGCCGCGCACTTGGTTCCTCACTTTTCCGGAGTCCTCGGTGGCTTCCTAGGAAGATCTGCGTGGCCTGTTCATCGAACGCTTTGTGGCACCGGCGCCCGACGCCATCGCGGTCATCCTCAGTGGGTCGCAAGCACAGGCATCAGACCGCCATGTCAAGCAGTTCTTCCGCCAGATGGGGGCCTCCCCGTCCCCCCGAGGGACCTGTCGTGGAATAGTCACGTCAGATGTACTCGTGAAAGGACTTAGTTGTGGAGCCATCGCAACTAGGAAGCTTGAAGGGGTTAAATCGGGACAAGCGACACGAGAAAGTTTATACTAGTTCGCCCCCTTACGGTGAAGGTAAGGCCTACGTCTAGTTGGGTTGGTATTGATGTTTCGATAACCAGGGAGCGAGACACGCTATGCCTGGTTCTCGATGTGTTGTTTCTTGCCCTAAGTCGCCAGCAGGTCATCCCCTTATATACACAGGTTGATGCCCACCGGCTTACAGAGTCCCGTCCGGCTTATAAACAGAATCCGGCTCGGTGACCAGTTAAATCTACCTTACGTTACAAGTCATGCCATCATGGCGGTTTACTACAATGGGCTTAAGCCGCCCGTGGGCCTTAAGCTCTTTATTGAACCGCCATCTTCTTGCTTGGCCTTGGGCTTCCTCTGATGAGTACTCTTTGCGTAACCCGGCCCCTCCTGGGCAGCTTACACAAATAGTCATATCCCCAACATTAGGCCCCAGACTGATTTGAACCTGTTCATGTCAGTCTAAAAATATTTTTAAAGAACTAAATCTTCAGTCTTCTGACTATATAGAGGGTTTTTGTTGACCCACCATGACGTCATCTTCTGGTTCCGTCTTAACTCGGCGTGATGTCATCCTTCCTTCAACTCATTTTTATTCCACTGAATCCTTCAACGGATCTCTTCTTTACTGATTGTTCCGAAAATCGAGGTGTCAGGGCCGCTGGATAATAATTGTTATCTCCTCGTTTCCCGCACCGTCTCAGTCATCTTCTTCCTATAAATAGCCACGACCTGGGTCTTTTCTTTTTTACCTTTCCAGTCGTCTTCTTCCTCTCCTCTCTGCCTCTCCAGCTCCGCCGCCGTTACCATCAACTTCCTTCATCTTCATCGACTCAGGCCGCTGCATCGACCTGACTGTGACCAGAGATCGACGGCGAGCTTCCGCAGTTCATCCTCATCCGTGAGTCCCCTTTTTCCTCTTCCTTAGATCTATCTTGAAGCTCCGCTGAGTTCATCGAGTTCATCACCGCCCGATGCGGATCCTTGCTAGTTTGCACTTCCACAGCCTATTTAGATTGTAAAAAACGTACAGATATGCTGCGGTAGTTGTTTGTGTTGATCTTGTATAGAAATAGATCTCATCCCCCTTGTTTGGAAACCCCTTTGAATGCATGAACTTCTCTGCCCTGTTTTTAGGTCTAGAAATTTTCTCCTTTAGAACAATAGTTTGATCCATAATAAAGGCTGTCGTCCGTGAAACTTGTTTCTATCACACGGAAAGCTTCTTCTGGAAAACTTACTTTATCACCACTGTCTAGGTGTCCGGTTTAATAAATCCTTGAATGATTGTTGATCCTGATAGCGGTTTAAACTTTACCGCACAATCACCCTTATATCATTAGGCCCTGTGCTTAAACCGCTATTTTAAATAAATTTGAATATTTCTCCCGGGTTAAATTTGAACCGGAACTTTTTACTCTATCGTAGGCCACTGTCGTTATGGCTCCTAAGGCGGCCAAGCTCCCTGTGACTTGCAACTGGGTTCCATCCACAGTAACCAAAAGCAAACTTGCCGAGCTTGTAACGTCTGGCCATCTGCCAAAAGAGGAGGTCATGTCCTATCGTGCCCCTCACCCGTCGGAGGAGATACCTCAACCCAAAGATGGGGAGGTAGTAGTATTCACAGACCATATGACCCGGGGATTTGCCCCTCCCGGCTCAACATTCTTCAGGGAAGTTCTGGATTTCTTTGACCTGAGGCCTCAAGACAATGGACCCAATTCCGTGTCCAATCTGTGCAATTTCCAAGTTTTCTGCGAGGTTTACTTAGGAGAGGAACCAAGCCTGCTGCTGTTCAGAGAGCTTTTTTACTTGAACCGGCAGAATGAACGCGCCAATGGACCTAGTCTTGAACTTGGCGGCATCTCAATCCAGCGGCGGAGAGACTGCCTTTTCCCTTATGCTGAGCTGCCGAGTTGTCACGCCCAAGATGCGACCCTATCCTAAAGGAACATGAAGGTCCCACCAAGGATAGAAGCGCATCTTGAAGACGCTTTTGCAAGGTGGATATCATTACATCAACATTACATAATAGATGGGGATACATACATAAGGCATACAATGCCACACGGATACAACATCATCTTACATAAGAGCACCGTCCGACTACGGATGAAACACAAACAGAAACTCAAACAACATCCACCCTGCTAGCCCAGGCTGCCGACCTGGAAACTATCCCCTGATCAAAGAAGAAGCAGAAGAAGAACTCCAAAACAAGCAAACATCGCTCTCGCGTTATGATCATCGCATAATCTGTACCTGCAACTGTTGTTGTAGTAATCTGTGAGCCACGAGGACTAAGCAATCCCATTACCATGGGTATCAAGACTAGCAAAGCTTAATGGGAAAGGAAGGGGTAAAGTGGTGAGGTTGCAGCAGCGACTGAGCATGATATTGTGGCTAACATATGCAAATAAGAGTGAGAAGAGAGCAAATGGAACGGTCGTGAAGCTAGCAATGATCAAGAGGTTATCCTGAACTCCTAGTTACGTCAAACATAACACAGAAACCGTGTTCACTTCCGGGACTCCGCCGAGAAGAGACCATCACGGCTACACACGCGGTTGATGTGTTTTAATTTGGATCTGGTGTCAAGTTATCTACAACCGGACATTAACAAATTCCCATCTGCCACATAACCGCGGGCACGGCTTTCGAAAGATAATACCTTGTAGGGGTGTCCCAACTTAGCCCATGATAAGCTCTCGCGATCTACGAAGGATATTCCTTCTCTCAGGAAGACCCGATCAGTCTCGGAATCCCGGTTTACAAGATATTTCGACAATGGTAAAACAAGACCAGCAAAGCCGCCCGATGCGCCGACAAATCCCGATAGGAGATGCACATATCTCGTTCTCAGGGCAACATCGGATGAGACTAGCTACGAGTAAAACCAGACTTCGAGTTTCCCCATGGTGGCCCCGCAGGCAGCTCAGTTCGGACCAACACTCGAAGGAGCACTGGCCCGGGGGGGCTAAAATAAAGATGACCCTCGGGCTCCGGAAACCCAAGGGAAAAAGGGCTAGGTGAGGCAAATGGTAAAACCAAGGTTGGGCCTTGCTTGAGGAGTTTTATTCAAAGCAAACTATCAAGGGGTCCCATAAATCACCCGACCGCGTATGGAACGCAAAATCCGGGAACATAACACCGGTATGACGGAAACTAGGGCGGCAAGAGTGGAACAAAACACCAGGCATAAGGCCGAGCCTTCCACCCTTTACCAAGTATATAGATGCATTAATAATATAAGAGATATTGTGATATCCCAACATAACCCTGTCCATCATGGAGAAATCTTCATATTCACCTGTAACTAACAACGCTATAAGAGGGGCTGAGCAAAGCGGTAACATAGCCAAGCAATGGTTTTCTAGGAAGGGTGTCAAAGGTTAGAGGATGACATGGCAATTTGGGAGGCTTGAAGAACAAGTGATAGGAAGCGCAGCATAGCAATAGAACGGAGCAACTAGCATAGCAATGATAGTAGTGAGATCCAGGGTAGCGGTCATCTTGCCTGAAATCCCGCTAGGAAGAAGAACGAGTCCATGAAGAAGACAAGCGGACGTAGTCGAACGAATCCTCACAACTCCGGAACGAAACCGAAGCTAACGAGAGAAGCAAACCGGAAAGAAGCATACAACATGGTAAGCACACAAGCATAATCATGGCATGATGCACAATCAAGTATGATGCATGTCCGGTTTAATGAAGCATGGCATGGCAATATGCACAAACAACACTACAAGGTAAGTGGAGCTCAATATGCAATGAGTTGCATATTGACGAAACACCACATCAATTATTTAGTTCTCTCTCGTTATAAGCAACTCAACAATATTAAATGTTATTAAACATGGCAAGGGGTGAAGCATAATTGAGCTAACTATTTAGGCAAGTTTAAATGAGGCTAGAACAACAAACAACAATTCCGGAAAATCCCCATATGTTATTTAGCAATTTTATGCAAACACAATTTTAAACATTTTAATTGTTGTTATCATGATGCGGATGACATATGCAAGTTTATGCAATTTTATGAAAATGTTAACATGAACATGTTATGAAGCATTTGTCACCATGGTGGAACGAAAAGGGTGCCACGTCGGTGAAACGGAAATGGTGCCACGGCAACATTCCGTTTCCGGTAACTCATGGAGATACCGGTGCAAGAGGAAGTGCGACGTGAGCGAGTCATGCAAGATGGTGGGGTGCTCCCTGTTACCGGGTTCCCACGGGACGGCGGCATGGCAAACGAGGAGGAACGTGCAAAGACCTCTCGAACACGATGCAAATACGAGCATCTCATACAACACATGCATTCGGTCCATGGTTGATCGTCTCGTTGGTTATACCTTCGAAGCGTGCGTTTTCAGAGCGGTTCGAGTCGTCGAAGGAAGTAGTGGTACTCGTGGGTCGTAGTGGAAGTAGTCGTACACGTTTCGTTTCGGAGAGGTACTTGACGAATCCAACGTCTTCGGGGCGACGGTAGTGGAAGTAGTGGTTCACGTTTAGTAGATGTTCGGGTCCGTCAAGGAACTTGACGTCCTGGTACTTGGCATCCACTCGGCCTTGACGGTGATGAAACAAAACACGATGGTTGTGGTACTTGGCAAGTCTGCCTAGTCGTAGACAGACTCGAGGTACTCCGGGGCAGATGTCTCAACGTTGCAACGGTGGTCTTGGAGGTTACTGAGCATGGAGGTGAAGGTGGACTGCCAAACTAACCACAGGGCATAGAAAGAGCCACTGCTCGAGGTCGAGATCAAGAAGGGGAGGCGCAAGCAAACAGAGCTGCAGGAGGAGCTTCGCCACGAGCAGAGACGAATGGTCATGGCGTGGAGATGGAGCCGGGATAGGGGCCGACGAGGTGTAGCAGAGAGGCGGCGAGGGACGTCCTGAAGCTGCTGCTGGTGGCGCTCATGGTGGCCGGAGACGGGTCGCCGGTGACGGGGTGGCGCGGACGCGCGCTATGCAGGGAGGAGCTTGGGCGACAGGGACGGCTTGCGGGAGCTCCGACGAGTGGCGCGGAGGCGGAGGCGCGGGACGACGTGGCCATGGCCGAAGTAAGACAGGCAGGGCGGAGGAGCTTGGCAGCGGGGCCGGTGCCGAGGAGTAGCGAGGTCGTGACCTAGGGCACTCGAGATGGAGGCAGGGCTGGTCGGGCAGAGGGTGGCTGGAGCGAGGTGGGAGGAGGGGATCGAGGAGAAAGGAGGATAGCGGGGTCGAGTGCAGCCTCCTGGCGTTGGATGTACGTGGCGGCGGCGCACAGGGGGAGATGGGGAACGAGAGGGAGAGATCGAGAGGAGGGTTAGGGTTATAGGTGTGGCTGGGCCTTGGGCCAAAAGGACTGCGGCGAAGCAGGCGGCCTGGCTGCTGGGATCTCTCTCACTCTAAAAAAAATAAAAACAAAACAGAGATGAGAAAGAAAAGAAACAGAGGTTAGGGGTGGAGTTTGAGTAGAAGGGTATTTTTCTCGGACTCATAAAAATAAGCTTGACCCAAGAAAATAGAAAGTGAGCGTGGGCGTGGAGTTGAAGTCCACCTCATTTGAATTTAATTCAAATTTGTGTGAGAAAGAAGTGGGTATTTGGTATGTCCAAAAATGTTGAGAAATTTCGGTGGAGCTTCGATAAAAGAGATAAGAATTGATGGCAAAATTTGGGGACCGAACTTGAAGTAGAAAGGGCATGGGAATGTTGCAAGTGTGTTATGGTTAATTCCAAGCTAATGGACTATTTTATAGTAGCTCCCTAAATATTGGGAGGATAAGTTATAAAGAGAAATCACCATTGTGAATATCCCTCGAGTTAAATGGATTGAACATCCATACAATTTATTTAGATGAGTTTTAAAAAGGGGTTGCGTGATGACATGATGCAATGCACATGATGCAAGGATGAATGCAACGAACAAAACAAATCACACGACGAAACTCGGAAAACATGGAAGGCATCTGGATCGCCGGTCTCGGGGCATTACAACACTCCACCACTACAAGAGGATCTCGTCCCGAGATCTAGGATGGCACCGGAGAGAAAAGGAAGAGGAAGATAAGAGGTAAAACTAAGTTGCTTCTTCGACAAACGAGTGAAACCACGAACCTTGAGAGGTTGAAAACTTGAAAGAATAATCACAATAGAGTTGAACGAAATTGAGAGCATTCCAGTAGAAAAGAGAAACAAGGAACACCATGTTACCGTTGGAGGTTGCAAAGCTAGGAATGATGAGCACAATAGACAAGAACAAATTGAAACCACTCTGGTTGAAACGAGATAAGAATGAATAAGAATGATATAATTTTGATAGCACTCCGACTGTAAATGGATTGAATTGAACATGAATTTGACAAGATGAGAGGATACTTGATGAAATCAACAACACACTGCTTCCGGAACTATTGAAAGAATGGCATAATGGGTAAGAAGGATTTCAGACAGCACTCGGGTTGAAAAGAGAAGAAAAACTTGATAACATGAAAGAACTTGAATGAGAACACAACACTCCGGTTAAATGGATAAGGATGAAAAGAACATGACCTTCACAATTCGACATGATGAGTGAAAAGAGCAACATTACAATGCCTCCAGAAGAAAGAATAGAAGATAGATCATTGGAATAACAGAATGGAGAAGAAAATACCAACTTCTGCCACAAATGAGTCTGGAAAGCACCCTTCCAGGAAGGTTAAAACGGGGTTGTTGGAAAACCAACAATGAAACGAATAAGCTTGTAGTGGGCTTATGGAAAACTTCTCAAAATTATGAGGTGACAACCGGCCACTAGCGGAAACAATTGCTTGCTTGATATCAACAAAGAGATGAAAATTGCTTTTGCCGAGAGGATAGGAGAAAAATTGGATCATTGATAAGCACCACAATAGCATCATTCCTTAGGGAATGCTTTAGGTGAAATCTAACCCAAGATAACTCCAACAAAGAGATTGATTGGTCGAAAAGATCTCTTGAACGAAGAGAAAATGATGGATTTATTTAACTCATTCCTGACAACTTGTGAATCATGAAACACGAGGAGAAATTGCCAAGGATGACATAACACCATCTCAAAAGATAAGGTAGAAAGAATTGCACTTTGGAATGCAAGATGAAGAATACTCGAATACCTCAAAACAAAACATGTGTTGAGCACCATGTTTAATTTTGAGTATAGCTTGGCGGACCATCACCTCGAGAGAAGTCTTGAAGAACAAATGAAGAATGAAAGGAATCCTTGATGAACCACCGTGTAGAGCCTTCATGAAGAACTCCGGTAGTAAAAGGATGATAGAAAGAAAGGGAAATTGAAAACACAAGGTGAAGCCTTGCAATGATTTAGATGGAGCTTCGCGATGATATAATGCGGAAAACTTGGAACTCCGGAAAAGAAAAGATGAAACACTAGAGCCGAGAATTACTTCATCATGAACAATCTTCGGAAGAAAAGAATTGAATCGCCTTGAGGAAATAAGAATAAGATTTATTATATGCTTATCCTTCATCAAATTAAATTGATGACAAGAAATTTATTTGGCATGCTACTTATTCTTCTTGAGGGATTAAGGATAGAGATAGCGCAAACTTGAGACGGTATTGATGGAACCACCGGTGGGATTTGGAAACAATGAATGAATGAATGAATTGACACGATGACGAAGGAAGAGAAATCTTGAACGAACCACCGTAAGAATTGAAAATGAACATAGCAAAGGCACAATTCACCGGGAAGAATTTGAAAACGAATGAAGATACTTGAAGGGATTTAGATACATGAGAACGAAGAGAACATGAACTAATTAGAGGATATTTGAACGATTCACCGGAAGAATTCAAGAACGAGAGCTGAAAGCTGAGAATGAGTAATATTCAGAAATAATGGCCTTCGGATGATCGAGAAAGGAAGCAGCTCCTGAAATGTGTTGGATGGGTGAAAAGAATTCTGACAATTGAAAACAATTATGAGAGGATGGCTTAAGCTAGAACTATGAATCTTCAAGAGAACGGACCAAGATTTAGGAGAAATCCTTCTTCGGTCTTCAAATGTTGAGAATGATGATGAGAACACCCCTGAATTATTGAGGCACTCCAGAACAATGAAGAATAGAAAGGTTGAATGAACGATGAAAGAATTTGGAAGATCTTGGACAAAGGCATATGACTGATGAAATTCATTCTTACGTCAGACTTTGAAAAGAATTTGGGAATCGCTCCGGATAAATTAGAAGAGTCAGGTAAGATCCTGGGAAAAGACCTGTGGGTTAGGGCCCACTCGAAAGAAACATTGTTGAAGGATTGCTTGAAATAGAGATTGCACCGGTAGAATTAAATAGCTTGAATGAGAGAAAAACCCTTGAAGTAACTCGAACTGATTAAGAATGGAAACATGAATCTTCTAAGATATCTTGAGCACACCGGATAATAGAGAGAGGTGAACAATTAAGAGGTGCACCGACATGGAAGAAAATTTGAAACGAGGAAAGGGATATGATAAACATCGAAGCTTGAATTAAATCCACCAAAGAAGAAAAATAATGAAGAATGATGAACTCGAAGCTCCGTTAGTATCTTCCTGAGAATCACCGGATAAGAACATCGAAAGAAAAGAATGAAGAGACTTCCCATCAATAGAAAGAATACTTGATTATGAAATCTGAGTCCTTGAAGAAAAGGGTGGGAGGGCGGGAAAACAAAGGCAACTTGGGGCAGATGGAATGGATACCATTGAGAAAACTTAGAATTGATCTCACAAATGTTGAAATGATCGGATCCACTTGAAGAGAAGCACACCGGTTGTAAATAATTAACATGACAACCTCAGTGATCAAGAAGGATCAGTGTTCACATAGCAATATGAGAACACCATTTAGGAAAGGTATGGATTCAACATTTGACTTCGAAGCAACTCGAATACCACAAATAAAACAAAACAAAGGATTTGGCTTGCAGAAATAAGCCGGAACAAATACATATGATAGAGATTTACCCAATCCCATATCATGCATCTGTCGGAAAGATATTCTAGGAGCTACTTGAATTCCCACCTATAAACTCCCGAAACTTTCTGGTTATGCAATCTGGTGTTGGGGTTACAGGGGAAGCAATATATCTCACCCAAACTAACAATACCTACATCCAAGCTGTATCCATCCGTCAACACATAACCAAGAAAACTCCGGAAATCGTGTACCTCAACCTTCGAAAAGCATCCGTCATACGAGCTATGGCAATACTCCCGAACTCCCCAGTACTGGGTGGCGTCGAGGTTATCTCACTAACAACTGCATAAAAGAGATTTTCGATGTCGGCAAAACTCAGGTATTCCAGAACTGCAACAATAAAATTGTGACGACAACACCTCGGAGCTCAACTCCCCGGGACACTGCCACAACCCCTAAATGTCAGGAGGCACCAAGAACAATGTTCTTGTCACAAAACCATCGGAACGATTCCAAGATACCCGTGTGATCCTAAATTTTTTTTAGTGAAATTTAAGGAGAGGAAAGACAAAACATCTACGTCAGGAGTCCTCACCAGAGCGACGAAGGGGGTTAAGGAGTAAAAAAGAATCCTACTCTCTGATATATATATTCCTAAGACTCAAAATAGTTTTCTTCTATACTCAACACGGCCAACAATCAAGGGGGCTCCTATGGTCGGTCGAGGCTCTGATTACCAACTTGTCACGCCCAAGATGCGACCCTATCCTAAAGGAACTCGAAGGTCCCACCAAGGAAAGAAGCGCATCTTGAAGACGCTTTTGCAAGGTGGATAGCATTACATCAACATTACATAATAGATGGGGATACATACATAAGGTATACAATGCCACACGAATACAACATCATCTTATATAAGAGCACCATCCGACTACGGATGAGACACAAACAAAAACTCAAACAACATCCACCCTGCTAGCCCAGGCTGCCGACCTGGAACCTATCCCCTGATCGAAGAAGAAGCAGAAGAAGAACTCCAAAACAAGCAAACATCGCTCTCGCGTCATGATCATCGCATAATCTGTACCTGCAACTGTTGTTGTAGTAATCTGTGAGCCGCGAGGACTCAGCAATCCCATTACCATGGGTATCAAGACTAGCAAAGCTTAATGGGAAAGGAAGGGGTAAAGTGGTGAGGTTGCAGCAGCGACTAAGCATGATATGGTGGCTAACATACGCAAATAAGAGCGAGAAGAGAGCAAATGGAACGGTCGTGAAGCTAGCAATGATCAAGAGGTGATCCTGAACTCCTACTTACGTCAAACATAACACAGAAACCGTGTACACTTCCCGGACTCCGCCGAGAAGAGACCATCACGGCTACACACACGGTTGATGTGTTTTAATTCAGATCTGGTGTCAAGTTATCTACAACCGGACATTAACAAATTCGCATCTGCCACATAACCACGGGCATGGCTTTCGAAAGATAATACCCTGCAGGGGTGTCCCAACTTAGCCCATGATAAGCTCTCGCGATCAACTAAGCATATTCCTTCTCCCAGGAAGACCCGATCAGTCTCGGAATCCCGGTTTACAAGACATTTCGACAATGGTAAAACAAGTCCAGCAAAGCCGCCCGATGCACCGACAAATCCCGATAGGAGCTGCACATATCTCGTTCTCAGGGCAACATCGGATGAGACTAGCTACGAGTAAAACCAGACTTTGAGTTTCCCCGAGGTGGCCCCGCAGGTAGCTCAGTTCGGACCAACACTCGAAGGAGCACTGGCCCGGGGGGGCTAAAATAAAGATGACCCTCGGGCTCCGGAAACCCAAGGGAAAAAGGGCTAGGTGAGGCAAATGGTAAAACCAAGGTTGGGCCTTGCTGGAGGAGTTTTATTCAAAGCGAACTGTCAAGGGGTCCCATAAATCACCCGACCGCGTAAGGAATGCAAAATCTGGGAACATAACACCGGTATGACGGAAACTAGGGCGGCAAGAGTGAAACAAAACACCAGGCATAAGGCCGAGCCTTCCACCCTTTACCAAGTATATGGATGCATTAATAATATTAGAGATATTGTGATATCCCAACATAACCCTGTCCATCATGGAGCAATCTTCATATTCACCTGCAACTAACAACGCTATAAGAGGGGCTGAGCAAAGCGGTAACATAGCCAAGCAATGGTTTGCTAGGAAGGGTGTCAAAGGTTAGAGGCTGACATGGCAATTTGGGAGGCTTGAAGAACAAGTGATAGGAAGCACAGCATAGCGATAGAATGAAGCAACTAGCATAGCAATGATAGTAGTGAGATCCAGGGTAGCGGTCATCTTGCCTGAAATCCCGCTAGGAAGAAGAACGAGTCCATGAAGAAGACAAGCGGACGTAGTCGAACGAATCCTCACAACTCCGGAATGAAACCGAAGCTAACGAGAGAAGCAAACCGGAAAGAAGCATACAACATGGTAAGAACACAAGCATAATCATGGCATGATGCACAATCAAGTTTGATGCATGTCCGGTTTAATGAAGCATGGCATGACAATATGCACAAACAACACTATAAGGTAAGTGTTGCATATTGACGAAACACCACATCAATTATTTAGTTCTCTCTCGTTATAAGCTACTCAACAATATTAAATGTTATTAAACATGGCAAGGGGTGAAGCATAATTGAGCTAATATTTAGGCAAGTTTAAATGAGGCTGGAACAACAAACAACAATTCCGGAAAATTCCCATATGTTAGTTAGCAACTTAATGCAAACAAAATTTTAAACATTTTAATTGTTGTTATCATGATGCGGATGACATATGCAAGTTTTATGCAATTTTATGAAAATGTTGACATGAGCATGTTATGAAGCATTTGTCACCATCGTGGAACGAAAAGGGTGCCACGGCGGTGAAACGGAAATGGTGCCACGGCAACATTCCGGTTCCGGTAACTCATGGAGATACCGGTGCAAAACGAAGTGCGACGTGAGCGAGTCATGCAAGATGGTGGGGTGCTCCCTGTTACCGGGAGCCCACGGGACGGCGGCATGGCAAACGAGGAGGAACGTGCAAAGACCTCTCGAACACGATGCAAACACGAGCATCTCATACAACACATGCATTCGGTCCATGGTTGATCGTCTCGTTGGTTATACCTTCGAAGCGTGCGTTTTCAGAGCGGTTCGAGTCGTCGAAGGAAGTAATGGTACTCGTGGGTCATAGTGGAAGTAGTCGTACACGTTTCGTTTCGGAGAGGTACTTGATGAATCCAATGTCTTCGGGGCGACAGTAGTGGAAGTAGTGGTACACATTTAGTAGATGTTCGGGTCCGGCGAGGAACTTGACGTCCTGGTACTTGGCATCCACTCGGCCTTGACGATTATGAAACAAAACGCGATGGTTGTGGTACTTGGCGAGTCCGCCTAGTCGTAGACGGACTCGAGGTACACCGGGGCAGATGTCTCAACGTTGCATCGGTGGTCTTGGAGGTTACTGAGCATGGAGGTGAAGGTGGACTGCCAAACTAACCACGGGGCGTAGAAAGAGCCACTGCTCGAGGTCGAGATCAGGAAGGGGAGGCGCAAGCAAATAGAGCTGCAGGAGGAGCTTCGCCACGAGCAGAGACGAATGGTCATGGCGTGGAGATGGGGCCGGGATAGGGGCCGACGAGGTGTAGCAGCGAGGCGGCGAGGGACGTCCTGAAGCTGCTGCTGGTGGTGCTCGTGGTGGCCGGAGACGGGTCACCGGTGACAGTGTGGCGCGGGCGCGCGCTATGCAGGGAGGAGCTTGGGCGACAGGGACGGCTTGCAGGAGCTCCGACGAGTGGCGCGGAGGCGGAGGCGCGGGACGACGTGGCCATGGCCGGAGTAAGACAGGCAGGGCGGAGGAGCTTGGCGGCGGGGCCGTTGCCGAGGAGTAGCGAGGTCGTGACCTAGGGCACTCGAGATGGAGGCAGGGCTGGTCGGGCAGGGGGTGGCTGGAGCGAGGTGGGAGGAGGGGATCGAGGAGAAAGGAGGACAGCGGGGTCGAGTGCAGCCTCCTGGCGTTGGCTGTGCGTGGCGGCGGCGCACAGGGGGAGATGGGGAACGAGAGGGAGAGATCGAGAAGAGGGTTAGGGTTATAGGTGCGGCTGGGCCTTGGGCCAAAAGGACGGCGGCGAAGCAGGCAGCCTGGCTGCTGGGATCTCTCTCACTCTAAAAAAAATAAAAACAAAATAGAGATGAGAAAGAAAAGAAAGAGAGGTTAGGGGTGGAGCTTGAGTAGAAGGTTATTTTTCTCGGACTCATAAAAATAAGCTTGACCCAAGAAAATAGAAAGTGAGCGTGGGCGTGGAGTTGAATTCCACCTCATTTGAATTTAATTCAAATGAGTGTGAGAAAGAAGTGGGTATTCGGTATGTCCAAAAATGTTGAGAAATTTTGGTGGAGCTTCGATAAAAGAGATAAGAATTGATGGCAAAAATTGGGGACCAAACTTGAAGTAGAAAGGGCATGGGAATTTTGCAAGTGTGTTATGGTTAATTCCAAGCTAATGGACTATTTTATAGTAGCTCCCGAAATATTGGGAGGATAAGTTATAAAGTGAATATCCCTCGAGTTAAATGGATCAAACATCCATACAATTTATTTAGATGAGTTTCAAAAAGGGGTTGCGTGATGACATGATGCAATGCACATGATGCAAGGATGAATGCAACGAACAAAACAAATCACACGACGAAACTCGGAAAACATGGAAGGCATCTGGATTGCCGGTCTCGGGGCGTTACACAAGTCACCCCAAAGACTGGAACCAGACGTGGTTCTACTGTCAAGACACCTCTCCAGCCAACGAGAAGCCTCTGCCCGGCTTTCGTGCCCTGCGTCTTGAGTCCAATCATCATCTAGCGGACAAGTTAACTGCCGTTGAGCGCCTGCCTCTTAACCCCACCATCAGAAAGATCAAAGACCTTTTAGGCAATGGGTTAACTGGCATTGACTTGGTCCGGGTCTGGGTCACCTGGCGGATACTACCATAAAGCTGCCGCTCCGGCTTAATGTGTACTTACACAGGCGAAAAGGACGACTCAATGCGTCACAACCCTGAGGACTTACCAGATGATGTAGTAGATGCTACAGTCCAATCACTGTTGAAGGAAGGCAGTGTAACCAATAATACTTTCAGTTTGCTTCCCTTCTGCAAGAAGAATCCGGCTCCTGCAGTAAGTTTACTAGTCTTCACAAATACTCTTTAATATGTTACCTCCTGGTACTTATGATTCTTTGTCTTTTCCCATAGGCCGATGACAACTTCTGGAAGGTCAAATATGACCATGCGGCTGCAAAACTGGCCCGGGCGGCCAAGAAGACCGAAAGGAAAGCCGCCAGGACGGGTACCTCTAAAAAGAAGAAACCCAACGCCTCTGATATGCTTAAATTGGATGACTCTACATCAGATGAGGAAGAGGTAAACTTTTTTTTTTTGATTTTCTTTAACTCCTTTGCCGTTATCTTACTGACATTTGATCCTTTCAGGAGGATACTGGGAACAGTCAAGCAGCTGGCGAAGAGGTAACTATAATTTCCTCCGACTCAGAGCCTTTGCCAACACAAAGAATCCGAAGGGTGACCCGGAAAGTAAGGTTTTCACACCCTCTCGCTTACCAAGATCCTCAATTTCTTTTGAAGCAATAGCAGCTTGAGAACCGGCGACAGACTCAGGCCAACCAGGACGCAGAGCTTTCCTCCGGCTTACCCGATGTAACCAGGAAGCATCGGACCGAGGTTATCTCTGACTTATGTTTTGTTTTACCCTTGATGGGTTTGATTCGCCAACCTCTCAATTCATCTGATATCTCCCCTTCTTCTGATGAGTCAATGCAGTCAAACATGCCGGCTTTCAAAACGGCTCCCGGGTAATATAACCTTTCTTACCTTGAGTTTATCCATACTTATACTTTGATACTTATCCTTTCACCTTGACTGACAGCTTGCAAGTAAAGCCCAGCAAGAGGGCAAAGAAGAATAAGCCATCCCAAGACCCGGTGGTTACTGAACCGGTGCTTGACTCATCCGTTCCAGACAGCTCCACACATCAGCCGCCGCCTGAACCGGCTTCTGACATTCTAGAGCCAACTTCTGACCCGCCTGCAGAAGACGTGATTCATAACTCGGATGACCCGGAAGTTCCTAGGCCGGCCAAGACGGCTGACCCGGAGCTTGAAATTGTGAAGATCCAATACGTTGAACCGGGCCGGCCTACTGCCCTTGCCCAATGCACCGCCAAGGAGGAGTTTGCCCAGCGCCGTAAGTCCAAACAAGACCTCACTAACTATTCTCACCTAAGTATTGGTGATATAGTCTCAGGCTATCTGAACCAAGTACATAGTAGTCGTGACCTGGAAGTTGACATGGTGAAGCAAATACAGCATAAATCTGAGGTAAAATTTAAGCTTTCACTCTGAATCTTACTTACTATACCAGCCCCCAAGTCTATTGCTTATGAATGAATATGCTGTAGACTTAATAATCTGCTAGCTATTAGTTTTGTCCGGTTTAAATTGAATATGTTTAACCCGGGGACAACATGAAACTTTAAATTTGGGTTACATTAGCCCCCAAGTGTCAAGTACCTTTACTTGTAAAGTGCTTGAGACTTAATATGTGTAAAATAGACTAAAGATTCTTTAAACATACATTAGCCCCCAAGTGCCAAGTATCTTTACTTGTAAAATACTTGGGACTTTAAATGTTATCTTACCAAGATTCTTACCATAACCTAATGTCAATGCAGGCCACCATAAGTCAATTTGAGGTGGAGATTGCCGATTTGAAGAGCCAGTTGAAAACCCAAGAGCTCGAAGCTCAGAAAGCCAATTCCAAGTTTGAATTCAGTATCTCTGAACAAGAGAAGCTGAAGAAAAATTTTGAATCGGAAAAGAAGGCTTGGGTTGATGAGAGAGCTTCACTGGTGACCCGGGCTGAGACAGCGGAGGCATCTCTTGCCGAGGCAACAAATGAGTTGTCCGACTTAAAGCGGCACATATCCCAAATGGTCGCATCTATCTTTGGTAAGCCGCCTGAAAATATTGTAATCTTTCAAGAGTTACCATAATAATTGCATCCGGCTTACATGTTATACCTTAAATACGCAGGCCCCAGGAGTACCAACCTTAAGGAAAATATGCTAGTCAAGCTTAAGGTGGTGTACACCTTGGTAGAGCAGCTGTACTCTGGGTCACAGCGTGCGTTAACCGCTGTGGCCTTATCAAATACCTCTCCTCGGCTCCTGCAAGACGTGTTGAGACATCTGTCGGTGCTACCTCAACGTATTCAAGACTTAAGGCGGGCATCTGCGAGAGCCAGAGCCGTGGCTGCGTTGAGTCGGGCAAAAGCATGGGTGCTAGAGCTTAACCTTGCTAACCTCTCTCTTGGATATCCAAGTCTTAAGGAGGATGGTACTGCTTTTGGAGAACAGGACTTCACTGCCTGTGTCAAGGTCGTGCGCCCTCTGGCGACTCTCATTGGGGAGGATACTGATCTCACCAAGTATTCGCCGGGTTATGACAGCGAGAATCGGAGAATCCCAAATGTGACATATGACCAAGTCAGCCTGCTCCCTCCAACGCGTAAGCATACCTTTGCCCCTGAAGTGGACCCGGCCAGTTTAATAGATGATGAAGCTGAATTTGTAGCTTTGAGCGGCATTGTCTGGGCCTCGTCCATCTTCCAGGACACAACAACCGAAGGAGAGGCGGGGAAGGATAACCCGGAATCATCAAGCCAGCCGAAGGAATAAGCCGCCAGACGGGTTATAACTTGTCAAAGAACAATGCTTCACTTATTCAGACTCGGGGAGTCTTGTAATAGGAAAGAAAAACTCCTTAATGCTTGTCATGCCTTATGGTACTTATTGCTTTTGTTAAGCCGCCAGTACTCTTTCCATCTTGCTTATGTTAATCAAGTGGTTCCTTGCTATTTCTCCTTGCTCCGTTTTAATCTGCACGTAAAACAGGCAAGGCTTCCTGGACAGTTTACTGCGCCAGCGGGTTATAGAATATTGATAACCCGGACAT
The DNA here is from genome assembly GCA_963921465.1 of Triticum timopheevii. Lineage (NCBI taxonomy): Eukaryota > Viridiplantae > Streptophyta > Magnoliopsida > Poales > Poaceae > Triticum > Triticum timopheevii. Next base: position 251,723,201 of record OY997268.1, read on the forward strand.
GATCAAAAAATCATGTGTATAAGCCAGTTCATGATTAGTTAAAACATAATCATAACAGCATACCTGCGACCCTTTTTGATAACCTCTCCGGCTCATATAAGTTTTTACCTGGCACTTGATAGAACCTGAAGTTACTGATATAAAACCGGAAAGATCAAAAACCATCTCCTCAAGAGGGTTTCAAGGATAGTGAAAATAGTCATACTTGCAAATGTTCACAGGCTCCTGTTTCGAATACTATCAGAAAAACCGTTCCAAAGGGGTTAAGCTAAGATTCAGATATGATCATATAGCCCCCAGTGGCTTTGGCGATGCCGGTCAAGTGGGTATCGACAGCTATGTTCTCTTTGGTTCGAATACGATCCACGTCAGACCCGAAGGGGTTAAGCTATGATTCAAATTTGATCAGGAAGCCCCCAAGTGGGTTTGGCAATATGCGGATCAAGTGGGTATTGACAGCTATGTTCTCTTTGGTTCGAATACGACCTATGTTTGAATAGGAAGCCCCCAAGTGACCAAAGCTAGATTCAAATATGATCATAAGCCGGACCAAAGGGAAAGCCGGATTCCGATATGATCCGTCCCCCTGTTGGCAGTGTCCGTCACCTGATAAAGAAAACACGAAACATTTCTTTATTGGAAAAAAGGACAGAGGTCCCGCTTTATTGCTTTATATAATATGTACATTATAAAAAGTATCTTAAAGAAGAAACTTAAGTATAGTAAGGCCGGAAATGAGCTATATTCCACGGCCGGCGGGTCTCCTCCTCCGATTTAAAGGAGTCCTTGCGTTCTCGAATATCGATGAGATAATATGACCCGTTGTGCAGATTCTTGCTGACCACAAAGGGTCCTTCCCAAGGCGGGGATAGCTTGTGCATATCAGACTGATCCTGGATGAGCCGGAGCACCAAGTCGCCTTCCTGAAAGGTTCTGCTCCTAACCCGGCGGCTGTGATAGCGGCGCAGGTCTTGCTGGTAAATCGCCGAGCGGGCTATTGCTAAGTCTCGTTCCTCGTCCAACAAGTCAAGTGCATCCTGACGAGCCTTTTCGTTATCCGCCTCAACGTAAGCCGCCACTCGGGGTGAGTCATGCTGGATGTCACTTGGCAGGACTGCCTCTGCTCCATAGACCATGAAGAAAGGTGTGTACCCCGTGGACCTGTTAGGCGTAGTGTTGATGCTCCATAACACGGAGGGTAACTCCTCCACCCAACAACCCGGAGTCCGCTGTAATGGGACCAAGAGCCGGGGTTTGATGCCTTTCAAGATCTCTTGATTAGCTCTCTCTACTTAACCATTGGATTGAGGATGAGCAACAGCCGAAACATCAAGCCGGATATGTTCTCTTTGATAGAACTCTTCCATGGCACCCTTAGAGAGATTAGTGCCATTATCAGTTATAATGCTACATGGAAAGCCAAAACGAAAGATCACCTTTTTCATGAACTGAACTGTTGTGGCTGCATCACACTTACTGACCGGCTCTGCCTCAACCCACTTCGTAAACTTGTCCACTGCCACCAGCAGATGTGTCTTTTTGTCCATAGACCTTTTGAAAGGTCCAATCATGTCAAGCCCCCAAACTGCAAACGGCCAGGTGATTGGGATCATCCTTAACTCTTGAGCCAGCACATGAGCTCGTCGTGAGAACTTTTGACACCCGTCACATTTGCTGACCAGATCTTCCGCATCAGAGTGAGCCGTCAACCAATAGAAACCGTGACGAAAAGCCTTGGCCACGAGGGATTTTGACCAGGCATGATGGCCAGAATCCCCTTCATGGATCTCACGAAGTATTTCTTGGCCTTCTGCAGGTGACACACAGCGTTGAAATGCCCCTGTGACGCTGAGGTGATGTAACTCACCGTTAACAATCGTCATGGATTTGGAGCGCCTAACGATCTGTCTTGCCAATGTCTCTTCCTCCGGTAATTCAGCCCGGGTCATATAAGCCATGTAAGGCACCGTCCAATCCGGGATAACATGAAGAGCCGCCACCAGCTGTGCCTCCGGGTCTGGTACTGCTAAGTCTTCCTCGGTAGGTACCTTGACAGAAGGGTTATGTAACACATCAAGAAAGGTGTTGGGCGGCACCGGCTTACGTTGGGATCCCAACCGCCTTAAAGCATCAGCCGCCTCGTTCTTCCTTCGATCAATGTGCTCCACTTGATAACCCATGAAGTGAACAGCCACAACAACTACTTCACGCCGATAAGCCTCCATGAGGGGGTCTTTGGAATCCCACTTGCCCGACACTTGTTGAGCCACCAAATCTGAGTCACCCAAGCATCGTACCCGGCTTAAGTTCATCTCCTTAGCCATCCGGAGACCATGGAGTAATGCCTCATATTCAGCTGCATTGTTAGTACATGGAAACATAAGCTGGAGTACATAACAAAATTTGTCACCTCGAGGGGAAGTTAACACCACTCCAGCCCCCGAGCCTTCTAGCTGCCTGGACCCGTCAAAGTGAATAGTCCAGTATGTGTTATCCGGCTTCTCCTCAGGTGCCTGCAGTTCTGTCCAATCATTGATGAATTCCACCAAGGCCTGAGACTTAATAGCTGTCCGAGGCATGTATTTCAAGCCATGAGGCCCAAGCTCAATAGCCCACTTGGCGACTCGTCCTGTGGGCTCCCTGTTCTGAATGATGTCTCCCAAAGGGGCAGAACTTACCACAGTTATAGGATGGCTTTGAAAATACTGCTTCAACTTCCAGTTTGCCATGAACACCCCATAGACAAGCTTTTGCCAGTGTGGGTACCTTTGCTTGGATTCAATGAGCACCTCACTGATGTAGTAAACCGGCCGTTGAACCGGATGCTCCTTGTCGGCTTCCTTACGCTCCACCACGATGGCAACACTGACAGCTCGCAAATTGGCAGCCACATACAACAGCAAGGGCTCTTTGTCAATTGGAGCCGCAAGAACCGGAGGCTCAGACAATTATCTCTTTAAGTCCTCAAAAGCAGCATCAGCGGCCTCACTCCAAACAAGTGTCAGTTTTCTTCATCATCTGATATAAAGGGAGGGCTTTCTCACCGAGCCGACTTATGAACCGACTTAAGGTGGCGACGCGACCCGCCAGTCGCTGAACATCATTGATGCACGACGGTTTAGCCAGAGAGGTAATCGCCTTAATCTTCTCCGGGTTAGCTTCGATGCCTCTGTTGGACACCAGAAAGCCCAAAAGCTTGCCTGCAGGAACATCAAACACACATTTGGCCGGGTTAAGCATCATCTTGTAGACCCTGAGATTATCAAAGGTCTCCTTTAAGTCGGATATCAAGGTTTCCTTTTCTCTGGACTTCACCACAATGTCATCCACATAAGCATGGACATTACGCCCGATTTGGTCGTGCAAACAGTTCTGCACACACACCGCTGATAAGTCGCCTGGGCACTCTTGAGCCCAAATGGCATAGACACATAACAGAAGGCTCCAAACAGAGTGATGAAAGCCGTCTTCTCCTAGTCCTTAACTGCCATCTTAATATGATGATAACCGGAGTAAGCATCCAAAAAGCTCAAACGCTCACAACCCGTCGTAGCATCAATGATTCGATCAATACAGGGGAGAGCAAAAGGGTCACCCGAACAAGCCTTGTTTAAGTCTGTGTAGTCCACACATATCCGCCAGGTGCCATTCTTCTTGAGGACGAGCACCGGGTTAGCCAACCACTCCGGGTGAAAAACTTCAATGATAAACTCGGCCGCTAAGAGCCGGGCGACTTCTTCCCTGATAGCTTTCCGTCGTTCCTCATTAAAACGACGAAGAAACTGCCTGACCGGCTTATACTTTGGATCAATATTGAGAGTGTGCTCAGCGAGTTCCCTCGGTACACCCAGCATGTCAGAAGGTTTCCATGCAAAGATGTCCCGGTTCTCATGGATGAACTCGATGAGCGCGCCTTCCTATTTGGGATCCAAGTTGCTGCTGATGCTGAACTGTTTAGAAGAATCACCCAGGGTAAAGTCAACAAGCTTTGTCTTAGCCGCCGACTTAAATTTCAACGTCGGGTCATGCTCTGTAGTCGGCTTCTTCAGGGATGTCATATCCGCCGGGTCAACATTATCTTGATAAAATTTGAGCTCCTCTGCTGCACAGGCCGACTTAGCATAAGCCGTGTCACCTTCTTCACACTCCAATGCCACCCTATGATTGCCATGTACAGTGATGGTGCCCTTGTAACCCGGCATCTTGAGCTGTAAATAAACATAACACAGCCGGGCCATAAACTTAGCATAAGCCGGCCGTCCAAACAGAGCGTGGTATGGGCTCCTGATCTTGACCACTTCAAACATCAACTTCTCAGCTCGGGAGTCATGTTCATCTCCAAAAGCCACCTCCAGCTCAATCCTGCCAACTGGGTAAGCCGACTTACCAGGGAAAACTCCATGGAAAACAGTGTTGGATGTTCTCAGGTTTTTATTAGTCAACCCCATGCGCTGAAAGGTCTCGTAGTAAAGGATGTTGATGCTACTACCCCCATCCATGAGCACCTTGGTGAACTTATACCCACCAACCTGAGGTGCCACTACCAAAGCCAGCTGACCCAGGTTATCGACCCGTGGAGGATGATCCTCCCTACTCCATATGATGGGTTGCTCTGACCACCTTAAATAATGAGGAATTGCCGGCTCAATGGAATTCACATCCCTCTTATGAACCTTCTGGTCACGTTTGCACAAGCTAGTGGTAAACACGTGATACTGTCTGCCACTCAACTGCTTCGGATGGCTTTGATAACCCGACTGTTGCTGCTGCTGTCCACTTTGACCAGACTGCTGCTGACTGTTACCACCTGGATGCCCCTGAAAACCGGAATTTGAACCGCCGCCCGGGCCATGAAAGCCGCCGGCCCCTGAGCCGCCACCAGACCCTTGACCACCGTCGAAGGTGTTGGAATTTTTGAACGCCTTCATGATCACACAATCTTTCCATAGATGTGTGGCCGGCCACTCCCGGGTGCCATGTCTCGGGCAGGGCTCATTGAGTAATTGCTCCAGCGATGGGCCTGACCCGCCGGACCGTGGCGGCTTACCTTTATGTCTCGGATTGTTACCTCGTACGTTGGCATTGGCCACAAACTCCGGGTTGCCGTCCGCCTTACGCATATTGCCGCCTTGATTCCCCGGGTTATGCTGCTGACCCTTTCCATTGCCGTTCTATTTTCCCTTCCCTGTCTTTTCATCGTCAGACGCGGGATCCTTGGTACTATCAGAATTGGCGTATTTGACTAAATCCGCCATCAGCGTACCCATATCTATGAGGTCACGCTTAAGGCGCCCCAGTTTCATCCTTAGTGGCTAAAAACGGCAATTTTTCTCCAGCATAAGAACTGCAGACCCGGCATCCATCTTATCGGAAGAATGAATTATCTCCTTGACCCGGCGTACCCAATGGGTGGTGGATTCACCTTCCTCTTGCTTGCAATCCATCAAGTCCACAATCGACATAGATTGTTTATAGGTGTCCTTGAAGTTCTGGATGAACCGGGCTTTTAACTCGCCCCATGAGCTAATGGAATTGGGTGGCAAGCCTTTTAGCCACGACCGGGCCGTTCCATCTAACATCATGGTGAAATATTTTGCCATTTTCGCGTCACTGACTGCCAGCAACTCCATGGCCATCTCATAGCTCTCAATCCACGCCCCGGGCTGTAAATCGGCCGTGTAATTTGGTACCTTTTGAGGTCCCTTGAAGTCCTTGGGCAGACGTACATCGCACAAAGCCGGCACTAGGAAAGGGACACCGCCGGTTCTAGTGGCTACTCCCACCTCAACAGATGTCATTGGATACTCTGGGTGATCATTCTCCTGACGTACTTGGTCCTGCGCCGGGTTATAGCCCCCGGGCTGGTTACGTCGTTGGGCATTGCTTGACAAAGCTTCCGACTCCATGCGTCTGCTGTAACTCGGGCTCCGGTTATGGCGCGGTGGTGCTACCCAGGGTGGGGGAGTTGAGTGAATCCTATCCCGGCTGTAAGAATAGGTCTCCTGCTGAGCCAGGGCTGTCTGGAGGAGCTCCCTGACCCTCCAGGTTTCCACCGCCGTCGGGTCATCTCCTTTCATAGGAAGAGCCGCTAAACGCGCTGAAGCTGCGATCAAGTTCTCCATGGGGTTGGAAAAGTGACCTGGTGGAATCGGCACATAACGCGGTGGTGGCATGCTCACGTGAGGCGGCACCATATCCCGAGGATGAGCCGGTCCTCCTGTTCCGGCTGTCACAAGCCGATCGGCCTTTAGCGGGTTACTAGGGCCGGCTCCGGGTGTAGCAAAGAGAACCCGGGGTCGTAATTCGGAGGTAAACGGGACTGCGTTTTCTGATGTCTCCTCCTCATCACCTCATTGGAGGCATTTAAGCTCATCGTGAGCTGGTAAGCTTCTGACTTCAAGCGCTGTGCTCGGGCGTCGAGAGCCGCCCGTTCCGTTGCTAGTCTGGTATCCTCAGCTGCCAAAGCTTCCTTGGCCTGAGCTATCTCCTCACGCACTTGAGCTGCCGATGCGTCATGCTCATCCTTATCTGCAGGAATAACCGTGGCGGTTAACAGGGCCGTAAGCTTGTCCATGAGATCTATCAGCACCTGAGCCGGTGGGCGCACGGGGCCTCCTGCCCCGGCTGGTCCTGACCTGGACGTGATCGCTGCTGCCGCCGTAGAATTTGAACCGGGCTGAGTTCCAGCCATGAAGATTCCGGCCCATCTTGGCGGCTCATCGAGGTCTGGAATACTGATGCCATCGGAACAGCCCCTGAGTGCGCTGTCTTGTATTTGATACAATGAATCGGTTGAGCCGGCGGACGAGTCACCGTCTGAAAGGATGGCCGTCTCACCCCCATCTTCAGATCCAGAAAGTTCTTCTCCGTGGACGCAGCCCACGAAGGCACGCCTCATGACCGGCTGAGTCCGGGTCTTCGTCGCACGCTGATCCATCTCGACGAGGTCCGTGCAGTTGTCCGGCTCAGGGCCCGGCTCACCGATCCGGCCGATGAAGACGTGGATTCCACCGAAGGGGACCCGGTATCCGTACTCAATTGAGCTGGCGTCGGGACCCCAGCCTTCGTCGTCGATGTAGATCTTGCCGCGACGACTCTTGGTCATCCGGCCCACTACATACCCTTTGAGCCCTTCGAAGTTGCCCTTCAAGAACTCAAATCCACCGTGCGCTGGCCCCACGGTGGGCGCCAACTGTCATGGAATAGTCACGTCAGATGTCCTCGTGAAAGGACTTAGTTGTGGAGCCATCGCAACTAGGAAGCTTGAAGAAGCCTCATATTTTGAAGAAGCGCAAGACCAGCAGCTCCCAGTCTGAGAACAATCCTTCTGTGCCACCACCAACTGCTATTGCTGATCTTCAACGCATTGGCGCCCGTCTTCGAATTGCACCTGAGAAGATCTCCACGGCTAAGCTTGTTGCTAATCCGGCCAAGTCATGCAGCAGCCAAGGTTCTGATGATTAGTTACAACCTGCAGGGATCTGGTCGATGGCGTACCATAATCGCCATTTATCTTTATTTTCTTGTTCAGAACTATGTGTTACTTGTCTGCTGTGTGGGTCAGTGTGGGTCATTGCGTGGCCTATTTACTATGCTTTTACTTTTGGTTTGTAATGAATCAGACAAGTTTTAAGGAGTGGAAGGTGTTATGTTGGAACGTTCGTGGTCTCAATTCTGAAGCTCGTCAGCTTGCTGTTAGGCAGAAGATAGATGAAAGTGGTTGTTCTGTTATCTGTCTCCAGGAAACTAAATGCATGCAAATGGATCAGCGATTCATTAGGAAGTTTTGCCCGAGGCGCTTTGATAATTTTGTTTTCGTACCTTCTAATGGTGTGTATACTGGGATGGTGGTTGTTTGGAATTCATCCTTTTTCATAGGTTCTTTAATTGAGTCCAAACCCTATGGGATAATTGTGGAGTTTAAATCCAAACACACCTCAGAAACTTGGACTCTAGTCTCTGTTTATGGCCCGTGTCAAGGACCTGCCCGTGATGAATTTGTTTAGTGGCTATATAATCTTGATATTCAGTTTGGTCAGAACTGGCTGCTTTTGGGTGACTTCAACTTCATGAGATCTTTGGAGAACCGTAACCTTCCGGGAGGTGATGCTAACGATATCTTCTTGTTTAATGAGATAATTGGTCATTTAGGTCTTGTTGAGTTGCCGATCAAGGGCCGTCAATATACATGGTCGAATATGCAAACCTCACCACTTCTTGAACAGATAGATTGGTTTTTCACTTCGGTCACTTGGACATCTGAACACCCCAACACAATGGTATTTCCTCTTGCACGCACTGCCTCTGACCATGTTCCGTGCGTTGTCTCGATTGCCACTTGTATCCCCAAGGCAAAGGTTTTTCGATTTGAGAATTATTGGGTGGATTTGCCCAGGTTTGCGGACTGTGTTGCTGAGGTTTGGAATAGGCCAGTGGTCAAATCGTCGATTGCATTAACAATTTCGGCTAAGTTTAAGTCCCTCCGCTACGCACTCAAGAAATGGCACTTGAATCTGTCTACAATCAAAGCTTTAATTGCTGATTGTAATAAAGTGATTATTTTTCTGGATAATCTTGAGGAAATTAGGCCTTTGAGTTGGCCGGAGTTCAACTTTCGTAGAATTGTTAAATTGCATCTTGAGGATATCTTACATTGGCAATTTATCTATTGGAAGCAGCGTTGCACGATACGAAACATCAAAGTTGGTGAAGAGAATTCAAATTTTTTTCATGCCATGGCTACGGAAAGATTCCGTAGGAATACTATCTCCTCGATCAAGTCGGTGCAGGGGGATGTGGTCACGGACCATCAACAGTTGGCGGGAATGTTCTGGGCTGATTTTAATCAGCGGATGGGCCAATCAAAAGGCATTCAGATGGGATTTGATCTAGACACATTAATTACCCGCATTGATGGTCTAGAGGAGTTGTCTTTACCATTCACTGATGCTGAGGTGGATGCGGTAATTAAGAATATGCCTACCGACCGTGCTCCGGGACCAGATGGGTTTACTGGGCTTTTCTTAAAGAAATGTTGGCCTATTTTGAAGGATGACTTTATGAAACTTGTGCAAGAATTCTATGAAGGGAAATGTAATTTGGAGTGTCTAAACACGTCTCTTATCACCCTCATTCCGAAGAAACTAAGCCCTGAATATGTTGGTGATTTTAGGCCCATATCGTTGACCAATACTTGTTTAAAGTTCTTAACCAAGCTCTTGGCAAATCGTCTTCAGGGTGTGATCCTCAAATGTATACACCGAAACCAATATGGTTTTCTTCGGTGTCGATCCATACAAGACTGTTTGGCGTGGTGTTTTGAATACATCCACCAATGCAAAGCTTCCAAGAGGCCTATCATTCTCCTTAAACTTGACTTCACAAAGGCGTTTGACACCATTGAGCATGAGTTGATACTTTGGATTTTGAAATGTAAGGGTTTTGATAACCGTTGGACAAGTTGGATTGTCAGCATTCTGTCCACAGGCTCCTCTTCAGTCCTTTTGAATGGAGTGCCTGGTAATCATTTTGTCTGTCGTTCAAGTGTTCGTCAAGGTGATCCGCTATCTCCATTTCTCTTTGTGATCGCGGTGGATTAACTTTAATCGGTTGTAAATGAGATGTGCTCCAGGAATATTCTCACCTTGCCAATCCCAACTACCTCGATGGACTATCCGATTGTACAATATGCTGATGATACACTCATCGTCCTTCCAGCTGTTGATAGCCAGCTCATTGCTTTCAAACAAATGCTTGATGTTTTTGCCAAATCAACCGGCCTCAGGGTGAACTTCAGTAAGTCCTCTTTGATACCAATCAATATGACTGATGATGAGGGCACACGTGTTGCTGCATTGCTTGGATGTGATGTTGGTTTCGTGCCATTCACTTACCTCGGCCTACCAATGGGTACTTCCCGGCCAACAATTTATGATCTGTTGCCTTTGGTGGATCGTATTGAAAGACGATTATCTGCGTCTTCTTGTCTCTTGAATCAATGCAGCCGGCTCCAACTTTTACAGTCCGTCCTTAGTTCTATGCCAATATATTTCTTGTGGACCCTTTCGTTACCGCAGGGTATACTGAAGCAGATCGAGCGGATTATGCGGCAATGCTTGTGGAGAGGGAATTCGGATACGCCTCGGCAATCTTTGGCGGCTTGGGATTTGGTATGTCGTCCTAAAACTTTTGGTGGTTTGGGAGTTTTGGACTTGGGCATTCAAAACGATGCCTTGCTCATCAAGCATCTTTTCAAGTTCTTTAATAAGATGGACGTACCATGGGTATCTCTTATCTGGGACACTTATTACGCTTCTGCGCCCCCCAAGTCACGCAAAGCTGTGGTTCTTTCTGGTGGAGAGATGTACTCAAGCTCTATGATAAGTTTTGTAACTTGGCAGTTCCACAAGTTCGATCGGGGGATACATTGATTTTCTGGCTTGACCGTTGGCACTTTAGCAACAACACGGTTAACATGCGGCTTCAATTTCGGAGACTCCATTCCTTTGTGATTGATGACACTCTAACAGTCAAGGATATTTTGGAATTACCAGAACCATCTGACAACCTTCATCTGCCATTGTCTGCTGAAGCCTTTGAGGAGTTCAATCAACTTCAGGTATTCCTTAATATGGTTCATCTTCAAGATGGGGTTAAGGATGTCTGGAAATGGCCTTCCAAGACTGGTGACTATCAGTCCAGGATATACTACTTGTCATGCTTTTCGGACACTGTGGTTGATCCCATCTTTAAGTGGATTTGGAAATGTTCTTGTACTCTGAAGTTTAAGGTTTTCGGGTGGCTCCTTTTGATGGATCGCCTAAACACTAGAGACATGATGCAGCGACGACACTGGATTATACAGGATGACACTTGTGTTCTATGCCATTTGGCATCACAAGAGGATAGAACACATCTCTTCTTCGCTTGCAATTTTAGCCAACGTATCTGGAATTACCTGGGTATTTCATGGAATCCACAACAAAACCAGACCACTTTTGAAATGGCTTCTGATGCTAGGAGGGATTTTGGGCATCCTTTTTTCTCTGAGGTAGTATTCACTGCCACTTGGAATATTTGGACGCAAAGAAATGTGAAGATCTTCAGGAATGAAACACCTTCTTTCAGGGCATGGAGGAGGAACTTTTTGCAGGACATCTCTCTTTTAGCTCATAGAATCAAATGTAAATATAGGAATAGTTTAATCTCTTGGATAGCTTCCTTACCCTAATTACTTCTTTTGTAAGTATTTCTCTTTCCTCCTCTCTCTTAACTTTGTAACTTTGTACTCCTTTGCTCTGAGTTTTAATAAAAGACTGTGAGGTTGTTGCCTTGCAGTACATAGTCAAAAAAAACTAGGAAGCTTGAAGGGGTTAAATCGGGAGAAGGGACACGAGAAAGTTTATACTAGTTTGGCCCCTTAGGTGAAGGTAAGACCTACATCTAGTTGGGTTGGTATTGATGTTTCGATAACCAGGGAGCGAGACACGCTATGCCCGGTTCTTGATGTGTTGTTTCTTGCCCTAAGTCGCCAGCAGGTCGTCCCCTTATATACACAGGTTGACGCCCACCGGCTTACAGAGTCCCGGCCGGCTTATAAACAGAGTCCGGCTCGGTGACCAGTTAAATCTACCTTACGTTACAAGTCATGCCATCATGGCGGTTTACTACAATGGGCTTAAGCCGCCCGTGGGCCTTAAGCTCTTTATTGAACCGCCATCTTCATGCTTGGCCTTGGGCTTCCTCTGATGAGTACTCTTTGCGTAACCCGGCCCCTCCTGGGCAGCTTACACAAATAGTCATATCCCCAACAGGACCCCTCCAGGCTGGGCGGCGCCCAAGGCCGCACTACTAGGGAAAAGCCTATACACAGAGGTATAGCAGTAGCGCTGGTTAAAATAGGGAGCTACTGCTAATTTGTAGTAGCGCATTCAGACAAAGCGCGCTATAGCTTAAACTATAGCAGTAGCACGTGTTCAGAAACAAGTGCTACCACTATAATTCCCACCGTGTTGGCGGTAGGCTAGGATTAGTAGCAGCAATTCCGCGCAAAGCGCGCTACCACTATGGTCATTGTTGCAGCGTGTTTCCTGCGTAGAGTGCTACTGCTAAGAAAGAAAAGAAAAATGAAAAAAAATAGAAAAGTAAATGAAAATGATAGAAGTAGGAAACATTGAAATGAAAAAAAGAAAATGTAAGGATAAACTAAATAAATTACTGCTTTGTCACGCCCAATATGCAACCCTATCCAAAAGGAACGCGAAGGTCCCACCAAGGATAGACCCGCATATTGAAACGCTTTTGCAAGGTGGATATCATTACATCAACATTACATAATAGATGGGGAAACATACAGAAGGCATACCATGCCACACGAATACAACATCATCTTACATAAGAGCACCATCCGACTACGGATGAAAGACAAACAGAAGCTCAAACAACATCCACCCTGCTAGCCCAGGCTGCCGACCTGGAACCTATCCCCTGATCGAAGAAGAAGCAGAAGAAGAACTCCAAAACAAGCAAGCATCGCTCTCGCGTCATGATCATCGCATAACCTATACCTACAACTGTTGTTGTAGTAATCTGTGAGCCACGAGGACTCAGCAATCCCATTACCATGGGTATCAAGACTAGCAGAGCTTAATGGGTAAGGATGGGATAAGATGGTGAGGTTGCAGCAGCGGCTAAGCATGATATGGTGGCTAACATACGCAAGTAAGGGCGAGAAGAGAAACAATGGAACGGTCGTGAAGCTAGCAATGATCAAGAGGTGATCCTGAACTCCTGCTTACGTCAAACATAACCCAAGACCGTGTTCACTTCCCAGACTCCGCCGAAAAGAGACCATCACAGCTACACACGCGGTTGATGCGTTTTAATTCATATCTGGTATCAAGTTATCTACAACCGGACATAAACAAATTCCCATCTGCCACATAACGGCGGGCACGGCTTTCGAAAGATAAAACCCTGCAGGGGTGTCCCAACTTAGCCCGTGATAAGCTCTCGCGATCAACGAAGGATATACCTTCTCACAGGAAGACCCGATCAGTCTCGGAATCCCGGTTTACAAGACATTTCAACAAAGATAAAACAAGACAAGCAAAGCCGCATGAATGTGCCGACAAATCCTGATAGGAGCTGCACATATCTCGTTCTCAGGGCACACCGGATTGTCCAAACTTCCGATAGGCCATCCCAGAGTTGCCCCTGGTGGCCACCAGCGGCTGACAGGTTGGACCAACACTCACGATGAGCACTGGCCCGGGGGGTAAATAAAGATGACCCTCGGGCTTCGGAAACCCATGAGAAAAAGGGCTAGGTGAGGCAAATGGTAAAACCAAGGTTGGGCCTTGCTGGAGGAGTTTTATTCAAAGCGAACTATCAAGGGGGTCACATAAATCACCCAACCGCGTAAGGAACGCAAAATCCGGGAACATAACACCAGTATGACAGATAATAGGGCGGCAAGAGTGGAACAAAACACCAGGCATAAGGCCGAGCCTTCCACCCTTTACCAAGTATATAGATGCATTAATAATATAAGAGATATTGTGATATCCCAATATAATCCTGTCCATCATGGGGCAATCTTCAACTTCACCTGCAACTAACAACGCTATAAGAGGGGCTGAGCAAAGTGGTAACATAGCCAAACAACAGTTTGCTAGGAAAGGTGAAAAGGTTAGAGGCTGACATGGGAATTTGGGAGGCTTGGAGAGCAATTGATAGGTAGCGCAGCAAAGCGATAGAATGAAGCAACTAGCATAGCAATGATAGTAGTGAGATCCAGGGTAGCGGTCATCTTGCCTAAAATCCCGCTAGGAAGAAGAACGAGTCCATGAAGAAGACGAACGGATGAAGCCGAACCAAGCGTAGACCAACGAATCCTCACGATTGCAACGGAACAGGTACTATCGAGAAGAAGCACACAACATGGTAAACACACCACATGAACAAGGCATGATGCTCAACCAAGCATGATGCATGACAAAACTATATGAAGCTACTCATGGCAAGAGATGACGCATACAAGAGCAACACAACAACGCAAGTTTAAATAGGCCGGAAATAACATATAACAATTCCGGTAAGTCCTCGTATACAAATTTCGAAATTGGTCCAGATCCAAATAAACCTTATATTCAACTTGTTAATCAGCAAGTTAAGATGCACCAAGATGATCTACACGATATTCTAGTCAAGTTACATATAAAGTTCATTTAATTCGAAGCTACGGCCTAGAAGATATGAGCAAAACAAGTCAAACGTGGCATTGATGCTAAATGCATCCAAATATCAAGAAAACACCTCAAAACAAGGATGCAACATGATAATACGAAACTACATGCAATTCTAAGCAAGTTTCATATAGAGCACACTCAAAACGGAGCAACGGATCAACACATACACTCTATACAAGTTTAAAGGACAAGCTGTCCAAAACAACAACTAGGCATCTAGCAAGCACCAAAACAACATGCTACAGCACCTCAACATAATAACAAAAGGCATGGACATGAAGTACAGGTAAAGCATGACAAAACATGAACACTAAGCTATCTCTAGAAATCACTAGAACATGCTCAAAAGGACATGGCAAGATTACAAATAATAACAGTTTCAGACATAGCAGAAATAACATAAGGTTGCAATGTTTAGAGCTATCAAACAACATGTTATAGGAACATATCATGGCAAACAAAGGCATGGAATGAATCTACTAATTGCATAGAACAAATTTCCCTTACTGAACATGAGACAAAAATGCACAGAAGATATGATGGCACCCATGTAAACATGGCAAGTTATATGACAGATTCAGACATGGCAGGAACAACAATAAGTAGGCATGTTGGTGAGCTTGTAAAACTGACCACAGAGCAATACATGGCATGGAAAGGTAACTAAAAGTAAGAAGACATGACTATAAAGCTAAAAATGGCAAGAACAAGTTCATAGGGCGCATGGATCACTAGCAAAGCTCATGGCAAAACTGAACTTAATGTTAACTGGCTGACAGCAACATTATTTAGCAAGTTTGGAGCAAGATATCAACAAGTTACAGCAGGCTACAAATTCAAACAGTGGCATGAATGGATAGATCATGACATGTGTAATAAAACATCCCTAGTGAACCTCTCCATATTATGCATAGAATGACTTGTAGCAGCAGGTTTACATAGCATCATAATATAACAGAATCAGTCTAGCAAAACAGCAACAACAAGTACCCTACTTCACGAGCTCGATGCACTCGGTACAAGAGTAAAAAAAAATACATGAATGGCACCACTATGAATATGGCATGATGTAGTACAAAACACATGTAGAGCTCATGCTCATAGGATGCACACATCAAATGCGACAAAAATGACAAATAACCAAGTTATAACAGTTTCAGCAGATTAAGATCATATAGCACTCTTGCAACAATGATAAGGGAATCAAGATGGACTTAAACAAGCATGGCACAATGGAACGAAATGAAGAGCACATCCTGATGAACATTTTTATATATAGTGCACGCAAAATGGAGCAGTATGCATGGAGATATGGCCAGTCAAATTTAGCACCAGAATGCAAAATAATTCGGGACTTAGGGAAAATCTGGGGTCAACCTCTTTTGTATCTGGATCTGGGGGCTCGGTTCCCGAGGCACGTCGGAGCAGGGTCGCCGGAGTGGCGCAGAGGAGGCGCCGGCAGGGTCGGGGATGACGGGGCCGGGTCGTTCCCGGCCGGATCCGGGCGGGACGGCGATGCACGGCGTGGAGGCGCGCCGGTGAGGTGTGGCGGCGAGGCGCGGGGCGGCGCCCGTGGAACGCGGCGGCGGCCGGCGGCGGGGGGAGGCGGCTGCGGGCGGAGGAGCTCCGATAGGCACGGGCTCGAGGTGCGGGCGCCCCGGGCTGCGGCGGCGGCGGCTCGGGCCTGGGCGGGCTCCGGATGGGCCGAGCGGGCCCGCACGGTGGAGACGGCGGCGGGGACGGCGGCTGGACACGTGGCGGGCGCTGGTGGGTGGAGGCGGCGGCGGGATGGACATGTCCGGCGGCGTGAGGAGGGGAAGGCTAGGGTTTTGCCCGAAATTTCGGAGGGGAAGGCTAATTTATAGGAAGAGGGGACTAGGAGAGTCCAAATGGGGTGCGGTTTTCGGCCACACGATCATGATCGAACGACCGAGAGCATGGAGGGGGTTAGGATGGGTTTTGGGCCACCTTGGAGGGGTGTTGGGCTGCAACACAAAGAGGGCTTTGTGGCTACCCGGTTAACCGTTGGAGTACCAAACAACCTCCAAATGGCACGAAACTTGACAGGCGGTCTACCGGTGCTATACCAAGGACACTCGGCAAATCACGGTCCATTCCGAGAATGTTTAACACCCACTCACAACAAGAGACAAAAGGGGGATGCCGGAGGACATAGAAGTGTTGGATTGCAAAACGGACAACGGGGAAAATGCTCGGATGCAAGAGACGAACACGTATGCAAAATGAGATGCACATGATGACATGGCAAAATGCAACATGCCACACACACGACATGGCGACGACGGCGAATAACTGGCACACACCTGACGCATCGAATCCGGGGCGTTACAACTCTCCTCCACTAACAAGAGATCTCGTCCCGAGATCTTAGGACTGAGACGGAAGGGGAAAAGGGATGAGGTGAAACAAGAACTCAAGAGAAGAACCAAAGAATCGAGAGCACTCGAGAAGAAGAGAGGAATGACGAGAATGATGAGAATCAAAAGCTCACGGAATCAGATAGACTATGAAACCACTCCGATTAGACCGAGATAAGAAACGAATAAGACTGAAAGGATTTCGGCAACACTCTGGCTGAAACATGGAGGAATAGAACATGAACTCCACAAGATGAAATGACACTTGGCGAGATAAGCAACACAATGCCTCCGGAAGAATTGAAAAAGTTGACAGAAAAGAACGGAGAAGAAGATGACAACTTGTGCCACGAATGAAATTGAAAGCATCTTTAGAAGGAAGGTTTAAACGGAGTTGTTGAGAAAATCAACAATGAAAAGAATAAGCTTGTTTTGGTCTTATAGGTAACATCTCAAGATCATAAGGTGATAACCGGCCACAAACGGAAATGTTTGAATAGCTGAGAAGAACGAAGAAATGCAAAACTCCACTTCAAAAGAATACGGAGAATTAATTGCACTTCGAGATGCGAGAAGAAAAGATACTTGAGCTCCTCCAACAAAATCTTGATGAAATCTCGAAAGAATGAATTAAATAAAGAAGAACCACCATGAAAAACTCTGGTGACAAAAGGATGGTTAGATAGAATGAAGGATGAAAGAACAAGATTAAAGCCTTGCGATGATTTAGATGGAGCTTCGCGACGAGACAAGCAAGAAGGCTTGGAACTCCGAAAAAGAAAAGACTAAACGCTTTGAACCGAGAGATTATTTATGATGAACAATCCCCGAAGGAAGGAATTAATCAACTTGACCACGATGAAATGAGAATAAGAATTATGTTATGCTTATCCTCCACCAATTAAATTGATGCGAAGCAATGGATTTGCATACTACTCAAGAGATTCGTCTGTGTTCCAAGTAATTCGAGGTTGTCACCTCATTCAAATATTTCAATTGTTCCGGTGCATCATCTATCTGTTCATCATTCCTTTCCAACGGTGTTTTCATTAGTGGGCCCATAACCCACATGTCCCAGGATCGAAACCTGGCTCTGATACCAACTTGTCACGCCCAATATGCGACCCTATCCAAAAGGAACTCGAAGGTCCCACCAAGGATAGACCCGCATATTGAAACGCTTTTGCAAGGTGGATATCATTACATCAACATTACATAATAGATGGGGATACATACAAAAGGCATACCATGCCACACGAATACAACATCATCTTACATAAGAGATCAATCCGACTACGGATGAAACACAAACAGAATCTCAAACGACATCCACCCTGCTAGCCCAGGCTGCCGACCTGGAACCTATCCCCCGATCGAAGAAGAAGCAGAAGAAGAACTCCAAAACAAGCAAGCATTGCTCTTGCGTCATGATCATCGCATAACCTGTACCTGCAACTGTTGTTGTAGTAATCTGTGAGCCACGAGGACTCAGCAGTCCCATTACCATGGGTATCAAGACTAGCAAAGCTTAATGGGTAAGGAAGGGATAAGGTGGTGAGGTTGCAGCAGCGGCTAAGCATGATATGGTGGCTAACATACACAAGTAAAGGCGAGAAGAGAAACAACGGAACGGTCATGAGCTAGCAATGATCAAGAGGTGATCCTGAACTCCTGCTTACGTCAAACATAACCCAGGATCGTGTTCACTTCCCGGACTCCACCGAAAAGAGACCATCACGGCTACACACGCGGTTGATGCGTTTTAATTCGTATCTGGTGTCAAGTTATCTACAACAGGACATTAACAAATTCCCATCTGCCACATAACCGCGGGCACGGCTTTCGAAAGATAAAACCCTACAGGGGTGTCCCAACTTAGCCCATGATAAGCTCTCGCGATCAACGAAGGATATACCTTCTCCCAGGAAGACTCGATCAGTCTCAGAATCCCAGTTTACAAGACATTTCGACAATGGTAAAACAAGACCAGCAAAGCCGCCCGAATGTGCTGACAAATCCTGATAGGAGTTGCACATAACTCGTTCTCAGGGCACACCGGATTGTCCAAACTTCTGGTAGGCCATCCCAGAGTTGCCCCTGGTGGCTACCGGCGGCTGACAGGTTGGACCAATACTCACGACGAGCACTGGCCTGGGGGGGTAAATAAAGATGACCCTCGGGCTCCGGAAACCCAAGGGAAAAAGGGCTAGGTGAGGCAAATGGTAAAACCAAGGTTGGGCCTTGCTGGAGGAGTTTCATTCAAAGCAAATTGTCAAGGGGGTCCCATAAATCACCCAACTGCGTAAGGAATGCAAAATCCGGGAACATAACACCGGTATGACAGAAACTAGGGCGGCAAGAGTGGAACAAAACACCAGGCATAAGGTCGAGCCTTCCACCCTTTACCAAGTATATAGATGCATTAATAATGTAAGAGATATTGTGATATCCCAACATAATCCTGTCCATCATGGGGCAATCTTCAACTTCACCTGCAACTAACAATGCTATAAGAGGGGCTGAGCAAAGCGGTAACATGGCCAAACAACGGTTTGCTAGGAAAGGTGAAAAGGTTAGAGGCTGACACGACAATTTGGGAGGCTTGAAGAGCAATTGGTAGGTAGCGCAGCAAAGCGATAGAACGAAGCAACTAGCATAGCAATGATAGTAGTGAGATCCAGGATAGTGGTCATCTTGCCTGAAATCCCGCTAGGAAGAAGAACGAGTCCATGAAGAAGACGAACGGATGAAGCCGAACCAAGCGTAGACAAACGAATCCTCACGATCGCAACGAAACATTTACTATCGCGAAGAAGCACACAACATGGTAAACACACTACATGAACAAGGCATGATGCTCAACCAAGCATGATGCATGACAAAGCTATATGAAGCTACTCATAGCAAGAGATGATGCATACAAGAGCAACACATCAAAGCAAGTTTAAATGAGGCCAGAAACAACATATAACAATTCCGGTAAGTCCTCATATGCTAATTTCAAAATTGGTCCAGATCTGAATAAACCTTATGTTCAAGTTGTTAATCAGCAAGTTAAGATGCACCAAGATGATCTACACGAGATTCTAGTCAAGTTACATATAAAGTTCATTTAATTCGGAGCTACGGCCTAGAAGATATGAGCAAAACAAGTTAAACATGGCATTGATGCTAAATGCATCCAAACATCAAGCAAACACCTCAAAACAAGGATGCAACATGATAATATGAAACTACATGCAATTCTAAGCAAGTTTCATATAGATCACACTCAAAACGGAGCAACGGATCAACACATACACTATAAAGTTTATAGGACAAGCTGTCCAAAACAGCAACTAGGCATCTAGCAAGCACCAAAAAAACATGCTATAGCACCTCAATATAATAACAAAAGGCATGGAAATCAAGTACAGGTAATGCATGACAAAACATGAACAATAAGCTATCTCCAGAAACCACTAGAACATGCTCAAAAGGACATGGCAAGATTGCAAATAATAACAGTTTCAGACTTAGCAGAAATAACATCAGGTTGCAATGTTTAGAGTTATCAAACAACATGTTACAAGAACTTATCATGGCAAACAAAGGCATCGAATAAATCTACTAATTGCATAGAACAAATGAACCTTACTGAAAATGAGCCAAAAATGCACACAAGATATGATGGCACCCATGTAAACATGGCAAGTTATATGACAGATTCAGACATGGCAGGAACAACAATAAGTAGGCATGTTGATGAGCTTGTACATCTCACCACAGAGCAATACATGGCATGGCAAGGTAACCAAAAGTAAGAAGATATGATTATGAAGGTAAACATGGCAAGAGCAAGTTCATAGGGTGCATGGATCACTAGAAAAGCTCATGGCAAAACTGAACTTAATGTTAACAGGCTGACAGCAACATTATTTAGCAAGTTTGGAGGAAGATAGCAACAAGTTACAGCAGGCTATAAATCAAACAGGGGCATGAATGGATAGAGCATGACATTTTTAATAAAACATCACTAGTGAACCTCTTCAGATTATGCATAGAATGACTTGTAGCAGCAGGTTTACATAGCATCATAATATAACAGAATCAGTCTAGCAAAACAGCAACAACAAGTAACCTACTTCATGAGCTCAATGCACTCGGTACTTGAGTCAAAAAAATACGTGAGTGGCACCACTGTGAATATGGCATGATGTAGTACAAAACACATGTAGAGCTCATGCTCATAGGATGCACACATCAAATGCGACAAAAATGACAAATCACCAAGTTATAACAGTTTCAGCAGATTAACATCATATAGCACTCTTGCAACGACGATAAGGGTATCAAGATGGACTTAAACAAGCATGGCACAATGGAACGAAATGAAGAGCACATCCTGATGAACATTGTTATATGTAGTGCGTGCAAAATGGAGCAGTATGCATGGAGATATGGCCAGTCAAAGTTAGCACCAGAATGCAAAATAATTCGGGACTTAGGGAAAATCTAGGGTCAACCTCTTTTGGATCTGGATCTGGGGGCTCGGTTCCCGAGGCACATCGGAGCAGGGTCACCGGAGTGCCACGGAGGAGGCGCCGGCGGGGTCGGGGACGGCAGGGCCGGGTCGGTCCCAGCCGGATCCAAGCGGGGCGGCGGTGCACGGCGTGGAGGCGCGCCGGCGAGGTACGGTGGCGAGGCGCGGGGCGGCGCCCGTGGAACGCGGCGGCGGCCGCCGGTGGGGAGAGGCGGCTGCGGGCGGAGGAGCTCCGGTAGGCGCGGGCTCGGGATGCGGGCGCCCCGGGCTGCGGCGGCGGCGGCTCGGGCCCGGGCGGGCTCCGGATGGGCCCACGGGACCGCGCGGTGGAGACGGCAGCGGGGACGGCGGCTGGACACGTGGCGGGCGCGAGGAGGGGAAGGCTAGGGTTTTGCCCAAAATTTCGGAGGGGAAGTCTAATTTATAGGAAGAGGGGGCTAGAAGAGTCCAAATGGGGTGCGGTTTTCGGCCACGCGATCGTGATCGAACGACCGAGAGCATGGAGGGGGTGAGGATGGGTTTTGGGCCACCTTGGAGGGGTGTTGGGCTGCAACACAAAGAGGGCTTTGTGGCTACCCGGTTAACCGTTGGAGTACCAAACAACCTCCAAATGGCACGAAACTTGACAGGCGGTCTACTGGTGCTATACCAAGGCCACTCGGCAAATCACGGTCCATTCCGAGAATGTTTAACACCCGCTCACAACAAGAGACAAAAGGGGGACGCCGGAGGACATAGAAGTATTGGATTGCAAAATGGACAACGGGGAAAATGCTCGGATGCAAGAGACGAACACGTATACAAAATGAGATGCACATGATGACATGGAAAAATGCAAAACGCCACACACACGACATGGCAACGACAGCGAATAACTGGCAGACACCTGACGCATTGAATCCGGGGCGTTACATGCTTCCTATAGCAGCAGCGTGTTTTGCTAAAACGCGCTATAGGTAACTTAGCTATAGCACGTTTCCGAAACAGCGCTACTGCTAGTTCGACTTAACCACACGCGGGCTCAAAATTTTGCTAAGTCCTTCTTTCCCCCCCACTCCTGTTCCCCCAACTCCTCTGTCGCCAATGCCCGAGCCTGCCCTCACTGTCGTCGCCTGCCCTTAACCTCACCGCCGCCGCCCGCCGCCGCTCTCGATCTCACCGTCACCGCTGTCGGTGTCAAAACCGGCGGATCTCAGGTAGGGGGTCCCGATCTGTGCGTCAAGGCTGATGGTAACAACAAGTAAGGGACACAGATGTTTACCCAGGTTCAGTCCCTCTCGACGGAGGTAAAACCCTACTTCCTGCTTGATTAATATTGATGATATGGGTAGTACAAGAGTAGATCTACCACAAGATCGTAGAGGCTAAACCCTAGGAGCTAGCCTATGATACCGGAGAGGGTTAGGGTTTACATGGAGTCAGTTACAAGGAAGGAAGTATAATATCCGGATCGCCAAGCTTGCCATCCACGGCAAGGAAAGTCCCATCCGGACACAGGCCGAAGTCTTGTGTCTTGTTTCTTCACGCTTCTATAGTCCGGACGTTGTACACAGTCCGGCTGTCCGGATACCCTCTAATCTAGGACTCCCTCAGTAGCCCCTAAACCAGGCTTCAATGACGATGAGTCCAGCGTGCAGTATTGTCTTCGGCATTGCAAGGCGGGTTCCTCCTTCGAATACTCCAAAGTACCTGTTATGACGAATAGTGTCCGGTCTTCAATCAATGTTTATGCTCCTCGGCTTCAGCGCCTTAGTAATGACCATCTCCACGTGTCGAGCGAATGCGAGGAGTCATGGTATTTTTGCATTTGCCACCCTCGCTCCTCCGAGCCAACCGTCTATTTGAAGGGACAGGGATTCTCAGATCCAAACCTCACTCTCCTCCCTTGAGCTAGCATCCCAGAGCACTTCGCGAAAAGCCATTCCAACATGGCCGGCCGTTGCAACTCTTCTGCTTGCCCTCCTCGCTCAAAGTCGGGGGATTGGGGAGAGTGCTCAGTTCCTCACAATCGTTTGGTGAAGTTACAAACCCAAAGGTTTCTCCCACCGGCATTCATGATCCCCGTCCGAGCTGGAATTGCCACCTACGACGGAGGGGAACAAGCTGAGGCATCTCCTAACCCGTCTCCGGAGGAGCGGATATGCCTCATCTCGCATCTGCTGAGGGGCGTCGAGTTTCCTATCCACCCATTTCTCCGTGGGCTCCTGGAGTTCTATGGCCTCCAGTTACACAATCTTACCCCAGCCTCCATTCTGCACATAGCGGGGTACGTCGCGCTTTGCGAGCTGTTTTTAGGCTGCAAACCACACTTCGGATTATGGAGGAAGTTGTTCTACCTTGTCCCCCGCACCCAGGGAGAGTCCCTATATCAGGTGGGCGGGGCCGAAGTATGGCGCATTGCCGGGACCGGATACCTGTCCGGCACTCCCGAGAAGGCTCCAGAAAACTGGCCTTCAGAGTGGTTCTATATAAATGACGTTCCCCTTCCGGATCCAGTCCGGATGGGTCTCCCCAAGTTCAGCAATGCCCCGCCAAGGGCACGCCTAAGCTGGCGTCCCCGAGGCCCTCAAGAAGAGGACACAAGGGAAATATACCTGCTGATGAACAGGATAAAGTTGCTGGCCAAGTTCGGACTGACGATAGTTGAGGTCATGGCGATATGCATAAAGCGGGGAGTGCAACCGCTCCAATATCGGGGGAAGCCCATGTGGCATTTCAACGGGGAAGACGACGCCACCCACTGCGGTCGCAAGGGTCCGGACTCCGCTGCCACTTTGGCAAGGATATTGTCCGATTTTTACAAAGGGGAAGAAGAGGAATTCCTTCGCATAAAAACGTGGGATGGATTCTCCATGCACAACCCCCAGTGTGGGTAAGTTGCCATTCTTTTTCCTGCTTCACTTACTCTAGCGTTCTCCTGCTAAGATTACTTGCATCAATGCTTTTGAGCAGGAACTGAGAAGGGCCGTAGAAGAAATCTTCAGCCCCTCCCCGCAACCAGAGGACCCTAGAAGGGCCCTAGATCCGGGACTCAAAGTAGATCCGGATATTACTGTGGAGCTTGTCAACGGGGTATTTTATCAGGCGAGCTGGGATGGCATTCTGGTGGCCATTATGACCGACTACCCCGGACTGCTCCCCGCGTCGCGTGTAAGCTGAGCTAAAAATCCCTATCCTCCGAAGAGGACTTTCCCCAGGTATTTTAATTTACCCTTGAGGCGTCGCTCTATTTGCAGAAATGACGGCCGGAGCGAGGGGCCGAGCCCCTAGGGACTCGTCAACCACGGGCGTCCGGATCGGGCAAGCTCAAGAGGAAGGCGGTGAGGGCTGACACACCGCTGCAGAGGTAAAGTCGTAGCCTATCCTGCTGTCATAGAATTTGGAATATGACAACGCCCTTTGTATCTGGCAGGAAGAGGAATAACCGGGCTATATCCGGAGACCCCACCAACCATGCCTCCACCAGCCGGGTTCCAGAACCGGCTTCGGGGGCGGAGGCGGACACGGGGCCAGCACCGCATAGCTCCACGACGGAGGGTGCAGATATGTGTTCGGCCACGAACTCCGAAGTGGAGAGCGCCATGAACCACCGACGCGGGAGGGCCGTGCTCTGGCACAACATCTTTTCCGAAGAGGCTTTTAATGCCTTCAATTCGGCGGACGCATATGTCCGAGCCGCTCGAGGCAGGCTTGCCCAAGCGACAAGCCAGTATACCAAAGACATACGGGTAAGAAATTTTGATAAGTATGCCTAGCAGTAGCCCCTGAGACTTAGAATAGTTGGGACAACTATTTGAAGGATCAATATATCTGCAGGTCCTTGTTGACAAGAATGAACAATTGGCGCGGGAGCTGGAGGCCTGCAAGGCCCAATTATCTGATGCGGTAGCCAAGTTAGAGGGATACCGAAAGGCCCCCGCTTGTAATATTTGTCTCCATTATACACAGATGTACTAGTTAATAAATGGCTCGTGCGTTTAGTCTAACATTAAATTCTGCAGACAATCCCGGGGTGAATCCGGAGGGCGCAGTGGGTGACGACTCACATCTCCAACGGCAACTAAAGGCCGGCGAGCGCATCCTTACGCAGGTGACGCAAGAGAACAACAAGCTTCATGATGCCAATATTTGTCTGGACGTGGAATTGATGGACGTCCGCGCACAACTGGCAGACTCCGTGAAGGAGAACAAAAAACTTTGACGCGGCATTTATGGTAAGAACGCAAGCGAACTGTTTGATTGTTTGGCGAGGAAGTTTATTGAAAATTTCCTTGTAGGAATGTTAACGGGTCGCCCTGAAGAGGAGATGCCCTCATCTGCAGGTGATATGCTGTAAGAACTGTTGCAGATGCATGAATGTGCTCGACAGGAGATGCACGGCGCTGCTCAGGCCTTGTGGCCATCAGGCCTTCTTCCGAATGGCATGGGGGAGCTTGCGGACCTGCTTCAAGGAGCCCGGCGGTGCTTCCGTCTGTGGAAGATATCAGCCTGCCGGCAAGGAGCAAGAGAAGACTGGGCGATGGTGAAGATGCACTACACCAAGTTGGACACTAACCATATGGCCGAAGTGGGACCGGCGGGGCCCGATGGGCAAGAAATTCCCGTGAGCCTGGTGTATGACCAGGTAGCATTAGCCGCTAAGTATTCTCAGCAGGATTGTAGGCTAGATAACTTGTTAGATGGTATAGAGGAGGAATATAATCAGTCTCAGTGACTGTGTAATTTAATTGGCATAAAGAGCCTCTAGCCGGATTGAATCATTTGTCATGGCAGACCTTTTCGCTTCAGCCCCCGGATCCTATAGTCCGGGGTGTGTCCGAATACCTGCTTGGTTATATAAAAACCGGGGTATGCATGGAGACCAGACGTAGGGGTCATAGGTGCTTGAACAGACAAGTACCCAACTAGTTATGTTATATTGCACGGATAGCAAGAAACATCTTCTAGGGAGAATAGTTCTGTTAGGGGTTCCTTTCCCTAGGTATCCATGTGTCGATGCACATGTCCAGACTACGCATGATGGCGTAGGATACAAAGCTTCTGGGGTTCTTTGTTGTGACCAATGAATACATCCTTTGTTCATCGATCGAATATTCTCTTAAGGAAACTAGCTTTCGGCTTCACCCAGTCTGAGGTACAAATCTGGCTCAACCGCAGTAACAATCGCAGAGGTGCTCCCCTTATGCCCTAGCCGAATTAACGGGAACATAGGGCATAAACACAAGAGCCAGGCAACCTAGCTTGGCCAAGTCTTAAGTCATATCGATGCATATAATGGTGAATAAAAGGCACATATGGGAAAAGAACGCATATGCGATGGGCAAAAAGCCATTAAAGTATTTATTTCTAGCTTCCGAATAGGAAGCCCCCAGATACAGCATGCACACATGGTGCGGCCGACATAATCCGGGAATCCGCACTGTATTAAACACTTTGTGTGAAGAGAAAGAGGGTGAGGAGACGAACACTGCGTTCGGCGTTAGGCATAGAATCTCCGCAGTCTAGCCGCGTTCCATGGGTTCGGCTCGAGTCTGTTATCAGATGCATTACGTAGGCGGTACGCTCCTCCAGTGAGAACTTTGTGGATGATGAAGGGACCTTCCCATCTGGGTTTGAGTTTGTCCTTCTTCTTCTCTGGTAGGCGTAGAACGAGCTCCCCAATATTGTAAGTTTTGGCCCGCACTTCTCTACTTTGATATCACCGAGCCTCCTGCTGATAGAATGCGGAACGGTTTCTTGTGACATCGCGCTCCTCCTCCAGGGCGTCCAAGTTATCCTTCTGATCTAACTCAGCTTCCTTCTCTTCGTACATGCGTACGCGTGGCGAATCATGTATTATGTCGCAGGGTAGTACTGCTTCCGCACCGTACACCATAAAGAATGGTGTGTATCCGGTGGTTCGATTTGGTGTGGTCCGCAGCCCCCAGAGTATGGAGTCGAGCTCCTGTACCCAGTGCGTATCTGATTATGTTAAAGATCGCACTAATCTGGGTTTTATGCCGCTCATGATAAGACCATTTTCCCGTTCGACCTGGCCGTTTGTTTGGGGGTGGTAGACAGAAGCGTAGTCAAGCTTAATGCCCATTTTGCTACACCAAGTTTTCACTTCATCGAGTGTGAAATTTGAGCCATTATCAGTGATGATGCTATGGGGGACACCGTACCGGTGTACAACCTTGGATATGAAGTCTATTACTGGTCCGGATTCGGCCGTTTTAACTGGTTTGGCTTCGATCCATTTGGTGAATTTGTCCACCATGACCAATAGGTATTTTTACTTATGGCTCCCCCCTTTGAGGGGTCCGACCATATCCAGCCCCCAGACCGTGAAGGGCCAGGTTATGGGGATTGTTTTGAGAGCGGTAGGGGGCATATGACTCTGGTTGGCGAAGAGCTGGCAGCCGACGCAATGTTGGACAAGGTCCTGTGCGTCTGCTCGGGCCATCAACCAATAGAAGCCTGTACGGAAGGCTTTGCTGACTAGCGCTCGACCTGCGGTGTGGTGTCCGCCTAGTCCGGCGTGAATTTCAGCCAGGAGTAGCCGCCCTTCCTCTTCGGAGATGCACCTTTGGAGCACTCCGGTCGCGCTTTTCTTGTAGTGTTCCCCTTCATGGACCTTGTAAGCTTTCGAATGCCGGACTATGCAGCGTGCTTCATTTTGGTCTTCGGGGAGCTCCTGTCTATTTAGGTAGGCCAAGAACGGCTCGGTCCACGGGGCGATTACGGCCATGATTTCGTGGGCCGAAGGTGTTATTTCGGTGGCAGAGCCTCTGATTGTCTCGGATGGTTCGGAGTCTAGGGGTGTATTCGGATCCGTGCTGGTATTGCCAGACTCCCCTTCCCATACTACGGATGGCTTGAACAGCCTTTCCAGGAATATATTAGGTGGGACAGGGTCGCGTTTGGCGCCGATGCGGGCGAGGACGTCTACCGCTTGATTGTTTTCTCGAGCCACATGGTGGAATTCGAGCCCCTCGAACCGAGCTGACATTTTGAGGACGGCATTATGATAGGCCGCCATTTTCGGATCCTTGGCATCAAAGTCTCCGTTTATTTGTGATATTGCAAGGTTCGAATCCCCGCACACTTCCAAGCGTTGGATGCCCATAGAGACTGCCATCCGAAGACCATGCAACAGGGCCTCATATTCGGCCGCATTGTTCGAGTCTGCGTATAATATTTGTAGGACGTACTGGACCGTGTCCTCGGTGGGAGACGTCAGGACTACCCCTGCTCCCAGTCCGGCCAGCATTTTAGAGCCATCAAAGTGCATGATCCAGTTAGAGTACGCGCCGTACTCTTTAGGGAGTTCGGCTTCTGTCCATTCGGCGACGAAGTCAGCCAATACTTGCGACTTAATGGCTCGCCGCGGTTTGTATGATATGTCAAACGGCAGGAGCTCGATAGCCCATTTAGCAATTCGGCCCGTAGCGTCGCGGTTATTAATTATGTTGTTGAGTGGTACTTCGGAAGCGACGGTAATCGAACACTCTTGAATGTAGTGTCGTAGCTTCCGAGATGCCATGAAGACTGCGTATGCTATTTTTTGATAGTGTGGGTATCGGGATTTACATGGGGTGAGGACCGTGGATACGTAGTAAACCGGCTTTTGAAGTGGGAATTTGTATCCGTCCACCTCTCGTTCGACGACGAGCACTGCGCTTACCACTTGATGTGTTGCAGCTATGTATAGTAGCATAGGTTCTCCGATGTTTGGCGCTGTTAGGACCGGATTACTAGCCAGTAAGGTCTTTATCTCGCGGCCGCGGCTGCTCAAAGCGGCCACGCATCCAGCTAGCTTCCGGATGTGCTTGAGGTCTGTTGGTATGGCCAACTGCGACAAGGCTCGGATTTTTGCTGGATTCGCTTCTATTCCTCTATTGGAAACAATGAAGCCCAGGAGCTTCCCCGAGGGGACACCGAAAACGCATTTTTCCGGATTCAACTTGATGTCGTATGTCCGGAGGTTATCGAATGTGAGCCTCAAGTCATCTATTAGGGTTTCGACGTGTCTAGTTTTTATGACAACATTGTCCACATATGCTTCCACTATTTTGCCAATTTGTTTCTCCAGGCATGTTTG
Source organism: Triticum timopheevii (assembly GCA_963921465.1). Lineage (NCBI taxonomy): Eukaryota > Viridiplantae > Streptophyta > Magnoliopsida > Poales > Poaceae > Triticum > Triticum timopheevii. The sequence continues at coordinate 251,752,433 of OY997268.1, forward strand.
AATCATGCGTTGATAGGTTGCATCGGCATTCTTGAGCCCGAAGGGCATAGTGTTGAAGCAAAAAGGGCCATATGGCGTTATAAAAGCTGTTGCAGCTTGGTCAGACTCTGCCATCTTTATTTGATGGTATCCAGAGTATGCGTCGAGAAAACACAGCGAGTCGTGTCCAGCTGTGGCATCGATGATTTGGATGCGAGGGAGGGGAAAGGGATCCTTGGGGCAAGCCTTGTTTAGGTCTTTGAAGTCGACGCATAGGCGCCAGGATTTGTCCTTTTTTGGTACCATTACCAAATTCGCCAGCCAATCCGGATGTTTAATATCTCTGATGAATCCGGCCTCAAGTAGCTTGGCTAGCTCTTCCCCCATGGCTTGCCGTTTGGGTTCTGAAAACCGTCTTAGAGTCTGTTTGACCGGTTTGTATACCTTTAGTATATTAAGGCTGTGTTCGGCCAGCCGCCGTGGGATGCCTGGCATGTCCGAAGGGTGCCAGGCAAAAATGTCCCAATTCTCGCGTAAGAAATCTTGCAGTGCAGCATCCATCACGGGGCTCAATTGTGTCCCAATGGATGTCGTCTTCGTGGGATCCGTTGGATGGACCTGGAATTTGACTATCTCGTCTACAGGTTTAAATGAGGTGGACTTGGGTCGTTTGTCGAGTATCACGTCGTCCCTGTCCACGGTATCTCGCAGTGTTGTTAACTCTTCGGTTTCTAGGGCTTCAAATAATGCTTCCAGGGCTAGTGTTGCGGTTTTGTTTTCGGCGCGAAGTGCGACGTCCGGATCATTGGCTAGAGTGATGATTCCATTGGGCCCGGGCATTTTAAGGTTCATGTACCCGTAATGGGGTACGGCTTGAAAGCTTGTAAACGCGTCCCGCCGTAGAAGGGCGTGGTATCCGCTGCTGAAGGGAGCCACTTGGAATGTGATTTCTACGGACCTATAATTCTCCGGGGTGCCGAATACCACATCGAGTGTGATTTTTCCCGCGCACCATGCTTCTCGTGTAGGGATGATTCCCCTGAAGGTGGTACCACTTTGCTCAATGCGGCCTTTATCAATTTCCATTTTGTTGAGCGTTTCTTCATAGATCAAGTTTAACCCGCTTCCGCCGTCCATGAGTACTTTGGTGAGCCGGAAGCCGTCCACGATTGGACTAAGGACCAGAGCAGCCGGTGCCCGGACAGTCTGGAATTGAGGTTCGTCACTGGAATTGAAAGTTATAGCAGTGTGGTTCCATGGGTTTATCTTTGCCACATGGCAAATTTCCACAGAGCTTCGATGAGCTCGCTTGCGCCTGTTGTTCGAGCCAAAAGTCTCGAAGACTGTTAGTACCGTATTGTGTCCGCTGGCAGGATGCGGTTCCGCTTTATGGCTTACAAGAAGATCCTCGCCACTTTTTGCCACCTGCCGGAGTGTCCAACATGCCCTTAGGCTATGAGTTGGTGTTGTATCTAGCGTACTATGGAGCTTACATGGCCTGTCGATCCAGTCTTCCAATATGGATCCCCGCCCTGGGGTGGGCTTCGGTTTCTTGGAGATTGGATCAGACGTCCTATGAGAGTTCGTCCCTTTAGTTTGGGCAAAGGTTTTGGTGAGAGCGGTACTATCCCAAAATTCTGTTTGGGTCTTCCAAGTGCTCTCCATCGCACAGTACTTTTGTACTATGATTGCCAAGTCCGCGAGGCGTACTATGTCACGGCGGCTTATAGCGTTAAGGAGCCCTTCGTCCGTGTAGTTTTTGCAGAAGAGCGTGACCATGTTCTCCTCGTGGCAGTCCTTGACCTTGCTAAGCGCAAGGAGGAATCTGGCCCAGTAATGATGTATCGTTTCCTGGGGCTCTTGTCTGATGCGGGAGAGACAATTTAGGTCGAGATAAGTGTTGTTGGCAGAATCCGGATTTTGATCCGATCCAACGCCCAAGGGCGTGGGCGGTCCTGAGCTTAACAACTCATAATCAGGAATATTACCCAATTTCTTTGGCCCAATGTCCGATTCTAAGCCCGGGGCCTGGGTCATGTTTTCCCTTGAGCAGGTTTTCGACTTGAGGAGTTCGGCAATTTGAACATAATTCGTCCTCAAAGTTGAGGGACGATACGCATGTGGTTCCACCACTATCGCTACCTCATGGGTGGCTGGCCGGGACCTGATGTCCCTTTGGTCAGGTTTAAGCCCAATCCAGCCATAGTTCGTAGCGACTCCCAGAGCGGCGATGTGATCCAAGAGCTCATTAAGGGAAGAGAGCTCCATTGGATCCATCTGTTCGGCGAGTTCTGAACCGACGCGAAGGTTATGACTGATGACCCGAGAGGCCATCATCGGCGCCTCCGCCGATGGGGCGGCCATGATAAAGCCGCCGAGTCGGAGCGTCTGGCCTACAGCCAGAGCCCCCTTCATGGTGATGTCGTCCTTGATGGCGAGACGAGCCATCGAGCCTTGCGGCGACGTCATAGAGGAACTCTCAATGAAAGCACCAATGTTGGTGTCAAAACCGGCGGATCTCAGGTAGGGGGTCCCGATGTGTGCGTCAAGGCTGATTGTAACAAGAAGTAAGGGACACAGATGTTTACCCAGGTTCGGGCCCTCTCGACGGAGGTAAAACCCTACTTCCTGCTTGATTAATATTGATGATATGGGTAGTACAAGAGTAGATCTACCACGAGATCGTAGAGGCTAAACCCTAGGAGCTAGCCTATGATGGTATGATTGTAATTGTGATCGGCCTTCTAAGGACCAACCTCTTCGGTTTATATAGACACCGGAGAGGGCTAGGGTTTACATGGAGTCAGTTACAAGGAAGGAAATATAATATCCGGATCGCCAACCTTGCCTTCCACGCCAAGGAAAGTCCCATCCGGACACGGGCCGAAGTCTTGAGTCCTGTATCTTCATGCTTCAATAGTCCGGACGTTGTACACAGTCTGGCTCTCCGGATACGCCTTAATCCAGGACCCTCAGCCGCCCTCGACCTCATCGCCGCCGCCCTCGACCTCACCACCGCCGCCTCCCGATCCCGAGCCTGCCCTCGCCGCCCCTACCTCTCCGTCGCCAAGCACCTCCCCGCCACCGTCTCTCCCTTCTCTGTAAGCCCCCCACCCCCTTTCTCTCTGCTTAGTTAGTATTAGATGTTTTTTAGTAGTAGTAGATGTTAATTTAGGGTTCATAGATAATGATTTTTAGTAGTAGTAGATGTTAATTGGTAGTATTGATGGTACTAGTTAACTAGGGTAGTATGGTTAATAGTAGATGTTTTTTACTATTGTATAATGTAGTTTATTTTTACTGTTTTTAGTAAGTGTTTAAAATAATTAGTAAGTAAATTAATAAACTAGTTGAACTAGTTTAGTTTTAATTGAACTAGTTTAGTAAGTAAATTAATAAACTAGTTGAACTAGTTGAATTAATAGAACTAATGTATTTTTAGTAAGTAAATTAATAAACTAGTTGAACTAGTTTAGTAAGTAAATTAATAAACTAGTTGAATTAATAGAAGTAATGTATTTTTAGTAAGATAATTAATATAACTAGTTGAACTACTTTATTTTTAGAAAGAACTAGTTTTTTTCTATTTATAGTAAGTTTATATTTAGTAGGAACTAGTTGAACATGTCATATTTGTTGTTATTTTTTTAGTTTAAGAAATTATTCGGGATGTATTAGCGATAACTTATAGGGTTTTTACTTTTGCAGAAATCAAGGAGCCCCTCCATCATCCCCGCCATCGTCCCCGTCACCGACCCCCTCTGACCTCGTGGTGAGACCTGCCAAATCTCCATGTATATCTTGTGTTTCTCAAATAGGATATGTGGTTGCCCAAGTGGCCGGTCATGTTCTGGTTACACCTCCGAGTGGCGTATGTTTTGCTGGAGTGTTGATTAATTTCTGTTCCGGCAAATTTCAGGCGCTCAATATGTCCTTTTTTAGCAAAGGTCATGCCGGATTTTTCCGTGAATTCTGGCATGACTTTTGCTAGAATATGTAGGAAATATCGAGTGGCCTAGATTTTCTCGAAACATAATGATATAATTAAGGTTTTTTAGTACATATATTTAATTGTACAAGTTTAATCTTTGAATTATGAACGTAGAAAATGTCGTACTCGGATGACGACAGTCTCCCGGGGGAGTGTAGCTGGTGCCACGATGATTGAGGTATGTGCGACAGGTTCATTGAGCTGGACGAAGATCGGCGCTTCATCATTAAGCTCGAGGAGACCTTCGATGTTGAAATGGTACACAACAACAACAAGTGTTTTTTTCGTAATCAAGCATGACTTCAACTATTTAAACGTCTAATTTCATCTTTTACAATTTGACTAGCTTATCCCATGCCATGCAAGACGCTATGTCTTGGAGAGGATGGGTTTGGAAGACCATGAAAATTTTGAAACAAAGAAAATACACCTAAGGACCCATCATCATATGGACTTTGAAGTAAATTTGTGCAATGCTCACAGTGTAACCCATTTTGGTTGCCAAAATTGGGAAGCACTTTGCAAAATGTATGGTTTTTATGAGGGTATGATTGTCACCATGGATCTTGGTGATCCTGACATCGAGCAAGACAATATGGACATTTGGGTCCTTGTTGATACGCTTCCGATTCTACCGCAATGTGAGATTCTCAAACATAGTTATTAACTAATTTATATTGTTTATTTCAAAATAGTTGACAGCTTATTTCCATTGACAGCTTATTTTGATTCTTCAAAGAATGTGCGGAAGATGGTAGACAAAACCCACTACACTGATGGCTCCGAATTAACTTATAAGGAGAAAAGTCATCTGATTGCTTATTGTACTTATCTTGAGAATTACAATACCTATTATCGAACTCCCCAAATTATGGTGAATACGTGCCACTAGTGCACGTGTTGAACCGCGGAAGCTTCTATGGAGATACCCTGGTAAGATTTTTTACTATTATGACATTCGTGCATCTTTTGCATACTTCTAAAACTAGTACATCATTGCTAACTACGAAGTTATTACTATGTTTTCAACAAAAAATCTCGATGGATTGTGTGCCTCATCTGATGTATCAGAATGGTCGCCTTGCAGTTCTAAACATACAAGCAGGTCAATCCAAGGAGCTCACCTGCGCATATCAGATTTCTTAAACCGGTGAACACATGCTAATCAAATAATGCAAAAAATGTTTGGACATTCGCAAGGAGGTTCTTGGAAGTAACATTAAGCGAAAGGCAAGAATTGGAGATAGGATAATCTCCATAACGGAGATTTAGGGGCTATCTTGTTTTTTGCTATTTTACCTTAGAGAATATAGTAGGTCCTAAGAGAATGTAGTAGGTCCTATGAGGTACAATATGTTTATTATGTGGTACAATGTGTTAGAGGTTATGATGAGGAGTACTTGTGATTATGACTAGTGACCAATTTGCTATGTGATGTCTCATTGATGAAAACGATGATCTTGAGGAGGTGTTATATTACAATGATGTATTATGATGATAAGTTGTTAATGATATGATGATGATGATGATGATATTTATTATATCATTGGGTGAAAGAACCGCAGATTAGTTTCAAGTGGATGGACATCCACTTGAAACTAGTCCACGGTTCGTTCACCCCGTGATGTAATAACTCGTTATGATGTAAAAAAAATCTCTAAATCCTGTTGTATGAAAACTTGTGTAAAGGTGTATGAATACAACATGAAATAAAAAATAAATAAAATAAGAAATAATAGTAGTAGCGCGGGCAGGGAGAAGCGCTACTACTAATTCCCAGTAGTGCTTCTCTGGGAAATCGCTACTACTAAGTCGATTTAGCAATAGCGTGAGTTGAGGCACGGTACTGCTAAGCTTTAGTTGTAGCGCCGTACCAGTAGTGCTCCAGCCCGCGCTACTGATAGACCTAAAACCCGCGCTGCTGCTAGACTTTTCCCTAGTACTGCCGATCTCACGTTCGATTCTATGGATCACCCCAAGACAATAGCCAGAACCGGCACACTTCCTATTCTGTGCACCCCCACCATCTACAACATAGCGGTCACCAGGACCCTCATCAACGGCGGCGCTGGCCTCAACGTCCTCTCCATGGAGGCGTTCGGCCTGCTCCACGTGCCCATGGCCCGCTCCTCCCCACCAAGCATTTCTCTGGAGTGGTCGGCGGCTCCACCTGCTCCTTGGGACAGATTCGCCTCACCGTCACCTTTGGAACGCGCGAGATCTACTGCACTGAGCTCATCGACTTTGACGTTGCGTGCTTCGGGCTCCCGCTCAACGCCATCCTCGGGTACCCGGTTGTCGCCAAGTTCATGGCGGCGACTCATCCCGGCTACAACCTCATGAAGATGCCAGGAATCAGCGGTGTCCTCACTGTGACAGGAGACACTAGAGACGTGCTAACGGCCCTTAGGCTCACCTTTAAGGCCACGGCGGCGGCGCGACCAAACACGGGGAGCGCTATGGAAGGCCTGAGGGCTGCCCCGGCGAAGAAGCCGTTGTTCTCTCAAGACTGGGCCGAGACGAAGCAAGTGCCGGTCTACAAGGACGAGGACTTGGGGCCTACATTCACCATAGGCGCCGACCTCCCCTGAAATCAGGAGGAGGCGTTGGTCGGCTTCCTCCGCATAAACAAGGATGTATTTGCATGGCAGGCGACGGACCTAGTGGGCGTCCCGCGCGGGGTGATCGAGCACCACCTCATGGTGTGCCGCAACTCGCGCCCCGTGAAGCAGAAGGTGGGACATCAAGCCCTGCAGAAGAAGTCGTTCATCATTCAGGAGACCCAATGCTATAGGAGGCCGGTGTTATCCGGGAGGTGCGGCACCCAGAATGGTTGGCAAACCCGGTTATCGTCCCCAAGAAGGGCAGGAAGGAGCGCATGTGCGTTGACTTTAGGAGCCTGAACAAAGCTTGCCCTCAAGACCCTTTCCCTCTTCCATGCATTGACCAAATCAATGACTCCACCGCCGAATGCGACCTGCTGTGCTTCCTGGATGCCTTCTCAGGCTACCATCAAATCAAGATGGCGGTGGAAGACATAGAGAAGACAACCTTCTTGACACCATGCGGGGTGTACTGCTACACCTGCATACCGTTTGGGTTGCGCAATGCCAGAGCAACCTTCCAGTGGCTGATATATATCGCCCTGGGCAAGCAGCTTGGGAGGAATGCTGAGGCTTACGTCAATGATATAGTGGTCATGTCCCGGGAGGCAAGAGCCCTTGTTGAAGAACTGGAGAAGACGTTCGCCAACTTGCGCAAGGTGAAATTGTGGCTCAACCCAGAGAAGTGCGTATTCGGCGTCCTGTCCGGCAAGCTGTTGGGGTTCCTGGTGTCGCAAAGAGGAATTGAGGCCAACCTAGAAAAGGTTAGGGCGATAGAAAGGATGAGCCCGCCACAAACCCTAAAGGAAATGCAGAAGTTGGCGGGCTGTGTGACCTCACTTGGGCGCTTCATCTCCAATCTAGGAGAGCGCGCCCTCCTCTTCTTCAAGCCGATGAAGAGGAAGGTCCCGTTCGAATGGACTCTAGAGGCCGGTGCGGCTTTCCAAGACCTCAAGAATTACCTCACCAACGCACCGGTGATGGTAGCGGCTCGCCCTCTTGAACCCCTGGTGCTTTACCTAAACGCCACACCTCATTAAGCCGGCGCGGCACTTGTGGCGGTCCTCACAGAGTATGCAGCCAAGGGTGCGTGTTGCGGTGCCACGCCCCCGTCCAAGGCGTTGCGACCTCAGGACGGTGCGCCTGAGGCCTCAGCTGTACCATCAGGACATGGCCCCCCCCGAAATTGGGGCCCCTGAGGCTATAGAGGCCTTCTCGAAGGACAAGGATCCTGAGGCTCCACTGCCTCAGGAGGAGCAAGACTCGACGGACGCTTCCTCCCTCATCGAGCATCCCGTCTACATCATTAGAACTGTGTTGTACGACGCGTGGGCGTGTTACCCGATGCAACAGAAGCTTCTCCTTGCACTCCACGTTGCTTCCAGGAAGCTGCGTCACTATTTCCAAGGCCACCCTATCAAGGTCGTCTCAGCGTACCCCCTGGAGAGGGTGCTCTAGAGCCCCAATGCTGCAGGAAGGGTCGTCAAATGGAATGTTGACTTGCAGGCGTTCCAGCTGGAATTTAGCACCACCCGAGTCATCAAGGGAAAGGCTCTCGCTGACTTTGTGGCTAAATGGAATAACGCATCAAGCCAAGAAGTAGGTAAGGACCATTCTCTCTCCCATGAGACAAGGCACCAAACGACTGGATCATGTACTTCGATGGCGCATTCGCACGCTAGGGCACGGGGGCTAGAGTCGTGCTCATTTCGCCCACCCAAGACAAGCTCTACTATATCGTGCAGCTCTGCTTCTAGCATGGTGAGAAGATCTCCAACAACATCACCTAGTTTGAAGGCCTGATCGCCAGGCTCAAGGCCGTGGTTGCTTAGGGGGTCAGGCGCCTCACCATCAGGGGCGACGCCCAGCTCCTCGTCAACTTCTCCAACAAGGAGTACAAGCCAAAGGACGAGCACATGGAGGCATACCTTGAGGAGGTACACAAAATTGAGAAGCAATTCTTAGGTTTGGAGTTGCAGCACGTGCCACGCGGCACGAACAAGGAGGTGGACGACATCGCCAAGAAGGCATCCCAGCGCATCCCCCAGGAGCCTGGTGTTTTCCAGGAGTGGCTCTTCAGGCCATCGACAATTCCCCCTATTGCCGAACCTGCGATACCTCGGGAAGAACTGCCCCGCGGCACCCACCACGGGCGCCCTAGCCTGTGGCCCGGCCTCAGGGGCCCGTCTGATCATTGCACTTGAGCCTCAGGAGGGGTGCTAGACCGAGGAATTCAAGGCGTACCTGCTTCAGGGTACCCTGCCGGAGAAGTAAGAAGATGCAGAGCAGGTGGCCCGCCAGGCCACCGCATACTGCATCCAGGACGGTGAGCTCTACAAAAAACCCCCGAACGACATCTCCTTATGATGCATCTCCAAGGATTAGGGGCGTGAGCTACTGGCGGATATACCCCGTGGGGATTGCAGGCATCACTCCTCAATATGGACCCTTGTGGGCAAGGCTTCCGCAATGGATTCTACTGGCCCACAACGCTCAACACCGCCGCTAAATTGGTAAGATCTTGTGAGGCCTGTCAATTCCACGCTAAGTAGATCCACCAGCCCGCTCAGGGCCTCTAGACCATCCTGCTCTCGTGGTTGTTTGCGGTCTGGGGGTTGGACATCTTGGGCCTGTTTCCTCGAGCGCGCGGGGGCTACCGCTACCTCTATGTCGCCATCGACAAGTTCACCAAGTGGGCGGAGGTAGAAGCTGTCCGCACCATCCCGGCCGCCTCCACGGTCAAGTTCATCATTGTCCTCGTGAGCCACTTCGGGGTGCCCAACCGTGTCATCACAGACAATGTCTCCCAATTCATGAGCAACCTCTTTAAAACATATTGTGCTAATCCTGGGACACGGATGTGCTACACTTTGGTGGCACACCCGCGGTGCAATGGCCAGGCCGAACGCGCCAACATGGAGGTCTTGACGGGCCTCAAGGCAAGGAGCTTCAAGAAAAAACTTGAGGCTGCGGTAGGGGCTAGCTCGACGAACTCCCGTCCGTGTTGTGGTCCATCCGCACCACCGTGACCAAGCCTAGAGGCGAGAACTAGTTCTTCCTCGTCTACGGAGCCAAGGAGGTCCTCCCTCACGAGGTCAGGCATCGCTCCACGCGGGTCCTGGCATTCGACAAGGTGCGTCAGGACGCCTCACGGGGGATGGACCTTGTGTTGGGGGAGGAACGCCACCGCCATGCTAAGTTATCCCAATCACAATCGATGGCAACACGAATATCAGGAGGTGGCATAGAAGCAATAATATAACGGCGCAAGCGCCATAGTCCCTTACACGCCCTAGTAAGGCCTCCTACTTATATTTTTTGCAGTGGAAAGAAAGGAACAAAAGCAAATACGCAATGAAGGCAGCTCCTAAGGCCCGACAATAGCAGCGCCTGGGCTCACACGGAGTCATCCTCTCGCTTCACCGGGGCATTGCGGGAACGCAGCTCGTCCCCCTATCGGGCCGGGCTCTGTGATAGAACGGCTCATCAGAGTCATCATCGTAGAAGCATTCCACGGAGGAAGATCCGTAGCTGTTGGAGGTGGCATGACCATCACCAAGGGCGAGTTCACCACCAATGACAATGCCGCCTCTCTGTCTGCCATCATCATCACCTTCGTCGTCGCTGTCACTCCCTGGGAAACACCCTACGCTCGGGCCTTCCTCCCCAAAGATCCTCACATAGAGGGTCGCGACGCCATCGTACCTGAAGTGGAGGGTGCACCTCCCGTGCAAGTCACGGGCACGGGCAAACAACTGACACCCGCTGTTTCGGAACACGTTGCCGGCAGCCGTGACCTCGGCCTCTACCCACGAGGCCTTGTGGCTACAACCATCAGCCTAAAGCCAGAAGCCACCAGTCCCCCGGCCGGCAGCATTCACGCGAAGAAGCGCGGGAGTCGGAGACATGCGCCTGCGGGCATATCCAGCCACACCACAAACTCCGGGGGAGCATCGGGTGAGTGGGACTGCGGCCCTGGCGACCGGACGGCCACTGCGCGCCTGACCTCCTCACAGTGGCTTCCCTAACCGCGACGGCTTCAATCACAAGAAGACGTGCCCCCAAGATCGCCGGAGGCAGCGCCCACCTTTGAGGGAGGACGCCCACGCCCACGGGGAGCCACTGTCGGCATTGCAGCATACTTGCGGGGGCGCCCGTGGCCCCTCTTGGGCGAAGGCATGTCCCCTCCCTCCTTGGGGGCCTTTCCTTTCTCCGCGGCGGAGATCCTCCTCGTCGGCCCCATGGATGCTCTACCAAAGCGATGGAGTGAGAAGAAGGAGAAGCAACTAGCAAGAAGACGGAGATGAGAAGGGGGCTCTGCCCTATCCCTCCATTTATATCCGAGTAATGATGGTCTTCTCTGCATGTAGCAGGAAGTTGTCAAGTCAGATAGTTGCCGAGGCAGCATGGGGAAATAGAGACACCCACGTCTTATCAAGGGCCACGTGTCGACTCGGTCGGCAGGCGATGGGGGCCCGCGGCACTCTGCATTTTGTCCTATGGCTTTGCCTCAAAGCCAGTTGCGAGCGCGCCTTAGGCCCGGGGGCTACTGTCGTCATTCTGGGAACCAAGGTACCCAGACTTGCCTGCCTGCAGCCCACGGTGTGGCTCCATCGATGGCCTAGTATGTCCCATCAACATCATCGACAAGACTAGACCCTCGCAAGAGGCCAAGCCTCGCGAGGCGGACGACATCAAGACCTCCTCGAGGAGCGGCCTCCCTAGGTGGCCTCGTGAGGAGCGGAGATTTCGATGCAAGCACTCACCTCATGAGGCCGAGGTGACGCAAGCCAAGACTACCAAGGCCAGGCACGCACCAGTGGGCGCAAAGCGGCATGTTTCCTCTTTGGTGCTAAGGAGGCAAGCGCACGCGCAGAGTCCGAAGGAATCAACCAAAGGTTGCTGAATGCGCGCAACAAGACCAGGACCACGAAATGGCAGGATGGATGTCATCGTCGAGCCCACCACAACGTCACGATCAGAAGCTTTGCAGGCGAAGAACACCTTTCGTCAGGATAAGCTGTAATACTTGTCCCCATTCAAAATTTGCCACTGTGGGATAACTTCCCGCCTAAATTTTGGGGGAAGAGGACCGAGGCCACTATAAATATAGCCTAGCCACCACCACAGAAAGGATCGGACCCCAGAGACCGAACCCATAGAGCTCATCAAAAGAACAAGCCTCCTGATGCTGTTCTCCCCCTTGTACTGGTTCATCCTTACCCCCATGAGGCTAATCCACCACAAATCAGGAGTAGGGTTTTACACCGCAAGGTAGCCCGAACCTGGGTAAGCTGCCTTGTCCATTTCCTTCCCGTTCATCAAGCCAGGTCGTGAGAGCAGTGAGTCGATCGGCTAGAGAGGTTGAGTTCTTCGCACATGCCCCAGACTTCAAACCTTTCTTAGGTCTGGGGATCCCAAAATCCGACCGAAGCTTAACGAGTCATGTCCGACAGTGGCGTCGATGATCTGGTCTGTTCTTGACAGGGGGAAAGGATCCTTAGAGCAGGCCTTGTTAAGGTCTTTAAAGTCGACACAAATCCGCCAGGGCTTATCCTTCTTGGGTACCATAACCAGATTTGCGAAGCACTAGAGATGCTTGATCTCGCGGATGAATCCGGCCTTTGGCAATTTTGCGAGCTCTTCGCCCATGGCTTGACATTTGGGTTCGAAAAAACGGTACAGAGATGTTGGGGAACGTAGCAGAAATTCAAAATTTTCTACACAACACCAAGATCAATCTATGGAGTAATCTAGCAACGAGGGGAAGGGGAGTGCATATACATACCCTTGTAGATCGCTAAGCGGAAGCGTTCAAGTGAACGGGGTTGATGGAGTTGTACTCGTCGTGATCCAAATCACCGATGATCCTAGCGCCGAACGGACGACACCTCCGCGTTCAAAACACATACGTTGGAAGAGACATCTCCTCCTTCTTGATCCAGCAAGGGGAGGAGAGGTTGATGGAGATCCAGCAGCACGACGGCGTGGTGGTGAAAGTAGCGGGATCCCGGCAGGGCTTGCGCCAGGGACTCAGGTGCGGGGAGGAAGAGGTGTCACGGGAGGGAGGGAGGCGCCAGTGACTCAGGTGCAGCTGCCCTCCCTCCCCTCCACTATATATAGGGGCCTAGGGGGGTGCCGGCCCCTTGTAGATCCCATCTAGGGAGGGGGCGACTGCCCTAGGGGTGGCTTGGCCTCCAAGCCAAGTGGAGGCACCCCCACCCGTTAGGGTTTCTAACCCTAGGCGCATGGGAGGCCCAAGGGGGGGCGCACCAGCCCACCAGGGGCTGGTTCCCACGCCCCTTCAGCCCATAGGGCCCTTCGGGATAGGTGGCCCCACCCGGTGGACCCCCGGGACCCTTCCGATGGTCCGGTACAATACCGATGACCCCCGAAACTTTCCCGGTGACCGAAACTGGACTTCCTATATATAAATCTTTACCTTCGGACCGCTCCGGAACTCCTCGTGACATCTGGGATCTCATGCGGGATTCCGAACAACTTTCAGGTTACCGCATACAAATATCTCTACAACCCTAGCGTCACCGAACCTTAAGTGTGTAGACCCTACGTGTTCGGGAACCATGCAGACATGACCGAGACAACTCTCCGACCAATAACCAACAGCAGGATCTGGATACCTATGTTGGCTCCCACATGTTCCACGATGATCTCATTGGATGAACCACGATGTCAAGGATTCAATCAATCCCGTATTCAATTCCCTTTGTCTACCGGTATAGTACTTGCCCGAGATTCAATCGTTGTTCAATCTCGTTACTGGCAAGTCTCTTTACTCGTTCCGTAACACATCATCCCGTGATCAACTCCTTGGTCCCATTGTGCACATTATGATGATGCCCTACCGAGTAGGCCCAGAGATACCTCTCCGTCACACGGAGTGACAAATCCCAGTTACGATTCGTGCCAACCCAACAGACACTTTTGGAGATACCCATAGTGCACCTTTATAGCCACCCAGTTACGTTGTGACGTTTGGTACACCCAAAGCATTCCTACGGTATCCGGGAGTTGCACAATCTCATGGTCTAAGGAAATGATACTTGACATTAGAAAAGCTTTAGCATACGAACTACACGATCTTTATGCTAGGCTTAGGGTTGGGTCTTGTCCATCACATCATTCTCCTAATGATGTGATCCCGTTATCAACAACATCCAATGTCCATGGTCAGGAAACCATAACCATCTATTGATCAACGAGCTAGTCAACTAGAGGCTTAATAGGGACATGGTGTTGTCTATGTACCCACACATGTATCTGAGTTTCCTATGAATACAATTATAGCATGGATAATAAATGATTATGATGAACAAGGAAATATAATAATAATCACTAATTTATTATTGCCTCTAGGGCATATTTCCAACAAGAGATTGTTTCACTAGCTTGAAGCCTTTTAAAATGTCGAGGTTGTGCTCTGCTAGCCTGCGTGGGATTCCTGCTATTTTTGAGTGGTGCCAGGCAAATATTTCCCAGTTTTCACGCAGGAATGTCCTTAGCGCCTAGTCGACTGCGGGGTCCAACTATGCTCCTATGGATGCCATTTTATTGGGATCTGTTGGATGCACTTGATATTTTACTATTTCATCTGCTGGCTTGAATGATGTGGATTTTTGTCTTTTACTAAGAACCACATCATCCCAGTCGACTGTACTGCATAGCACTGTCAACTCTTCGGCCGCAAGGGCTTTGGATAATGCCCCTAGGGCGAGGGATGTCGTCTTGTTTTCGGTTTGCAAGGCTTTGCTTGGGTAGCTCTTAAGTGAGATTACCTCGTTGGGCCCTTGCATCTTGAGTTTCATGTACCCGTAATGTGGTATGGCCTGAAATCTTGACAATTCCTCACGTCCTACAAGGTTGTGGTATCCACTATGAAAGGGCACAATGTGAAATAGCAAGGCGTTCTTATCTGTATTTATCGGGTGGGCTGGACGCAACGTCCAAGGTTATGCGTCCCAACCAGTGTGCCTCTCTACCGGGTATTATACCTCGGAATGTGGTATGACTGCATTCGATGCGAGACGTGTTGAACTGCATCTTGTCGAGAGTATCCTCATAAATGAGGTTGAGGCCGCTGCCTCCATCCATTAGCACTTTAGTCAGCCGGAAACCGTCGACAATGGGGTCGAGGACCAGTGCGGCCGGTGCGTGGTTGTTACAGGGGCTTGGATCGCCCTTCTCGTCGAAGGTGATAGGCGTGCCTGCCCATGGCTGTGCGGTCGTCACTTGATATATCTGGCTGAGCTCTCAAAGAGCATTTTTCCTTTTATTGTTTGAGGTGAACGTCTCATATACCGTAAGGACATTGTGGTCCTGTGGTGAAGCTGCAAACTTCTCATCTGGGGGTGTAAGGCCCAAGATTGACTCACCATATTTGGCCACTTGTCCTACCACCCAACAGGCTCAAAGTATGTGAGTTGGGTTTGCGTCTAGCAAGACTGAGTGTATTCGGCATGGCTTATCCAGCAACTCGTCTAGCATTGATCTGGGCCTAGTTTTCTTTTTGTTTGGATCGGCCTTGAGCGACCGATTTGTGTAAGCCCGTTGAAAGTGAGACTTTCCATGATGCACGGCGGGTGGTGGCCCCATGTTCATCTGTTGCACCCTCCACGTGTTCTCCATGGCGCAATACTTGCACACCATGTCTGATAGTTCGGTGAAGGTTTGAATTCGGCGACGAGCGAGGGTGTTTAGGAGGCCCTCGTCCTTGGAGTTGAACTAGAAGGCTTTAATTTTCTCTTTGTCACAGCAAGGCACCATCCCGTTCTTCACCAGGAGAAATCTAGCGCAATAGTGATGGACTATCTTGTTTGGCAGCTGTTTGACATACATGAGATCCCATATGTCCGAGTTTCCTGATCCGAGGAGTATTCTGTATGGTGGGTGGGTGCGAAAAATTCCAGGATTCCCTCCTGCAGCAGACTAGGATTATCTTTAATGGGTAGCCGAGTCATGTCTGGTTCTGATCGTACAGGGCTCGGATCCAGACTGGTGTGCAGTTGGATAGGCTCATGGTCGGGTATTGTGTTGGGGATCACGTCCGGATGTACATCTGGGCTGGTGTCTGACTCCGAGCTGGAGATTCAAGTGTACACTGTTCTTAGCTTGCAAGGTTGTGGCCCCTCCTGGGCCTCTTCTACTATGGCGACGAGGTGCGTGACTGGAGGGGTGTTGATTTCTCGGTCGTCGGATTAAGCCCAATCCGATCGTAGGCTCTGGGTCTAATAATAGAGATTCCCATTGCACAGAACATACTTGCTAAGTGTTCTGTCAGCTAGGCATAAGGGGATGCCGGACACTCCGGCGACTTGGCGGGAGATCTTGTGGGCGGTGTGTCGGAGTCGGGCTTTAGGGCTGGACACTGAGAGATATCGGATTTTTTAGTCTGCTGGTCCTGGGGTTGATGCCCCTGAACCAATGAAACCTTCAACGGGGGTGAATTCTTTGATCTGGTCGAGGCGACTAGTGGGATCAGCGTGCACTAATATGCCGCCGAAGACAAGGAGATGACCAGGCGCAGGGAATCCCTCGGTGCAGGTGAGGTCTCGAATGACCGGTTGAGCCATCGGTTCTCCTAGCGATCCAACAACAGAACTCTCAATGAAAGCACCAATGTCAGTGTCAGAACCGGAAGACCTTGGGGTAGGGGTCCCGAGCTGTGGACAAAGAATTGATGGGGAACATGGGACGACGAACACCGTGTTTACCCAGGTTCGGGCCCTCTCGAAGAGGTAATACCCTACGTCCTGCTTGATTATATTGGAGATCTATCTTGAGATCAGCATGAGCTAAACCCTAAGGCAATGAGGTAACGAATATAGCTCTGGCCCTGAAGACTACAACCCTCAGTTTATATAGACACCGATAGGGTTAGGGTTACTAGAGATAGATTACAATAAAAGATAAAGAGATCCTGCCTATCCTTGAATTGGAGGGCACACCGCGGCTTCATAGATCTCCCGTGGCTGTATGAATTCACCAGTCTGGCCCATATTGATGGGACATCGCCTTGAGGACCCCTTGGTGCATAACTCCCTCAATGTGGACACTTCTTACTTAGTATAGAACCTTCCATGCATGATCTTGCTCTACTAAAGTATCATGGTTGAATAGAAGTGTATCCATTTATAGTTTAGTCTAGAATATTCCATGTATGCTTTTGCTCCATTAGACTTCTCGCATGCCATTTATGAGATTAATTGTGAATTTTTACTAATGGTGAAAGACTTATGATGAACCATTTCTTACAACACATATATCCTTTTCCGAGAATTTCAAGCAAATGCCACAACATTGTCTTTTCATATTCATGAATCCAACCTTGAGGTGCATACATATATTATGTCATATACATGTATGGGATCACTATGCAGCTAAGGTTTTCCTTTTGCAAAGACGTAATATGTAAGTGTCAGTTGTTTGCTACTAACATTGTGTTGTAACGATATCTCAAAACTCACGTGGAAAGAACGTGCAACTCACTAGTGGATGTATATCTATATCTCTATCTCTATAGACACCCGTCTGCTCCCAACTCCTCTGATGCCTTCTCTCGGGCTGCATTGCCGACCACCACCACGCCCCCCTCCAAATCCCTATCTCCTTTTCCCCTTCCAAGTCATCCCGATTTACATTCATGGTGGTCTAGAAACAATAAACAAAATCAATACTCAAAAAATAATTCTTAAAGATCATTTCTTGCAAAGCACAATAAGTGTTATTTCTTAAAAAAATTGGATGCAGGTTAAACACTTATGTTTGCAAAAGATTTTTTATCTATTTAGCCTACATTTACTATTCACCCAGATGCTTGTGAGCTCTAGAGAAGTAATTATATCCGAAGAAACCTATCGATATTTGTTACACAAGAGATGACCCCCACATATTCTGTCAAAATAAAAAAATGCCTGATTAATGCATTTCACTGTTGCGTGCAATGCACGGGTGTCTTACTATATATAGGTCAACCTCCGTCCTAGTTGGTTGTTCCCCATTGCAATCTGTGCCAAATTTTGACCATAAATTTACCTAAGAAAATGCTCATGCATGTGACCAAAAATTATATCATTGAAAATAATGTTCAAATGTGAATCCAATGATATATTGTTAGTTGACATGCACTAACATTCTGTCAGTTAAATCTTTAGTCAAATTACATGGGGGATGATACGTTTCCAACGTATCTATAACTTTTTATTGTTCCCAACTATTATATTATCTTTTTAGATGTTTTATATGCATTAATATGCTATTTTATATTATTTTTGGGACTAACTTATTAACCTAGTGCCTAGTGTCAGTTTTGTTTGTTTCCCTGTTTTTGACTTCTATAGAAAAGGAATGTCATACAGAGTCCAAACAGAATAAAACTTTACGGTGATTTTTCTTGGAACAGAAGAAACCCACGAGACTTGGAGAGGAGGCCAGAAGACCTACGAGGCGGCCACAAACCATGGGGGTGCCCCTAGGCTTGTGGGCCCCTCGTGCACCGTCTAACCCTAATATTCGCATTATAAATCTTCAAATATTCCCCTTACGTCGAGGGTACACCAAAAATACTTTTCCGTTGGCACAAGCTTTTATTCTCGTGAGATCCCATCTTGGGGCCTATTCCGGCACTCCGTTAGAGGGGGATTCGATCACAAGGGGGCCTCTACATCAACCTTGCTGCTCTTCCGATGTTGCGTGAGTAGTTTACCACGGACCTAAGGGTCCATAGCTAGTATCTAGATGGCTTCTTCTCTCTTTGATCTTAATACAATGTTCTCCTTGATGTTCTTGGAGATCTATTCGATGTAATCTTCATTTGCGATGCGTTTGTTGAGATTTGATGAATTCTGGATTTATGATCAGATTATCTATGAATGTTATTTAAGTCTTTTATGAACTATTTCATTCATGATTGAGATAGCTTAATATTTCTCTGCGCTCTATCAATTTGGTTGGCCTACTAGATTGGATTTTCTTGCAACGGGAGAGGTGCTTTGTGATGGGTTCAATCTTGTGGTGTCCTCACCTAGTAACGGTAGGGGTAGCGAGCCACTTATTGTATTGTTGCCATTAAGGATAAAAATATGGGGTTTATATCATATTTCTTGAGTTTATCCCTCTACATCATGTCATCTTGCTTAATGCGTTACTCTGTTATTATGAACTTATACTCTAGATGTAGGAAGGAGTCGGTCGATGTGTGGAGTAATAGTAGTAGATGCAGGCAGGAGTTGGTCTACTTGTCATGGACGTGATGCCTATATTCATGATCATTGCCTTAGATATCGTCATAACTTTGCGCTTTTCTATCAATTGCTCAACAGTAATTTGTTTACCCATCATATGCTTTGTTCAAGAGAGATGTCTCTAGTGAAACCTATGGCCCCGGGTCTATTTTACATCATTTATTTTCATATCTGTAAAACCAAAAACCCAAAAATACCTTGCTGCAATTAACTTTATTTTACCTTTTACTTATCTTTTATATCTATCTCTATTAGATTTCACTCTTGCAAGTGACCGTGAAGGGATTGACAACCACTTTTCGTGTTGAGTGCAAGTCTTTGTTAGTTTGTGCAGGTGCATATATTGGGGACCTGCTTGTGCCTCCTACAGGATTGATACCTTGGTTCTTAACTGAGGGAAATACTTATCTCTAGTTTGCTGCATCACCCTTTCCTCTTCAAGGAAACATCAAGGAAAGCTCAAGAAGTAGCTAGGGACTAATAAAGCATGATGGAGGTAGCCCTAGTGTAGAGGACGGTGCTGCACGGGAGTCTCACCCCAGTCGTGGCGTGGCAGTAAAGCCGTCATATCACAAAACTCCACCACTACCAGTAACAAGTGGCTTCGTAAAATAAATGGACAAGCAACCATCACATCCCTCTGTCTTTTTTGCATCTCATCTCTCCACATTCATCTCGCACACTTGATCCCTAGCTAATACTTCTACTACTAGTAGTAGTACTCAAGTTGGAATTGATACATGGTGTATGAAGCAGTTTGCAAATTTGTATGCCTTCCCGACCAGTGAGATACTCCATACAAAGTATGATAGAGAAAATAGCACAAAGAGAAGGCAGCTAAAGTAAACAATCAAACGAGCATTTTGGCATTTCTTTTGGATTGAATCATTTCACAAGCTTGACTAGTGATGTTTTTCTACTTTTACTAAAACCACATCGTAATGTTAAAACGTGCATTTGCGTGTGTGTAAACAAAATAGTAGTAGTAAAGTCTACAAAAGGTTTCCAAACTTTTCCTTTTACATACTTAAATAAGGATGCTAATAATTCCCAAACTTTCAGGGTTTATCATTTCCGTCCCAAAAACTAGTGAGATCGTCTTACGACACTAAATTATTCCTAATAAAAGCCACGACGCTTGTAGGAGTGCTTGCAGCGCGCCATGAGTGTGTTGGCGCGCGGCTGTTTCCCAGTGTAGCAACACAACACCTCTTTCTCGGCCTCGCAACTTGCCAAGTGCTGATTGGCGGCTTGCCGGCGGGCGAGCGCGATCTCACCAGTCTGGTGATCCCGTGCCTACAGGTACTCCTCATTGCTGGAAGCGTGCAACTTGTCCACGTACCGGCAAGCATAGATGAGGCGCTTGGGCCCGACCGCATTCAGGGCTTTGGCACGGGCGTCCTCTGCCACCCACAAGGTCCTCGCATGAGCCTTCTGCCCAAGAGACCATTGACTAACTCTCTCGGACGCGACACAGGCCAGCCAGGCAGCATGCCTCGCAGCATGCTTCTCTTCCTCGACCTTCTTCTCTGCCTCTCTTTTGGCATGAGGCAAAGCCTCCCACAATGCAACCTCCATTTCTTTCCAAACCTCCTCCAAGCTGGGGTGCTCGACGGGCGGCGCAACATTCTCCTCGTAGCGGGGAGCCGACGCGTCCCCCGATGTGCGTGGTGGCGAGACTGGGAATGCCAACGCGTCCACCTCACCACGTTGCTATGAGGAGCCGAACACCGACGTGTTCCACCCCCCCCCCCGACTAGTGGTGGCGAGGAACGAAACGACGATGTGTGACCTTCCGCACGGGGCAGCGAGGGAGGCCCATGGCTTGGGAGGGGCGATGCCATAGTGGTCGACGGGCCTTAATTGAGAGGGAGGGGGAGGAGATAAGTGTTCTTCCAAATGCGGTAGGTGGTGCAATATTTATAGCAAGCAATGCCACACCTACAGAAGATATTTTTCATGATTAATTTAACAGCTAGGTGGGCATAATTTTTTGGAGTAAATTACGGGGGACGGGAGGGGTGGAAATATTGCTAGTCAGAACGGATTGGACGAGTGCGGGGGAGGAGAGTCATGCATGTAGATTGTTTTCACAAATGGAGAGGAAAAGATTTGGAGATGAACGGGCTTCCTGTAGGTATGGGGAACAGTGCATAAGTCATCTTACATGCAATGATTTGACCATTGCATGTCTGGCTAGGTAGTCTCAAGTGCTTACAATCATACACGCCTCACACATGTTCAGATTTCAAGGTGCACTAAATTATTGCATGCAAGGACTAAGAGAATATTGACTAATGCATGTAAAAATTATTTGTCATTTAGTGTTCATGCATGCATGCAATGCAATAATGCATTGGTAAACACAATTTTTGTGAAGAACGAGAGCATTAATTGAGTCCTTTTGCAGACTACAAAAGTTATTCCACCACCTCTATCTTGGTAAGAGTAGGTGAGATTTTTGAATCGAACCCTTTAAACTAGAAGGGAGGTAGTAGTACCCTAATAGCTAACATTTTTGTGATGATTATATATGACATGGCAATATCATAACACACCTGTACGAAGGAACTAGTCTACCTAGTGCATATAAGTTTTGTCTGAAGACAAATTACCTCTACTTTGACCTAAGTTTTAGAAAAATGTATCAACACTCACAATGTTAAATCAACATTTTTATATTCATTATGAAATGTAGTTTCATAATATATATATATATATATATTTGGTATTGTAAATATTCATATTTTTAATATAAATTTGGTCAAACTTTGCAAACTTTTACTTGATACCAATCTTACGCGGAGTAAAACGACTAGAGGGAGTATCATGCATGCGGAGTAGGCAAAATAATTGCTCATTTATAGCCGACCGAAGTCATGGGACGTATGCAAAGGTCGTGGGGGAGCGATGGTTGATGGCATGGCACCAGTATGGCGTGCGAACACGCATAAGCTATACCGTCAGGCCTAGGATGTGGGTCTAGTAGACACGACATCTAGTGGGTCCCGCATAGTAATTGAGACCTCTTTGGGGGCATGCAGCCATTTATCCACCGAGCAAGCCACCACCCCACGCCATTCGCAAGCCCTACACGTCCCCGTCTTGTACCTTACAACAGTTTGCTCCCAGTCATCCTGTCCTTTCAAACTACACTAGTTCCACTTCTCCTAACCCGCCTCCAAAATCCATGGTCTCCCAAATCTCAATGATCGGTGGTGAGTACAAGGTTAGAACCATCACCAGCAATGAATTCATCGTCATCTACACCCGTGGATCCGTGACGGTGGAAGCATGCCTTGGTCGCTTCCGAGACATGTTTGAATGTTCAAAGGATGAGTGGGGTTGCTAGGCTAGATGTTGAGTACACCTTAGTCATGGAAAAGGAAAAGCTTCTAAAGGAGGTAGACATGAAGAAGCCCGACGTGATGCAAGTTTACGTACATAATGTGTGCTTGCTCTACCACATATGACATGCCAACATTAGGTTCCAGGATTATGAGGTCTTCCTCAAGGAAAAAAAGAGTGAAATTCGTTATTGTAGAGTTTACGAATGAAAGGAGAGTCCTGGGTCGGATAGGCCTCATTGTAGGCCAGACCTTCGATCTCTAGAAGGAAAACCTAGTGTCTGCCTCTCAACCTTCAATGCTGACCCTGGCAGCAGCCATGACTGATCCTTCATATAGAGAACTGAAGAAACCCCACCCATGTTTCATCATGCATGGGAGTCAAAGACACTAGATCAAGATCACATCGTGTAGGCTGCAACGGTTGCCTACCTTTGTTTAAATATCAAAAAGGGTTGGATGAAGAAGCAGAGCCCAGTGTTAGGTTCAAGCAAAGAAGTGTCAGCAAAGAGGAACATGAAGAGGGACGAGGACCAAGTCAAGGATGTGGACGACGACTCCGAGTAAGGTGGCAGTTTTGTTGCTCATGCTGGTTCTACTGCAGAGTCAAGCGACCTAGTTGCTTAGTTTTATTTGAAGGGTGTGTTGTATTGAGCCCCCAGCAAAACTATGATATGTCTTTCTCATTATTTGAACTCATTAGTAGCACGTACTAGTATGTCTTACTACTGTTCTTCTTGTAGTTGGTACTACTAATCGTTTCATCGTGTTCCTACTATACTTAATAAGTACTAGTAGTATAATTTGGGTCCGAAGCGAAGGAAGAAAAAGGCAGAGAAGCTACCGAGTAGTATCTTTATTCGGGCAAGGTGCCCATGATCTAACTTATTAGTGTTGGGTGTGGAATGCAGTTCAACAGAAAAAAGGATCATGCCCGTGGTTAAATGAATGGCGGGGGTGGGTGGAGTGTGGCGGTGGCAGGCCATTCATGGGAGGATAGGGTGGAGGCGGGAGGCAGTTAGGACTATGGCGGGCCGGCGTCTCGATGGTTGCGAGAGAAGATGAGCAGTGCATCATTTTCGGAGGATGAAGAAGCCCTTCTAGCCGTCCATGTTGCGTCCAACGGCTCACAACAGTCGACTGACTCAAATTGTTCTTTCATATTGCATGATCCATGTGGCATTGAAGGTCTCGAAGGTAGATTCCACATCCGCACCCGGTTTGCGGGCTCGACATGGGCGCGACCGGCTTCTGCCACGACAACCACCATGCGAGCCTCCTTCACACGAGCATAGACGACAATGACAAGCTAGCAACTCCTAGTCGATGTGCTGGAGCACGCACTCATCCTCCTCCTCTCCGTACGCTGCTGGCATAGACGCGACTCGACCTGCTCGCATGCTTGGTAGAGCGGCATCGTCATGAGCATGGACTGCAGACGACGTGAGTGGGCGAGGGGTTGAGATCCTCTGCAGTACCACAATTTTGTAGTGCAGATGACATGTGGGGCCGACTCCCACATGGCAGCGATAGTACTGCACCATACAGGACTGCAACCACTGTACGCATGCGCAACGGCGGTGGCGGCATATTGGTGAGTGCGCTTATGGGAGCTTGGTAACAGGGTTGGTCAAATTTAAAAGAACACTGTACTAGTACACGTAATCTTGTGCAAGCACATGCATCGCATCCGTGCTTATACACCACATTAGTTATGAAAGCATCGATACGGAATCTTGTGAAAGTGTGTGCACCGCAGCCGCGCAGTCGATCAAAAGGTGCGTCACAGCGTTGCACTGGAAGGAGATCGACCGAACCTTTTTGTGTGTGTGAAAACAACCCCCGAATATTACTCTACCTTTTTTTGCTGGAAAAGTTCTTGACACTACAATATTTCCATATATTTGTATTTAGCTTCAGTTCATGGTTATTTGGATTTGGACGTTTTAGGTGCCCCTACAATTTTTTAGTAGAGATTATGTGTGTGTAATGGAGAGAGAACGCGTGTACGTGTCTATATGTGTGTTGTGGCAGAACGGCAATATGAAGACGGTGTGCATGTGATAGCCATAGAGAGGTGTGAATGCGCAAATGATCATGTATGAGTGAGACATAGTGATATGTCGTGATGTTGTGTATAGATGAGAGAACGGTCTTCTATTTTGTGTTTTTTGGGTGTGCGTGAGAGAGAGAGAGAGGAGCCTCCGTAACACAACAACCATCTCTCTTGATTTGACCGTCCCTTGCAAAATCGCATGTAACACATGCATCAACGCAAACATTTTGACACCCTCACCCAACCCTTGCCCGCCTCAAGGCCCCCACATCGCTCTCTATCTTGCACACACAATCGCTTAGTGAAAACCCTATTTGGCATGCATGCACCTCTCCGTCGCATACACACCATGTACCAAGCACACACATTTATCTCTCGCTACATCTCTTTGCCTCGCAAACACACTCCCTATAGTCCTCTCTTTGTATCCTGCAAACTGACTCTCTCTATTGCTTAAACTTTGACGCACACAATGTATCTGTCTTGCACCATTAGCATCTCTCCCATGCTCACTATGCAGACACATTATCTCCACAGTTATATAGCGACCTGTCACACCCACACACACACACACACACACAATCCCCCCCCCCCCGAGCACACTATCCATCCCCATCCAAGGTTATATAGCGACCTGTCACACCCTAGCTAGCTCATGCAATAGAGTGTTGCATCATGTTCATTTCTTTCATCAGAAACTTGAAATGGGGATAACAGAACCCCCAGCCCCCTCTGAAACCAACTAGGGTTTACTAGAAGTAATTTCAATGAACCTGAAATGCCCTTCTAAAATGTCCATCATTTTTGTCTTGGTTCAGAACCTCTGCCAAAAGTGGGTCACATTTTTCTAGGACACCTAAGGTCACTGGATTAATTCTTTACTTATTTGAGTTTGAGCATTTAAATTATATAAAATATTTCAAATGCTCAGATAATCCCAAACTAAAATGTTCCATGCTGGATATATTCCAGGTAGTGGCCATGAGCAGTTTGGTGATTTTTGGAGTTGCCTAGGTATTTTTAGAAAATCCACAAAGTTACAGAAGAAATAGAAAACAGAAATAAAAAGAGAGAGAGGGAAACTTACCTGGCAGCCCACCAGCCGGACCACCTAGCCGGCCCAGCCCAGCAACTGCTCCAGCGAGCTGCTTGACTTGGCCAGGCAGGCAGGCAGGTGCTTGACGACAGCACCAGCGAGCGCCACGCAGCTGCCCGCCGCCCTGCTTCCTCCCCTCGTTGCTCTGCTGGCACGGACGACCTCCACGTCGCGCCCCGACCCCCCTAGACACGTCCATTCTCCCCTGCCCCACTCCCTCGCTCTCCACCGCCATGACCGACACTGCCGCTGCCGCTCCGCCGCCGTAACCGTAATCAACGTCGTCACCGTGCCGCCCGACCATGTCAACGAGCTCCGCCACCCTCCTCTCCGTCGAGCAGGCCGAGCCCCGAGCGCTTGCACGCTCTGCACCGTCTCCACCGAGCTTGTCTTCAATCACCTGCCGGCCAGATCGCCTCTGCCGCCCCACTCTCTCCGGTTCATCTCCGACCTCGCCATCCGCCCCGTCGCAACCACCATGAGCTGGGCCACCTCCCTATCCTCTCCGCTCTCCTTCTCCTGCACCATAGCGAGCACACCGAGCTCACCCACATGCGCCGCCGCGGAGCTCGTCGCCGACGAGGCTCCGGCCACCCAACGGCCGCGCCACCCTGCACACTAACCTCACCACGCACCCAGGAGCTCAACGCACTAACTCACGTCCCTCGCCGTGCTTCCTAGCAATGGGTTCGAGCTCACCTGAGCTCCGGCCGCCGCCAAACACGTCGCCGACACTGTTTTCGGCGACCCTGAGCCCAACTACCTGCACCACCCGCTGCGGCTCGCTCCCAGCTGTCCATAGAGCCCAACGGCGCCCCGAATGGTGCCCTGTAGGTGAAACCCACACCTGCACCGCCGCGTTTGGCCTCGCCGGCAGCAAAACACTGGCGAGTTGACCATGCTGACCCCCGTTCGACCATGGGTGGGCCCAGTTTGACCCCCTGGGCCAATGACAGGTGGGGCCAGCCCTATTAACTAATTTGGATTAGTATTAACTAATATTCAGTTAAACTAATTACACTGACACACGGGACCCACTGTCAGGTTTGACCTGGATTGTTACGTTGTGCACTGACGTCATCCTAACGTAATGCCGATGTAGTAAATTATTTATTAGAATTATTTTCACACAGGAAATTCCAGAAAATACCACAAACTTCAAGAAATCATAGAAATTAATCTGTAGCTCCAAATGAAAAGTGTTATATATGAAAAATGATCAGAAAAATCCAATCTATCCATCTGTACTGGTTTCATGCATGTTTAAGCAAGCTAACCTGCTGTTTAGTGCAGAACAAGTTAAAGCACTATTAAGGGCCATTTATGAGTTTGAAACTTGAATCTTTGGTTCAAAATGGTTCAAACCCATCTGGTCTTAGTTGCATTAGCCCAACACACTCATTTTGCCATGTATCATGCATGCATCATATTGTTGCATATAGTTTGGTGATGATTGTGTATCGGTGCTCTCTGCGGCTGGTTCTACCCCCGAGGAGTACCGCGAAAACCCTAATGAAGAACGATATCAGTGCACGGAACCATCAGGCAAGCAACTAACCATTTGATCATATCGATACAGTCCCATGTTCTCGCTTCTGCTCTCTTTTACTGCATTAAGAGAACGCGATTCAAACTGCTGTGTGCTGCGGTAGTTGAACCCATTTCCTCTGCATGACCTGTCATTGCCACGGTAACTAGATGAAACCCACTAGCATGTGTAGGAGTTGATTGCGCCATATGTATGTGTTGTTCCTACCTTGCTATGCCTGCTATGCTTAGAGTCGTGTCAGGTCTGGTTCATCTGGGTGATGGGCTAGAGTGAAATGCTTATGTCGGTAATGAGGGTGAAGTGTGGAACATGATTTGGTAAAGGTATCGATGAGAGGACATGTAGGAGTACATGGTGGGTGTTTCATTGAAGTCGTCCTTAAGCACTGAGATCTGTATGTGTGATTTAGGAATCAGCTACTACCATGCATTGGGCCCGAAACCAATGGACCCTCTCGGCTTCTTATTCACCCTAGTCCTCTGTCCAGGAGTTGCAAGTAGTTTCTGGTGTTTGTAGCTTACTGGAGGCCGTGGGCAGCGCTGACATGCAGGGTGGGTTGTCATGCGGTAGGTACGTGGCCGGGTATACCGGGCACCCGTTAGGTGTCTCGGAACCCTGTACACATCATTCGGGGCCGTATGTGGAAACCTCGACCGGACTCCCTGCGTATGAAACTTGGATAGGCGATAAACCTGGACTAGAGACTTAGGTATTTAGGTAGGTCATGGCCGACACCCACATTGGGCTTCCGCTTGAAGGTTGCCGAGTACATGTCGTGTAAACGGCGGTAAGTGGCGAAAGCGTGTATGAAGAAGCACACCCCTGCAGGGTTAACATCATCTATTCGAATAGCCGCGTCCGCGGTAAAGGACTACGTGGTTGCCTATACAGTTCATAGACAAGTAAATGGAAACTACTAAAAGCCTCAAGATAAGCGTGAGTGCCGAGGATGGCTCTTCCGTAAGATGACGGAGGTGGATCCTCGGTAGTGTATTGAATTGCTGAGTAGTGGGCTCGAGTGCGCAAAACCATTTCAAGTTGGAGTCTCGTAAGATAGCTTAGCCAAGAGTCAAAGCTGGCTTGCTGCAATAACCCCACCAACACTTTTTGATAATGTGCATGTATGTAGGATCTGATATAGGACTTGCTGAGTACCTTTCTACTCATGTTGCTTAATTTAAGTTTTTACAGAAGACGATGAAACCCCTTCTGATGGGTTCTTCATAGATGTCGATATCGATGAGTAGGCTGAAGCCCAGGTGGTGATCCTGAGCTCATGAAGGACCATGTAGTATAGCCAGGCTTACCCAAGCCTCTTTTATTTTACTAGTTGGTTGTACTCAGACAAGGTACTTTCGCTGTTGGCTTGTATGCATGTATGACTTGAATGCTGGGTCGTGTGACCCGTACTTGTGTGTATGATATGTATGGCTCTCTGAGCCTTTAAATAAAGTACTTGTGTTGTAGAGTCATGTTGTGATGCCTTGTTGTATTTGCACATATCGAGCATATTGTGTGTATGATTGAAATGCTTGGTATGTGTGGGATCTGACTATCTAGTTGTTTATCCTTAGTAGCCTCTCTTACCGGGAAATGTCTCCTAGTGCTTCCACTGAGCCATGGTAGCTTGCTACTGCTCCGGATCACCTAGGCTGGCCGACATGTGTCCTTCTTCGTTCCTGTGTCTGTCCCTTCGGGGAAATGTCACGCGATGAATACCGGAGTCCTGTTAGCACGCTACAGCCTGGTTTACCAGAGTCCTGCTAGCCCAGTGCTACGGCCCAGATTCACTCGCTGATGACCGACACGTTCGATGCTGGGTCATGGATGCCTGTCCCTGTAAGTCTGTGCCACTTTGGGTTTATGACTAGCCATGTCAGCCCGGGCTCCTTATCATATGGATGCTAGCGACACTATCATATATGTGAGCCAAAAGGCGCAAACGGTCCCGGGCAAAGGTAAGGCGACACCCGTGGGAATACGGTGCGTGAGGCCGCAAAGTGATATGAGGTGTTACATGGTAGATCGATGTGGCATTGAGTCGGGGTCCTGACAGCGTTGGCATCAGAGCCGGACCGCCTGTAGGTTCTCCAAGCCAAACTGGTCGATGTTGAGTCCAGAAATGCTTTAGTTATATTTAGGGGAATTGATTGTGGGATGGAACGTAAGGCTCTTTTCAGTACTTTACCTCATGGCATTCTAACCTGAGTCAGTCTATTCTTCCACCGGGTGTTAAGGATTAGGATCTCTTCTCTCTATCAGGTTCACGTGTTACTAATCAGTAGTACCTTATAGGTTTGATGGTTACAAGCCTATTTCAGTTCTATTACCCCATTATGTTGCTAAGATGGACCCAGAACCTTGATATGATATTGTTGAGTGTCTATGCAATCCTTTGCAAAATGTCTCAAAATCTTTTTGAGCATTAATAGCCGTTATGCTATCCAATTTCTGCTAGAAATTCTAATGCCTTTGTATTATATCGTGTTTCAGATGGCTTCCCGCACCCAGAATCAAGTGGTTCATCTGACTCGATGCCTCGATGTACCTGGCCATACTGCTATGTTGGTCCGGGTAATGACCGAGGCCGGATACCGTTGGTATTCCGAGTACACCGTTGAGGAGCAGTATAGAGACTTCAATCAAAGCCAATACCTCTGCACTGTCAGGATATTTCCTTGCTATCCTGGATCCACTGAACCCCTCCATTTCTCATATGGACTTGGGGTTACCATCGAGATGTCGGTGCAACATGCTGCATATTCGATGATGACTATTATACGGGCCATGACCTCCTTGCTCCGGAACACTGACTTCCGCTATATGCCGATGTCACTTCCTGGGCCAGAAGGTTACTTCACAGCTATCTACACTGACTCTTATCATGAGGATTCTCTCCTCCGCACTACCACACAGTTTCTTGAGGACAAGGACCATGAAAATCGTGCCTTGCGATTAGAGCTTTTCAACTCTCGATCTGATCACTGGGCCACCTTGACCCGGTTTGCACCTGCTGTGCAGGCAGGGTATATGGATATGCGGGATCTCTACCCCGTGCGGTCTACTCTGCCGGACCGTATGGATTGGCGTGATGTAGGTGGCATCACTCCTCCCCGTGGACCTCTTCTTCCACCGTTTGATGGTCCCAGGCCACACCCGAGTCCTTATGGACCGCAGGCTCCACAGGATCGACTGTTTCCAGATGATCACGTTCAGCTTCCATGAGATGGGGGTAACTTCTATGAGGATTACTACGGAAATGCCTAAGCTGATAGTAGCACCACTAGTAATATAATAGCTATATCGTCCACCGTCCTGCGTGACTTGTGGGATATGACTTAGTGTGTACCACTTTCCGGAGGTGTAGAAACATAATGTATAGGAGCTTGGGATGCCTCCGATGAGTTGTAATCTTCCTTTCGCCGTAGTAGTACTTCGTTTGGTCTTGTACTAAACCTTGTATGGTGTGTATGACGATGGAATAAATGTAGCAGTTTGTGTATTCACCATGTCATATGGATGACCATCTTGCATTCTGAGTTGTTCCTTACATTCTACATAACTATGTCAGAATCTTATCATTCTGGAGTAAACCATTGTCTTGTTTTCCTAGGATGGTCAACACCCGCAACAACCCTGCTCCCCCGGAGCAGGCCGAAGGCAGTAGAGATAGGGATGCAAACCTGCCTCATCCTCCTTCTCTGGCCGAGGTTATGCTGGAGGCTGAGAGAAAAAAGCGGGAGACCAACCGTTTGTTGGAGCGCATCGAACAGAACACAACACAGAATTAGAGGAATAACTTGGTGTCGCTCAGCGACTTCATCAAATTACATCCACCCACCTTCCACCACTCCGTCGAGCCTCTCGACGCTGATGAATGGCTCCGCAGCATTACTCACAAACTGCGTTCTGCACTCGTAGCTGAGGCTGATAAGGTCACTTTTGCTGCCTATCATCTTGAAGGCCCCGCCAGTCTCTAGTGGGAGAATTATGAAGCCATGCGCCTAGCTGGCCATGTCACTACTTGGGAAGAATTTAGTGAGGCTTTCCACGAACATCACATTCCTGAGGGTCTTATGGACCGTAAGCGTGAGGAGTTCTGCAGTTTCACCCAAGGTAGACTCTCTGTGGATGCATACAGCAGGGAGTTCGGTAACCTAGCACGCTATGCAACTGAGGAAGCTTCCACCGATGCCAAGAAGCAAGCAAGGTTCCGCAAGGGACTTAGCCCCGAGCTTCGCCGTGATCTCCGTCTGCACGAGTGCACCTCCTTTCAGAAGCTTGTGAACAAAGCCATCAGTGCTGAGACGGGTCAGGCTGATTTTGAAGCAACACACAAGCATGGCCGTGACATGGGTTCCTCATTCGGTGCTGGTCCTTAGAAGCGCCGGGTGTGGTTGCCTAACACTGCCCTGCCACCCAGGTTCACACCGAGGCCATCCTATCAGGCACCTCATCCAGCTCAGCAGTATGCACCAGCTAAGCCCTATGGTGGACCAACCAACAATGCTCCTCCACGCACTAGCTCCGTGACGTGCTTCTAGTGTGGGGAACCGGGCCACTACATGCGTGAGTGTCCCTAGACCAACCCCAACCAGTCTGGAAAGGCTGTTGGCCGTGGCAAGCCAGCAAGGAAGGTGTACTACGCCAAGCCGGCCACCGCTGCACGTGGCCATGTGAATTGTGTCTCATCTGAAGAGGCTCAAGAGGATCCCAGCGTCGTTCTCGGTACGCTCCTTGTTAATTGCCACCCGGCATTTGTTCTTTTCGATACTGGAGCATCTCATTCATTCATATTCGAAAACTATGCTCATTTGCATAACACCGCATTCTGTGACATGCCTTCCACCATGGAAATTTCTAGTCCTGGTTCTAGATGGCAAACCTCTAGAGTAAGCCATGGGAATAAAATCAAAGTTGACAGACTTGTTTTCCTTGCATCATTGATAACTCTCAAATCTTCGGATATTATTATCATCTTGGGTATGGACTGGATGTCAGCCCATCATGCCAAGATTTATTGCTTCTCTAGGACTGTTCAACTTACGCATCCTTCGGGAAAGATAGTCAATGTCTTGACCCGAGTAGCCAAGCGACAACTATACTCTCTTAATGCCAGTCCTTTGCCAGACCTCGAAGACGTTCCGGTAGTCCGTGACTCTCCAGATGTCTTTCCAAAAGAATTGCCAGGCGTTCCACCTGACAGAGATGTCGAGTTCGTGATAGATCTCATTCTAGGAACTGTCCCAATTTCTAGAAGACCCTATAAGATGGCACCATTAGAACTAGCTGAGTTTAAGAAACAACTCGATGAGTCCTTGAAAAAGGGTTTGATCCGTCCTAGTTCATCTCCATGGGCTTGCCCCGTCCTCTTTGTCAAGAAGAAGGATGGTACGGATCGGATGGTTTTAGATTATCGACCCGTCAACTTGGTCACAATAAAGAACAAGTATCCGCTCCCTAGGATCAATGATCTGTATGATCAGCTCGCTGGATCCTCAGTCTTCTCTAAGATGGATTTGAGGTTGGCTACCATTAAATCAAAATCAGGAATGGGGACATTCCCAAAATAACCTTTGTTACTCATTACGGCCCATACGAGTACACCGTCATGTCCTTCGGCTTAGCCAACGCCCCAGCCACTTTCTCTCGTTTAATGAACTCAATCTTCATGGAGTATTTGGATAAATTCATCGTGGTTTACCTCGATGATATAATCATCTACTCAAAGAACGAGGAAGAACATGCCGAGCATCTAAGGCTAGTGTTGATGAAACTCCGAGAGCATCGCCTTTATGCCAAATTTTCTAAATGTGAATTTTGGTTGCCAGAAGTGACCTATCTATGACATGTAATTTCTGGTAAGGGTATTGCTGTCCATCCCGAGCGAATTCAAGCCGTCCTTAAGTGGACTCCACCTGCATCGGTCAAGCAAGTTCGGAGCTTCCTTGGCTTAGCGAGCTATTGTCGCTGCTTTGTAGAGAACTTCTCCAAAGTTGCTAAACCTCTAACTGAACTCCTCAAGAAAGATAAAAAGTTTGAGTGGACCCCACAATGGAAGCACAGTTTTCAGGAACTGAAAAGACGCCTGACCTCTGCTCCCGTTCTGGTACCACCAGACTTCTCTAAGGACTTTGTTATCTATTGCGACACCTCGCGACAAGGACTAGGTTGCATTCTCATGCAAGATCGACACGTAGTTGCTTATGCTTCACGGCAATTGCACCCACATGAGGAGAATTATCCTACTCATGATCTAGAGCTTGCAGCTGTAGTCCATGCACTAAAAACCTGGCGACATTACCTCCTCGGTAATCGTTGCGAAATCTTCACCGATCACCAAAGTCTGAAGTATATATTCACCCAGCCGGATTTGAATCTTAGGCAAAGACGTTGGGTCGAGTTGATCACAGATTTCGACTTAGGGATAACTTACACCCCAGGAAAAGCCAACGTCATGGCTGATGCGCTAAGTCGTAAATTTTATTGCAACAATCTGTTGTTGCAACAAAGTCAACCACTTATCCATGAGGAATTTCGGAAACTTAATCTTCACATCGTTCCTCAAGGATTCCCTTCCACCTTGGTGGCGAAACCTACCCTTACGGATCAGATCATCAAAGCTCAGAAGGTAGATCCGGGGATTTCCCCTATCAAAAGAAACATCAAGAAAGGAGTTGCGGATTGTTTCTCCATTGATGATCAAGGAGTCGTATACTTTGGAAACCGTCTAGTGGTTCCCAAAGTGCGAAACCTGAGGCAATTGATCCTTAAGGAGGCTCATGAATCTCCCCTCACCATTCATCTTGGTAGCACTAAAATGTATCAGGACCTACACCAGAGGTTCTGGTGGACTAGGATGAAGAGAGAAATTGCTCAGTATATTCCTAACTGCGACGTTTGTCGTCGTATAAAAGCAAAGCATCAACGGCCTGCTGGCACCCTTCAACCCTTAGCTATTCCTGAATGGAAATGGGATAAAATTGGTATGGACTTCATCACCGGGTTTTCCAGGACCAAGAGAGGGAATAATGCTATCTTCGTCATTATCGATCGTCTCTCAAAAGTGGCCAATTTCTTGCGTGTTTGCGAGAGTATAACCGCTAGTCAGCTAGCTGACTTGTATATCTCCCGAATAGTGTCTCTCCATGGTGTTCCACTGGAAATCAACTCGGATCGAGGAAGTCTTTTCAGCTCCCGATTTTGGGAAAGTTTCCATAATGCTATGGGAACCCGCCTTTCCTTTAGCACCGCCTTTCACCCTCAATCAAGTGGTCAAGTAGAACGCGTCAACCAGATTCTAGAAGACATGCTTTGAGCTTCTATTATCTCATTTGGAATGGATTGGGAGAAATGCCTTCCATTTGCCGAATTTGCTTATAACAACAGCTATCAATCTAGCTTGGGTAAAGCCCCTTTTGAAGTTCTCTATGGACGAAGGTGTCGAACGCCTCTTAGCTGGTCAAAAACCGGGGAAAGACAACTCTTTGGCCCGAATATGATCCAGGAAGCAGAAGAGCAAGTTCGCATCGTTCGTGAAAAGTTGAAAACAGCCCAACCTCGTCAAAAGAGTCAATATGACCGAAAACTGAAGGCTATGACTTTTGAGATTGACGAGAAGGCTTACCTTCGGGTTACTCCTCTGAAGGGAACCCATCGTTTGGGTATCAAAGGCAAATTGGCACCTCGTTACATTGGACCCTTTCGCATTCTCGCTAAACGAGGAGAAGTTGCCTACCAATTGGAACTACCTCTGCATCTCTCCAGAGTCCATGATGTCTTCCACGTTTCTCAACTCAGGCGTTGCTTCTCGGATCCTATCCGTGGAGTGGACCACGAAACGCTTGATCTTCAAGATAAACTCACGTATTGGGAGTACCCCGTTCGTATCCTCGATCAAGTCGAGCATACCACTCGACGTCATAATATCAAGTTTCTCAAGGTTCAATGGTCGCACCATTCTGAGAAAGAAGCAACTTGGGAAAGGGAGGATCATCTTCGACTCGAGTATCCCGCCTTCTTCTCGAAGGAACCTAAATCTCGGGACAAGATTTTTCTGAGTGGGGGTGAGTTGTCACACTCTAGCTAGCTCATGCATTAGAGTCTTGTATCATGTTCATTTCTTTCATCAGAAACTTGAAATGGGAATGACAGAACCCCCAGCCCCCCTCTGAAACCAACTAGGGTTTACTAAAAGTAATTTCAATGAACATGAAATGCCCTTCCAAAATGGCCATCATTCTTGTCTTGGTTCAGAACCTCTGCCAAAAGTGGTTCACATTTTTCTAGCACACCTAAGGTCACTGGATTAATTCTTTACTTATTTGAGTTTGAGCATTTAAATTATATAAAATATTTCAAATACTCAGATAATCCCAAACAAAAATGTTCCATGCTGCATATATTCTAGGTAGTGGCCATGAGCAGTTTGGTGTTTTTTGGAGTTGCCTAGGTATTTTTAGAAAATCCACAAAGTTACAAAAGAAATAGAAAATAGAAATAAAAAGAGAGAGAGGGAAACTTACCTGGCAGCCCACCAGCCGGCCCACCTAGTCGGCCAGGCCCAGCAACCGCTCCAGCGAGCTGCTTGACTTGGCCAGGCAGGCAGGCAGGTGCTCGACGCCGGCACCAGCGCGCGCCACGCAGCTGCCCGCCGCCCTGCTTCCTCCCCTCGCCGCTCTGATGGCCTGGACGACCTCCACGTCGCGCCCCGACCCCCCTGGACACGTCCATTCTCCCCTGCCCCTCTCCCTCGCTCTCCACCGCTATGACGACGCTGCCGCCGCCGCTCCACCGCCGTAATCGTAGCCATCATCGTCACCGCGCCGCCCGACCGTGTCTACGAGCTCCACCACCCTCCTCTCCATCGAGCAGGCCGAGCCCCGAGCGCTCGCACGCTCTGCACCATCTCCACCGTGCTCGTCTTCAACCTCCTGTCGGCTAGATCGCCTCCGCCGCCCTGCTCGCTCCGGTTCATCTCCGACCTCGTCGTCCGCCCCGTCACAACCACGATGAGCTGGGCCACCTCACTATCCTCTCTACTCTCCTTCTTGTGCACCACAGTGAGCACACCGAGCTCACCCGCACGCGCCGCCGCGGAGCTCGTCGCCAACGATGCTCTGGCCACCAAACGGCCGCACCACCCTGCCCACTAACCTCACCACGCTCCCAGGAGCTCAACGCACTAACTCACGTGCCTCGCCGTGCTTCCCAGCGATGGGTTCGAGCTCAACCGAGCTCCGACCGCCGCGAAACACGTCGCCGGTGCCGTTTCCAGTGACCCCGAGCCCAACTACCTGCACCACCTGCTGCGGCTCGCTCCCAGCTGTCCATAGAGCCCAACGGCGCCCCGAATGGTGCCTTGTAGGTGAAACCCGCACCTGCACCGCCACGTTTGGCCTCGCCGGCGGCTAAACGCCGGTGAGTTGACCCTGTGACCCCTGTTTGACCACGGGTGGGCCCAGTTTGACCCCCCTGGGTCAATGATAGGTGGGGCCTAGCCCTGTTAACTAATTAGGATTAGTATTAACTAATATTCAGTTAAACTAATTACACTGACACGGGGACCCACTGTCAGGTTTGACCTGGACTGTCCCGTTGACCACTGACGTCATCCTTACGTAATGCTGATGCAGTAAATTATTTACTGGAATCATTTTCACACAGGAAATTCCAGAAAATACCACAAACTTCAAAAAATCATAGAAATTAATCTGTAGCTCCAAATGCAAAGTGTTATATATGAAAAATGATCAGAAAAATCCAATCTATCCATCTGTACTGGTTTCATGCATATTTAAGCAAGCTAACCTGCTGTTTAGTGCAGAAAAAGTTAAAGAACTATTAAGGGCCATTTATGAGTTGGAAACTTGAATCTTTGGTTCAAAATGGTTCAAACCCATCTGGTCTTAGTTCCATTAGCCCAACACACTCATTTTGCCATGTCTCATGCATGCATCATATTGTTCCATATTGTTTGGTGATGATTGTGTATCGTTGCTCTCTGCGGTAGGTTCTTCCCCCGAGGAGTACCGCGAAAACCCTACCAAAGAACAATATCAGTGTACAGAACCATCAGGCAAGCAACCAACCATTTGATCATACCGATACAATCCCATGTTCTTGCTTCTGCTCTCTTTTACTGCATTAAGACAACGCGATTCAAACTGATGTGTGTTGTGGTAGTTGAACCCATTTCCTCTGCATGACCTATCATTGCCACAGTAACTAGATGAAACCCACTAGCATGTGTAGGAGTTGATTGAGCCATATATATGTGTTGTTCCTACCTTGCTATGCCTGCTATGCTTAGAGTCGAGTTAGGTCTGGTTCATCTGGGTGATGGGCTAGAATGAAATGCATATGTCGGTAATGAGGGTGAAGTGTGGAACACGATTTGGTAAAGGTATCGATGAGAGGCCATGTAGGAGTACATGGTGGGGTGTTTCATTGAAGCCATCCTTAAGCACTGAGATCTGTATGTGTGATTTAAGAATCAGCTACTACCATGCATTGGGCCCGAAACCAATGGACCCTCTCGGCTTCTTATTCACCCTAGTCCTCTGTCCAGGAGTTGCAAATAGTTTCTGGTGTTTGTAGCTTACTGGAGGCCGTGGGCAGCGCTGACCCGCGGGGCGGGCTGTGATGCGGTAGGTACGTGGCCGGGTATACCGGGCACCCGTTAGGTGTCTCGGAACCCTGTACACATCATTCGGGGCCGTATGTGGAAACCTCGGCCAGACTCCCTGCGGATGGAACCTGGATAGGCGATAAACCTGGACTAGAGACTTAGGTGTTTAGATAGGTCGTGGCCGACGCCCACGTTGGGCTTCCGCTTGAAGGTTGCCGAGTACATGTCGTGTAAACGGCGGTAAGTGGTGAAAGCGTGTATGAAGAAGTACACCCCTCCAGGGTTAACATCATCTATTCGAATAGCCGCGTCCGGGGTAAAGGACTACTTGGTTGCCTATACAGTTCATAGACAAGTAAATGGAAACTACTAAAAGCCTCAAGATAAGCGTGAGTGCCGAGGATGGCTCTTCCGTAGGATGACGAAGGTGGATCCTCGGTAGTGTATTGAAGTGGTGAGTAGTGGACTCGAGTGCGCAAAACCATTTCAAGTTGGAGTCTCGTAAGATAGCTTAGCCAAGAGTCAAAGATGGCTTGCTGCAATAACCCCACCAACCCTTCTTGATAATGTGCATGTATGTAGGATCTGATGTAAGACTTGCTGAGTACCTTTCTACTCATGTTGCTTAATTTACATTTTTAAAGAAGACGCTGCAACCCCTTCTGATGGGTTCTTCGTAGATGTCGATATCGATGAGTAGGTTGAAGCCCAGGTGGTGATCCTGAACTCATGAAGGAACATGTAGTATAGCCAGGCTTACCCAAGCCTCTTTTATTTTACTAGTTGTCAGTACTCAGACAAGTTACTTCCGTTGTTGGCTTGTATGCCTGTATGACTTGAATGCTGGGTCATGTGACCCATACTTGTGTGTATGATATGTATGGATCTCCGAGCCTTTAAATAAAGTACTTGTGTTGTAGAGTCATTGTCGGTGTCAAAACCGGCGGATCTCGGGTAGGGGGTCCCGAACTATGCGTCTAGGCGGATGGTAACAGGAGACGAGGGACACGATGTTTTACCCAGGTTTGGGCCCTCTTGATGGAGGTAAAACCCTACATCCTGCTTGATTAATATTCATGATATGGGTAGTACGAGAGTGGATCTACCACGAGATCAAGGAGGCTAAACCCTAGAAGCTAGCCTATGGTATGATTGTTGTAATGGAGGTTATGTCCTATGGACTAAAGCCCTCCGGTTTATATAGACACCGGAGAGGGCTAGGGTTACACAGAGTCGGTTATAATGGTAGGAGATCTACATATCCGTATCGCCAAGCTTGCCTTCCACGCCAAGGAAAGTCCCATCCGGACACGGGACGGAGTCTTCAATCTTGTATATTCGTAGTCTTGGAGTCCGTCGGACGATGATAGTCCGGCTGTCCGGACACCCCCTAGTCCAGGACTCCCTCAGTAGCCCCTGAACCTGGCTTCAATGACGATGAGTCCGGCGCGCATAATGTTTGGCATTGCAAGGCGGGTTCCTCCTCCGAATAATCCAAAGAAGATTGTGAACACCAGGATAGTGTCCGGCTCTGCAAAATAAATTCCACATTCCACCGTAGAGAGAATAAAATGTACACAAGTTCAATCAGCTGACGTATTTCGCGGCATGACGTCACACCACTACCAAGCCTTTACGTTTTTTATTATACCGCCTCAGCGCGTTTAGCGAAGCGGTTTCCTTGGCACGTCTTGTCGAAGCAGAGATCGTGTTCCCCTTATTCCGGGATTCTCATCAATACGGACGTGGGTAACCCAACCGCGCCATTGATGGTGGCGCTTGGGAGATAAGCGAGTTTTACCAGGCTAGTGGGGGACGAATAGTCTTCGCCCGCCTATATGTAAGGGATAAGGATTCACCTTTTCACCTACGCATTCTTCCTCCTTTGCTTATCCATCTCCGCGCACTCGAGCTCCAAAGCCCAAGTTCGCGCATCTCGTCTTGACGTTCTCCGACCATGTCCGGAGCAGGAGGCAAATGGTTGGCCTCCACTGTTAAGGAGGAGCACATCACAAGGCTGCGCAGCGCCGGATACCTTTCCGGCGACGTCGCGCATCGGCTGCCCGACGAGGGGCAACT
This sequence comes from Triticum timopheevii, assembly GCA_963921465.1. Classification (NCBI taxonomy): domain Eukaryota; kingdom Viridiplantae; phylum Streptophyta; class Magnoliopsida; order Poales; family Poaceae; genus Triticum; species Triticum timopheevii. The sequence goes on from OY997268.1 coordinate 251,792,023, forward strand.
CATACCCACCCCCAGGCCCCATGAGAGGGTCGTTTTCCTCCCCCACTTCCTCCGCGGACTGGGCTTTCCACTTCACCCCTTTGTCTGGGGGCTCATGTTCTACTACGGCCTGGATTTCCATGATCTGGCGCCGAACTTCATCCTCAACATCTCGGCGTTTATCGTCTTGTGCGAGGCCTTCCTCTGCATCCAGCCCCACTTCGGCTTGTGGCTCAAGACCTTCAATGTCAAGCCGAAGGTAGTGAAGGGCACTCAAGCGGAGTGCGGAGGCACCATGTTGGGAAAGATGCCCAATGTCCTTTGGTTCGAAGGGGCCTTCATGGAATCTGTCAAGGGGTGGCAGTCGGGGTGGTTCTATATCACCGAGCCACGCGACCCTACGTGGGCGGCGGCCCCCGAGTTCAGATCTGGAATCCGTACGCAGCTCACCTCCTAGAAAGAGAAGGGCTTGCTGTGGGGTAATTCGAAGGAGCTGATGGGACTCCAAGCCTGTATCCAGAAGCTGGTGAATAAGAAGCTCAGGCTGGTTAACGTGGTCCAAGTCATGCTCGTCCACCGGATTCTCCCATGCCAAGAACGGGCATTCAATCTGTGGGAGTTCGATCCGGAACAGCACCAGGCGTTGAGCGGGCTCTTCGACACGACGTATGAAGGCGCCTGGAGGGTGCTGTTTAAGGGCGCCGAAGACCCCGCATCCGCGACGGAAGATCGTGGATTTCACTCGCAGCATCCAGCTGACGAGGTAAGTGATTCTACCCCTTTACGGGACACTTTATTGTTAATAGATTGATTCTAAGCGGGTTTCAATCTCCCTTTTCCTTTGACAGGAATGGATGAAGAAGGCCGAGCAGCTCATCTGCCCGGCTACCATGCCAGAAGACCCAGTGGACGCCCGTCTAGCGGGGCTACTGGTTTCGGCACCGACGTGGTGCCGGAGAAGAAGGCCAAGAAGGTGGCCACCGGCACTCGAAAGAATTCCCGTTTTCAGGTGTCCGACGACTCCGAGGCGGACTCCTCCCCTGAAGATGAGGAGGAGGAAGAAGACTCTCTCCCAGAGGAGGGAGAGAGGAAGAGGAAGGCTTCCCCAGTAGGGGAGGCCGAAGGGTCCAATAGGGGGAGAACTATTCCCCCGGACAGCTCTGCCAACACCAACGTTGGCGGCGAAGAGTGGCCTTCAAGGGCCAGGCCTCCGGCGAGATCGTAAGTATCCGGATCCCCGAATGATTTGTAATTTCTCTTTTGTGTCACATAGTGTCCTTCTAATGCCGCATGCTGCCTGTAGTCCGGCCGATGATGATCTCCCCGCTTCATCGAGCGGGTCGTTGGCTCCGTCGGATGTGGATTCCATCCCGACTGCCTCCACCCCTCGCGCCGATGGGGACGCCGAGGTGGGATCCCAGAAAGGGACCCATCAGGAGGAGGCTCCGGAGGCGCCGCAAGGCAGCCTCCCGGACTTTGCGCCGGACTCTACGCCGGAACCTGCAGTGGTTCCAGAGTCCGGCAAGCGGCCCCTTCGCAAGAAGGGCAAGACCGTGACGCCGGCGGCCTCCGTCCAGCCAGAGGCGCTGGACAACTTGCTGGAGGTGCTCAAAGGCGCTTCCATCGAGGAAGAACACCACACTATCATGAGTGCGGTGATCTAGAAGGTTCAGCTCGCAAAGAGTGGGCTGACCGAAGCCTGCAGCAGCCTTCTAACAGGCTTTGAGGTAAGAAGTTAAAATTATGTAATGTAATACCGCATAGACAGTAGCCCCTGATGATCGGTTCGGTGTTCGGAAAGAAAAGCCGGACTGAGGATCTAAAAAGATATACGCAGGGTTGCTAAAAAGTATGTCAATATGGGTTTGCAGGCTGCGCTGCTGACCTCTGCCGCACTGACTGCGGAGGTTGGTGCATTGAAGCAAGATCACGAGCGGTCCGAGCGAGAGCTCGGCCATGCCAAGAGGCAGCTCGAGGACAAAGAAGGTGAGTAACACCACTTTGAAAAGTTACCTTACAGAAAAGGATTTAGGTTGCAATAAGAGAATAACAAGGATAACATGGGTACTACAGGGGCCACAAATGAGGTGGCAGCCCTGAGGGAGGCTGTGTCCGCGGCCGAACGCAATGCGGCAGCGGATCGAGCAGAGCGAGAAAAGCAGGAGGCACGGGTGGCGGAGGTGCGGCAAGAGCTCCAGGCTCTCATGGAGAAGCATGAGAGTTTGGAGCGCGACTCAAAGACTCGAGAGTCCGAGCTCACCTCGGCTCTCGAAAGTGCCAAGTCCGCCAAGGCCGAGGCCCGTAAGGTCCTTCAGGAAGTTGAGGATATGAAGAAAATAGCGGCGGGTAAGGCATTTTTCATGCAAAGCAAGCATGTTAATGTAAACTACCTGACACTTACCCGAATTCGGAGCTCTCCAGGGGTGTTTGCAGATCTGCCTCGCAGTGTATTCGACGCTGCCGCATTCTACCATGGCGAGGAGGGGAGCTCAATGGAGAAGGTCTTATGGTCTCAGTACGCTGAGGCCGGCCATCCGGTGCCCCCTAGTGACCAGCTGAAGCAGCTGGTCGAGCTCCACAAGGTAGCTGAGGAGGCCATGAAGGGCCTCATAGTCCGGCTGTGGCCTGGATAGGCCATGCCTGGGAGCTACTTCGGCCTTGTGCGGCGGCTGGTGGATGCGTGCCCCTGGGTGGATGTCATCAAGCGCTCCGCCTATATTGAAGGTGCTCGTCGGGCCCTTGCCCGCGCAAAGGTGCACTAGGACAGGCTGGATGCGGAGAGGCTTCTTACTGACCCGCCGCCAGCGGGCAAGGAGTATCGTACGCCTGAAAATGTATTATAAGACTGTCCTGAAGGGTGCCCGCAATATTGCGGATGAGTGCCCCAGAGATGTAATTATTGAGTAAACTCCTATGTATTATCCTGTGCGCTGAAAACTTTGTTCATATGCGCTACGCAACGCTTGTTTAATTTAAAATATTACCTTCTGTGCGGCCGTTTATAAAATCTGAGAGATGGCAAGTCGTTGGCTTCAGCCCCTAAGCTGTTCGGGATAAACTTGAGCACTCTTGTTCCCATTTTTGGGTCCATCTAGGGAGGCTCTCAACACAACGAACAAGGCAACCGGACTTATAATGCTTGAACACTCTCACTTAGCCATAGAATTCTATAATTTTAAATTTCAGCGAAGCCCCTATTATTCGGAAGACCGAATTCGGGGCGCTATCCACGCCTTCGTTGGACATTATCCGGTACTTCGCTCGAAGCGGCATAGGTCTTTAGGGACCCGAAAAGACCTCTCGAACGGCAACCAGTCTCTCGCCTTATCATGCCAGTCAGTTTTAGCTTTCTCCACTAAGGCGCTCGCCCAGCTCAACCGGGGCGCAATCGCAGTGGTTCTCAAAGTGCCACCTTAGCCGACAGAACGGAACGTAAGGCACCAAAACGTGGGAGCCGGGCAAACGCAACTATTGACCCAAGACATGATTCGGAGCCGATTCATATAATGATATAAGTTCGGGGTGTCGCACTTGTGAAAGTGTTCGGACTTATCACACCATAATGCGGGGAACAGAAGCCCCTGGTGTATTCAGCCGTACCAAAATATACGGGTGCGAGATGTCATTAATGAACATATGTGTAAAGTAATGCAATAACAGGCAAAAAATGATGCATTATTTATTCAAGGAATTCTGCTATGAGTGCGGAAGGATACAAATAGTGCGTAAGCAAGGGATTGGACTAAATAAACATGTCCCCCTCCAGGGGTGGGCTGCAGACTGGTGTGTATAATCAAATTTAATGCTCGTAATGGAGACCACCTGAGTGTTCGTCGTAGCCTTCCCTTCCTGGATGTTGCATCGTGAGTTCGGCGGGTTCACCGCCGGACAGGGCCTCTGGTGAACGGAGTCCTTTGTATACAAAGAAGAAAAATGATAAAAAAGAGCGACACACTTGGGAGCCCCTGGTGTGGTCGAGCTGCACTCTGGGTCTGTTGTGGTCTTGCCCCTCCCCCTAGGCCCATGGTATCTCCAGAGCGTAATGATGTACGCGGAGGGTTGGTCTTGCAATTATGCAAGGGCTGGGGTTGGGGCCACATTGCTACGCGTGCTCGGAACGTGCCAGGTGGTCTTGGTTGATGTTGCTCCGGGCCCGTTTGGCCGTGTCCGGCCGGACTCGAAAATTGCCTTAGAAGGCTTCTTTGTACTTCTGCCGCGAGAGCCGCTGTATGTTCCTCCGTTCGGAGGGAGCGTTTCGTATTTCCGTTGAACGTGATGACTCCACGAGGGCCTGGCATCTTGAGCTTGAGGTATGCATAATGCGGCACCACGTTGAACTTTGCAAACGTGGTTCATCCGAGCAGAGCGTGATAGCCGCTGTGGAACGGGACTATGTCGAAGATTAACTCCTCACTCCGGAAATTGTCCGGGGATCCGAAGACCACTTCCAGTGTGACTGAGCCTGTAAAATTGGCCTCAACACCTGGTATGACGCCTTTGAAGGTCGTCTTTGTAGCTTTAATCCTTGAGGGGTCTATGCCCATCTTGCGCACTGTATCCTGATAAAGAAGGTTCAGGCTACTACCGCCGTCCATCAGGACTCTCGTGAGGTGAAATCCATCGACGATTGGGTCTAAAACCAATGCGGCGAATCCGCCATGGCGGATACTGGTCGGATGGTCTCTTCGATCGAAAGTGATCGGGCAAGAGGACCATGGATTGAACTTCGGGGCGACTGGCGCCATCGCATATATGTCCCTTAGTGCACGCTTCCGCTCCCTCTTGGGTATATGGGTTGCGTATATCATGTTCACTGTCCGCACTTGTGGGGGGGAACCCTTCTGTCCTCTATTGTTCGGCGGTCGGGTCTCTTCCTCGTCGTCGCTGTGCAGCCCCTTGTCATTGTTTTCGGCAATTAACTTGCCTGCCTGCTTGAATACCCAACAATCTCTGTTGGTGTGATTAGCTGGCTTTTCGGGGGTGCCATGTATCTGACATAAGCGGTCGAGTATTCGGTCCAAATTGGACGGACCCGGAGTGGTTCTTTTGAATGGCTTCTTCCGCTGACCGGGTTTAGAGCCTCGGAATCCGGCGTTGACTGTCGTATCCTCCTTGTCGTCGCCATTAATGCGGCGTTTATTTTTGCTTCGACGCAACCTGCCATTGTGGTCCTTGGTATCCGAACTGCCAGAGTTTTTACTGTGGTTGTTGCTGCGAGCTAGCCAGCTGTCCTCTCCTGCACAGAAGCGGGTCATTAGAGATGTGAGGGCTGCCATGGATTTCGGCTTTTCCTGTCCTAGGTGCCGGGCTAGCCACTCGTCACGGATGTTATGTTTGAAGGCTGCGAGGGTCTCTGCATCCGGACAGTCGACGATTTGATTTTTCTTTGTTAAGAACCGTGTCCAGAACTGTCTGGCCGATTCGTTTGGCTGCTGAATTATGTGGCTTAGGTCATCGGCGTCTGGTGGTCGCACATATGTGCCCTGGAAGTTGTCGAGGAATGCGGCTTCCAGGTCTTCCCAACACCCAATTGACTCTGCGGGCAAGCTGTTAAGCCAATGCCGAGCTGGTCCTTTAAGCTTGAGTGGGAGATATTTGATGGCGTGGAGATCATCGCCGCGGGCCATATGGATGTGAAGGAGATAATCTTCGATCCAAACCGCGGGGTCTTTTGTGCCATCGTAGGATTCAATGTTTACGGGTTTAAACCCTTCAGGGATTTGATGATCCATTACTTCGTCAGTGAAGCATAGCGGGTGTGCGGCGCCTCTATATTGAGCAATATCACGACGTAGCTCGAGTGAGCGTTGTCTGCTGTGTTTGGCCCGGCTGGAGTTATTGTATCCGGCGCGATGGTATTCGTCGTGGGTCGTGGGGCGCCCACGTGATCCATAGATGGATCTGGATTGCCTTGCTTTGTCCTCCAATATATCTCGCAAGTCCGGCGCATTCCCTCTTAGCTTCGTACTTTTGGAGCGATGCCGGGGTACGGTCTTGGTGGAGGGCCTAGATGCCTCTCTGTCGCGACCACGGGGTGGTCGGTCGGCCGTATTGTGCGCTGGTGATGAAGGTATGTATGCTTCCTCCTCTAATCAGGGGAGCAACTTGCGTTTTGGGTAGCTTTTGGAGGGGCGTTCGAGTTCGTACTCTTCGGCCGCGAGGACCTCGGTCCATCGATCGGCTAGCAGGTCTTGATCAGCTTGAAGCCGCTGCTGCTTTTTCTTTAGGCTATTTGCTGTGGCGATAAGCCTGCGTTTAAAACGCTCTTGTTCGACGGGATCCTCGGGCACGACGAATTCATCGTCATTGAGGCTTGCCTCGTCTTTGGAGGGAGGTATGTAATTATCATCCTCGACCTCTTCATCTGCCGCTCTCTCGTGAGGGCTTGCTTCTGCATCCTCCTGCGCTGAATCTTGCTGGAGGGGATTGTCTTCGACACTTTCTGGGGTATTATTATCTCCTGTGCCTAAATCTCCATTCTTGCTGTGGCGGGATTTAGAGCAGCGCCGCTGACGTTGGCGCTTGGGCTGTTTCTTTAAGGAATCTGCTTCCGCTGCTTCTTCGCCGTCCCCCTCTTTTGGGGTGTCCACCATGTATATGTCATATGACGAGGTGGTCTTCCAGTGCCTTGTAGGCGCTGGTTCTTTTTTGTCTCCGGCATCGTCGTCCATACCGTCGATGTCTTCGGAGTCGTAGTCTAGCATGTCTGTTAGATCGTCGACAGTGGCTACAAAGTGGGTGGTGGGTGGGCTTTGAATTTCTTCGTCGTCCGTATCCCAACCATCCTGGCCATAGTCCGGCCAGGTCTCTCCGGATAGCGAGAGATGTTTTAGCAAATTTAGGATGTTGCCAAAGGGCGAGTGTTGGAAGATGTCCGCGGCGGTGAACTCCATGACCGGCGCCCAATCAGATTCGATTGGCAGGGGCGCGGGAGGTTCGGAGTCCGGCAGGGAGTCCGACACCTCGGAGTCACGAGCTTTGCAAGGGACAAGGTTAGTGTTCGGCTCCATCACCGTGGAAGTTGCAGCCCCCGAGGCGGTGTCCAGCCACCGGTCCTCGATCTGGGAGATCGGCTCCGGACTAAGGGCCGGAGCGGATTCGTGTGCGGCCACCAAGGCCCTGTCCGGCGGCAGAGCTAGATCATGCCCATCGTGACAGTGCGGCACGCTCGCCTGTGGCTCGAGCCCGTCGAAGATCAAGTCCCCGCGGATGTCGGCCGTGAATTTTAGGCTTCCGAACCTGACCTGACGGCCAGGGGCGTAGGTTTCGATCTGCTCCAGATGGCCAAGTGAATTAGCCCGCAGTGCGAAGCCACCGAATACAAAGATCTGTCCGGGGAGAAAAGTCTCACCCTGGACAGCGTTGTTGTTGATTGAAGAAGCCATCGAGCCTATCGGTGACGACACAGAGGAACTCTCAATGAAAGCACCAATGTCGGTGTCAAAACCGGCGGATCTCGGGTAGGGGGTCCCGAACTGTGCGTCTAGGCGGATGGTAACAGGAGACAAGGGACACGATGTTTTACCCAGGTTCGGGCCCTCTTGATGGAGGTAAAACCCTACGTCCTGCTTGATTAATATTGATGATATGGGTAGTACGAGAGTGGATCTACCACGAGATCAAGGAGGCTAAACCCTAGAAGCTAGCCTATGGTATGATTGTTGTAATGGAGGTTATGTCCTATGGACTAAAGCCCTCCGGTTTATATAGACACCGGAGAGGGCTAGGGTTACAAAGAGTCGGTTACAATGGTAGGAGATCAACATATCCGTATCGCCAAGCTTGCCATCCACGCCAAGGAAAGTCCCATCCGGACACGGGACGAAGTCTTCAATCTTGTATCTTCGTAGTCTTGGAGTCCGGCGGACAATGATAGTCCGGCTGTCCGGACACCCCCTAGTCCAGGACTCCCTCAGTCATGTTGTGATGCCTTGTTGTATTTGCACATATCAATCATATTGTGTGTGTGTGTGATTGAAATGCTTGGTATATATGAGATCTAACTATCTAGTTGTTTATCCTTAGTAGCCTCTCTTACCGAGAAATGTCTCCTAGTGCTTCCACTGAGCCATGGTAGCTTCGTTCTGCTCGGGAACACCTAGGCTGGCCGGCATGTGTCCTTCTTCGTTCCTGTGTATGTCCCTTCGGGGAAATGTCACGCGAGGAATACCTGAGTCCTGTTAGCCTGCTACAGCCCGGTTTACCGGAGTCCTGCTAGCCTAGTGCTACAGCCCGGATTCACTCGCTGATGACTGACACGTTCAGTGCTGGGTCATGGATGCCTGTCTCTGTAAGTCTGTGCCACTTTGGGTTTACGACTAACCATGTTAGCCCGGGCTCCTTATCATATGGATGCTAGCAACACTATCATATACATGAGCCAAAAGGCGCAAACGGTCCCAGGCAAAGGTAAGGCGACACCCGTGGGAATACCGTGCGTGAGGCCGCAAAGTGATATGAGGTGTTACATGCTAGATCGATGTGGCATTGAGTCGGGGTCCTGACATGACCACTGTCGCTTGTGCTTATCTGCACCCCTAGATGCACACCACCTTGGTCTTCAAGGAGGGCATCGGGAAGAACGAAGACGACCAGACTGCACTAGAGACTATAGGGCGATTTGGAAGCAGGATGATGTGATGACGGCTGAGTAACTCCATCCCCCCCTCTCTCTCTCCCTCCCTCCCGCACAAAATTATCAATCCCTCAGCCCACAAGATTCCCCTCTAGTCCATGTTCTTTTGAGCTCTTCTCCTTCCAAATGCACACGCATCTCACTCCTTATATTACATATATATGTATATCCCTCTTTCTCATAGACCTAACTTCTTCCTATGTATACATATCCCTCTCTCGCACACTTCCTCTCTCTCTCTCTCTTGTGAGGTTTCTCTCCTACTCTCGTGCCCATATGTATACAATCTTTCCCATCCTTTGTGTCTTTGTTACGTGTATATCTTGTGTGTTGAGCGCACGCATCTCTCTCCCGCCATTTCTCCATCTTCACAAACTCTCTATGTTTCATTCATACATTTGGATGTGTTCTGAAAATTGCTTTAGACTGGATCATGTAGAGTTATGGTTGGTTTTGTTGCATCCAACAAATTAATAACTATGAAATGCATTTAGATTTTCATTCGAGTTGGATTATGTGAGTTTGAGCATATTGTGAAGTACTATAGACCTGGTATTCATCTTGGAATTCAACAACGATTCTAAATATTGAATTGTATAAACCATTACATTCGAAGTTAGTAGCTACATATATTTATTTCACAATTACAACAAATAATTAATTCCACGACAAACTAAGAAAACAGATGTGTACTCCCTCTGTTTTTATTTGAGTGCGCGTATTAGCATTGGTCAAAGTCCAGTTTTGTAAACTCTAACAAAGTTTATAAAACAAAATATTAACATATACAACAACAAATCAATACCATTAGATTCATTATTGAATGTACTTTCACATCATACAAATTGTTATGGTAAATGTTTACATTTTTTCTATAAAGTTGGTCAAACTTTAGGAAGTCTGACTTCAATCAAAACTAATATGCAGAGTAAATAAAAAACGAGGGAATACAATACTCCTAGCTGCTCAGCCCAATCACCCAACAAGCCACACATGGAGCATAGAGTAGTACAATGTTACAAATTTTCAGGCCGCACGGCTAAATCTCCCGCGACTTAGATTCGACCAATGCAAAGCTACCATCATAGCCTTGGTCGAATAGGCCGACATATGTTGGTTAGTCGGGGGGTGTTTTGCTAACTTCACGTTCACCCCACCCATCCAACCCCACCCGGCACCTAGGGTACTCCTCATTACTCCCCATTTTCTATCCCCGCCGCAAAATAGACTTCTCCACGGCACCACAACACCATCATGCCCCTCCCCTTCTTCATCGGCCCACTCATCAACCACAGCACATCTACCTCATCGACGACGTCAGACGCCGCACTGGGCCGGTCTGCCGTTGCCATCGTACATGGAGCCGCTTCACCTGCGCCATCTTTCACGGTCTCAAATCTGCTTCCTGGAAATCGATGCCAAGCGCAGCAGGATCATGGTCATTGACAATGAACTGACTCCCGTTGCCGACCATGATGCACAGATGCCGCCGCGACCTTCGTACTCCTCCTCGATTGGTAATGTGTAAATTGATTCCCTTAGCACTACATTTGTAGTTCCGATTATGTTCATACCCACCCTTCAAATTTCATGGCTACTAACTCCCCGAGTGGATTGCAGAATGAGTACCAAGTATTCCGTACTCTGATGCAGAATGTTGCAGCTATTGCACGGATTGCAAATTCCATCCAGCCGTCCCGATCCACAGCTGGAGAAGGTCTTCGGCACATCCGAGCATTGCTCAGAGCGGCTGGTGAACCGAATTCATTCGTTTCCCAGTTGCACAACAGGATTCACAATAGTCAGTAAGGGCAGACATAGTTCAGTCGGCTGATACGTCTCCAAAGTATCTACTTTTCCAAACACTTTTGCCCTTGTATTGGACACTAACTTGCATGATTTGAATGAAACTAACCCGGACTGACGCTGTTTTCAGCAGAACTGCCATGATGTGTTTTATGTGTAGAAAACAAAAGTTCTCGGAATATCCTAAAAATCCACGGAGGCACTTTTTGGAAAATATAAAAAATACTGGCGAAAAAATCAAGACCAGGGGGGCCACACCCTGTCCACGAGGGTGGGGGGCGTGCCCACCCCCCTGGGCACGCCCCTTGTCTCATGGGCCCCCTGAGGCTCCGCCGACCTCAACTCCAACTCCATATATTCCGTCTCGCCGAGAAAAAAAATCAGAGAGAAAGTTTCATCGCGTTTTACGATACGGAGCCGCCGCCAAGCCCTAATCTCTCTCGGGAGGGCTGATCTAGAGTCCGTTCGGGTCTCTGGAGAAGGGGATTCGTCGCCGTCGTCATCATCAACCATCCTCCATCACCAATTTCATGATGCTCACCGCCGTGCGTGAGTAATTCCATCGTAGGCTTGCTGGATGGTGATGGGTTGTATGAGATTTACCATGCAATCAAGTTAGTTTTCTTAGTGTTTGATCCCTAGTATCCACTATGTTCTGAGATTGATATTGCTATGACTTTGCTATGCTTAATGCTTGTCAGTAGGGCCCGAGTGCCATGATTTCAGATCTGAACCTATTATGTTTTCATGAATATATGTGTGTTCTTGATCCTATCTTGCAAGTCTATAGTCACCTATTATGTGTTATGATCCGACAACCCCAAAGTGACAATAATCAGGATACTTCTCGGTGATGACCGTAGTTTGAGGAGTTCGTGTATTCACTATGCGATAATGCTTTGTTCCGGTTCTCTATTAAAAGGAGGCCTTAATATCCCTTAGTTTCCGCTAGGACCCCGCTGCCACGGGAGGGTAGGACAAAAGATGTCATGCAAGTTCTTTTCCATAAGCATGTATGACTATTTATGGAATACATGCCTACATTACATTGATGAACTAGAGCTAGTTCTGTGTCACCCTATGTTATAACTATTACATGAGGAATCACATCCGACATAATTATCCATCACTAATCCATTGCCTACGAGCTTTTCACATCTTGTGTTTAGCTTATTTACTTTTCCGTTGCTAATGTTACAATCACAACAAAACCCAAAAACATTACTTTTGCTACCATTACCTTTATTATCATATTACTTTGCTACTAAATACTTTGTTGAAGATACAAAGTTATCCAGGTGTGGTTGAATTGACAACTCAACTGCTAATACTCAATAATATTCTTTGGCTCCCCTTGTGTCGAATCAATAAATTTGGGTTGGATACTTTACCCTCGAAAGCTGTTGCGATCCCCTACACTTGTGGGTTATCAAGACTAATTTCTGGCACCGTTACCGGGGAGCATAGATCTATTCTATGATTCACTTGGGATTTATATCTGTTGATCACTATGAAGAACTTGAAAGACGCGAAAACTACGATTTTTCCCTCAACTACGAGGGCAGGTAAGGAACTACCTTCTAGCTCTGCACTAGATTCTCCTTCTGTTTTGAGTAAGCTTGCGACACCTAAACCTGCTACTGCTATGAATTCTTATATGTCGCATGTTATTGATGATGCCACTTCTGCTATGCATGATACTTATGATGAAACTACTTCTTTGCATGATACTACTTTGCCATTAGGTGAATTTCTTGATGAACAACTTGCCAGGGCTAGAGAGAACGAAATTATTGAAGGTGCTATTATTGATGATAGTGATGATGAAGGTTCTCCTAATGATTATGAATTGCAAGTTGTTCCTGAGGGTTATGTTATGAAAGAGGAAGCTGCTAGAGCTATCTTTGCTTGTAGAGATAGATATGATCTTAAGAAATTATTAGCTAAATGGAAGCAGCAGTCTCTTAATGCTAGAATGAAACCTGACCCTGCTTTTGCTACTTCGCCTATTTGTGTTACTGGTAAGGATTATGAATTCTCTATTGATCCTGAGATTATTACTTTAGTTGAATCTGATCCTTTTTATGGCCTTGAATCTGAAACTGTTGTGGCACATCTTACCAAGTTGAATGATATAGACACCATGTTTACTCATGATGATAAATCTCGCTATTATTATATCCTTAAGATATTTCCGTTCTCATTAAAGGGTGATGCTAAGACTTGGTATAATTCTCTTGCTCCTGGTTGTGTGCGTAGTCCCCAGGATATGATTTATTACTTCTCTGCTAAATATTTCCCTGCTCATAAGAAACAAGATGCCTTGCGGGAAATATATAATTTTGTGCAAATCAAAGAAGAGAGTCTCCCACAAGCTTGGGGGAGGCTTCTCCGATTACTTAATGCTTTGCCTAATCATCCTCTTAAGAAAAATGAAAAACTTGATATCTTGAGCTAACCGATGCATCCAAGGACTACTTGGATAGTTGTGCTGGTTGTGTTTTCAGGGAAAGAACAGTCGACAAAGCTGAATCACTATTGAATAATATGTTAACTAATGAAAATAATTGGACTCTTCCTGAGCCAATTCCTGAGGCAATTCCTGAACCAATTGAGCCAACTCCTGAGCCTATTCCTAAACCCACTCCGAAGAAGAGAGGTGTTTTATTTCTCAGTCCTGAAGATATGCAAGAGGCAAAGAAATAAATGAAATAAAAAGGTATAAAAGCTGAAGATGTTAAGAATTTACCTCCTATTGAAGAAATATATGGTCTTAATATACCGCCTTTGAAGAACCACATTGTCTTGATAACCCGACATAGGTAGTAAAGGTAAATTCTCTCTATAGATACGATAAAGTTGAAATTCCCTGTACTAAATTAAATAGCCCATGCTTAGATGAATTTGATGACTTTATGGCTAGACAAGAAAGTTTTAATGCTTATGTTGGTAGAGAGTTAAAGAATAATGCTTTGTAGATAGGACGCATGCACGATTATATGGCTAGAGTTAAAGGTGAACTTAAACTCGTTAGCAAATATGCTTCTATGGTTGCTACTCAAGATGAGCAAATACTTAAAGATCAAGATGATTTGCTTGATGAATTAAATAATAAACCTGACTTTGCTGTTAGAGTGGCTACTAGAACTCGTAGAATGACTCAGGAACCTTTGTATCCTGAAGTCCACCCTAAGAGAATCGAGCAAGATTCTCAGAGAAACAATTTAGAGGCACCTAGTTCTTCTAAAAAGAAGAAAAAGAAAAATGATAGGACTTTGCATGCTTCTAGTGAACCTGCTGTAGACACACCTGAGAATCCCAATGATATTTCTATCTCTGATGCTGAAACACAATCAGGTGATGAACATGAACCTAGTGATAATGTTAATGATAATGTTCATATTGATGCTCAACCTAGCAAAAATAATGATGTAGAGATTGAACCTGCTGTTGATCTTGATAACCCACAATCAAAGAATCAACGTTATGATTAGAGAGATTTTGTTGCTAGGAAGCACGGTAAAGAAAGAGAACCATGGGTTCAAAAACCCATGCCTTTTCCTCCGAAACCATACAAGACAAAGGATGATGAGGATTTTGAGCGCTTTGTTGAAATGATTAGACCTATTTTCTTACGTATGCACTTAACTGATATGCTCAAAGTAAACCCTTATTTTAGTATATGAAGGATATCATTACAAACAAAAGAAAGATACCGGAAGCTGAAATTTCCACCATGCTTGCTAATTACACTTTTAAGGGTGGAATACCAAAGAAACTTGGAGATCGGATGGTACCAACCATACCATGCTCCATTAAAAGAAATTATGTTAGAACTGCTTTATGTGATCTTGGAGCCGGTGTTAGTGTTATGCCTCTCTATTTATATCGTAGACTTGAATTGAATAAGTTGACACCTACTGAAATATCTTTGCAAATGGCCGATAAATCAACTTCCATACCTATCGGTATTTGTGAGGATGTGCCTGTTGTGGTTGCAAATGTCACTATCTTAAAGGACCTTGTTATTCTTGATATTCCCGAGGACGATAGTATGTCGATTATCCTTGGTAGACCCTTTTTGAATACTGCAGGGGCTATTATTGATTGCAACAAAGGCAATGTCACTTTTCATGTTAATGGTAATGAGCATACGGTACACTTTCCGAGGAAACAATCTCAAGTTCATAGCATCAATTCTATTGGAAAAGTTCCAACTATTATTATTGGAGGTTTTGAATTTCCTCTCCCTACTGTCAAGAAAAAGTATGATATTCCTATTATTGGGGATGTTCATATCCCCGTTGAGGTAACTTAGTGTTATTCGAAATTTCTCCGGTTCCGTGTTATTTGGAATGAGTTTGTTAACAAGACTTGATAAACCTTGTTAGTGGATTCATTTTGATGATCACGAGATGGATGAAACTAGAAGGCACAACCTTCTGTACCCTCTTTTTACTTTCTGTTATTTAGAATAAACAAAGCAAAAATAGTATTATCCGTCTGTTTTCTGAATTATCCGCGCAATAAAAAATATCCCGAAATTAAAAGTGCTCCAAATGCCCTGAAAATTTAGTATGATTTTTTATGGAATATTTGAGAATTTTAGGCACTGAAGTCACTTTAGGAGGGGCAAGCACCAGGCCACGAGAGTGGAGGGCGCGCCCACCTTCCCTCGGTGCGCCCCCTGTCTCGTGGGCCCCTGGTGGCCCCCCTCCACTTATGCCAGCACCCACACACTCCATCTTCTTCCCAAAAAAATCCCCATCCAGCTCAAGCACGAGTTCTAGCTCATTTTGCTGCGATTTTCGATCTCCTTGCTCAAAGCTCCATTCACAAAACTGCTTTGGTAGATTGTTGCTTGGTATGTGACTCCTCCATTGGTCCAATTAGTTTTTGTTCTAGTGCTTTATTCATTGCAAATTTTTGCTGCATAGGTGACCATGTTCCCGAGCTTGCATGTCAAATTTATGAGGTCCCAAGTAATTCTAATGCATGATATAGGCTCTAGGCACTTGTAGGAGTAGTTGCTACCAATCTTGTTTAGTTTTATTCACTTCTATTTTGAAGTTACTAAAATTTCAGAAATTTTCAAAAAATGTTAAGAAGACTTTTGAGGGGCTCTTCTAGCCAAGGCTCCCAGGAAAAACAAGCTAAAGAGAATGAAAAAGCCAAGTATAATCTTCCTCGCATAGCGGAAGTACGGCCGTGTGAATGGCCATGCGATAATTTCTTGAAAGAAGCTGGAATTCATGAAGATTTTTATTCTTTGATCGAGAATGCAAGCCTCACCGATTTCCTCCACGACCGGATTGATCAGTATCTCTTACTCACCAATACTTTCGTGCAAAATTTTTATTATTATCCTAAGAAGTCACCGCCTTCAGTATCATTTCACTTATATGATGAATTCAGGGAAATGTCTTTATGTAATTTTTGAGCGGTATGTAGGATACCCTTTGAGGGAAAATTAGAGGAACCACATCGTAAAGATGTGGATGGCTTTGTTAACACTATCACTGTAGAGGATCCAAAGAAGGGTTCCGATGCAAAAATCTCTAGCATACATTTTCCTTTTTTACGCTACTTTGCCATATTTGCTAGTAGATGCTTGATTGGTCGTGGAAATAGTGGAAACTTCATTGTTCCTGACATTATCATTCTTTACCATGCCTTGTTTGGAGATAATAGTTTTAGTATGGGTGTCGTCATTGCTAAACGGCTAAGCCAGAATCTTACAAAAGGCCCCATCTTTGGAGGTATCTATGCTTCACGTCTTGCTAGACATTTTGAGATACCTATTAGGCACCATGAGAAAGAGGAGACAAAATTGCCTCCTTACATTTTAGATTACAAGAGCATGGTAGCACATGAGTTTATTGTTGACGACAAAGAGAAGATACTCTTGTATAACCTTAGATTTAATGAGAAACATAATGAGACTATTATTTTGCCTGTGCCTCTGTTGTTTGATTTGATTGCAGATAATTTTCTTGTCACGCCGGAAGCGGTGTACGCTCACCGAGGCCAAGCATCCACTCCAGAACCTAAGGCTGAGCCGGAACCTGAATTGGACTCTTATCATGCATCATCTTACCAGTGGGACCCGGAGATGGCCAGCCAGTGGTATCCTTACTACACTTCCCAGTACACCAGGGAGAGTAGCAGCGGTCCTTGGCATTAAACCAACTTAGGCCAAAAGCCTAAGCTTGGGGGAGTACGTATTTCTCACCGACTTTACATTCATGTTCACACACTAGTCGTCGGTGCTCATACGCTTTCATTGTATTATCCATGCTTGCTTAATTTCTTCTTTCTAGTTTTCTTCTTGTGTGTTTGATAAACCTTGAGAAAAAACCAAAAAAAATAGTTAGTTTAATTTCCATGCTTGTAGTAGAAATTAAAATGAAAACCCAAAAAGATTTCTCGTTCTTCTTCTTGCTTGTTGGGAGCTTTCCCGTGTAAATAGTTTTCTTTTCTTTTCTTTTCTTTAGGGGTCGAGAGTAGAAGACCATATTGAAAATGTTTAGTGGCTCTCATATGCATGATTGTTTATTTAACTTAGAGCCCATATTACCTTGTCTTCTCTCTTGAGTTGAATGCTTGTAGATTCCAGCTTAGTCCAATGCGCGTGCACTATTATTATACACATCGTATGGTCGTGCAAGTGAAAGGCAATAATGATGATATATGATGGACTGGTTGAGATGAGAGAAGTTGATATGAATTCGACCTGTCTTGTTTTTGTAAATATGATGAGTTCATCGTTCCTGATTTAGCTTATTAAGAAGTAAACATATTTGCAATGACATTTAGAGATTATAGTTGTTTGTGCCATGCTTGATTAGCTATAAGTTATAATGGTTTACCTTGCATGCCAACATGCTATTAGAATGATTATGATGTGGTATGGTGGGATGGTATCCTCCTTTGAATAAATTGAGTGACTCGACTTGGCACATGTTTACGCATGTAGTTGAGACAAATCAACATAGCCTTCATGAATTCATGTTCATGGTAGATTATATCCTACTCATGCTTGTACTCGGTGTGAATTAATTTTAATGCATGTTTATGACTGTTGTCGCTCTCTCAGTTGGTCGCTTCCCAGTCTTTTACTAGCCTTCACCTGTACTAAGCGGGAATAATGCTTGTGCATCCAAACTCCTTAATCCCCAAAGTTGTCCCATATGAGTCCACCATACCTTCCTATATGTGGTATTTACCTGCCGTTCCAAGTAAATTTGTATGTGAGAAACTCCAAACCTTCAAATGAAATTCTGTTTTGTATGCTCGAGCAGCTCATGTTTCAACTAGGGCTGCCTATATCTTCCATGCTAGGTGGGTTATTATCAAGAGGAGTGGACTCCGCTCCTCATTCACGGGAAGGGCCGGTAACCGGGATGCCCAGTCCCATGATCCAAAAAGATCAAAACAAATCAATATAATTAAACAAAACACCCCCAAGGCTGTTGTTAGTTGGAGACACTCGTTGTTTCAAGCAAGCCATGGATTGATGCTTGTTGGTGGTTGGGTGAGTATAAACCTTTACCATTCTGTTTGGGAACTGCCTATAATGCATGTAGTACGGAAGATATAGCCATCTCATAGTTGTTGCGTTGACAGTGAAAGTATGCCGCTCAAAATGTTATTCAATCTCTATTTTAAAATCGAGCTCTGGCACCTCTACAAATCCCTGCTTCCCTCTACGAAGGGCCTATCTATTTACTTTTATGTTGAGTCATCACCTTCTTATTAAAAAGCACCCACTGGAGAGCACACTGTCATTTGCATTCATTATTATTGGTTTATATTGGGTATGACTTGACAGGATCTCTCTTACCATGAATTACAATGTTTATTCAGTCCTTGATCTTTAAAGGTGCTCTGCATTTACGTTTTGCGATCTCAGAAAAGGCTAGCGAGATACCGTTTTGTTATATCATGTTATGATTGTTTTGAGAAAGTGTTGTCATCCGATTTTTATTATTATGGCTCGCTAGCTGATTATGCTATTGATATGAGTAATTGTGGGACCTAAGTGTTATTGTGAGTACGGTTAGTTCATAATATTTGCTGAAACCTGAATGCTCGCTTTGCATGTTTACAACAACAAGAGCAAACAGAGTTTGTAAAAGTTTTTCTTTATCACTTTCAGTTTATCAACTGAATTGCTTGAGGACAAGCAAAGGTGAGTTGATACGTCTCCAACGTATCTACTTTTCCAAACACTTTTGCCCTTGTTTTGAACTCTAACTTGCATGATTTGAATGAAACTAACCCGGACTGACACTGTTTTCAGCAGAACTGCCATGATGTTGTTTTATGTGTAGAAAACAAAAGTTCTCGGAATGTCCTGAAAATCCACGGAGGCACTTTTTGGAAAATACAAAAACTACTGGCGAAAGAATCAAGACCAGGGGGCCCACACCCTGTCCACGAGGGTGGGGGCGCGCCAACCCCCCTGGGCACGCCCCCCCTGTCTCGTGGGCCCCCTGAGGCTCCGCCGATCTCAACTCCAACTCCATATATTCCGTCTCGCGGAGAAAAAAATCAGAGAGAAAGTTTCATCGCGTTTTACAATACGGAGCCGCTGCCAAGCCCTAATCTCTCTCGGGAGGGCTGATCTAGAGTCCGTTCGGGGCTCCAAAGAGGGGATTCGTCGCCGTCGTCATCATCAACCATCCTCCATCACCAATTTCAAGATGCTCACCGCCGTGCGTGAGTAATTCCATCGTAGGCTTGCTGGACGGTGATGGGTTGGATGAGATTTACCATGTAATCACGTTAGTTTTGTTAGGGTTTGATCCCTAGTATCCACTATGTTCTGAGATTGATGTTGCTATGACTTTGTTATGGTTAATGCTTGTCACTAGGGGCCGAGTGCCATGATTTCAGATCTGAACCTATTATGTTTTCATGAATATATATGTGTTCTTGATCCTATCTTGCAAGTCTATAGTCACCTATTATGTGTTATGATCCGACAACCCCGAAGTGACAATAATTAGGATACTTCTTGGTGATGACCATAGTTTGAGGAGTTCATGTATTCCCTATGTGCTAATGCTTTGTTCCGGTTCTCTATTAAAAGGAGGCCTTAATATCCCTTAGTTTCCACTAGGACCCCGCTGCCACGGGAGGGTAGGACAAAAGATGTCATGCAAGTTCTTTTCCACAAGCACGTATGACTATTTACGGAATACATGCCTACATTACATTGATGAACTGTACCTAGTTCTGTGTCACATAATTATCCATCATTGATCCACTGCCTACGAGCTATTCACATCTTGTGTTTCGCTTATTTATTTTTCCGTTGCTATTGTTACAATCCCTACAAAACCCGAAAACATTACTTTTGCTACCGTCACCTTTATTATCATATTACTTTGCTACTAAGTACTTTGCTGCAGATACTAAGTTATCCGGGTGTGGTTGAATTGACAACTCAACTACTAATACTCAATAATATTGTTTGGTTCCCCTTGTGTCGAATCAATAAATTTGGGTTGAATACTTTACCCTCGAAAGCTGTTGTAATCCCCTACACTTGTGGGTTATCATCGGCGCACAATCCAAGATCACCTCCGCGGCGTGAAGATTATTGTTACCACCAGGATTAGTACCTGGATCAAGTCCATGGTCAGTTTGCTCCTCGACATCACCGTGATGAACACCATCGAGTGTCGTCGCCCCTTCTGAGGGGTGGTTCATATGCGCCTCGGCATTATGATGATAGGTGCCCTTACGACGATGAGCGGAGAGAGGCAACCGATCCCCAAGATCTTGGATTCAATGCAAGGTCAGTCCTTGTGCAAAATCTGGTTGACAGGGGCAGGCCTCACAGAGAGGGTTTGGATGGAGGCCGTCTGAGTGGAAGTGGCCTATTTGTCTCCCGCCCGAGTGTTTCAGCAGGGCAATACGAGCTACTAAGATACCACCCAACTTCATTTTGGCCATAGGGGTGAACAAGTTCACTAGCGAGTCGAAGCCAGATACATGGTTACAAGATTACCGGGTGGCTATGTAGATTGGAAGAGGAAATGATTATGTTGCCATGAACCAATTTCCCTTGATGCTTGAAGGATCGGCCCGGGCATGGTTGACCCAGTTGGATCCTGCCAGCATATACTGCTGATAAGACTTGGCCCAAGTGTTCATTAAAACATTCAAAGACACTTGCAAGCGTCCTGCTGGGTTAACTGAATTGCAACATTGCGTCCATAAGCAGAATGAAATTTTGAGAGATTACATAAAGCGTTGGACCCCACTTCACCATGTGCTGGAGAATGTTACACAACATCAAGCAATTTGTGCTTTGAAAGAAGTTGTATGGTACAGAGAACTCATCCTGAAATTTGGGCGGTCTAGGACCCATAGCATGAACTGAACGATGGAGATTGCCACTCGGTATGCAAATGGCGAAGAAGAAGACCGCCTCCACAGTGGTAAAGGAAAATCTAATGAGCATGACCCTAACAACACCAATCCGAGTCGGAAACAAAAGCGCAAAACTGAAGCCATTGGTCAAGCAAAAGCGGTCGTAGTTGCCGCTGAAGGCAAGTTCAAAGGGAACGCTGGAGAGAAGTGGAGTCCTAAGAAGAAGTGAGATCAGTCGGGTCAGGACCTCCTAGATCTGATGTGTGCCATTCACACGAACAAAGATGAGCAGGGTAACCTGATTTTAGCCAAGCATACCACTCCGCAGTGCAGGCTGCTGATCCAGCAGTTCCATGCACTACAAAAAAAAACACACATGCATGACATTTTGGGCCGAACGAATTTTTTTTCTATCATAGTTATGACACTTCTATGATGATAATTGTGATAAAAGCCGGTATCATCATAGATGTGGTGAGCTCCTACTTCTATGACAAAGAATCTTGACATAAAATGGGCTTTTCATCCTGGGCGGGCCAGAGACGCAGCGGCATGACATATTTTGGGCGTAGAAGCGAGGGCGAGGAAAATTTCGGGGAATTCCTGGTTACGGTGGGTGGTTAGGGGCCGAGCGATGCACGTTCCTCTCGTACACGTACCCGCTTGTGTGGGAGGCGTTGGGCTCTAACTTAACCCGAGCGAGTCATTGGGCTCTAACTAAACCCGAGCAACTGCACTAGCTACGTTACTGAACCCGAGTGATTCCTTCGCTACTGCTCCTAACTAAAGCCGATGGAACCCTACTGCCTCCTTCCCTCGATGAATAGTGAGCGTTGCTGGGGGGTTTGGATGAATAGTTCCCGGTGGGGGTGGATGAATAGGACCCCGTGGTGTTGCCTATGGATGAACAGGACCTCGATCGATTGAGCCGGTTGGGGCTGGATGAACAGGGCCCCGTGGAGGGATGGATGAACAGGATGACCCCGTGGAGGGCTGGATGAATAGTAGATGGTGGAGGGGTGGATGAACAGTAGCCCATGGAGGGGTGGTTGAACAGGAGCCCGTGGAGAGGGCTGGTTGAACAGTAGCCGGTGGAGTAGCACGTGGTGGAGGCTCGATGAATAGGAGCCCATGGATGAACAGTCGCAGGTGGAGGCTGGAGGAGGTCGACGGTGGTTGACCAGTAGCCCGTGGTGGCCGGAGGAGGTCGACGGTGGATGAACAGTAGCTTGTGGAGTCCCGTTCTGCGGTACGCCACACTCCTCCCGATGAACAGGACCCCCATTTCAACCGTAGCACTCCAACACAAGTCCGTTTCCTCCGTTTTGCGGTACGCCACACCCCTCCCGATCAAGAGGACCTCGTTTCGACTGGAGGAGGTCCAACACAAGTCCGTCTCCTCTGTTTTGCGGTACGCCAGACCCCTCCCGATGAACAGGATCCCATTTTGAACGTGGCCGGTCGAACAAAAGGCTGTTTCCTCCATTCTGCGGTACGTCAGGCCTCGTTTCCATCCGTTGTTCCATCCAAGCTGGTTGGCTCCCACGCGTTCCATTGCCTCCCGATGAACACGACGCATTTCGTTGCCTCCCCATGAACACGATGACGACGCAGTTTATCCATTCCAACCCAGTCATGTACATGAGCCCTAGCCGTACGTATGCACGAGTAGGTGTTCGAGACCCCGCCCGTATGTACGTACGTGGCCATATTTTCTTTCGTGCACACTGGCCATTGTACGTATGTGTACATGCTACATGCACGCCTCTACTATGACACGTGCGCGCCTCTACATCGACCAGTATGTACATACACGTTCGCGTCCAGAATGTCAATGCTACGTACGCTTCGATCAGGTGGGTGAGGCACTTCCTTGCGTGCGAAGATGTAGCTGGTGGGTCCCAGCAGTCAGGGGGGCGAATCATTTTTTGCCCAGATGCACTTCCTTGCGTGCGGAGATGTAGCTGGTGGGTCCCAGCAGTCAGGGGGGAAACGTTTTTTCGCGAAATACGCTTGCCCATCCGGTGGATCCCTGCTATCAGGTGGAGGAATAATTATTTTGTGCATAATAAGGAACCAATTCCTTGCAGCGGCCGTGGACCTAGCTGTCAGCCTATCAACGTACTGTACTCTTTTGATGGAAGTCGTTCCTTGACCATGTTGACCACGCCGCACCGAGAGCACTAGGGCGGTGGACGACGACAAGGCTTAGGAAGGGGACGACGCAGAGCTGGGGAAGACCCGACAGTGGATGCCCACGCATAGAGGAGTATGAGGATTCACTGGTTCAGCTGTGGTGTGATACTACCGTCGCCGCAGAATAACAGGGGGTGTGGGTGAGTAGAGGGTTGGCCTGGCCAGCGGTGGAAGTAGTAGGCGGCGGTGAGGCCTCCACGGCATCACAGCCGGGCACGGGAGGCAGGAGCACGCGGCACGACCGGCACTGGTTTGGGCGGCTAGGGCAAGAAGACCAGAGGTTGAAGAAGCACGACGACCATTGGATGAACATCGTACGGTAACTTGGTAGGCCCACAAGTCAGCCTCCCACTATGTTGGGTTCCAGCTGGCAGGGGGTGTATTCATTTTTTTGTGTGTAATAAGAAGCCACTTCCTTGCGTGCGAAGATAGCTGGTGGGTCCGACCTGTCAGGGGGAGGGGGCATGTTTTTTTCGTGAAATACAGAGGCCCTTCCGGTGGGTCCCACATGTCAGGTGGAGGAATCATTATTTTGCACGTAATAAGGAGGCATTTCCTTGTGCGTCCATGGACCCAGCTGTCCGCCTCTCCATGTACAGTCCATGTCCGATGGATGTCCTTTGTTTACCACGTTCACCAGGCCGCGCCGAGAGCTCCATGGCGGTGGACTATGGTGAGGTGTAGGAATGGAATGACATGGAGCCGGGGAAGACTCGTCAATGGTTGCCCGTGCGGTGGGGAGTACGATGGTTTACTGGTCCGGCCGCCGTCGCTGGAAAATAACAGGAGGTGTGGGTGAGTAGAGGAATGGCCTGGCCGGCACCGAAGTAGGGTGGGGTGGTGCAGCCAGTGCGGCAGCACAGCCGGCAACGGGGGGTGGGAGCAGGCAGTCCCACCAACGCTTGTTTGGGCTGCTGGAGCAAGAAAATCAGATATTGATGAAGTAGCACGGCCGTTGGATTAACATCCAACGGTCACTGCTGCTAGAATCATTTGTGGACTAAGTTGACAAAGCCTTTCATAAACGTCAACATAGTAGACCCGCAAGTTAGCCTCCAAATCTGTCCCAAACAGGATACGGCCCGAAATTTCCAGCCAGATTCAAATTATTTTTAAAACTAAATTTACCTTAATTTAAATTCAATGGAATTAATTGCACAAAAACATCCATCGGAATCCAGAAGGAAAAAGTATTTTGGAATGAAATTTTACCCGCACAAAAACAATGAAATTTAAAATATCAAAATCCAGAAGAAAAAAGTATTTTGGAATTAATTGCCTGTTTGCTGTATTTTTTCATTTTACAGCCCATTTATTATTACTTATAGCCCATTTCTTATTAATTATAGCCCATTTTCTGGGCAAAATGCATCCCTCCTCGTCTTGAAAGATTTACGGCCCAGTAGGGCGTAGAAAAGCAAGTAGGCCTACGTTGGTTATTCTGCAAAAAACAAAATAGCTAGCTAGCCATTTTCAGAAAGGAAAAAAAAACTGGGCTGGTCATGTGCTAAACATATGAAATAAAATCGTGGGCTAGATGGGCCACATGTCCCGCACAACCCAGTTGATACCCTTCTCCGTCCCGAAAAACAAAATTACTGCGCGCGCTGTTGGATCCCTACTGTCATCCTCACCATGTACAGTCATCTCCTTATTCCTCTCGGTTGTTGACCATGTTGACAACACCGGAGTGTGGCGCCACGGCGAGCGAACCAAGGCGGAGGACGATGGTGAGGCCTCGGATGGGAACGAATAGGAGTTGGGGAAGATGCGCAGAGTTTTAGGGTGCGATGTGGGCATGATGCGTGCGCGGTAACACAGCCAGCCGTGGGAGGAGGGAGCAGGCAGTCCCACCGGCGCTGGTTTGGCTTTGACTGCTCGAGGAAGAAGAGACTTAAGAAACACGACAAACGTTGAATGTCAATCCAACGGTCAAGGTTGTCACTATCGTTTGTTTACTAAGCCGACACCAAGTAGCATACTTCTTTATATATAGGAAGAAAAGAAAAACTGGGCTCGTTCGCCTGATAACATTCCCGAAACTGCGGCCGTTCAATCTTGTGTCGCAACTAAAACTGCGAGGAAAATGCGTTCATCTGTCGTCCTCCTCCCAGGGAACGTTCGCCACATAAGTGACTAGCACCCTTGGTTTTCAACTAAGAGGTCTTGGGTTCAAGTCCCAGGAACTCTCAATTTTGTCCTCCTTCCTCGCAAAAAAGGGAAAGAAAATCAAAGACTTGAGAAGGCGTACAGAACAAGCTAGTGTACCAGTAAAGAGACGTTGCTGAGTTTTAGAAAAATGAGAGACATGCTCCTGTAGCTGGTTCGAATCCAAACCTAGACTATGACTATATATGGTGTTATGCTACTCTGCAAGTAATGGAACTGACATATCCAACGTTCGCTTCTCCTCTTCTCTACTTACTCTGCCTAGCATCAGAAGCTCTGGCTGCAGCAACCATGTCTGCTGGCTGCTCGTCCACCTGCTCTTCAGCAGGCAACAACCAGATATGCGCCAAGCCGCCACCCGTACCATCGCCTGTGGGTCTCATCACACCCCCGCCGGCACGCGCACCGTAGCCGGTTGCTCATCGCAACCCGTTGTTGTTGATGTGGTGCCACTGCTGCAAATCACGCAGAGTCATCCGTCGCGTCTCAACCACAATCCTCAACCCTGGTCGAGTCTTCTACAAATGCCCGAATCATGGGGTAATAATATGTTTAAGTGTTGTTCTGCTTCTTTCAGTTGCTGATTTTTTTTAATAGTTTGGTTGATGATTCTTCCAATTTGATTTGTGTAGAAAAGGGAATATTTGTGTGATTTGTATTTCTGGGGAGTTGCTGATGTGGGGGAATGCAACTACGCTGATTATTTGGTTAGTCGAGGAATCCCAATACCAGCAGGTTGGGGTGTTGGACAAGTATCTAAAGGAATGACACAAGAGGAAGATGCAGAGCAGAAGGTTAAAGATGCAGTTCCTCTGATCATGGCCAAGCAACAGCTGCTGAACGGCCTTGATGGCAATGAGGATATGAAAGAGCTTGTGAAGATAATGGGAAAAATCGATGTGCTCTGTAGGATGATTGTCTCTTTATTTGCAGTGTATGTAGCACTCTTGATGTATTCAGTGGCTATGACATGAGCACTTTGCTAAAACTAGTAATGAATGAATCCTATGTAGCAGGCTGGGTGTAGTGTTCTGAACATCTAATGATTTCTATTAACAAAAATTTGGGGGTATCCCCTTTTGCTCATAAATAAATAAATAGCAGAGGCTGTTTTGGTAATAAATAAATAAATTAGCAGAGGCCCTGTCAAGTCAACTTTGTTCTCACTCGAAGACGTCGAGCAAATTGCAGTCCAGCAGCAAACTATGTCATCAAATTCAAGTTTCACAACCAAATATGAGTACCACTAAACAAAAATGTCATCATGTTTTGGTCGTCATACGAACACCAAACACAAATCAGCATACAGAACAAGTGATGTTCTCACAGCAAAATACTAAACAACATGTTCATCAGGTTTTAGTTGTCATAGCAAACACAATTTCACATAGTAGATAGAAAAACGTCTTCTGACAGGCAAATACGACAAAAGCAATGTAATTATCATCCAAAGCAGCAGCATCAACATCTTCGCCATGTGCATCAGTCTGAATCATAATTCCCCATGGTGTCATCTTCTTCTTCATCCTCAACGTCCTTGAACGTTGGCTTCTTCTTGATCAACTCTTGTATTTCCACAGCATAACAGGCAATCTTTTTGCCGGCGTCATTGACGTGATGGTTCTCAAAGATATTAGGAACATTTGTGTTATCTTGTACATCAGGAGCAGTGTAAGCATCATCTTGTTGTGCAACTTCATTAACCGAATTACTCTGCTCAAACCTTTGCAATACTCTCCAGTCATCGCTACGTGCAAATGTGTCTTCCAAGAAAAATACCTGTGTTGCTTGATTTGCCAAAACAAAAGGCTCGTTGGTCTGGTACGCCGCCTTGACATTGATGGATTTGAAATAATCATCTGCTCTGGGTTTTGCGATCCTAGAAAACAAGTTATACCAACGACAGCACAACAGAACCACACACTGATGATCCTCGAAACTGGAGATATACTACAACCGAACAATGTCTGTTATGTTAGCATACATTTCAGTTGTCTCTTTGTCATACGTATACGTGCTCATGATGGCATTGTTTTGTGTCTTCCTGCCTTCGTCTCGTGCATGGGTGTTGTAACGCACATCTCCAACAACGCAAGATTCATAATGTCTTACCCGAGAATTAGGACCCATTGCTAGTGAGTAAAGGGCATCATCAACTGCCTGTCCATTCTCCCGCATCTTCTTAACCTATGGTTAGAAAATAGACAAGCTGATCATCTTCTGTACTCAATATATTAAAAAACTGACAGTGCAATTAAAAAGCTTACATGGCTCTTGAACCATTTTGCAAATCCTGCCATAACCAGTTTGTCAATATTTCTTGGATTTTGCGGCAGTAACTCCTGTTTGTAGATGCTGCACAACATAGTGATCGCGTCAAACATCTAAATATACAAGAATGTGCTACAAGTTTAGTAGATTACGATGTATAAGCTGCAATACTTAGCACTTACTTGATATAAGGTAGTATCTCAAGACAGTTATTCAACACATACTAAACCATTTTGTCCAAATCTTTAGGTTTTTCCTCTTGTCGACTCTTCCCTGTAACTCGAACAGAATAATCAAAAACATTGAGCCCGGGATTGTCTTCACCCACCTCTTTGCTAAGCGGATCAGCTGTTTCAATGTATTTTGAGAAGAATGTCAACACTTCTGTAGCAATGTAGGCCTTTGGAATGGAACCCTCGGGTCTAGCTCTATTCCTAACATAGACCTTGAAAGTGCCTAGCCGCCTTTCAATAGGGTACATCCAGCCATACTGTACTAGTCCTCTAAGTAGTGCCTCATCAGGTAGATGAACAGCCAAATGCACCATCACATCAAACAAGGCTGGAGGATATATCTTCTCAAGGTCGCATAAGATAGTTAGTATCTTGTCTCTAAGACGATCCAAAGCATCTATACTGATATTTCTACTGTAGAGTTCCCTGAAGAATTGTCCCGACTCTGCAACTGCTCTATATAAGTCAGGGCGGCCCAATCCTCTAAGGATAACAGGTAAACCCTTTGAAGAAGGATGTGACAATCATGAGTTTTCAACCCTCATACCTTGTTTCCATTTTCACTGACTCTTCTTTCAGGATTGGAAGCAAATCCATGTGGGAATCTCACACGTGACAGGACCTTGCAGAATTCTTCTCTTTTTACCTTGTCCAAGATGTACACAGCTAGGGCCATATCCCGTGGTTTACCTTCATCTTGCACCTGCAAATCATGTCTGATACCCAGGTGTGTCAAATCAATCCTAGATTGTAAGGTATCTTTCGTCTGCCTTCAATATTGAGAAGTGTGCTTATATTGATGTCACATATTTTTTTCTGGATGCGCATCACATCAAGATTATGCCGCAGATCCAAATCTTTCAAATACTCCAAGTCCCACAAAGTGGACCTGCGGGTAAACAATAATCTCTCTTCTTCCCTACCATGCTTCCTTTTCCCGCTACCATTACCAGGATGGTTTCCTAGTGTAGTATGACTGACCTTCACTAATTCCACTTGCAACTCATCGGTGGTGAGCCTCTTTGGCGCATCACGGTTTTCATGCTTTGCATTGAACACATGTCTTCGGTATTTTCTAGGATGTGGCATGTCCTTGGCAAGGAAACGGTGGTGTCAAATGTAACAGATCTTGCTAAGCATTGTGTATGACAGTGGATTCCTTTCACAGTGAACACATGCATTGTAACCATGTGTCGTTCGCCCTAACATAGTGCCCAAAGCCGGATAATCATGGATGCACCAAATTATAACAGCACGTAGAAAGAAATTAGCTGGTGGGCTGCTATATAGGTCTCGAGTGAGAACACCCCTCCATAGCTGTTGAAGTTCCTCCACAAGAGGCTCCATGAACAAATCAAAATCCTTTCCAGGACTTTTTGGACCTGGGATGAGCAAGGCCATCATGTAGTTTGATTCTTTGGTGCAGACATTTGGAAACATGTTGTAAGGGATAACAAGCACTGGCCACATGCTATATGTGGCGCTCTGGTGGCCAAATGGGTTAAATCCATCTGAAGCTAAGCCAAGTCTAATGTTTCTCGGGTCAGCAGCAAACCTTTTGTGTTTATGATTGATGCTTTTCCACTCACTACCATGAGATGGATGGCTCATTACATTCTGATCTTTGCACTCCCGATTCCTAGAATGCCACAGTACATCCTCTCTTGTTTCAGCATCATCAAACAACCTCTGCAATCTTCGTATAATTGGAAAATGTCTCAGAACATTATGAGCAATCCTCTTCAGAACATCACCATCTTTCCATCTTGATGATTTGCATTTTGGGCATTCACTTAAGTTGGCATAATCCTTCCGAAACAGAACACAATTATTCTTACAAACATGGATCATATCATATCCAATTCCAACTACACGAAGGAAATTCTTCATTTTACTGTTGGTGTGTGGCAGCTCAGACGCATTTGGGAAAGATTTGCGGAATGCAGCCAACATCGCATCGAATGATTTGTTGGTCATCCGCTCAGATGTCTTCACCTGAAGAAAGGTGACCGTAGCTGAGAATATTGACAGCTTATTTCCTAGGGTGGCAGCCACATTGCATTGTTCCAACATGCGGGCCCACCATTTTTCTTCTGCAGGTGAAAGTTCATGAAATACACGAGCATTTCGTAGCATTGTTTCAATGTTGGTCAAACTCACTGGCTCTGCCACCACCACCTCCTCCTCCTCTTCCACCTGAGCATCAGGCAGATCAAGATGGTGATCTGTTGCTTCCACGTAGTCAATAACATTGACATTCACAGCTTTACCATGATGAACCCACCTAGTATATGTCATCGACATCCCATACAAGTGTAGATGTTTTTGCACAGTTGACTGAATTCATACAACTGCTAAATGGGCAGAGCACATCTGATTTCGGACCACCGTACTCAGCTCTGATAAAGTTCATGAAGTTTTCAACCCCCTCGACAAATGCAGTGGAGAATCTTTGAACAGAAGTTATCCAAGTCATGTCCATCTGTTTGACATACAAATTAGTTCTTCTACTAGATATTACAGGGAAAACAAATATGCTTTTTTATGAAGTCCAGAAAAAAATACCTATGTCGATGTCTAAAGCTATGGCAAGATATTTGGATGAGAAGATCTAAGTAACGAAATATATGTAAAGCTAATTCAGCAAATAGATTTGAGTGCTAAATTATGGTAGGCTGTTTCAGTAGTCAATGAGGCCGAGCACACAGCCATCAAACATATCAATGTCCATAATAGCAACAAAGATCGAGTATAAAACGGTGTAGAGCTATTTCACCTAATAGACTGGCTACTAGACCATGGCAATCTACATCACAATAAATATATGGCAGGATATTTTAGCAACTAATCGGTCTTGGCATGCCATGTCAGCTAGCAGATTGAGTGTAGAACAGGGTAAGGAAGATTCTTAAGCAGAGTATATTGACAATAAACTACTTTGGCAAACAGTGAGATTAACAGCGTCTATGAGCTAACATTCAACGCTACACCGACATGCACTGGGCCTCAGTCTAGAATGCGCGTACCGTGGGAGAAGCTAACCACCGTGCGTCTCCACACGAACATCGCGAGCGGTGGCGGCGCTGACCGCCGTACGCCTCCACAAGAACGTCGCCAACGGTGGCGGCGCGGCTAGAGGACGACATTCTATGAGAGCATACTGTGGGAGCTAGAGGATTGCCGTGCGTCCCCTCGACGAACCGCGGCGCCGACGTATCAGGGCGCCAGGGTGGGCGGCTTTGGCGGAGTGAATGGTGTGGAGGGGGATGGGGGAGGGGGGTTTGGGGAATATTATTGGCTAGTTGGCCGAAGGGCGGTTGAATCTATGATTTGGGGGGAATTTTTGGGTGGGGGGGGGGGGAGGATTTTCACGCGGTGGTCGGGGGGAGTTTGGCGCATGGTCTGTTTCTCCAAGTGCAGTCCCACGTGTCAGTGAAGAGGCAAGACAAAGCGCGTTCCATTTGCGTGAGCTGTGTGCAGGACCGAACGAGTGTGGGGTGCAATGCGACCACGACAGGGGTGCTGTGAGTGTACCTCCTTTTTTCTTTTTAAACTAGGTGCTTCGCCCCCTAAAAAAAACTAGTTGCTTCGCGCGATCCATCGATACTACTACTAGTAATCTGGTAATCCTGATTAAAATGGCGCGGCCGGGTCTTTTCCCGCGCGATATGCCGGGAGGTTGGCTTAGTTGGGTTTTTTAGGACGAGTAATGCTACACCTACGTAATCCCAGTTACGTAATTAACGTAATGTGAAATGTGTGAGCTGTTGATTGTAGATTGGGGGGAGGGAGGGGCCCACCACCATGAAAATCAGGGGAGGAGAGAGAGAGGCAATTTACGTTAACCCTTTCGTAGGTTCCCGTAGATGTAGAAAGATGCGAAATGCATGAAGGTGTAGTGGACGTACTATTGGAGTGCCTAAGATAAATTGTGTATGTATAGACCTTATGTGTTTATTTTAATTCGCATGTTAGCTTTGTCTTGGTTCAATAAAAAACAGAGTTGGTGATGATGGTGTGCCTGTCATCCTGCAATATAGGCCGTCCGATCTATATCTAACGGATAGGAAGGAATTTATGACAATTTACCCGCACTCCTCTCCACATTTGAAGATAAGGCCTTCCCTCGTTCAACCTTTTCTCCCACAAGATCTTGATCTTCCATGCAACACACGGCCATCTTGCTAGTACTCCTACAATATACTATATTATTGTGAAAGTTAATATACACCGACCGAAATTGATGCAAACATGGCAGATTTTCATTACATTTCGAACTTCTATAGGACAGAAAAATAAAAGAAACCCGACCCTAAACCTATTCTATGGCGGCGACCGACATCCTCCATCTACGATCTCTATGTACGGGGGCGGTGTTAAAGACCCGTGAAGTGAAGGTGCCATCTCCAGCGAGGAAGAGTAGAACACGGGATACTGACCGGCCAGTTGGCACACCATGCCCTACCGCCTCCCATGCCCTACTCATCCTCGGAGGAGTCCCCGACCTCGACGGTGCCGGACGTTGGATGGCGGCAAGTAGGACGCGTGGCTGATGGTGCTCCGTCATCGGCTTCCAGCGTGGCCACCGCTTGTGCGGTCGCGTCCGCGTCCGGCTATGCCGCTATTGCATTGTGAGACGTGACTTGAGTGAGGGCGGCGACCTCAAGCTTCATCCCCGAAGACAAGCTCTCCCGCAGAGCGTTCGCGCTTGCGGTCATGGCGGATGTGATGAAAGGTAGGAGGAAGATGTGCTATGGTGTGGAGGTTAGATGGGAGTTTCCGCTTTAAGTAGTGCATTCCTATGAGGCCAGGCGTCTGGGTGTGTCATTAAGTCGCCAGAGTTGGTTCCTCGGGCACTGAGCATCTTAACGATGGCATACGGACGGACGGCATGAATGCGGGCAGCTAGTGCTGGCTGGGAACGCACTGCGTGACGGCATGAGCGACGGGGGTTTTTGGTGTGCTAGGGTAGTCAGCTGCGTTCGTGGCAACGTTGGAGATGCCCTTTGCTCACATGAGATCCCCGCATGTCATTGAAAAAGTAGGACGACCTGGCATGGTCTCTGGTCCTGAGGATGCAGTTGGCCATGCTACACCACTCCGCAGATGCGTCGCGGAGCCCCGTGCATCCTCGACGAACCGGGTGTTGGGGTGTGTTTGGATTGTGGCCAAAGTGCACCTTACCAAAATTTTGGTCATGACCCAAAGATTGGTCTTTGTTTGGATGGTTGCCATTTTTTTGGCATGCCAATGAACTCTAGCCAACTCTAGTTCATGTTTCTTGCCAATGTCGGCCAAATCATGGGCAACCAAAACCTCACCCAAACTTTTGGCTACCCAATGCTTTGATGGGGAAACCTTGGGCACAAACCAAGCATACTGTTGGTCATGCCACAACAGTAACGCCACCCTCGGAACACTGAAACCAACCGTGTCTAGCAACGATGAGCGTGTCGCTCATCGCGGTCGCCGTGTCCCGAGGTGATGCTGGAGCTGCGCCATGTTGTTGGCCCCCACGACCCACATGAACGGTTGCCGGTGGCGAGGAGGTCGTGGGCCAGCTCCTCCATTGGACTAGTCTGCACTACATCGTCCCAACAGGTGTGCCCCACATGTCGGTTTCCCAGTTTTCCCGGCCATATTCGAGCGTCAGTGCTCCGCGTTGCGCATTAGGCCTTTCACTATGTAGGCCAAGCGAGATAACTTATTGTTTATTTGAGCTGTTCAAGTATAATCATGTGGCATTTGCTTATTTCTCATTCCTTTCCAACCCTCTCCTCCATCGATCATGTCGCCCTCCGGTCGAGTCCATCCTCCTGCATGCCTCATTTGAACATTCCGCCGAGTATCATTCGCATGTGGGCCTAGACCATGCTTGTATTTCCAATGTTGTAATTTGTCCGACATGCATATAAATGGTTCATTTAAAGTTTCACTTTGCCTCCACTACGTGTCGCTTCGCTCTTAGTTTTGACATCACATTCAGTTCATGCCCCGACACATGTTGACGAGATCGAATGATGTTCAGAGATCAATTGCGTGTCATGCAAGGAGATAAAGGTTTGGTCTGTTTCTATGATAGAAATGACCCGCGGGGGGGGGGGGGGGGGTCTGTGGGGATCAGAGGGAGAATATTGTACGTTCATAAGCGAAACGAACGTATTGTACCCACCCTAGTCCTCTTTCAATGGATCTTCGAACCCCGAGATGAAATCCAGAGAGAACGAGTGTCTGTCGGGGCCTGATGAGTGCACATGCACGTGTAGGTTGAGCACTTGAGCGTGAGAGTGTGTGTTGGTCGTGTGGTGTACTGGTGTGTGCATGCATGCGTGCGTGTGTGCGTGTGAGTGTTGCGTGCGTGCGTGGCTGCGTGTGTACGTGTGAGTGTTGCCTGCGTGCATGGGTGCATGTGTTCGTGTGAGTGTTGCGTGCATGCAGTTCGTGTGCATGCGTGCGTGTGTATATAATCACCACACCAGCTCCTGTGTGATAAAGCAGACGGCTCAGCATACCAATACAGGGCCACGTTGTCCGCTGTGCCTGTGATCATGACTTCGATCAAAGTCCAATATTTTTTGTCGTTTGTTTTCATTCTTACTAGCAAGATGCATGTGCGTTGCATGTAACATCAAGATGCATTTGTATGACTAGTTTATCTTGTGAGAGAAAAGGATGAACGAGGGAAGGCCTTATTTGCAAATGTGGAGAGGTCTGTGGGTACCTTATTGCAAAATTGCCATAGTTTCTTTCCTGTCCGTCAGATATAAATCGGACGGCCTATATTGCAGGATGGCAGGAACACCATCATCACCAACTCTATTTTTTATAAGAGTGTATTTTATAAGAGTGTAGATGTAGAGTAGATACAAGTCGACGGGTGGGCCCGATGGTATTGAGATAATGCGATACAACACTAGAGGTGCCACGTGGAGCGTTTGACTGGTCAACTAGTCGTGTCTTGAGCAAATACAGAGTTGTACGGTGAGCCTGTGACTGTATAATAACCACAAAACATAAATGGTGACCGTAATGACCGGATTCTGAAGTCCAATGTACGTATCATGCTTTCGCTTCAAATATAATGATCGTCACTGTATATATCACGAGAGAAAGATGAAACATGCATGAATGTGCTGGAGGCTTACTTTTAGAGGACCTGGAGATAGTTTGTGTGCGTACGTGAAAGGGGTGTAGAGGGGGGGTATGCGATGGAGAGAGATGCTCTTCGTTTCTCTTTATTATGACTAACTTTATATATAGTATAAAAATAAACAAATTCACAGTGCGGAATAAATATCATTGTGGGCACCATGCAATGCAAATTAGCATTCATACTCCTCGATATAACTTTGTAATGTTGTATAAATGTAGAAATTCTAAAATAATATTTTGGCCACACTTTATTCAAAAGGAATGTTGTATGCGAAATAAACGTGAAGAGAGGGCTTTTTAGATCAATGGGGTACGTGATGTAACATGTGTGAATGTGTAGTTGATGCATTTGGCAGGGCCTAGAGAGGTATGTGTATGTATTACGTATTCGAGAGAGGCATGGACAGAGGGGCCGATGGGGGGAGGTGTGGGAGAGATAGCACGAGAAATGAGAGTGGTCTAGAGAGAGAGAGAGACGAATATGATGTCACAGCGAGAGATTCCCTCGAGTGTGTATATGCAAGGGGGAGGGGATAGACGCACCAGGAGAATATTTTTTTGTGTGTGGTGTCTGTGTTGGTACGTGTGGGTGTGAGAAGATAATGAGATGCAGGGGCAGAGGGTGTCTCACCGCGTGAGGTCCGGTGGGTCGAGGTGAGGCCCTTTGTTCGGTTCCGTCTTGCACCACATTGGTCGTCCCGTGACGCATTCAGGGAGACCCATGGATGACTAGTCGTACAAGACAAAGATAGGAGAACTATGAAGGACTCTGTGTCCACTGACAAAGCCGGCTAGGATATGTAACCCTAGGTTCTTGGACTAAGGTAACCCCTTTATCTTTGATATTACTATTCATCCAACCTAACTTTAAGGGGCATCCTACAGAATGCTCTGCTAGAATCATACTCGTAGATTAGGAAGAGAGGCGTGGCCTAAAGATAATGTGCATACAGGAGACACGTAGGCAGGTCTACGTATATAGAAAGGGTTGATGTGGATTGTGCGTGTGTATGCTTGCGGGAGGAAGAGTGCTTGTGATAAAGGTTAGTGAAAACAGTCGTAAATGGTTACGAGAGGGAGGGAGGGTTATATCGAGAGCATGTGTGCGAGAAAGACACCTTGGGAGAGAGTGTGTGAGCATGTGTGAGAGACCACCGATGGAGAGTGAAACTACACGTAAAAGACTGTTGCACACATTGATTAAATAAATAAATTGTATCCAAATATTAGGATGGGATCGTGTTATTTGTAATTCGCGTAAGGAACGGTCATTGATCCATCAGACATCTAGATTATATCGAATTTGAGCATGTCTATGTTATTATTCGACACAACTGATACACATAGTTAGTATTTTGAACTCCAGACAATGCATCGCTTTAGCAATCGAATATAAACGTGAGTATAGTTCATGTTGTGTGTGTAAAGCACATTATACATACGAAAGTTACACAATGAACATTATAAATAGCTACCTATGAATATACATTTGAATTCAACTTAAGGTGGTTTAAAAAAATCGAATTCAACATGAAGTCCATTCAATTATTTGAATTTGATATCATGGCATTTGTAAATCGTACCTAAATTATGGGGGCACCAATGTTTCCTCTGATTTTGTACATAATAGCATATGTAGTCGTGTACAAAATAGATTCAAATTTGGCTCCTCCATTCCAAAATAATCATAGTTATACTATTTCGAAGTGTCAAGATTTCAAAATGAAGCGGATAATTTAATGAGGTTTCAAACATACAATGTCAAATTTAACGTTGTCTATTTAGGTTAATCCTCATATTTCAAGAGTACTCTAAACATGAATGCTTGTGTTTCAAAATTTCGAACGAAGCGCCAAAAGAGCCTCTACTCGCCCGAAACCGCGTGAGACCAATGTTTGGTAGTACAAGGCAATTACTTTTCTAATAACTCCGACCCGTGAAACCTACCGGCCCGACGTCCAAATGTCTAAACCGGGGTAGGTTTGTAGCTTCATCTAGACGCCACGCAACCGCCTCCGAAAAACATTCATACACAATGGTCGCCTAAGCGCACATGCGCACGGTAGAAATCGCTCCCGCCCACTATTTGGGACACCTGGGATTACCATCCTACCCTCGACCCGCTGTAGGTCTGAAATTTAAGAGGGGGGCAAAGTTTGTACTTTCCCCAAATTTCAAACAAGTGCGTCCCATCTTTTGTTCAAAAAAGCCAAAAACAAGCACGTCCCAGATCAAAACATGGTTCTCCCCCCTCCTCCCGCCCACCCGTACGATTCCCCATTCGTACTCCGTGGGAAAAAAACTACCTCTCCACCAGCCGCGAAACCCCAGCGTCCTCCGTCCGCCACCCCATCCCACTCATCAACCGCCGCCCTCCTCCATCACGCTGGAGCCGATACCCCGACGTCGTCATCCAACGCAACCTCAACCACAATGCCCTCCACGGCTAGTAGTTGAAGCCGAGGCCGAGCCGTCCGTACCCGAGCCAATTCAACCACGCCGTCCTACGCCTCACAACTGCCGCTCCAACTTTGCCTTTGTCCACTGCACCGGAGCTGTTCCTGCTACGCCATCCTTCGCTGCCTCGGATCTGCTTCCCCTCCGCCGATATACGGCCACGGCAACACAGTCAACAATTTGGCCATGGGTTTGTCCAAGGATCCACGGTTCTCCAAAACATCTGTTCCCCCGGGAGAAAAATAAAAATCGCCGCGACATATGGAGGAGACCACACTGGCAACTGATAAGGCTACTCCTCTTCCCTTATTCGTGCAAATCTTACGTGTCTGCTTGCACGGTATTCATCCCACAGAAGACACTAGTTGACCGCTTCTTCTTGATACTAGATGTTCCTAGTAACTCGTGATGCACAAGATTTCTCCTCATATACAATTTCACCTTAGCTAGAGGTCTGTCACCCCCCTGAATTTCAATTCCTGGTTAGTTGATTCCCAATTAGCGGAAGCATTCCCCGGCGTAATAGGCGCTAGTCTGCCTATTACGCTGGGGAAGAAGCGCCTCAGTGTTTATCTTAGGGGCGTGTGGGGCCTAGAGCTACTGGCACCCGATCTGGAGGTCGGCCGAGATTAAAGGGATGATCTGGGGGCGCTGCCAAGCACGGTAGTGGTGTGAGGGTCGAGGGGAGGGCGGGGCGGCGGAGGCTGCGATCTAGGTCGGTGGGAGGTAGACGAAGGCCATCTGCCCGTTCCTTATAGAGCGGACGGTTCATTAAAAAAATCGACTGACCTATTTATTTTCAGTCGACTGTTATCTTGATATGACCACATGTGGTGGTGTGCTGGAGGAGTACCTGCATTTCCTGTGCTCATATATTACAAAATCATACGGAGTAGATTCTAATTTTGTTTGCCATGCAATGTTGTAGAGCTATCATATGTCTCCTGTCATTTATTTTTCAGCCACCTACTATCTGCTACTTTTACAGTGCACTAGTTCTGCACACACTTCACCCATACTCTCACTATTGTGTTTTTAGGCAATGGTATTTCAGAGTCTGCCTCGAGAGAAGCAGAAAAGAAAAGTGAGAAGTCACACCAGCTTTCTTCGCTGGTAGGCACGACACGTTACAGCGCTATAAAGGGTGAAGTGTCAGCACATGGAGACGGTAAACGTAGCTCTGGTGTTGATGACTTCGCTCGCAATGAACCACCATCCTAGGTGCTTGCTTTAACTTCGCGGTGTCATATGTGGTTGCATGTTCCATATGGTGTCTAGCTTTTATTTAAAAGACCCAAGTCGGTCTTTATTAAGATAAGGAAAGATATTTTTTACATGAACCACCATCCCGTGAGCACCAGAAGACAAATAGCTAGTCAGGGCACTGGCCGAGCCAGTGACAAACCCAGCAAAGATAGGCATCACCTGGAAGCCAACTAAAAAGCCGCGATGGTGGTGAAGCAGCCTGCCTCCCACCAAGCTCTCAAGTCCTAGATGATCATGCTCACCACTCCAGCCGGATGTCTAGCTTGTATTGCTAACAATTTGGTTAAATTGCATCTGCTTAGCTTACACATTATACCTTTGAATATGACATGCCTTTCTGTTTGTGGTACACATTAGTACATCTGTGTATTAACCATGTTCTTACATCAAACTAATGTTCTTGTGTATCCCTCATCACTCACTTATGATGTGGCAGTTAGGCAAGTGGACTACTCCTCATTTAAAGAATGCACCGTCAGCCTCCCGACATGATTCTCAAGAAACAGCAAGGCTAGATGAAGATAGTGGACGTAGCTCTGTAGTTGATTACCACATTTCCCCTACACTAGCATCGCAGGTGCTTGCTCTAACTTGGCAGCGTGATATATGGTTGCATGTTGCATATGGTGTCTAGATTGTAATTCTTCCAATCTGGTTAAACTGCATGTGCTATTCTAATTAGCTTATACACTATACCTATTAATGTGACATGGCTTCCTATATTTAGTACATAGTACATGTGTCTATTAAGGATGTCCTTACATCAAACTATTGTTTCTTTGTATCCCGCATCAATCAATATGAGGAGACACCTTTAGTGTATGAAGTGCGATAGTAGTTGCATCTTTCATATGATCTATAGCATGCGCTGCTTCTAATTTGTTGAAATTCCATTTATGATGGGACACTTTTAACTTGGCAGAGTCATATTGGTTGCATCTTTCATGTGGTTTCTACCTTGCATTGCTTCTTATTTGTTGGAATGCTTTCTGCTTAGTTTACACAAACAGTTGTGAACATGCCATGCCATCCTGTTTTTCGTACATATTCCATCCTGGTATCATGTGTTTGCCTTACATCAAAGTAGTGATTGTCAGTATCATGCATGAATGAGTTCTGAAGAGAGAATTTCATTGCTTTTTCTTATAGGTTTTACTTGACAATTCAACATCAATAAAGTGGAAGGAAGTTAGCAAGGCAGTGGATAAAGGTGCTCCTTCCAAACGGAGGGCCTCTACAGTTTATACTTTTCCATCCCCCGCAAGATGATTTCCAAGACAACACATGCATAGACACTCAATGTAGCTGTGTTTATGATGAGCACGCCTCCCCTAGTGCACCATCACCGGTGCTCCCTCTAACTTGGCACTGTTATATGTGGTTGCATGTTATGTGTGATATCTAGCTTGTATTGCTTCTAATTTTGTTGAATTCCATCTACTTACTTTACACATTATACTTGAATAAGACACGTGTTCCTGTTTCTAAAACATACAATATCTGTCTATCACACCATGTTCTTACATCAAATTACTACTATTGTGTAACCGGCAACAATCACTTATCATAAGACAAGTTTGTCTTCGGAGTGTGATATAGGTTACATCTCACATTCTTTTCTAGCTTGTACTACTAATTTGTTGAAATAACATTTATGACGAGACAGATTTTACTTGGTAGAGTGATATTCGTTGCCTCTTTCATATGGTGTCTAGCTTTCATTGCTTCTAATTTGTTGAAATGCCTTCTCCTTAGTTTAGACATCATAAGCTGTGAATATGAATTGTTGTGAATATGAAATGGCACTAATGACGAGAGACCTCTAACTTGGTAGTGTGATGTTGTTTGCATCTTCCATATGATTTATTTCTTGTACTGCTTCACATTTGTTTAAACGCCATTTATGATGAGACACTGTTAACTTGGCAGAGTGATATTTGTAGCATCTTTCATATGGTGTCTACCTTCCATTGCATTGCTTCTAATTTAGTGAAATGTCTTCTCCTTAGTTCAAACATCATAGTTCTGGTTATCTCTTTCGTCCTGTTTTTCATACATATTACATCCTCCTATCATGTGGTTGTCTAACATCAAAGTTCAGTTTGTCTGTATCACACATCAATTTGTTCTGAAGAACTAAATTGTTATTCATTTTTCTTGTCAGCTAGACTTAACATGGCATAGAGAAAGAGGAAGAAACACAGAATGGCAGGGAATGAGAAGCGGAAGAATCATGCATATTCTACTGATACTGATGGTGCAATAGAAGGTCAAAGCCCAGTGGAAAATTCTACAAACATGGTATCCCATGCTACATGAACTGAAGAAAAATCCAAACAGAAACAAATAGCTGCCACCAAACAAGCAGAGACAACCCTAGTTCTTGCAACACCTTCCATAGTACTACCAGCTACACGAGTTACTCGTGCGTCAGCTAAGCTAGCAGCACGTTCCAAAGATCCCTTGCCACCTGACACTACTTCCCAAGCACTCTTGACACAAGACGAGTTGGCAAGATCAAATGAAACTTGTGAGCTTCAACATCAAGAAGGTAATTGCTTGAGTCAAGTTATAGTTGCATTCTTATTTATATGTAGTCTCATAGTTTGATGTACACTAACACATCCTAAGTTTGTTGTTGGATTAGCACCTAGGCGCAAGAGGAAACAAACATCAGGGATAATGCTCGATAAGTTAAGTAAATCTAGAGGAGGAAGAATGGATATCCGTTTTGAGGTAGGTTTAAAAAGGCCACGTGAAGCTACAGAGTCAGCCAAGTTAGTATCAGTGGCAGCGGTTGCCGTTAGGTGTCATGTATGTATCCTCCCAACATGGATTCGGTACAGGAATGACAAATATGAAACCCAGTTCAACACCTTCCTCGACCATTTATCTGTAAGTATGGTTATGTAGGTAAACTAGTAATATCGTCTTGCTCTATGCCATACTTTCTAGGTTGCTAATAATGAGACTCCCATAATTTTCAATAGATGAGGTTCAAGTTGGATAGCCAACACGATGCAACCAGACAAGCTTGCACCCATGTTTTCAAGTATGCTCTGCGAACAGTATTGGTATAACTTGAGGGAAACTCACTTTGAAGGCAAGGCTAACAGTGAACTTTGCCAAACATCTCCAGTGGAAAATATATCAGATGAAGACTGGAGGGGCCTCGTTAAACACTGGTCCAATCCGAAGTATCAGGTACATTATATATATGTGATCAGATCACATGTTGAAGTCCTATTTATGCATGTTCCACACAAATCTATCTTCTTGTAGGTGAACTGTTCAAAGAACAAGGCCAACCGTACGAAAGTGAAATTCCAACAAACGACAGGATCTCGTAGCTATATTGCACACTGCGAGGCTCTTGTAATTAGCTGCTATTTCACTCTTTTCGCTATACCATATTATCAGATCTATATTGACTTGTTCCAAATGCAGAGGAAAGCCCACAAGGACCAAAAACTACCTGAACCAAATGTTGTGGAAATCTTCAAGGACTGTCACACCAGCAAGAGGAAGGGCATGACTACACCAGTCAAAGCCGCTGTTGTAAGTCCTTAATCCTCATGCCTTTTAACTACTACTTACTCTAACTTGTGCCTTGAATTGCATGGTTTGCATCCAATGTTTATTACTCTTTTCAATTTTATACACAATTGTCTTAGCGTACCATTGCACCTTACAAGGTTTAAAAGAGAGGAGTGATGTTCCTTTGATCTTGACTTGTAATCTAGTTCCGTGTTGGACTTGCCCACACAATGTTACAATTGCATGTTTGTCTGTTCTCAGTTGTTTTTTGATATGAATGATGTCATACTATGCTTACCATATTATAAATTTCGTATCTTTATCCTTAGCCCTCAATACAATGTGAAGGAATAGACAATACATTAGCGATGGTACATGGTCATATGTTTGGAACCTGGTTTTATTATGTACTTTGCAATAAAATACAAATAATATTTTACACGGGTTCACCAAAATAAGTTCTGTATATAGAACAAAGCTATTTTGTTTGGTTTTGCTGCCTCCTTAATATCTTCTGTTCTGGTACTACTAATGTAAAAACTCAACTTTTCAGCGAGCTATGGAAAAAATGGTGGAACCGCCACCTTCAGAAGGTGGCGAGGAAACTATAAGCGCAATGTCATCTCTTACTACAGTTGGTCAGTACCTGTCCACTAACAGTGCCAAAACCACATTCCTGCATAATACTGGGTTGGTTGTCAAGGCATCTCATCCAAACTGCCTCATGACCAAGATATGCAAGCTCAAAACAATGTTGTATCTGCGCTCCAGACAGAAGTCCATTCCCTAACAGAGACCCTTTGTTAAACAAGGAGAGACATTGTTCGATGTCATCAAGATATGCATGGTTTTGAAACCAGACTATTAGACATTTGCTATGTTGTTTAGGAGCCTAGGAGAAATGAAGGCAAAGGTTATGGTGCTCCATCGGACAATACAACATGAAAATGTAACAGTCGGGTCAAATGAACTGAGCTTCTAAACTTCCGGTGGTGCATTTATCTGCTAGACTGTTAACTTTTATGCCAACCTTCCTTTTGTTTTATAGTTGTAATTTGTTTTGGTGCGATACAAAATTTGTTCTTAACATGCAGCCACCGGCTGAAGAAAACAACAAGCCATTTTTGTATAGTGTGGTTTTCCCTATATTTGCACTGGTGGCAATCTTTGATGCCGAGTGGATGTAATCTGTGCAATCGCCTTAATAGCCTAGAGTTAGTTTCGGCCTTATTTATTTCC
This sequence comes from Triticum timopheevii, assembly GCA_963921465.1. NCBI lineage: Eukaryota > Viridiplantae > Streptophyta > Magnoliopsida > Poales > Poaceae > Triticum > Triticum timopheevii. The sequence continues at coordinate 251,835,346 of OY997268.1, forward strand.
TAGTCTTCTTTTTCCCTGGTTTGCTAGTGGCCGCAACAACCATGGGCCATATACGGATAGTGGTAACCTTGACCCTGCTACGGGTCGTAGGATCCATGGGTCTCCTACGGGCCGTTGATAAATGGGCCTCCAATAGGGCCGTAGAATCGGTGGGCCTCAAGCCATCAGATAAATGGGTCTACATGGGCCGTAAACGGGTGTAATTGGTATCGGCCTGGCACGATAACGGGTCGTTAACAGGCCGGAGGACAGCAAAGGATTAATTATGTCACAGGCATAACGGGTCGTTAATGGGCCTGTAGGACAGGCTGGAAACGGCGCAACGGGTTAACAAGCCAGAAACGGGCCGACTCTTGCCACGGGCTGAATTTGGCCCATTAGGGGAACAGGCCAGTAACGGGCCAGAAGTAATCAAGGGCCGGAAAGGAGTCCAAGAACGTATGGGCCGTCAATAGGCCGAAAGCTAACACGGGCTGGAAACGTCCCATGTGAATCACGGGCCGTTAATGGGTACAAAGAGAGTTACTATTCATTATGGGCTAGAGTCACCGTGGGCCTCTAAAGGGCCTAAAGATACGAAGGCCTCATATGGGCTGAAAGACGTCGTGGGCCATACATGGGCCGAAAGTGAAACGGGCTAGTGTTATATTTGATGGCCCACATGACGTTGTTGGGCCGATTTCCATTAGGGCCTACCGGGCCGTGAGTTACCGGGCCGTAAAATGGGCTATTTGCGAAGAGACCGTTAACAAGCTTTTCATGGGCCAGCACGTTAACTTTTGACCAAGTCAAACGGGTCGGCTTTGTAAGCTAAATGGGATAGTGGTGGGCCATTGCACGTGTCGACATATCGTAGGCGCCGATATGACCCACTGACGAGCTGACATGCGTTTCATCCGGCCAATAAGAATTTTACACGTGGAAATTTCCCATTGGTCCGGGTTGTTAACGGGTTATCGGATCCAAAACCCGAGCCGATAGCTTAACGGCGTTCCGTTATGGTGGATGTCACGTGTCGGTCACCCTTGACGAAAGCACTTCTGTGACGCGCGATCTATCGTCATGGAAGTGGACACTTCCAAGATGATAATTTTGGTAAGGTCATGGAATACTTCTACGACAGCACAGGTATGACTATCTTGATTTTGTCATAAAATCGTCATGGATGTACATGCATGACAAAAAATGCGATGTACTGTGACAAACATGTATCATCACACAAGTGTATTTTTTTGTAGTGATGACGGCTAGTCGACTGAAAGGAGCCCTAAAGATGATGAAGAGGAGAAGACCGAGGATTACCCTAAGGTCAATACAACTCTGGTGATTTTCGCTGACATTGAGAGCAAAAGCGGACCTAAAGTCATTAACTGAGAGGTGAATATGGCCGTTCAAGTGATAATGACATATCTCAAGTGGTCGAAGACTCCCATAACCTTCGATCAGTTGGACCACCCAGCTCACGTTGCTACCCCTGGGCAGCCGGCGCTAGTGGTTGGTCCAGTTGTGGGAGGCACTCGGTTCTGTAAGGTCCTCATGGATGGTGGGAGTGGCTTGAACATACTCCACACTGAGACCCTGAAGGGAATGGGCATTCCGATGTCCCGTCTCAGTGAGAGCAACATGCAGTTCCATGGAGTTATTCCAGGGAAGAAGGCAAAATCACTGGGTCAGATTTCTCTAGATGTGGTTTTCGGTGACACAAAGAATTTTCGGAAGGAGAAACTCACGTTTGAAGTGGTAGACTTTCACAGTGCCTATCATGCTATCCTCGGCCGACCAGCTTATGCGTGTTTCGTGGCCCGTCCATGCTACGTGTACCTCAAGCTGAAAATGCCTAGACCTAAGGGTGTAATCATTATTACAAGGAATAGGCAAAGAGTCGAGGAGTGCCTTCAGCAAGGATCCAAAATCGCTGATGAGCAGATGGCCATGGTGGAATTGGAAGAGTACAAGAGGAATGTGGATCTGACTGATTCGCTGCGATCCAAGAAGCCAGCTTCTGAATCTGCTTTCTAGTCGGCGGGTGAGACAAAGCAAGTTCACGTTCACCTGGAAGATCCGACAGCCGCTCCAACAAATATTTCCATGACACTCGACAGTAAATAGGAAGCCGCGCTCATCCAGTTCCTTCGTGAGAACTGGGACAACTTCATGGAAGCCATCAGACAGGCCATGTGTACCCAGGGGACTGGCTAAGTACTGCTTGAGGGTAGACTCGAAGGCTAAACCTGTTAAGGAGCATCTTTGTCGTTCTGCTGCGGATAAGAGGAAGGAGATTGGTGAGGAAGTAGCTCGGCTCCTGGAGGCTGAGTTTATATGTGAAATACACCACTCTGAGTGGCTTGCAAACGTAATCATGGTCCCGAATAAATACAAGTCACTCCGCATGTGCATCCATTTCAAACATATCAATCAGGCCTGCACGAAAGATCATTTCCACTCCCCTGCATCGACCAAATTGTGGATTCCACTGCTTGATGCAGGCGTTTGTCTTTTCTTGATGCGTACTCCAGGTACCACCAGATCCAATGGTATGGGAGAGATGAAATAAAAACTGCCTTCATCACCCTTTTCGGGTGTTTCTGCTATGTCACCATGCCATTGGGTCTCAAAAATGTCGGTGCCACCTTCATGCACATGATTCAGAAGTGCTTGCTCACTCAAATCAATTAGAATGTTAAGGCCTACATAGATGATGTCATGGTGAAGTCACACAAAGGTTCTGACCTGCTGGCTGATCTTGCTGAAACCTTCGCTAACCTGAAACCTCTTGAGTGCTTCCCTCGGGCCTCACAGGGTCTCCCACCCACGTCCAAGTGGAAGGACCATGGTCCGCGCTAGCCGTAGACACAGTCCCCCAATGACTATGCCCACGCCCAGTGGAAGCACTTAGCTGCGCGCTGGTGAGAAGACTAGAAGACTAGCTAGGTGCCGGACGCGACTGTTTGCTATTGCCCTCTTTCTGTAACCTAGTTTCCTGTCCTCTTGGAATGAATTTGGAGTTTCAAGTGCTTATCATAAGAAAAACGGGGGGAACTTTTCTTGACTCGGGGCGGTTTCTTGCTTTCTGGCTTTGTTTAAGAGTGAGGCTCACGCCTGCTGCTCCCCCTGCGAGCGCCCCACGAGCGAGGGATGGGTGTGTTACGCGCGTGCCGAGCATGTTTGGGCCAGCCCCGTAGACACCAAGGCCCCCGGGGGGGTCAGGAATACGGCCACCACACACGTACCTTGCCATAGTCCGGCAATCGGCTCCTCCCGAGGCTCTCTTGGGCGGGTCAGCAAACTCATCGGTAGGCTTAGAACCTCGCGAGCACCCAGAGGGCTCATCCTAGGAGAAGAGCGCTACCGCGACATCAGGACCCGCTCAAGACCTATAGAACTAAAGATAAGTCGCAACAACTACGCTGCTCGGGAGCCCACAAGCTCGCTACAGCACGTTCCAACTCCTACTTCAAAGGCATATCATCATTTCCTACATTATAACGGGCCCCCTTTCAAAAATACTTTCACGCCCCATAGGGCCATGTTCGGAGGTTTTTTGCGTACAGGTCAAGGCAAAGATAAATGCAACCTTAGCTGGATGCGCCACCGCGGGCGCAATCTTCATCGCCTCCATCCGTGCCACCCGCACTGTCATGGGCACCGTCCTCTTCGTCGACATCCATACTGTCCTCCTCAGCCGCTACCATGATTGCGTCATCCCCGGTAGCAAACTATGTGACCAAGTCATCCATGTGGGCATCCACCCATCCCGCCACGTTGTCCTGGATGACCTCGGGCACGGGGGCTATCGCAGCATGAAAGTCGAAGTGAGGATCAAGGTTGAGGAGGTGGCTGAAGACGCGTGAGAACGCGTGCTCGAGAAGAACCCGGCTTCTCTCTTCAATGAGCTTGTGAGCCCTCGCAGCCTGATCCTCCAAGCGGATCACGATTTCGGTGAAGAAGCGGAGGTGGCTGGCATGGTCATCCTCGTGCGGGTGAGTGGCGCTCTCCTCGCAAATGGCGCCAAAGGCTCAGTTGGCCCTGACTCTGAGGTCCTGGAGCATCAAGGAATCCTCGCGCTGCATCGTCCGGCGGCGGTTCGCTTCGTCCGTGGTCTTCTCCGCGAGGGACATGACGTCCTCGATTTTCTACTGAAGAGAAGACAGGTCGGCAGGAGCAGAGGCCAAGGATACCTCAGAGGAATTCTATGCTCCATTGGCAGCCCTCTCGCGTTGCTCTCCAGCGTCCACCTTCGCCTTAAGGGCGATGTTCCTGCCCTTAAGCTTAGCTTCCAGGAACTCCGACTTCAGGCGATACTCGTCGACAAGAGCCGAGTGAACATCCGCCACCTTCTGATCAGCCTCTTGCTTTACCCTGGCCTCCCGGGCAGCAATGGCGTCCTTAGCCGTGGCTGCCTCGCGCTCCCTCACTTCCAGCTCTTCAAGCTCCAGGCTGCACTCCATAGCCTCCATCGCGAGCACCTCCTCACGTTTCTGGATCCCTGCCTCATCGGAAGGTGCCTTGCGTAGCGATTCAACCAAGGAGGCCCTGTGTGCTTTGATCTGCTTCTCAGGGGAAGCATTCGAAGCCTGGAGTTCCCGATCTCACTCCTCGGCCACCTCATGATGGAGGTCGGCGGCCTGGGCCTCCTCCAGGGGACTGGCGCATGCCTGGCGAGAACCTGGGAGGGATATCGCAGCACTTGCGTTGGTGCGCTCAGGCTGAAGATGCCCGTGGTTGATGGCGACCTTCAGCTAGTGCCACTCGCGTGCCAAGCGGAGGTCCTCCCTCTCGAGGTGGGCGTTGAGATCAGCAAGCTCTCCTCCAAGTCGAGTCAGCGCGCACATCGCCTCATGGAAAAGCTCATGGCGGACGGTGCTACGCCAGCGCGCGAACTCTAGCACGCTGCCAAGCCCACCCTTCGCGTCGGGGGCTGTAGAAGAGACGCAGAGCGGCTCGCTTGCCTCCGACGGGGGGTTGGGTGATGCGGTCTCGTGTAGGATCGAAAGTATGTCTAGGGGGGGTGATTAGACTACTAGACCAAATAAAAACCTAGCGTTTTCCCAATTTTAATTCTTTGCAGATTTTAGCAACTTAGCACTAGTCAAGCAGTCAACCTACACATGCAATTCTAAAAGTATAGCAACTGAATGTAAATCTTTGCATATGAAGGTAAAGGGGAGGAGTTTGGAGGGAGCAAACACAACTTTGACACGAAGATTTTTGGCGTGGTTCCGATAGGTGGTGCTATCGTACATCCACGTTGATGGAGACTTCAACCCACGAAGGGTAGCGGCTGCGCAAGTCCACGAAGGGCTCCACCCACGAAGGGTCCATGAAGAAGCAACCTTGTCTATACCACCATGGCCATCGCCCACGAAGAACTTGCCTCACTTGGGTGGATCTTTATGAAGTAGGCGATCTCCTTTCCCTAACAAACTCCTTGGTTCAACTCCACAATCTTGACGGAGGCTCCCAAGTGACACCTAACCAATCTAGGAGACAGCACTCTTCAAAAGGTAATAGATGGTGTGTTGATGATGAACTCCTTGATCTTGTGCTTCAAATGATAGTCTCCCCAACACTCAACTCTCTCTCCCAGATTTGGCTATGGTCGAATGATGATTAGAGTGGAAAGCGACTTGGGGAAGGCTAGAGATCAAGATTCTTGTGGTTGGAATGGAATGTCTTGGTCTAAACACATGAGTAGGTGGTTCTCTCTCAAAAAATGAGTAGTGGAATTGTAGGCACATTCTGAAAGCTCTCTCCATGAATGAAGAGTGGGTGGAGGGTTATATATAGCCTCCACACAAAATCTAACCGTTACACGTAGATTCCCAAACTCGATGAGACCGAATGGTGAAACTCGGTCAGACCGATCTAGTTCAAAATGTGAAGGTTTAGGATTTTCGGTGGGACCGATATGATCAACTCGGTGGGAGCAATGCGCTAGGGTTAGGGAATAACTTGATCTCGGTGAGACCGATCACATGAACTCGGTGGGACCGATTTCAGTAATAGGCACAAAGAGAGTTGGTCAGGCAAACTCGATGGGACCGATTCACTCATTTCGGTGAGATCGAGAAGTTATTAAAAGGAAACAGGGAGATTGCATTGCGAACTCGGTGGGACTGATCGCTTATTTAGGTGAGACCGAAACGTTACGAAGGGAAACAGAGAGTTTGCAATCCCATCTCGGTGAGACCAAGATCCCTATTGGTGAAGCCGAACTGATTAGGGTTTGTGGCAGTGGCTATGTCAAATGAACTCGCTGGCACCGGGTAGATCAAATCGGTGGGGCCGAGTTTGACTTTTAGGTTTGGGACATATGTGGAAATGAGAAAGTGGTTGACGGTTTTGGAGCATATCACTAAGCATTTTGAGCAAGAAAGCCATTAAGCAACACCTCATCCCCTTTTAATAGTATTGGTTTCCTATTGACTCAATGTGATCTTGGATCACTAAAATGAGAATGTAGAGTCTTGAGCTTGTTGCCAATATGTCCTTAGCAATTTGAGGGGTCCACATCTCTAGTCCATGCCATGCCAATCATTGAACTTTCTGAAATGATCATCTTGAAAGAGTATTAGTTCAATAAGGTATATGTTGTTAAGAATTACCAAAACCACCCAGGGGTTAGTTACACTTTCAATCTCCCCCTTTCTGGTAATTGATGAGAACATATAGATCAAACCTCGGCAAATGATAATACGAATGAAATACATCGTTGCTTTGAGAAGTATGTGATAAGCAAGAGCTCCCCCTAAATTTGTGCATTATTTAAAATCTGCTTTTGAATGCAAATGGACAAGCAATTAGGATAATGGGTTACTCTTCCATGTCACATACATCTTGGTGGAGCGCTCAAAATGATAGAAATAGGAACAAGCACTCATCACCAATGCAAAGTGAATGATCATACATGAGAGATAGAGAATATCATCATCCAAGCACAAGCATTAAGTATGATATGATCAAACACATGACCATTCAAGTATCTCACACACAATAACCATAAAGTATCAACCAGGCAAGAAAGAAAATAAGTAGCAAAAGAAGCAAAGCTCTTTCTCTCTCGAAGCCTATGATCTATACACTTTCTCCCCCTTTGGCAACAAGTTACCAAAAAGCTTGAAAATGTGTAGTGCTATGCGGCTCCCTAAGCTTGATCTTCAGGAGGTGGCGTTGAGAGGACTCCAAAAATGAATGCATCTATTGAAGTTGATGTAGTTGCTGGAGTTGCGACCAGAGGGGCAACTGAAGCTGTGGCTGCAGGTGCTGGTGTAGTAGCTCTAGTGTCTGTCAGTGGCACTGCTGCAGATCTCTGTGCCCTAGGCACTCTCTGAAACACCTCAGTGGTTGCTTTCCCTTTCCTCTCTTCAGCTTCTTCTTGCAGCTGCTCAACTGTTGTTTGTATTTCTGTCACCTTCAAGTCAAGATCATAGAACTTTGTTTCGATGATCCTCTCGAGGCTCTCTTGATTCTGAGTCAGAGTGGCCAATCCTTTCTCAATCCTCAAAGTAGCTTGAATAAGCTATCCAAGTTGGTATTGCTTTGACTTGAGGAAAACCTGTGAAGCCTCTTCAACACTTGGCATCTTTGCTGCCTTCTCAACTTTTTCTTTCATCCTCTTCTCTTGAGTCTCAACTAATGTGGGATCTTCAGCATTCATGACAACTGTGTTGTCCTGAAAGTCAGGCCTCAAGGGAAGGTGCTCTTTTTCCAACAAATACACACCTTTGCTCATCTTGGTATTTATCAACATCTGGATGTGTGGAGCATACCCACGTGATCTTTTCTGGTCAGCAGTTGTTCTCTTGATGGTCTCAACAATCAAACTCATCATTTCTAACTTCTAGGCGAAATCAAAGAGCTGAAGTAAGTTGATGGAGTGGCCTCTGATCATCCTATAATCTCCTGGTTTGGGCAACAAGTGTGCCTCAGAATGGTGTTCATGGTGGCCAATCCAGACGTCAAATAGTACACTGAGCCTAGCTTTTGTGTCTCCAAGGCTTTGTCAGATATCTCCTTGTACATGTTGGCCATGGAGTTGTGATCCTTCTTCTTCTCAGCATAGACAACAATGTCTTTTTAGCTTCTTCAGGGGCATTAATGAGATTGGCCCACTGAGCAACAGAAGATTGACACCTTGTACCTTCAAAAATCAAAACAATCTGGCCATCAGGATAGAAAAATGAGCTGTTGAATAGAACTGCATAATAAGCTCATCATTCCACTTGGTCAACTTCTGACCCACAAACTTGTCAACTCCATTAAGTCTGAAGTTCATGCACTCCTGGAAAATGATCTTCATTAGCATCAATGTATTTCTAGTCTACCCACTTCATGTCACACACAATGGGATTCTTATCTAGGAGCACAGTCTCATAGAAGTCCTACTGTTCCTTGATGTAAAACATGTAGTCCACAACAGTTCTTCTCCTCACAGCATAGGGATCTACTTGTCTCCACAATCTAAGACCTGCATCCTTTCTCTCCTTCATGTTCTCAGCCACTGGATGATTTTCATCATGATCTAATATCTTTGGCTTCAATTTTCTAAGCACTTGGGCTTCCTCTTCTTCTTCTTCTTCTTCTTCTTCAATCTCAGGCACTGGGCCTTGTTCTTCTCTGTAGCAGGAATGTCTCTAGTGCTTCTCTTTGGTGCAGACTTGGAAGCTTGAGCTGGAGGTTTGGGGGCAGTCTTGGGCTTTGAAGGAGTAGCCCCACACTTGATGGCATCCCCCATCAGCTATTGAGACTTGGGTGCTGGAACAACATCCTCTTCTTACTCATCTTCTACAGAGTCTCTCACCATTGATGGCTTCCCAATCACTCTGGCAATTGTTTTTCTGACCCTTTCCTTTCTTTTACTTCCATAAGCACCGTCTCTAGGCTCAAGAGTAAATTCCATTGTTTCTTGTGTTTGATGCTCTAGCTTTTAACATTGGCACTCTCTTTGCAGCAGCTTTCTTTTTCATGCCTGGCTTGGTGTTACAAGCAGCAGCATATTCCTTCTTGAGCACTTTCTTCTTTGAGTTCACTTCCTCAACTTCAAAATCCTCATCCTCTAAATCTGAGGTTTTCGTCTTCCTCTGCCCGGTTGTTGCCTTAGGCAGATTGCTGGGAGTTCTTCTGCTCCCCTCATCATAGCTGCCAGAGGGACTAGTGCCCTCACTCAGATTTAGCTGCTCCTCAGACTTATTCCGGTTGTCAATCTGATCAGACATTCTGTCACTGCAACTTGAGAGTTGACCCTGTGAATAATTATAGATGAGATAGAGAGGATGAGTATCACAAAGTGCAGAGTTTCTGCAAAACAATTGAGTCAAAAACTTAGTTTTAGTTTTTTCTACAGAAAGCATTTCGGAGCTACCGATTTGTTAAACTCGGTGACACCGAAGCAACAATCTGTGTCTAAACTAGTGTTCTCAGTCAGACCGAGGCACAGTTCGGTGACACCGATATTGCTAGGGTTTCACAAAGTTCTGAACTCGGTCACACCAATTTGCAAGTTTCGGTCAGACCGAAAATTACAAGTGCAATGGCCTAAGCCAAATCGGTGACATTGATTTCTACAACTCGGTCGGTCCGAGATGAGTTCGGCAGAAACCTAACCCTAAATTTTCGAATCAAAACTAATCTACAAGAAGTTTTCTCTGGATAGATTGATCTCATACTTGGAAAGAAACATGGCATTGTCTTTGTGCTAGGAATATAAGGTAAAGGATTGCACAAAGAGTCTCATACCCTAACTTGGCGATGAGCTCGCTACGGTGGCAACGGAGGTGAAAATTTCCGTTGGAGGCGGCAGAGATCAGCGGCGGGAGGTCGCTGGCGATGAGAGGACGATCCAGAGACCCGTGTCCACAGAGCAGGACACGCGCGGGCAAAAAGGTTTCAGAGAAATTTCCAAATTTTGACCCGTCGGTATATATATCTTGACCCTGTCGGTGTGACCGAGTGGAAGAATTCGATGGCACCGAGATGCGGAATGACAGGCGGTTACTGCAACTCGGTGTGACCAAATAGTTCTAATCGGTTGCACCTAGATTGAAAACCTAGATCAACTCAGTGAACTCCGTATGACCAAAAAGGATGAATCGGTCAGACCGAAATGCACAGAGTGGTTTTGGAAGTTTAAGTCTATGATGAATCGGTGACTCCGATTGCTCCTCACCTAGAGGGTTCGAATCTGACTTGATCAAACTTTGTGATGTAGCATGAATAGATTTTGAGACGAGAAAATCATAGATAGCTAGACGAAGTTCTTAGGAATCCTTGTCCATCCATTTGGCAAAAGAAGAAGAGCCAAACAATCAAAGCAACAAATGGATATCCTTGAATGAGAAAGGTATGCAATCAACATGCTCACACAATAAAATGGCAAATGAAATATGTGGCAAAGCATGCACAATAACTCTAGCATCTGTTAGGAAATTGGCGATGACTAGGTCATCTATATATGAGTATATTAACTTAGGAGTAAAATGAGAACATTTGATCATAGGTCATACTCATCATTTAAGCACAACTGGGGTTACCACTTTTACATAAAGCGTTGTTGTGTTCACACCATTAGAGTTGTTTTAACCCAATTCTCAGAGTAAAGCTCCCCCTAGATGTGATATCCCCCTAAGAGGGATGAACCAACCTTAGGTTTTGCCGATGATGACTTCATGTAGATGTTGAAGATGTGGATGCTCATTGTTGATGTAGATCATTTGGAGCAATCCATTGGAGTGAGTTGCACTTTCAATACCTACATGGGTTAGTCCCAGAAGGAACAAATAAGGATATCCATAGACATAGAGTGAAGATGTGGAAGTTGTTTGCACTTGTCCTTGCCAAAATTAATATGAGTAAAGTATGTTGGCGGAGTCACCCTCAAGAACTCTCTAGTTCTTCTTCTTCAGGATCCACATAATCATGATGGGAATCCTTGGGGTTGTAGATGTACTTGATGAAGTAGAACTTGATGTAGACTTGGGAACCCACTTGACCAAGGCCTTTGGAGCATCTTCAAATGCATCAATCTCCTCTTGAAGCTTGTCCTTGCCTTTTAGCTTGTGGTCTTCACTACAAAAAAAAATACACTTCCGTGATGATATGTGTTGGTCATAGTAGGTCACATTTTCTAGCATGCATGTACATCCATGACAATTTTATGACAGAATAAAGATTGTCATACCTGTGCTGTCATAGAAGTGTTCCATGACATTACCAAAATTATCATCACGGAAGTGTCCACTTCCATGACGATAAATCGCGCATCACAGAAGTGCTTTCATCAAGGGTGACCGACATGGGGCATCCACCATAACGGAACGCTGTTAAGCTATCGGGTCTGATTTTGGATCCGATAACCCATTAACAGCCTGAACCAATGAGAAATTTCCATGTGTAAAATTCTGATTGGCCGTAGGAAACACGTGTCAGCTCGTTAGTGGGCCAGATGTCGCCCGTCCATTGGAGGAGACATGCCTATGATACGTCGACACGTGGCAGGGCCTAATAGAGGCCCATATAGGTTAAAAAGGCCGGCCCAGTCAAAGGCCCATAGTACTTAATCAGGTACTAGTGGGCCAGCCCAATAACGACCCGTTTATTAAAGGCCCATTTACGGCCCGAAGCAAGATCTAAACCGTTAATTGTTCGCCAAATATTTGGGCCCAATTACAACCCAGTGACTTTTGGCATATTAGAGGCCCGATGTAAACATGAGCCAATTTTAGCATGGTGTGTCTTTCGGCCTGGAATGGCCCGTGCTGCCCATGGGCCATATATGGTCCGATGTGACATCCGGCCCACTAACGGCCCATGATAAAGGTGACAATAGTTCAGCCCAACGTGACTTTGGGCCTATTAAAGGCCTGTCGTATAATTCGGCCCCTTAATGCCTGTACTAAGCTTTCGGCCTCTTAAAGGCCCATGATATCCGTGGGCCAACTAAGGCCCAAGATAGGTTTCGGCCTGGGAACAGACCGTCATATAACTGGGCCCAAAAAGGCCCGGTCTACATTTCAGCTTGCTGAAGGCCCGTCGACGACTAGTGAAAATTGATGCCCAACATGCATTTCGGCCTGCTAAAGGCCCATGGTTTCATCTCGGCTGTAACAGACCAGTAGAATATTCAGCCTGTTAATGGCCCAACGCTACCTGGGCCAAACTAAGCGATGGGTCCACAATAGGCACAACTAAAATTTGGGCCGAATATAGGCCGGAGTTAGTTGTGGGCCTGGCGCAAAGTGTGAAGGCCCTAATAATTCGGGCCCAAGAAAGATGCAGGCTGGCACAATTGTGGCCCGCTAAAAACCAGGCCCACTAGAGGCAAATATTTCGGCCCGGTCGACTACATCAGATTTTTTTACAGATAGCGAATGATGGCAGTAACTAGTACGAATTAAGAACAAACCTACTCTATACAATAAAGAAATTATGGCATAGTAACTAAGAATAAACCTACACTGTACAATTAAGGATTTATGGTATATTACATCCATTGGGCATCGAAGTTCGCCACCCTTGATCATAAAGCGCAACGAAGAAGTAGATTACAAAAACTGGGCACGATTGCAGCGTAACAAAATAATACTGAACCGAGACCACTTCCAAGATAGTGTAAGAAAGGATAGCCTTGCGCGGAAACTGCTGCGCAAGCTGCTGAGGAAGGATGTGAGACCGTCCTAGCATGTCGGTCATAGCTTCCATGTGTAGCTGTTTAGCAATGAGGTTCTCATTGGTGTTCTTCGCAATCTTTCTTAGAGATAGGACTTCAAGTCGAAGTTGAGTTGCAGAATACCTTTATGCTAGAACTTGGGACTGAAGAAGTCGAACTGATTCAGACAGAGAAATCTATGAGCTTGTCTGACTGCTAGTCTCAAGTAACTTGAACATTGCATCAAGACAAGACTTTGGGGTTGTCTCGCTATCTTCAAGATGTTTTGCCTTCTTTGCTGCAATATATGTTGGGTTTGTCTCACAGCCTTCAACAGACTTGTGCATGCCATCATGCATATCACCCTGAAACAAGCAGAGAGATGACATGTTTTGCACATGTAAAAACAAAGATGATAATTGTGCTGTCAATTCCATCTAATTTCAAATTAGAAAATAAAGAGTAAGTTCAAAATATCACTAGCATAATTTGGCATTGATCATAATGCGGGGAGCTTCACCACACTATTGGATTACCATGTCAACATAACAAGCATAGATGAATGGAAAAGACAATCGTTGTATCTATTTTGGTTAATGTGCATGGCATGTTGTTCATATCATCAGCCACATCAGTAAGATAAAATAGGAGATGACAAGGTGCAAAGATGGGCCGCTTCACCACACCCATGATTATAGGTCCACAAAAACAAGCACACATATAGGGAGTATTGAGTAATGTGCATGGTATGAATAAGGAATTTGGTTTTGCAAGTAAAACTTAGAACTTACAGTTCTTGCGAACATGCATTTTTTGATAGAAACAACAAACTAAACAGCAGTAAACGATAGGGAGTATGAGCAAATTAAACAACAATTGAGGATAAAGGCTTTAGAAGGACTGACTTACATTAACAGTTAACACTGGCTTTATAATGGCCTTCTCCATGTCAAGGGAAGGATAACTCAAGAATTCAGCACATAATCTTCTTCATAAGCATTGCATGTACTCTACATTTTGTAGATAGTAATTATAGATATGATAATACTGGAAGGGATAGAGGATAATGAAGATAAGATACAGATTGGTGCTACATAATCAACTACCAATCCCTGGAAGTACAAGCGTTACATGACAAAATGTACGGACAAGAGCAATGGGCTACACTTCTGCACTGGCATTGTCTATGTATTCTACTTTTTTGTAAGATTAAATATAGATCTGATCTTTTTTAGTAAATGGTGGGCGAGGGAGATAAGATGCAGAATGCTACACAATGAACCAATCCCTCTTCCCATAATACAAGAGTGTTTTGAACACTTGTGTACTGTACAAAACACTCTTATATTATGGGACGGAGGGAGTAGCTGGTAATGTAATTACAATGATAGACGATGTTCATTCCTTACAAGAGGACTGCAGAGCTAAACCTCTTCAAAAGCATTGGGTTGATTCTAAATTTATGTATGAGTCCATATGGATCTTATAATGTCCACCAAATGGATGATAACGAGGCTAACATGTGCAGTGATGCTACATAGTCAAACAGCTATGAAAGTAAGTATGGTCATACAGAGCAAGAGGTACTCACAAGAGCAATGTAGTGTGTAGTATAGTTGCGAGATTCTGTGGTCCCATGAGAATGAATGTTCTTCCGCTAACAGTTTTTGTACAAGTGAGACGTTAAGGCAAATGCAGAAATGTAGTTCAAATTGTGATGTGATATCATAGATAGTACCTTACGCTGCAGTCGAGACCAGTGTGTAACAAGATTATTCCAGTCACCGTCGGATAAATGTAGCACCGGAGTCTTTACAGGAATTTCGTTTAGAGGCTTGCCATCAAAGTGCGCTTGCCTCAGGTAGGAATAATACTTCATCAACAAGTCCTTGAGAAGCGCAACAAACCCTTGCTCGTCCTGACAATCCAGTTTGGTCCTCGCCTATGTAAAAGAATGATATCTTGTGTCTTCTGTCAGCAGTAACATATGCAGTAATTACCATGAATAACATTAGTACATTACTTACGCATAAGTTGCGGAGGAAGACAGGAAATTGTTTGGTGTATGCGATATAATCTTTCCATGAAGGAAAGATGCGGACAAAGTTCCTGACAACAATATAAGCTTCGTCTTCTAAACTGGGAAGAAATGGAACAAGGGTCCTATTTGCTGCTACTGGGGCTCTCTCTGGTTCGAAAAGGGATTTAGCAACTAGATTTGGTGTATTGTTTGCTGGAATGGGGGTTTGCATCGTAGAGCTGGTGCTATGTCAACTGGCATCATCACACTGCTTGCTGCAGTTGGGGTCTGTTGAGTTGGGGTGTTTTGTGGGTCTCGTGATATTGCAACTACACCTAATAGGCTATTTTATTTATCAGGTGTCACTACCTTTTCCAAATACTTTGCTTGTGCTCCTCCGTGATCAGCAATCACCCTCTTCCTTTTTAACTTTTGATACACAAGAACATCATTTGAATGGATAAATATGGTATGACGACAGATGGAATATGTACTGAAAATGGATAGGTAGGGCGTATTCACATACACGATGTGTAAACTAAGCTAATGGAAGTGCAACAAAGTAGAAGCAATGCAAAGCAACAGTTGCAAGATATGTGCGACCAATATAACCTTGGAAAGTTAAAGCAAGCACCTTTATTGGCTAATAAGATAGGGCATCTCCCTCTGCCTCCTCGACTAGGGAGCTACATTGACTTAGGTCTCCCTCTAGCTCAGAATCACTATTAGGATCATATTATGATCATGAATCTGTAGGTGGAGAGCATTTGCATTGCATTGCATCCAGACTTTATTTCAGTCCCTTGACGCCAAGTTTGACAGCCATGGCATTGTACTATGTTATTCTTTTCATGCGTGGAAGATCATAATCATTATGATGTTGTTCAGAATCTGAGATTCATGAAAACATAAAAAGTAGTCAGATTATCTATGGAATGCATTGGGATTTAACTTGAAGAGTGTCTCCTTGTAAACCCCTGCATATGCAAAGTTCACCCCAGCTGTGCTGACCAGACCACACACGGAAATACAAACCCCTTATGTCACTATAACAGGCAGACACACATTTCAAAACTGAAGTAGGAACATCAGAATCATATCAAATTCGTATTTGAACAAATAAACTAAGGAATTATGAGTGGCATAATGTTTAGCTTCAAGGGTGGAGTGTTGGTAGTGTGACAAAAAGCAAGTAAGCAGATAGTATTCCATGTAAAAGATCGAAGCCTATGTAAAAGCTGGAAATGACACTTTCTTTCTATACAATGCAGTGTTCGTTGCCCAAACATGATGGAAGAGATCACACAGAGAAATACTATTCACACATGTCTACGGTTCCAGTATTTTGAAACAGGGTGGTCCAACCTAAAAGAATATTGATAACAAATATGACAAGGCAAGCATAGATGTAGTGAATCAATCATTTACTTGTGAGCTTACTAGGACAAGTATGCAGAACTGTAACTGCAGTAAGAGACCGTCCAAAATCTGAATCAAGAAATTTGTCTAGCACTTAGTGTTTGCAACTAATCAACGTGAATACTTGGATATTATATCAAATGAGTGAGAAAGACAAGTAAAATTGTCAACAAACGTTGCTTGCAGTACTAATCTGGGTCAATGTCACTACGACCTACAATCCAAAATGACTGGTGTCTGTTCCTAGGGCCGGAATTTTGAAACCCTGTGAACTTTATAGGTACTAAAGATTACTGAAATACATCTGAACAATTAAGTGTAGGTAGCACTCAGCACACAACAAACCCTAATGACAGTCCTACCTAATGAGTAATGAATGAATCAGAAAATAGGTGATGAGGAGTGGCTGCTAAGTGTTGAGGACGTATCTTAGGATAAATCAGTTTGGCCTAGTGGGTGCTGCAAGCCTGAGCCCTGAACGGACTGGGAAGGAAGGCACGGCGGCGTGCCCAGGCAGCCGTGACACTGTTGGGCGAGTGGCTCCTGACCTCCTGTTAGTCCGGCATCTCCTCCTAGAGTCATGCCGTCCGGGGACAACAAGTCACCGGCGAGGCAGGCGGCTAGGGGCGAGTAGAGATTGAAAGCGCGCAGTAGAACAGGGGGGAATCGGGGCCTGGGATGACCCAAAATCCCAGGGTTGGCCGCAGCCCACCGTGGGCACAATGTAGAGATACACACCCGAGAGGCGATCATGCATTTTTGAAACTAAATTAGGAACATTTAGCTGAGCAATTAAACAACTCTGTTTTAATAACATTGGATTCATATTTCATCAACTAAGCTTGTTTAGCTTGATGGGTGGAGCAGTGCTATTATGGCACGAAGCACGTATTCTAATAGTATAGTGATCATAAAAGGGGGAAACCCTAAGCATACTTTTTTTAGCAAAAGAGGGTTTCCCCTCCAATTTCTATTAAAGAAGCCACCATGGAACCAACATGATCAATTTGACCCTAAGCATGATCAATTAAACCGTATTATGACTGTGCCATGGAAGATTTGTAGCTGTAAACCGAAGAAATGTTATTTAGCATCCATTGTATGCTTCGAACTAAGAACTAAATTTTAAGAGCTGCAAAGAAAGTAGAGTAACCATGTTACGATATATTTTCTGGTTGAGATCAGAAAGTTGAGGAGATATGAAGTACCACCTCTCTTGCGGCACCGTGTAGGCATTGGGGGTGCTATGGCTGTCGGTGGAGTTGAAGCAGATCTGCGATGGTAGACGGGTGCATCGGGGGATAAGTCCCATTGCAGTGGAAGAGAAGGTCGTGTGAGCGGCCCCGACAAAGAGGACGATGGCGCCGATGAAGCAAGAGGACGTGATGCAAGGCTCTTGGTCCCTCGTCATTGATGAGAAACGTCCATCTCTAGCAGTGGATGACGCGGTCTTCGTAGGCGCTCCGACATGGTGTAGGACGGTAGCGATGGATGGGGTGCAGGACAACGGCGATGGATGGGGTGGCGGACGGAGGAGGCTGGTGCGGGGATGGTGTTCTAGCGCGGACAGTGTATGAGTGGGAAAATGGAGGGAGAGGTATGGGGAACCATGTTTTTCGGACGCGCATGTCTGAAATATGGGAAAGTTACAAGCCTAGCTCCCATTTAAAATTTGGACGTCTCGTCGGTGGGGGATAGGATGGTACTCTCGCATCTCACCAATATTTGCCCATAGCGATTTTAGGCGAGGAGAGGGTGTTTTGCGCCCATGGTTGGCGCCCACAGCGTATGAACGGGGCTGACAGGTAGGGCGGTTGTGTCACGCCTGAGTGAAGTTACAAACCTGCCCCTATTGAAAATATTTGCCTACATCATTTTCGGCCGAGTCGAGTTTGTTTTGCTGCCCATCGTGTATGAATGGGGAAATGGAGGGAGAAACAAATGTCTTTCGGACGAGCTTGAATCAAATGTGTTTTGCCGCCCATGTTTGGCACCCACCGTGTCAGAATGGGTTGAGAGGTGGTCGTGTCACATCTAATTGAAGTTACCAACCTACCCCTATTGAGAGCAGTGGAAATCGGGCTGATGGATTGTCCGTGTAATGGGTAGACAGTAATTTCCATCTCCCGGAGACTTGGCTTCGGGCAGCCGACGTGGGAGTGGACAATTTGCCGCTTCTTTCAAATTTTGCGACAATAAGCATCCACGTTTACCCTGGCAACTAAATTCGAATCCATTTTGTATTCCTATACGAATCTTTATAAATCATTCTATGTGTTTTTATATATCATCAAAAGCACGACAAAGATGTATTCCACTATCATATATGAATATGATTTACAAATGTCGATACTCAAATTCAGAAGCTAGAATCCAATTTAAGGTGAATTCGAATGTTTGGAACACTTTATGTCCAACTCAAATGTCATATGCATCATAATACATACTCCCATTTAGATATGTACACAAGCGATGTATCAATATTCAAATACCGAGTCAATCAACTAAGAATGTACATAACTAACAGACATATAAACACTTATAGAGTATATGGATCAATAATATCAACTAACATACATAAGCCAGGCCGTTGTACTTTTTTTGCTAAAACAACATCCTTTTTTTAGCGAAGCTACTACAGCATCTTGGACCATTCTGATGCGTGCCACTTATGGTCCATCTATACTACTATTATTGCTGAATGCACATTCAGCCCGATTGGCATATTTGTAGGTCTGGCACAACAATCAAAATGAAATGTCACCGAGTCTTATCAATTAATACAGACTTGTGCTCAAATAAAATTACAAACCAAAAAACAAAAAAAAAATTATTACATGATCTCCAAAACAAATGGTTTGATTGATTACATGAACAAACAACACAAAGGTCATTCAAAGATGGAAAGAACATTTCACCTATGATTTACCAAGTGGGAATTTAATTTCCTTTTTTCCTTCAGGACCTTAACAATGCGGTCAGATTTAGCTTGCTTCGTTTTGAAATCCACCACATATTTAATGGTTGTCTTGAGTACTGCTTGTGATTGTGTTGTTTGCTTCCTCAACATGCCAACTTCATCTCTAACTGCGGAAGCAGAATCTCTTTCTACCACCACTTTAGCCTCTAGAGAATCAACAGTTGGCAATTCACAATGCACGATTTGGCCGGTGCCACTGCTATGGGATGACACAACTTCCATGGGGACCTTGCTCTTTGATCTTGGGCTAACCTGTTTTGCCATTAAAGTTCCAATTGGAATCAGAAAATTTGAAGTTAGCAAAACATATCAACTGGGAGTTATAACAGCAAACCAGTTAAACAAACAAGAAATTAAAGAATTTGAATTGGATGCTAAAAAGTAGTTATTAACATCATTGCAACCGGTTGTTGCAGCAGCAAAGCAGTTAAACAAACAAGTAGCTATTTAAGTTCGGGAAAACAGGTAATTCTTAACAATAAGTATCAAACACATAGATAGGCGCAGTCTATAATAGAATTAATAGGCTATGGCATTATGTAATCAGTAGAAAAGTAAATTAAACCAAGCAACGTAATTGAACAATTTCGCAATAAGTGGCTAACTAAAATTCCAAGAAGCATGTAACTGAACTTACGCTAGCTCTTTGCACAGGCACACTGCAACTTCTTTGTCGCTTACAAGGTTCTACGAAGGAGTCCATGGCATCAATTGCTTGGATACGCGGTCCAAATACTTCTTTCTTCCCACACTGCATTGGTAAGTCGAATGGCTAATTTGGTAAGATGGTGCATCCTTGATATGTTATATGAGAATGTGTAGTCAGACTATTTGTAGCCACACACATCACACTGGATTTTACTGTATATTTCATGTGATTACATTTGGCATATGGAGATCTAGGAAAACTACAATAGGATTAAAAGACTGGCATCCTTCATTTCGTGGAATTAACACGTGAGATGTCCTAGCAAGAGGACTTAGTCGTGGAGCCATCGCAATGAGATTAGCAAAAAGGGGTTAAACCGGACAAAGGACACGGGGAGTTTATACTGGTTCGGCCCCTTGCAGTGAAGGTAAAAGCCTACAATCTAGTTGTGGTGGAATTGATGGGGTCTCGATTAGCAGGGAGCGAATCCGATTTACCTATCTCTCGGCTATTGTTTCCTGTCCTTGAACCGCCGTCGGGTCGTCCCATTATATAAAGAGGTTGATGCCCGTAGGTTTATAGAGAACACCGAGGCCGGCTCATACATGTGTCCGACTCGATTTCTACCTTTCCTCACTTACAATACAAGTTATACATCTATGCCGGTTTACGCTTATGGGCTCTAAACCGCCTTTGGGCCCTGGGACTCTAAGCTTCAATGGTAGAGCGCCATACTTGTGTTCATGGGCTTCAATACGGATGAGCGTAAACCGGCCCCTCCTGGGCGGTTTACACACAGTAGTTATATTCCCAACATTAGGCCCCAGATTGATATGAACCTGTTCATGTCAATCTTCAATACTTAGAAAAATTCCTTGAACATCCTCCTAGGAACCTTGTAAACGACCATGTCATCTCCTCCATATGAACTTGGTAAACCTCCATGACATCATCTTCTAAAATGGCAGCAAATCATCATGACGTCATCTTTGTACAAAATCCTGTAAGTGCTTCTTTCATTAATTAATTCCCGAAGACCGAGGCGACAGCTGTATCAGATATCCAGATTTTGGCTCCTCGATTCTCGTGCCTGTCTTTATCCCTTTGCCCTTATAAATAAGACCGGGGGCCCTTTGCATTCTCCCCCTTGCCTCCTCAGATCTTCTTCTTCCTCGCGACCCCGAAGAGCTCGAGCTCCGCCGCCGCCCTCGACTTTCAAGCTCTGCATCGCCACTGGCCGCTGCATCAACCTGATCGTACCAGAGAACTACAGCACTTCTCCACCGCTCCTGTGAAGCCAGTAAACCTTCCTTCTTCAACCCTAGATCTGTATTTGGGTTTCATACCTTCGATAGTGTTCATCAGTGTTCAACGTTGTTCGTTTGCTTTCCCTTACTGTCTCATTGAATCTAGAAAAACTTGATATCTTTCCTTTTCAACCCTTGCCATAATATCCCCTCTTTCGTGAATAGATCCCATCTGAACCTTTGCTATACTGATGTTGCCATTTTAGATCTTTGATATTTTTCCTTTCCCTAAAGTGCGGTAGATCCATAATGATAACCTTGGCTTGTGAAACCTGTTTGCGTAGAACTTAGCAATTTTCAGATCTCTTTTATACCACTGTAGGCGGTTTAACCTTTAGAAAATGATAATCCGCCAGGTACCATTAGCCCTCACGTAAACCTCCATCTTTACTTAAACATCAGTATCCGTGTTAACATGCACACATGCTCTGATTAAATCCCCCGGTTTGACACCGGTTTATGCGTATCTATCTTGAACCGTGAACCGGCATTTGAACTTCCTTTACAGTTTGTCATCAAAAATGGCCAAACAGTTCTCCTCTTGCAATTGGGTTCCCTCCCGGATTACAGAAGAGCAACTTACTGGGTATGTTGTGACTGGCGCTTTAGCAAAGAAAGAGATCATTCATTGGAGAGTCCCGGGTATTGAAAATCCTCCTGAACCTCAAGATGGAGAAGTAGTTGTGTTTATGCAGCATCTGGACCGAGGGTTTAACCCTCCCGGATCAAAAAAATTCCGTGATGTACTTGCCAGCTTCCAGCTCCACCCTCAAGACATTGGACCGAACTCTGTGTCCAACATTTGCAATTTTCAAGTGTTCTGTGAAGTTTATCTGCAAGAAGGACCGACTGTTGAACTTTTCAGAGACTTCTTCCACTTGAACCGCCATACTGAATTTACCGACGGCCCCAATACTGAACTTGGCGGGGTGTCGATTCAAAAAAGGAAAGAAGTCAATTTTCCTCATGCCAAACATCACAGCCACACCAAGGATTGGAATCAGACCTGGTTCTACTACCGGAACACTGCTCCTGATGATGAAAATCCTCTGCCGGGTTATCATGCTTACCGGCTCAGCAATGAACATCCACTGCCTCAACGGCTTACTGCTAGAGAACAATCAACATATGCACCACAGCTTTCTAAGCTCCGGGCTCTTATGGCAAACGGTTTAACCGGTATTAACCTTTTCTGTTGCTGGGTTTCATGGAGTATCTTGCCCTTAAGCCGTCGCACCGGATTAATGTATGAATATTCTGGGGATGCCAAAGATCCTCAATGGCACACTGAAATACAACTGACTAATGATGAGATCACTGAGTCTTTTCAAAAAGATGTTAGATGAACCGATATCTGAGTGTAGCAAGACTGGGCTGCGTCCCTTTTATGCCCCCAACAAACTGCCAGCTGTAAGAATTTATCTTTCTGCTTTTAATCCGTCTCCTTTTTAACACTTTCTGATAGCCTTCTGTTTATCCTTGCAGGACAAAGATCCGTTCTGGAAGACAAAACTCAAGACAAGCCGGCAAAACCACAAGAACAAACCAGCGAGAGCGCCTCGTAACAAGACCAAGGTCACAAAGAGGCCAGCAAAGAAGAAAACCGCCGAGTCCTCTGATCCGCCCGAAGATGTTGATGACTCGGAACCAGAGGTAGAACTTGACTCCCTTGATTCATTTTGCATACATATTATTGACAATGATCATTATCAAGATGATACAGAAGCAAGCCGTGCTGACCATGTAGAGGTAATTCCCCTTTCTTCCGATTCAGATCTTGTGCCAGCACAAAAACTCCGTCGCGCAGTCCGGAAAGTGAAACATTCACATCCTCTCACTCATTTGGAACAGGGGTCATATTTGCTGCTATTGGGGCTCCCTCTGGTTCGAAAAGGGATTTAGCAACTAGATTTGGTGTACTGTTTGCTGGAATGGGGGTTTGCGTCGTAGAGCTGGTGCTATGTCAACTGGCATCATCATACTGCTTGCTGCAGTTGGGGTCTGTTGAGTTGGGGTGTTTTGTGGGTCTTGTGATATTGCAACTACACCTAATAGGCTATTTTATTTATCAGGTGTCACTACCTTTTCCAAATACTTTGCTTGTGCTCCTCCGTGATCAGCAATCACCCTCTTCCTTTTTAACTTCGGATACACAAGAACATCATTTGAATGGATAAATATGGTATGACGATAGATGGAATATGTACTGAAAATGGATAGGTAGGGCGTATTCACATACACGATGTGTAAACTAAGCTAATGGCAGTGCAACAAAGTAGAAGCAATGCAAAGCAGCAGTTGCAAGATATGTGCAACCAATATAACCTTGGAAAGTTAAATCAAGCACCTTGATGGGCGAATAAGATAGGGCATCTCCCTCTGCCTCCTCCACTAGGGAGCTACATTGCCTTAGGTCTCCCTCTAGCTCAGAATCACTATTAGGATCATATTCTGATCATGACCCTCTAGCTCAGAATCACTATTAGGATCATATTCTGATCATGAATCTGTAGGTGGAGAGCATTTGCATTGCATTGCATCCAGACTTGATTTCAGTCCCTTGACGCCAAGTTTGACAGCCATGGCATTGTTCTGTGTTATTATTTTCATGCGTGGAAGATCATAATCATTATGATGTTGTTCAGAATCTGAGATTCATGAAAACATAAAAAGTAGTCAGATTTTCTATGGAATGCATTGGGATTTAACTCGAAGAGTGTCTCCTTGTAAACCCCTGCATATGCAAAGTTCACCCCAACTGTGCTGACCAGACCACACACGGAAATACAAACCCCTTATATCACTATAACAGGCAGACACACATTTCCAAACTTAAGTAGGAACATTAGAATCATATCAAATTCGTATTTGAACAAATAAACTAAGGAATTATGAGTGGCATAATGTTTAGCTTCAAGGGTGGAGTGTTGGTAGTGCGACAAAAAGCAGGTAGGCCGATAGTATTCCATGTAAAAGATCGAAGCCTATGTAAAAGCTGGAAATGACACTTTCTTTCTATACAATGCAGTGTTCGTTGCCCACACATGATGGAAGAGATCACACAGAGAAATACTATTCACACATGTCTACGGTTCCAGTATTTTGAAACAGGGTGGTCCAACCTAAAAGAATATTGACAACAAATATGACAAGGCAAGCATAGATGTAGTGAATCAATCGTTTACTTATGAGCTTACTAGGACAAGTATGCAGAATTGTAACTGCAGTAAGAGACCGTCCGAAATCTGAATCAAGAAATTTGTCTAGCACTTAGTGTTTGCAACTAATCAACGTGAATACTTGGATATTATATCAAATGAGTGAGAAAGACAAGTAAAATTGTCAACAAACGTTGCTTGCAGTACTAATCTGGGTCAATGTCACTACGACCAACAATCCAAAATGACTAGTGTCTGTTCCTAGGGCCGGAATTTTCAAACCCTGTGAACTTTATAGGTACTAAAGATTACTGAAATACATCTGAACCATTAAGTGTAGGTAGCACTCAGCACACAACAAACCCTAATGATAGTCCTACCTAATGAGTAATGAATGAATCAGAAAATGGGTGATGAGGAGTGTCTGCTAAGTGTTGAGGACGTATCTTAGGATAAATCAGGTTGGCCTAGTGGGTGCTGCAAGCCTGAGCCCTGAACGGACTGGGAAGGGAGGCACGGCGGCGTGCCCAGACAGCGGTTACACTGTTGGGCGAGTGGCTCCTGACCTCCTATTAGTCCAGCGTCTCCTCCTAGAGGCATGCCGTCCGGGGACAACATGTCACCAGCGAGGCAGGCTGCTAGGGGCGAGTAGAGATCGGAAGCGCGCAGTAGAATAGGGGGGAATCGGGGCCTGGGATGACCCAAAATCCCAGGGTTGGCCGCAGCCCACCGTAGGCACAATGTAGAGATACACACCCGAGAGGCGATCATGCATTTTTGAAACTAAATTAGGAACATTTAGCTGAGCAATTAAACAACTCTGTTTTAATAATATTGGATTCATATTTCATCAACTAAGCTTGTTTAGCTTGATGGGTGGAGCAGTGCTATTATGGAACGAAGCACGTATTTTAATAGTATAGTGATCATAAAAGGGGGAAACCCTAAGCATACATTTTTTAGCAAAATAGGGTTTCCCCTACAATTTCTATTAAAGAAGCCACCATGGAACCGACATGATCAATTTGACCCTAAGCATGATCAATTAAACCGTATTATGATTGTGCCATGGAAGATTTGAAGCTGTAAACCGAAGAAATGTTATTTAGCATCCATTATATGCTTCGAACTAAGAACCAAATTTTAAGAGCTGAAAAGAAAGTAGAATAACCATGTTACGATATATTTTCTGGTTGAGATCAGAAAGTTGAGGAGATATGAAGTACCACCTCTCTTGCGGCACCGTGTAGGAATTAGGGGTGCTATGGCTGTCGGTGGAGTTGAAGCAGATTTACGACGGTAGACGGGTGCATCGGGGGATAAGTCTCATTGCGGTGGAAGAGAAGGTCGTGTGAGCGGCCCCGACAAAGAGGACGATGGCGCCGATGAAGCAAGAGGACGTGATGCAAGGCTCTTGGTCTGTCGTCATTGATGAGAAACGTCCATCTCTAGCAGTGGACGACGCGGTCTTCGTAGGCACTTCGGCATGGTGTAGGACGGTAGCGATGGATGGGGTGCAGGACAACGGCGATGGATGGGGTGGCGGACGGAGGAGGCTGGTGCGGGGATGGTGTTCTAGCAAGGACGGTGTATGAGTGGGAAAATGGAGGGAGAGGTATGGGGAACCATGTTTTTCGGACGCGCATGTCTGAAATATGGGAAAGTTACAAGCCTAGCCCCGTTTAAAATTTGGACGTCTCGTCGGTTGGGGATAGGATGGTAATCTCGCATCTCACCAATATTTGCCCATAGTGATTTGGGCGAGTAGAGGGTGTTTTGCGCCCATGGTTGGCGCCCACGGCGTATGAACGGGGCTGACAGGTAGGGCAGTTGTGTCACGCCTGAGTGAAGTTACAAACCTGCCCCTATTGAAAATATTTGCCTACATCGTTTTCGGCCAAGTCGAGTTTGTTTTGCTGCCCATCATGTATGAATGGGGAAATGGAGGGAGAAACAAATGTCTTTCGGACGAGCTTGAATCAAATGTGTTTTGCCGCCCATGTTTGGCGCCTACCGTGTCGGAATGGGCTGAGAGGCAGTCGTGTCACGTCTAATTGAAGTTACCAACCTACCACTATTGAGAGCAGTGGAAATCGGGCCGATGGATTGTCCATGTAATGGGTAGACAGTAATTTCCATCTCCCGAAGACTTGGCTTCGGGCAGCCGACGTGGGAGTGGACATTTTGCCGCTTCTTTCAAATTTTGGGACAATAAGCATCGACGTTTACCCAATTCGAATCCATTTTGTATTCCTATACGAATCTTTATAAATCATTCTATGTGTTTTTATATATCTTCAAAAGCACGACAAAGATGTTTTCCACTATCATATATGAATATGATTTACAAATGTCGATACTCAAATTCAGAAGCTAGAATCCAGTTTAAGGTGAATTCGAATGTTTGGAACACTTTATGTCCAACTCAAATGTCATATGCATCATAATACATACTCCCATTTAGATATGTACACAAGCGATGTATCAATATTCAAATACCGAGTCAATCAACTAAGAATGTACATAACTAACAGACATATAAACACTTATAGAGTATATGGATCAATAATATCAACTAACATACATAAGCCAGGCCGTTGTACTTTTTTTGCTAAAACAACATCCTTTTTTTAGCGAAGCTACTACAGCATCTTGGACCATTCTGATGCGTGCCACTTATGGTCCATCTATACTACTATTATTGCTGAATGCACGTTCAGCGCAATTGGCATATTTGTAGGTCTGGCACAACAATCAAAATGAAATATCGCCGAGTCTTATCAATTAATACAGAATTGTGCTCAAATAAAATTACAAACCAAAAAACAAAAAACAATTATTACATGATCTCCAAAACAAATGGTTTGATTGACTACATGAACAAACAACACAAAGGTTATTCAACGATGGAAAGAACATTTCACCTATGATTTACCAAGTGGGAATTAAATTTCCTTTTTTCCTTAAGGACCTTAACAATGCGGTCAGATTTAGCTTGCTTCATTTTGAAATCCACCACATATTTAATGGTTGTCTTGAGTACTGCTTGTGATTGTGTTGTTTGCTTCCTCAACATACCAACTTGATCTCTAACTGCAGAAGTAGAATCCCTTTCTACCACCGGTTTAGCCTCTAGGGAATCAACAGTTGGCAATTCACAATGCACGATTTGGCCGGTGCCACTGCTATGGGATGACACAACTTCCATGGGGACCTTGCTCTTTGATCTTGGGCTAACCTGTTTTGCCATTAAAGTTCCAATTGGAATCAGAAAAGTTGAAGTTAGCAAAACATATCAACTGGGAGTTATAACAGCAAACCAGTTAAACAAACAAGAAATTAAAGAATTTGAATTGGATGCTAAAAAGTAGTTATTAACATCATTGCAACCGGTTGTTGCAGCAGCAAAGCAGTTATACAAACAAGTAGCTATTTAAGTTCGGGAAAACAGGTAATTCTTAACAGTAAGTATCAAACACATAGATAGGCACAATCTATAATAGAATTAATAGGCTATGGCATTATGTAATCAGTAGCAAACTAAATTAAGCCAAGCAACATAATTGAACAATTTTGCAATAAGTGGCTAACTAAAATTCCAATAAGCATGTAACTGAACTTACGCTAGCTCTTTGCACAGGCACACTGCAACTTCTTTGTCGCTTACAAGGTTCTATGAAGGAGTCGATGGCATCAATTGCTTGGATACGCGGTCCAAATACTTCTTTCTTCCGACAGTGCATTGGTAAGTCGATTGGCTAATCTGGTAAGATGGTGCATCCTTGATATGTTATATGAGAATGTGTAGTCAGACTATTTGTAGCCACACACATCACACTGGATTTTACTGTATATTTCATGCGATTACATTTGGCATATGGAGATCTAGGAAACCTACAATAGGATTAAAAGACTGGCATCCTTCATTTCGTGGAATTAACACGTGAGATGTCCTAGCAAGAGGACTTAGTCGTGGAGCCATCACAACGAGATTAGCAAAAAGGGGTTAAACCGGACAAAGGACACGGGACGTTTATACTGGTTCGGCCCCTTGCAGTGAAGGTAAAAGCCTACGATCCAGTTGTGGTGGAATTGATGGGGTCTCGATGAGCAGGGAGCGAATCCGATTTACCTATCTCTCGGCTGTTGTTTCCTGTCCTTGAACCACCGTCGGGTCGTCCCTTTATATACAGAGGTTGACGCCTGTAGGTTTATAGAGAACACCGAGGCCGGCTCATACATGTGTCCGACTCGGTTTCTACCTTTCCTCACTTACAATACAAGTTATACATCTATGCCGGTTTATGCTTATGGGCTCTAAACCGCCTTTGGGCCCTGGGACTCTAAGCTTCAATGGTAGAGTGCCATACTTGTATTCATGGGCTTCAATACGGATGAGCGTAAACCGGCCCCTCCTGGGCGGTTTACACTCAGTAGTTATATTCCCAACATTAGGCCCCAGATTGATATGAACCTGTTCATGTCAATCTTCAATACTTAGAAAAATTCCTTGAACATCCTCCTAGGAACCTTGTAAACGACCATGTCATCTCCTCCATATGAACTTGGTAAACCTCCATGACATCATCTTCTAAAATGGCAGCAAATCATCATGACGTCATCTTTGTACAAAAACATGTAAGTGCTTCTTTCATTAATTAATTTCCGAAGACCGAGGCGACAGCTGTATCAGATATCCAGATTTTGGCTCCTCGATTCTCGTGCCTGTCTTTATCCCTTTGCCCTTATAAATAAGACCGGGGATCCTTTGCATTCTCCCCCTTGCCTCCTCATCCCTTCTTCTTCCTCGCGACCCCGAAGAGCTCGAGCTCCGCCGCTGCCCTCGACTTTCAAGCTCTGCATCGCCACTGGCCGCTGCACCAACCTGATCGTACCAGAGAACTACAGCACTTCTCCGCCGCTCCTGTGAAGCCGGTAGACCTTCCTTCTTCAACCCTAGATCTGTATTTGGGTTTCATACCTTTGACAGTGTTCATCAGTGTTCAATGTTGTTCGTTTGCTTTCCCTTACAGTCTCATCGAAGCTAGACAAACTTGATATCTTTCCTTTTCAACCCTTGCCATAATATCCCCTCTTTCGTGAATAGATCCCATCTGAACCTTTGCTATACTGATGTTGCCATTTTAGATCTTTGATATTTTTCCTTTCCCTGAAGTGCGCTAGATCCATAATGCTAACCTTGGCTTGTGAAACCTGTTTGCGTAGCACTTAGCAATTTTCAGATCTGTTTTATACCACTATAGGCGGTTTAACCTTTAGAAAATGATAATCCGCCAGGTACCATTAGCCCTCACGTAAACCTCCATCTTTACTTAAACATCAGTATCCGTGTTAACATGCACACATGCTCTGATTAAATCCCCGGGTTTGACACCGGTTTATGGGTATCTATCTTGAACCGTGAACCGGCATTTGATCTTCCTTTGAAGTTTGTCATCAAAAATGGCCAAACAGTTCTCCTCTTGCAATTGGGTTCCCTCCCGGATTATAGAAGAGCAACTTACTAGGTATGTTGTGACTGGTGCTTTAGCAAAGAAAGAGATCATTCATTGGAGAGTCCCGGGTACTGAAAATCCTCCTAAACCTCAAGATGGAGAAGTAGTTGTGTTTATGCGGCATCTGGACTGAGGGTTTAGCCCTCCCGGATCAAAAAATTTCCGTGATGTACTTGCCAGCTTCCAACTCCACCCTCAAGACATTGGACCGAACTCTGTGTCCAACATTTGCAATTTTCAAGTGTTCTGTGAAGTTTATCTGCAAGAAGGACCGACTATTGAACTTTTCAGAGACTTCTTCCACTTGAACCGCCGTACTGAATTTACCGACGGCACCAATACTGAACTTGGCGGGGTGTCGATTCAAAAAAGGGAAGAAGTCAATTTTCCTCATGCCAAACATCACATCCACCCCAAGGATTGGAATCAGACATGGTTCTACTGCCGGAACACTGCTCCTGATGATGAAAATCCTCTGTCAGGTTATCATGCTTACCGGCTCAGCAATGAGCATCCACTGCCTCAACGGCTTACTGCCAGAGAACGATCAACATATGCACCACAGCTTTCTAAGCTCCGGGCTCTTATGGCAAACGATTTAACCGGTATTAACCTTTTCTGTTGCTGGGTTTCATGGAGTATCTTTCCCTTAAGCCGTCGCACTGGATTAATGTATGAATATTCTGGGGATGCCAAAGATCCTCAACGGCACACTGAAATACAGCTGACTAATGATGAGGTCACTGAGTCTGTCAAAAAGATGTTAGATGAACTGATATCTGAGTGCAGCAAGACTGGGCTGCGTCCCTTTTATGCCTCCAACAAACTGCCAGCTGTAAGAATTTATCTTTCTGCTTTTAATCCGTCTCCTTTTTAACACTTTCTGATAGCCTTCTGTTTATCCTTGTAGGACAATGATCCGTTCTGGAAGAGAAAAACTCAAGAGAAGCCGGCAAAACCAAAAGACAAACCAGCGAGAGCGCCTCGTAACAAGACCAAGGTCACAAAGAGGCCAGCAAAGAAGAAAACCGCCGAGTCCTATGATCCGCCCGAAGATGTTGATGACTCGGAACCAGAGGTAGAACTTGACTCCCTTGATTCATTTTTCATACATATTATTGACAATGATCATTATCAGGATGATACAGAAGCCAGCCGTGCTGACCATGTAGAGGTAATTCCCCTTTCTTCCGATTCAGATCTTGTGCTAGTACGAAAACTCCGTCGCCCAGTCCGGAAAGTGAAACGTTCACATCCTCTCATTCATTTGTATCCACACTTTTATTTGAAGACACAGCACCTTGAAGCTCGTTGCACAACCCGGCACAGTGGCCAACAAGTCACCTCCTTCGGTTTACCAGACACACCGGTTCGGAAGCGCCGTGCAGAGGTCTTTTGTACTTCTAACAAATCTTATCCCAAAGCGGTTTATTTCCGATACCCTCTTAATCCTTCTGACTCCAATTATCATGGCACTTCCAATTCATCCTCTAGCAACTCATCAACCACACAGATGCCTCCCCTCAAGACCGTCCCTGGGTAAGCATAGTAATTTTAGTTTGCTTTCTTGCACCGGTTTATCATACTAACCTCTGTTTGTTACCTGCAGTGCCAAAGCTCGACTCAATAAAAAGGCCAAGCTGACTGCTCCCACTGATGATAATCCGTCTTTTGAACCGGAGAGGACTTCAGAAGCTTCTGATCGAGATGCTGATGTTGCTCTGGATGATCCTATGCCACAAGATCAAGACACTTATGTTGATCCACCAGAAGTTAATCCGGCTAGTCCTCATGTTGATCCGCCAAGCCCAGCTGCCAATCCACCAAGTCCAGTTGCTAATCCCCCAAACCCAGCAAGAGTCACTGCTAAACCGTCCAACGCAAATGAGATTGTTGAAGGCAAGACCGATGATGTGGTGATTACCGGTTTTGGCCACACTACTCCTAGCAACCCTGCCGATTTATCAAAGCACAGTGCCAAAGAGGAATTTACTGCTGTGGACAAAGGCAAGTGGAAGACTGATTTGTCAATCTATGCTCATCTCAATGCTCAGGAACTCCACTCTGGATATCTAAACCGCTTGTATACCAGTCGTGATTATGAGGCCGGTTTAGTCAACTTGATGAAGGAGCTCTATGAGGTAACTTCTATTCAAGCATTTTATAAATTTTTCCTTGTGCTTTATATCCACTCCATGGCTGCCTCCAAGGGCCGGTTTATCTCTTCGAGATGAACCGGGACTTTCGATAAAAAAGACATTAACTGTGTAGCCCCCAAGGGCCGGTTTATCTCTTCAAGATGAACCAGGACTTTCTGCTGCAAAGCCTATCCTTGTTGAATTCCTTCACCTCCGATTTATCTGATCAATTAAGCATTAGCCCCCGAGTGCCAAGATTAATACTTGCATTGAGCCTTGGGACTTAAAATATTAGTTAAGAAGAAGCAATCTGCATTAGCGCCCAAGTGCCAAGTGTATAACTTGTTATATGCTTGGGACTTTTTGAGAAAATATTAACGACTTATAATCTGTCTGTTGCAGGCTGACTTGAGCAATATGGATTCCCAAATTGCCGATCTTCAAGAAAATATCAAGTCCCAGCAAGCGGAAACCTCCAAGGCCAAAGATGAATTGAAGGGCGCTTTAACTGCCATGGAGCAATTAAAGGATGGCTTCAAAAGGGAGCGGGCAAATTGGGAAACTGAGAGGGCCTCTTTGTTAAAATGGGCTGAGGATGCCGAAGCGGCTCTTAAGCTGGTGGCGGAAGAGCTAACCGGTTTAAAACATCAGATCAATGCTATGACTTCTCCTATCTTTGGTAAGTACTCTTTGTAAGAGCCTTTAATAATCATCATTGAAACTGCCGGTTTAACAGCAAATTCTTAAACCGTTGCAGGTAGTCGTGTTGCTCATCTAGGCTCGGATATGTGGATGAAGTTGAAAGCAGCCTATACCTTGATAGAACAACTATATACTGGTGCTCAACGAGTCCTCTGTGCGGCCTCATACAATAAGCCGCTGCCAACCTTAATCAAGGATACATTTGCCAAATTATGCATGACTCCTGCCTAGATAGAAGAGGTAAAGAGATCTGCTGCCAGGGCTGGCACTTTATCTGCCCTGACTCGGGCCAAAGCTTGGATAGCTGATCTTGATCCGGAAGATATCGGAAAGGGCTATCCTAGCCAACAAGAAGATGGGTCAGAATTTGATAGTGAAGCCCTCAAAGCCTTGACAAAGGAGATGCGCCCGCTTGCAAGCAGATTGGCCGAAGAAGTTGACTTGTTTGTCCACCGGTCCAACTATGACACGGACAACAAACGGGTTGATGCATCTGTGAAAGAAGTGCAGAATCTTATCCCACCAATCCGTAAGCCCACTTATGCCCCTGACGTTGAACCGTCCAATCTTATAAGCAACAAAGCTGTCTTCCAAGCTTTAACTGGGATTGATTGGGCCACCATTGACTTCCAGCCAATGGGTGGGGAGGAGGAGGTTGAACCGACGCAAGATGATCCATCAACTTCACGTCAACCTGGTGATGAATCATAATCCGGCAGCCGGCTTATTTTCGCAGATTGCGTTCTGGGAAACAAACAATTATTCTTTTGGGCATCAAATCGCCTTGTAATAGGCTAGTTGAAATACTTTGATCTCCTGCCATCATGCATTGCTACATGACACTGTGTAATCCGTCATGATTGTTGCTATGCTTGCTCATGTGCCCTAGTACTTTCATAAAATCCTGCCTTCTGCATTTGAGAAAACTTAAATGTGCCCTGGCAGTTTACCGCCGGACGGGTTATGATACCCAATGCAGAACCAGAGTTTTTATAACCAACGTCGTAAAGCAATGAAATATGAAATATATCATACCTGTGATATTGAATCACATCGTTGTTTTATCAACTTGCATAGTAAGGGTGATAACCTAAACCTTGAGTGTTGATAACTCCCACCATGTTGTGATGGTGCCTAATAAACCATGTGGGGTTATGATAAACACCGGATGATCATCCTGGCGACTTATAGTCAATGCCAGACTGGGCTAAGAAACGCTGGTTCATAATTGATTATGTGCTAACAACTGATAGTTGAAAGCTACGCCGGTTTAAGAAACATTGGGTTGATGTAATGACTTATAGTCAGGCCGGGTCAATGGACGCCGGTTTAACTCAAAACCTTATCAAAGGAGAGAACTTTGCAAAAACAAATAATCAAATAAAAATTTGTAGTCGAGGCTTTTCAAGGGCTGTCAGGCCCAAATTCGAGGCGTTTCATGGGCTACCAGGCCGCTGAGTTAAACCATTTGACAAAGCCTTTTAAGATGGGCCTCCAATTAACCAATCGCCATTTTAACTTTGACAAGTTCAGGGTCTGTATAAGATTGACTTGTCAAACATTCGGCGGGTCATACTAGGATTACCTGGACAGGAGTGGCTTACTTGATGAAGGTAGGTTAACCCGGGGTTTTAGGTGAATACACCAGGCTTCCTAGCCGTGGCTTGATAGCCTATTAAAAGGGTCCTTTCAAACTCTTTGTTGCTATGCACAAAGAGTCCCCTAGTAACATTGTGAGCCGTGCTCAATGGGTACCTATGTTTGAGCTGTGTGTGGCAACAGGCTCTCTTTGGTCCCTTGGGTGTGAAGCTCCCAAGCTATGTTGTGGCTTTATAAGCCGGTTTATTGGAAAACTCTGCTTTGTAAGCATGAGCCCCCAAGTTACCAAGGAAACATATAAGACAAACACGACAGAGACCCCGCTTTAGCAAGGATGCCGGTTTATTTATTGATCATAATATGTACATTGTCAAAAATATATACATAGTAGGAGCAAATTTGAATGATGTCTGCCAATGGAGCAGAACTGACCATAGTGATGGGATGGCCTTGAATGTATTGCTTAAGCTTCCGGCTTGCCATAAACACTCCATACACCAGCTTCTACCAATGGGGATATCACTGTTTGGACTCAATAAGCACCTCACGGATATAATAAACCGGCCGTTGTACCGGATACTCCTTACCAGCCTCCTTGCGCGCCACCACAATAGCCACGCTGATAGCCCGGGCATTAGCAGCCACGTATAATAGCAATGGTTCCTTATCAATGGGTGCAGCAAGGACGGGCGGTTCAACCAACTGCTTCTTCAAATCCTCTAACGCCGCATCACCAGCATCACTCCAAACAAAGTTGTCTGTTTTCTTCATCATCTAATAAAGCGAGACCGCCTTCTCCCCCAACTAGCTGATAAACCGGCTCAGTGCTGCAATCCGACCCGCCAATCTCTGAACGTCATTGATACAGGCCGGTTTAGCCAGGGATGTGATAGCCTTGATTTTTTCCGGATTAGCCTCAGTGCCCCTCTTGGACACCAAAAAACCCAAGAGCTTGCCAGCCGGTACACCAAAAACACACTTAGCCGGATGAGCATCATCTTATAAACCCTCAGATTATCAAAAGTTTCCTGCAAATCAGTGATGAGTGTCTCTACTTTCCTGGGTTTCACCACGATATCATCCACATAAGCATGAACATTACGCCCAATCTGATTATGGAGGCAATTCTGCACACACTGCCGATAAGTCGCCTAAGCACTCTTGAGCCCAAAATGCATAGATACATAACAAAAGGCTCCAAAAGGAGTTATAAAATTTGTCTTCTGCTGGTCCTTAACTGCCATTTTGATCTGATGGTAACCCGAATAAGCATCCAAGAAACTCAAACGCTCACAACCCGCCGTAGCATCAATGATTTGATCAATAAGAGGGAGGGCAAAGGGATCAGCTAGGCAAGCTTTGTTCAAATCCATGTAGTCCACACACATACGCCAAGTGTCGTTTTTCTTAAGTACCGGCACCAGATTAGCCAACCACTCAGGGTGAAACACCTCCACAATAAACCCTACCGCCAATAGCTGGGCTACCTCTTCACCAATGGCCTTGCGTCCCTCTTCGTTAAAACAGTAAAGAAACTGTTTGACCGGTTTGAACTTCGGATCAATATTAAGTGTGCTTAGCGAGTTCCCTCGGTACACCTGGCATGTCGGAAGGTTTCCATGCAAAGATGTCCCGGTTCTCACGGATGAACTCGATGAGCGCGCTTTCCTATTTCGGATCCAAGTTGAAGCTGATGCTGAACTGCTTGGATGAATCGCCATGAATAAAATCAACCAACTTAGTCTCATCAGCCAATTTAAACTCAAAGCCGGATCATGCTCTGTAGTGGGCTTCTATAGAGAAGTCATATCTGCCGGATCAACATTGTCCTTATAGAACTCCAAATCCTCCGTCTCACAAACCGACTCAGCATAAGCCGCATCACCTTCCTCACACTCCAGAGCAATCTTGTAGTTACCATGAACCATGATGGTCCCCTTATGACCCGGCATCTTGAGCGGCAGATAACCATAACACGGCCTTGCCATGAACTTAGCATAAACCGGCCGTCCAAACATGGCATGGTACGGACTTCTGATTTTGAGCACTTCAAAGGTCAATGTCTTAGACCTTGAATCATGATCGTCTCCAAAAATCACTTCCAGAGCTATCTTACCAACTGGGTAAGCCGATTTACCAGGTAGCACACCGTGAAAAACGGTGTTTGACGGTTTAAGATTCTTATCTGTCAACCCCATACGCCGGAAGGTTTCATAATACAAGATATTGATACTGCTCCCTCCATCCAAGAGCACCTTGGTGAACTTATAACCCCCAACTTGTGGTGCAACCACCAATGCAAGATGACCAGGATTATCAACCCCGGGCGGATGATACTCCCGACTCAACACAATAGGCTGTTCCGACCAGTGCAAATAACGGGGCACCGCTGGTTCAACGGAGTTTACTCCCCTTTTATGGAGCTTCTGACCGCGCTTGCACAGACTAGTAGTGAAGACATGATACTGTTCACCATTTAATTGCTTCGGTTTGTTCTGACAACCCGACTGCTGCTGTTGTCGATTCCCCTGCTGATTATAGCCACCCTGGTTTCTCTGTTGCCTTGATTGCCCTATCCACCTTGGTTACCCTGAAAACCTAAACCGAAATTACCTCCACCGTAACCCGATCCGTGAAACCCGGGTCTTGAACGGCCGGTCGGTCCATGATCATATCAGAAGAGATCTGAATTTTTAAACTCTCGCATAATGAAGCAATCTTTCCATAAATGCGTAGCTGGTTTTTCTTGCGTCCCGTGCTTTGGGCAAGGCTGGTTCAACAGGCACTCCAGATTCATCCATGATCCTCCGCCCCGTAGGGGCGGTTTACCCTTACGACGCTGATTATTGCCCTGAATATTGGTGTTAGCCACAAAATCAGAATTGTTGTCTGCCTTGCACTTACCGTTATTCCCATGGCCAGTCTGGTTATGCTGTCCTTTTGTGCCGGCATTTTCTTTCCCTTCTCCAGCTTCTCTTCGTCAGACTCGGGATCCTTGGTATTATCAGAATCGGCATACTTAACCAGAGCTGCCATGAGCGTTCCCGTACCATTGCAATGACGCTTGAGCCGTCCTAACTTCATTTTCAGCGACTTAAACCGGCAATTTCCCTCCAACGTTATAATTGCCGAATCATCCTTGATGCGGTCTGACGAGTGCAGGGTTTCCGAAACCCGGCGCACCCAATGCTTTGTTGACTCGTCCTCTCCTTGGACACAAGCAGCCAGATCCACAATCGACATGGGTTGTTTGCATGTATCCTTGAAGTTCGCTATAAACCGGGCCTTTAACTCATCCCACGAACTGATCGAGTTAATGGGCAAACTTTTTAGCCAGGTGCGAGCCGTTCCGTCTAACATCATGGTGAAGTATTTTGCACAGGCCGCTTCATCCACACCCAACATCTCCATTGCCAAATCATAACTTTCAACCCACGCCTCAGGGGGTTGATTGGAGGTATAATTAGGCACCTTACACGGACCCTTGAAATCCTTGGGTAAACGCACATTACGCAGAGTCGGGGTGAGGTGTCACGACCGGTTTTCCGGGTATTAATTTCCAGAAAATGGCCGTTGTGCTCACCAGCCCCATGATTACTGTTAGCTGATGAGGCACCAAATTGATACAGAAATGCCAAGCAAAATACAAAATATGTAGTACAAGACCATTCTGGCCTATGAGTACAACAAGTGATTTCTAGAGGTTGATGGCGGAAGTGGTTTGTAGATTCATCGGTGTCTATGGGACTCCATTTCCCAACAGGAACAACTGACCAGGTTAACTCCTATCTTCAGGAGGCTGCTATCACCGTTGCTTAGGTTCCGTGGCTGTCATCGCGTCGCTCCTCTCCAAGCAAGAAATCTGGCCAAGACAATAGCCCGGGACAAGCCAGTGAGTACTTTGAATGTACTCGCAAACATTATGAACATGGGTATAATATAAATGATAATCGTGCGCTGAAATATTCTATGATCACATCGTCAGTCATAAAATAAAATCTCTGATGCATGCATGCAGGTTATTTATATGCAACACAAATTAGCAATAATGGAGTGGAAATAAAATGCCGCAGTCGGGCGTCTGTGCGACACCACATAAAGGGCTTATATCGAAGAGTAAATGACATGCATGCCACAGTCGGACGTCGGAGCAACATCGCAGAAAGGGCTTATATCAAAATAAATAACAAGCGTGCCACAGTCAGATGTCTGAGCGACATCGCAGAAAGGGCTTATATCAAAATAAATAACAAGCGTGCCACAGTCGGACGTCTGAGCGACATCGCAGAAAGGGCTTATATCAAAATAAATAACAAGCATGCCACAGTCGGATGTCTGAGCGACATTGCAGAAAGGGCTTATATCAAAAGTAAATAACAAGCAATGCCATAGTCGGGCGTCTCAGCGACACCACATAAAGGGCTTATAGAATAAATAATCACATTGAATATCGAGGAGGTAGAACTGTCCCAGGGATACACAATAATTCAAATAATATAATGGGTTAGTCCATAATAAACATAACATAATTATCACAAGTCATCAGTCATGATCCACGTTCTGGTTTAGTAGTTTCTCCTCCGAAGACCGACACTAAGACCGACACTTGACCCAACCCAGACTGTAGTCCTTAACCATGGACACGGCTATTCGAATAGGGTTAATCTGTGCAGAGGGTGTACTCTTTACCCACGAGTAACGGATTCCTTTAGTCCATCAAGACTAATTCCGTCTATGGTCTTTTAAATGAAAACACACCTGACTTGCACACACCAGCTTAACTTACCGGTGTCTGGAATCACCCACGACACTGTTAAGCAAAACTCTAAGTGGGGAGGCTACAACCTCGATTAGCATGGGATCACAAAATTTATACCGCGCGCAAAACTGGGGAAGCTACCCCCTCGGCTACAACTGAAACACCCATGCCCCCTGACCGGATGACTGGCTTTAATCCATGGCCATGGTACCCTCATCCCGGCCCCTCTGTACAGTGTGTGTGCTAGAAAGGGGTTGACAAATTACTGAACCGTACCCTACCTATGGTAGGGACAAGTGGTAGCACGAAACAAGTGTGGGGGTTACTGGAACAAGACTCAATCTACGGTTGACTCAGGAGGTTTATAATTTCCTGCATGACATGTATAACAAATATATTTCAACCAACAGAATCACCGCTCATTATACCTTACTATGCCATACCGGACATAACCGTCCCGATGGAGACCGGCGACAAGCTCACGCCTACCCAAGGCAGAGACTTTCCCGGATTCCTTCCGGCATGCATGCAAGGCACATGAGGATGATTACCATCACAAGTGTATTCATTTCCAACAGCATGGAAATCACTAATATGCATCCATGCAAATGATCATATCACATGAAATAACAAGTCCTCCGAAATGAGGTGGTGTTATAAACGTGTCAACGAACATAACAGAAATATTATGCCGGGGTTCAGAATGCTTGCCTTCAAGGTGTGGAGAGTCAGGGTGCATTCCAAAACTTTGAAAGTTTTCTCCTCTCTCCAACAAATCCTATTTTTGGAAATATTTAAATTAACACATAATTTGAAAACAGTACAAAAAAGTTGATTGGAAAATTTTGAAATAAAAATGAAAATAAACTAGACAATATTTGAGAGATGTAGGAAAAAGAATCAATTCATTTGGAGTTTTATTTAAAAAGTTATAGCCAGTCAAAGTTTAGTCAAAATCTGTTTTTCAGAAAAAGATATAGAAGAAAACGCTTTAGATAGAATACGTTTTCGGTGTAGGGGAAATGTACTGGGGAGTTGTACGCCTTCACTTAAACACATGTGGAGGCGGGCTGGGTCGCTGACAGTGGGTCCAGGGGCCCCACTGGTCAGATTTGACCAGTCCCCTTCCCTCTTCTTCCTCTGGCCGAACAGAGGCGGGGGCTCCGGCGATCGTCGCCGGCGTTTGGCGGCTCCTCGCGGGCCCTCGAGGGTGGGGATGGATCCGCAATACTGGGGCGGTTCTTCCGGTGGTCGAGGGAGTGACGGGGATGGAGGGAATCATCGGCGACGAGCCTCGCGGCGGATGGTGGCCTCGGATGGATTTGGGGGCCGAGGCTATGGTGGTTCCCGACCAAAATTGAGCGTGGGGGTGCAATCACGAGAGGGAGGGGGTGCTCTTGGTGAAGAGAGTGGAGAGGGGGAGGCCTTGGTGGTGCCGGAGTGGCCGGGGCAGTGGCGGCGGCAGGAGTTGCCGGAGTGGAAGAAGACGGCTCCCCTGGTCTTCCTACTGCTATGGGTGGGTCGGTGAGGGGGTGAGAGAGAATGCGCGGGGCCTGGACGAGCTCGGTTGCTTCTTATATAGCGTGGCCATGGTGGTTCCGCGGCCGAGGATAAGGTCGCCGGCGAACCGACGTTTTGTAGCTTGCAGGGCGACGTGGAGGCAACGAGAGTTAGCCGACGAGTGAGGGGATAAGCTTGAACGGCTCCTAGGGGCAGGTGGCGAGCCGGGGTGGCTCGGGCAGCGCCGACCGTGGCAGAGGCGCACTGTGGACACCGACGTGCCGCCAAGAGTGCCCTGACGGCGGCGCTGTAGGGTGCCAGGGGTGGTCGGGGTGGCGTGGTGGTGCAGGAGGATACGTGGCGTGCTGGCTGCGGTTGGCCAAGGCCAGAGCGGGTGCGAGGCGAGACGCGGCGGCTCAGGCGCACGTGCGTGCCCAGAGCACGCCCGGGATGTGTTCGACGAAATGCCAGTGCATGCTAGAGGTCGCCGGTGAGGCTGGCAAGAAACAGGGCTAGGTTAGGGTTAGTCAGAAGGAAAATGGACATGGTGGTTAGGTCAGGTGGCCAAGTTCATAATGCAAACAAAAACTCATGCCAATTCTGTCCATGCACTCCAGGTGTTTGATAAAATGCCACTGTCACCTAGGCTTTTCTTGGAGTGGCCAAATTCTCCAGATCAGTGTCTCTTTGGATATACAAGAGGGTGGTGAGGTTAGTTTGTACAAAGCAAAAACTTGTTAGTGCAAGTTGTGCAAAACTTCAGTTCTGGGCAGAAGGTGAATGGCACTGTTTCATGAACCAAAAACCTTCCAATGGATCCACTCTTCTAGACTTAAGGTTTTTGCAAGGTGTACTACAAGCAGGTGGAAGTTCATGGTCACTAGAGCAAAAAATTAATAGGGATGCAGTAGAAAAAGTCAAACTGGACCAGAAAGTAAAAGAGGTTGATTCCCTCAAAATTTTCAAATAACATTACTGGGTTTTTGCATAAAGTTGAATCATAAGCTACTACTAGCATCCCAAAATTTTGGTGGAGGCTAGAAAGAAGTATTTAAATGAGTTGTAGTGCAAAATTGCCCACTGGACCAGAGAAGAAAAATGGGTGTAGAGCTCAAAATATTTCATGAATAAAAGATATCTTTGCATAAAAGAGATTTAAAAACATCACCTGACATCTCCAAATTTTGGTTGGAATTTTAAGTGAATTTATCAAATGCTTGTAGTTCAAATATGGCCATATAACCTTGGGAAACCATTTTTCAAGAAAATAAAGATCAAGCAAATTAATTATGTAAATAGTTCTACTAATAAAAGAAAAGTTTTTCTTGAGAGGTTAAACAAGTCCAATAACATATTTGAAAAGTTTTCACTTTGGGGAAAACTCCATAATAGCAAGGGAGAAAAAGGTTCAAAAAATCAAAAGGGAGCCTAGAAAATAAAAGTTTTAATTTCCTGGCAAAATTTTAATTAAGAAAACAAGTTCAAAATTTTGGGGTTTCACAACACTACCCCCTTAAAAGAAAATATCGTCCTCGAGATTTGGTAAGAGTTGTTTTGAAAATATCATTCCTGTTAACTGAAACCGAAAGGTTTATTCATAGTACAAACTTGTGTCGTAGAGGTTGGTCTTCGGCAGCTACGCCTGGGATTAAAATGCAATCGCATATCAACATACTCATGCATGACTTATAACAAAAATAGGGATGCACAGGCAAATAGTATTTAATTTTGGCGATACATGATCACATAGTTACAAGGCGAGGACATACTAAGACTCGGTACTACTCGAGCGACTCAGTGTACCTCGTTCATATCTAAGCGGGCTTGCCTCGCGGACGTCGAGGTTTCTCCATGGTTTTCACCGTCGTGATCTGCTGGAGGGGGTTGAGGGGCTACAGGGTCGGGGTAGCGATGATGACCATCTCGGGGA
Organism: Triticum timopheevii; assembly: GCA_963921465.1. Classification (NCBI taxonomy): domain Eukaryota; kingdom Viridiplantae; phylum Streptophyta; class Magnoliopsida; order Poales; family Poaceae; genus Triticum; species Triticum timopheevii. The sequence continues at coordinate 251,877,666 of OY997268.1, forward strand.
TTGTTGGCCACAATCCCGTTGGAGTGCCTTCCCAAAAGGTGACGAAGCACTTCTGGGGTCATCAAGGCACCTTGGTTGATGGCCGGGGCTGACCTCAAGGTCTCGATTGGTTGTCCGAACAACACGACTGGGTTGTCGGCGTCGGGCTCATCTTCTCCTCTTGCTGGGGCCCGGCTGATCAGTTCTCCACGAGCTGCGATCAGATCAAGGGTGATTTGATCGAACAAATCCTCTAGCGTACTTACATAGCGTACCAGATGCAATAAAGCAGGATCCGCCTCGTGATCTCCGCTGGCAACTTGGGGTGGTCTAACATATCCGTCACGGCTGGGGTAGTAGTAGAACGAGCGACAGATAACTCTGGGCGACAAATGCCGGAGTTGAACTATAGCTTCTCGAGCAGCTAGTTGGATGGCTTGTGGCTCGAAGGAAGTTGTCCTTCTGGTGAACCTATAGGGGCATTCTGGTGATAGACCCCTACCATAGACGTGCACAGTGGCCCAGAATTGACGGCTATCACCGCTCATGGACCCTTGGTACACAACATTATTCTGGGGGCTCTTCTAATGCAAAGGCACGGCGGGTGAGGTTCGCGAGCACGGTCACAAATCCCCCAAGGTTGATTGCTGTGGTCTCATTGTGCACGACGGGGCCAGGCATTATAACTTGGTTTGAGGAAGAGGCCGGGTTGTGCTGTGTGGAGGCTAGCGTGCCCTTTTTTATAGAAAAAGGGAACGGAGTCTTCCTTTGCATGCTTGCGAATGGGACTATATAGGTGTCGGTCTCTAGCACATGATCGACAGGCTAGGCTGATAGGTTGGGCACCGACTGCAAAAAGTGTCGGGGTCACTGTGTGGCTATCTTGCATGGGAAGCTTGGCTGGGGTTAGGTTAAGGTCTGGTGGGTTGGTTTGCCTAAGTTTTTTTTTGACCTGGCTAAGATAGGATTAGCCAAAGGTCAGCCTGGCTCTGATACCAAGTTTGTCACGACCGGTTTTCCGGGTATTAATTTCCAGAAAATGGTCGTTGTGCTCACCAGCCCCAGGATTACTATTAGCTGATGAGGCACCAAATTGATACAGAAATTCCAAGCAAAATAAAAAATATGTAGTACAAGACCATTCTGGCCTATGAGTACAACAAGTGATTTTCTAGAGGTTGATGGCGGAAGCGGTTTGTGGATTCATCGGTGTCTATGGGACTCCATTTCCCAACAGGAACAGCTGACCAGGTTAACTGCTATCTTCACGAGGCTGCTATCACCGTTGCTTAGGTTCCGTGGCTGTCATCGCGTCATTCCTCTCCAAGCAAGAAATCTGGCCAAGGCAATAGCCAGGGACAAGACAGTGAGTACTTTGAATGTACTCGGAAACATTATGAACACGGGTATAATATAAATGATAATCGTGCGCTGAAATATTCTATGATCACATCATCAGTCATAAAATAAAAGCTCTCATGCATGCACGCAGGTTATTTATATGCAACACAAAAAAGCAATAATGGAGTGGAAACAAAATGCCGCAGTCGGGCGTCTGTGCGACACCACATAAAGGGCTTATATCGAAGAGTAAATGACATGCGTGCCACAGTCAGACGTCGGAGCGACATCGCAGAAAGGGCTTATATCAAAATAAAAAACAAGCGTGCCACAGTCGGACGTCTGAGCGACATCGCAGAAAGGGCTTATATCAATATAAATAACAAGCGTGCCACAGTCGGACGTCTGAGCGACATCGCATAAAGGGCTTATATCAAAATAAATAACAAGCGTGCCACAGTCGGACGTCTGAGCGACATCACAGAAAGGGCTTATATCAAAAGTAAATAACAAGCATTGCCACAGTCGGGCGTCTCAGCAACACCATATAAAGGGCCTATAGAATAAATAATCACATTGAATATCCAGGAGGTAGAACCGTCCCAGGGATACTCAATAATTCAAATAATATAAGGGGTTAGTCCATAATAAACATAACATAATTATCACAAGTCATCAGTCATGATCCACGTTCTCGTTTAGTAGTTTCTCCTCCGAAGACCGACACTAAGACCGACACTTGACCCAACACAGACTGTACTCCTTAACCATGGACACGGCTATTCGAATAGGTTTAATCTCTGCAGAGGGTGTACTCTTTACCCACGAGTAATGGATTCCTTTAGTCCATCAAGACTAATTCCGTCTATGGTCTTTTAAATGAAAACACACCTGACTTGCACACACCATCTTAACTTACCGGTGTCTGGAATCACCCACGACACTATTAAGCAAAACTCTAAGTGGGGAGGCTACAATCTCGATTAGCATGGGATCACAAAATTTATACCGCGCGCAAAATTGGGGAAGCTACCCCCTCGGCTACAACCGAAACACCCATGCCCCCTGACTGGATGACTGTCTTTAATCCATGGCCATGGTACCCTCATCCCGGCCCCTCTGTACGGTGTGTGCTAGAAAGGGATTGACAAATTACTGAACCGTACCCTACCTGTGGCAGGGACAAGTGGTAACACGAAACAAGTGTGGGGGTTACTGGAACAAGACTCGATCTACGGTCGACTCAGGAGGTTTATAATTTCCTGCATGACATGTATAACAACTATATATATAATTTCCTGCATGACATGTGTCTGGAATCACCGCTCATTATACCTTACTATGCCATACCGGACATAACCGTCCCAACGGAGACCGGCGACAAGCTCATGCCTACCCAAGGCAGAGGCTTTCCTGGATTCCTTCCGGCATGCATGCAAGGCACATGAGGATGATTACCATCACAAGTGTATTCATTTCCAACAGCATGGAAATCACTAATATGCATCCATGCAAATGATCATATCACATGAAATAACAAGTCCTCCGAAATGAGGTGGTGTTATAAACGTGTCAATGAACACACCAAAAATATTATGCCGGGGTTCAGAATGCTTGCCTTCAAGGTGTGGAGAGTCAGGGTGCATTCCAAAACTTTGAATGTTTTCTCCTCTCTCCAACAAATCCTATTTTTGGAAATATTTAAATTAACTCATAGTTTGAAAACAGTACAAAAAATTTGCTTGGAAAATTTTGAAATAAATATGAAAATAAACTAGACAATATTTGAGAGATGTAGGAAAAAGAATCAATTCATTTGGAGTTTTATTTAAAAAGTTATAGCCAGTCAAAGTTTAGTCAATATCTGTTTTTTAAAAAAAGATATAAAAGAAAACGCTTCAGACGGAATACGTTTTCAGTGTAGGGGAAACGTACTGGGGAGTTGTACGCCTTCACTTAAACACGTGTGGAGGCGGGCTGGGTCGCTGACAGCGGGTCCAGGGGCCCCACTGGTCAGATTTGACCAGTCCCCTTCCCTCTTCTTCCTCTGGCCGAATAGAGGCGGGGGCTCCGGCAATCGTCGCCGGCGTTTGGCGGCTCCTCACGGGCCCCTGAGGGTGGGGATGGATCCGCAAGACTGGGGCGGTTCTTCCGGTGGTCGAGGGAGTGACGAGGATGGAGGGAGTTGTCGGCGATGAGCCTTGCGGCGGATGGCGGCCTCGGTTTGATTTGGGGGCCCGGGTTATGGTGGTTCCTGACAAAAATTGAGCGTGGGGGTGCACTCACGAGAGAGAGGGGAGCTCCTGGTGAATAGAGTGGAGAGGGGGAGGCCCTGGTGGTGCCGGAGTGGCCGGGGCAGTGGCGGCAGCAGGAGTTGCCGGAGAGGAAGAAGACGGATCCCCTGGTCTTCCTACTGCTATGGGTGGGTCGGTGAGGGGGTGAGAGAGACTGCGCGAGGCCTGGACGAGCTCGGGTGCTTCTTATATAGCGTGTCCATGGCGGTTCCGCGACCGAGGATAAGGTCACCGGCGAACCGACGTTCTGTAGCTTGCAGGGCGACTGGAGGCGACGAGAGCTAGGCGACGAGCGAGGGGATAAGCTTGCGCGGCTCCCAGGGGTGGCTCGGGCGGCGTCGACCGTGGCAGAGGCGCACTACAGACGCCGGCGTGCCACCAAGAGTGCCCTGATGGCGGCGCTGTAGGGTGCCAGGGGTGGTCGGGGTGGCGTGGCGGTGCAGGAGGATACATGGCGTGCTGGCTGCGGTTGGTCAAGGCCAGAACGGGTGCGAGGCGAGACGCGGCGGCTCGGGCGCACGTGCGTGCCACACGCACGCTCTGGGCGCGCCCAGAGCACGCCCGGGATGTGTTCGACGAAATGCCAGTGCATGCTAGAGGTCGTGGGTGAGGCTGGCAAGAAACAGGGCTAGGTTAGCGTTAGTCAGAAGGAAAATGGACATGGTGGTTAGATCAGGTGGCCAAGTTCATAATGCAAACAAAAACTCATGCCAATTCTGTCCATGCACTCCAGGTGTTTGATAAAATGCCACAGTCACCTAGGCTTTTCTTGGAATGGCCAAATTCTCCAGATCAGTGTCTCTTTGGATGTACAAGAGGGTGGTGAGGTTAGTTTGTACAAAGAAAAAACTTGTTAGTGCAAGTTGTGCAAAACTTCAGTTCTGGGCAGATGGTGAATGGCACTGTTTCATGAACCGAAAATCTTCCAATGGATCCACTCTTCTGGACTTAAGGTTTTTGCAAGGTGTACTACAAGCAGGAGGAAGTTCATGGTCACTAGAGCAAAAATTAATAGGGATGCAGTAGAAAAAGTCAAACTGGACCAGAAAGTAAAAGAGGTTGATTCACTCAAAATTTTCAAATAACATCACTGGGTTTTTGCATAAAGTTGAATCATAAGCTACTACCAGCATCCCATAATTTTGGTGGAGGCTAGAAAGAAGTATTTAAATGAGTTGTATTGCAAAATTGCCCACTGGACCAGAGAAGAAAAATGGGTGTAGAGCTCAAAATATTTCATGAATAAAAGATAGTTTTGCATAAAAGAGATTTAAAAATATCACCTGACATCTCCAAATTTTGGTTGGAATTTTAAGTGAATTTATCAAATGGTTGTAGTTCAAATATGGCCATATAACCTTGGGAAACCATTTTTCATGAAAATAATGATCAAGCAAATTAATTATGTAAATAGTTCTACTAATAAAAGAAAAGTTTTTCTTGAGAGGTTAAACAAGTCCAATAACATATTTGAAATGTTTTCACTTTGGGGAAAACTCCATAATAGCAAGGGAGAAAAAGGTTCAAAAAAATCAGAAGGGGGCCCAGAAAATAAAAGTTTTAATTTCCTAGCAAAATTTTAATTAAGAAAACAAGGTCAAAATTTTGGCGTGTCACATGAGGCACGGCACTCCCCAAGAGTTGAAAGCCAATCCACGTTCAACTGATGCCGCTGGTTGAACTGGAGTGGGTTGATGATTCGGGTATTGCGCTGCCAACTGCACCGCTAACTCTGCCTCTCGTCGTGCTGTGGCATTGTTCACCACATCCTGAGTATTCATACCACCGCGCGCTGGATTAGGCCCTCTAGGGTTGTCACGGTGCCGCGCACTGCTTGACACAGCCGATTCGTCAATGTGCCTGTTGTAACTCCTACTCGAAAGGGGGGTTGAATGTATTCTATCTCGGCTGTAGGAATAAGCCTGCTGCTGCACAACAGCGGTTTGAAGAAGATCCCTGGCCCGTCGTGTTTCAACCGCTGCTAGCGTTTCGCCCTCCATTGGAATAGCTGCTAAGCGATATGCCACAGCAATCATGTTATCCAAAGGGCTAGAGAAATGACACGGTGGCGTTGGTATGTATTGCAGCGGGTTATCTGTTCATCAAGGAGGGTCCGTCACCCGTGGCTGACCTGGCGCTGCCCCAGGTGCCTCGGTCCTATTCACTGTTGCCGGATTACTTGGCCCGGCTCCTGGCGTATTGAAGAGATTCATTCCTTCGTAAACCGGTGACAGACGAGACTAGTGCTTCCTCCTCAGTACTTCGTTTGACGCATTCTGATCCAACATAAGCCAGTAATTTTGCACCTGGATCTGCTGTGACTGGGAATCTAAAGCGGCCCGCTCTTTAGTCATCCTAGCTTCCTCAGCCGCCAAGTCCTCCTTGGCCTGAGTTATCTGATCCCTCAGTTTTGTAACCTCCGTGCTATGCTGATCCTAAGTCTCCGGGGTGACTCCCATGGTCAACAATGTCGTCAAAGCATCCAACAAACCAGAAAGAACTTGAGCTGGCCGGCGCGCAGGGCCTCCTGCCCCGGGTGCCGATCTAGAAATCATTGCTGCCGCAGATGAAGACTGCAATGTGGGTTGCGTACCGGCCATGAAGATCGCAACCCGGTTCGGTGGTTCAAGGGGGTCCGGAATACTGTCGCCATCGGAACAGCCCCCAATTCAGCCGTCTTGCAATTGGTACAGCGACTTGGTTTCACCAGTGGATGACTCGCCATCTGAGTAGATGGCTGTCTCACCGTCGGACACCAGTTGAGATTCCGCACCATGGATGAATCCTACGAATGCACACTTCATGGTAGGCTGAACCCGGGCAGGACTTGCACGCTGAGCCGTCTCGACGAGGTCGGTGAAGATGTCCGGCTCAGAGCCCGATTCGGTGATCCTGCCGATGAAAACATGAATTCCAACAAAGGGGACCCGGTACCCGTACTCAATTGAGCCGGCCTCGGGGCCCTATCCTGCATCGTCGATGTAGAGCTTGCCGCGACGACTCTTGGTCATCCGGCCAACCGCGTATCCCTTGAGTCCTTGAATGTTGCCCTTTAAGAACTCGAAACCATCGTGCGATAGCCCCACAGTGGGCGCCAACTGTCGTGGAATTAACACGTCGGATGTCCTAGCAAGAGGACTTAGTCGTAGAGCCATCGCAACAAGATTAGCAGAAAGGGGTTAAACCGAACAAAGGACACGGGGAGTTTATACTGGTTCGGCCCCTTGCGCTGAAGGTAAAAGCCTGCGATCCATTTGTGGTGGAATTGATGGGGTCTCGCTGAGCAAGGAGCGAATCCGCTTTACCTATCTCTCGAGCTGTTGTTTCCTGTCCTTGAACCGCCGCTGGGTCATCCCTTTATATACACAGGTTGACGCCCGCCGGTTTATAGAGAACACCGAGGCCGGCTCATACATGTGTCCGGCTCGGTTTCTACCTTTCCTAACTTACAATAAAAGTTATACATCTATACCGGTTTACGCTTATGGGCTCTAAACCGCCTTTGGGCCCTGGGCCTCTAAGCTTCAATGGTAGAGCGCCATACTCCTTGTATTCATGGGCTTCAATACGGATGAGCGTAAACCGGCCCCTCCTGGGCGGTTTACACTCAGTAGTTATATCCCCAACACTTCACATTATTGGCAAACTCAGTTCATAGAAACAAGCAATTGAACCATTTTGTGGGTAAATCAAAAGTTCCACTAGAATATTTTTCACTACCCCAATCTTACACGCAAAAAGGGGCGATGCCACCATAAGGGCTGGTATGGGCGGCCGCCTCGGGTGGCTGGAAAGTGTGCACCTAGTTTGAGTCGTCCAGGTTAGCCCAGGCTAGTTTTGTTTGTCCCAACGCACGAGCAGGCAATGTAATAAAATGAAGAAAAATGTTTCAATTTGGATGGGCCAATAACATAAGTGCAAGGCAGGCCCTATAGCAGGCTTGTGGCCCAAACGAGCGCCTCCCATATTGAGCGACAGCAGGAAAAATCCCAGTTCGTTTGCATCCAGTCTGGTTCGCTCCAAACCTAGCCGCCGCTGGACAAACTGACACAACAATTCCTCGCGCCCTCATTGGAGGGCGGTCGCTGGGCTTCAAGCGAATGGAAGGACAAGAAGATGAAGATCCAACCCTGGGTGTAGCCTGTGTGGGAGGCAGCAGCTACAGCACGGGCATGGCATCGAGCTTGCGCAAATGGATAGTCACAGCTTGCAAGATTAGCATGCGCAACGAGCAGGTACATCACATCCCTGATTATATCGAATTCAACTGTTCAATTTCTGGCCAATAGTTAAACCTGACGGTGTTGTAAAACTTCTTGTATGTAGGGAATCTATGAGAAAATGAAACCAATTTCTGCTTATTTTATAACTCCCCCCAATTAATACTGAACTAAATGAATATAATGTATCTAATCAAGTTTCCGGTGCAAACATAAAATCTCATGTTGTTCTTGAGCCTGAAGTGTCTAATGGACAGACTGCTAATGAAGGATTTGATACAAACATTTTACATGCTCCTGGTGATGAACATATAGTGTCTAATGAGGGATCTAATGCAATCATTTTGCAAGCTACCATTGAAGGACATGGTGTCTAATGATGATCTGCTATGTTTAGAGAGACATAGAGATTTGCAAGCATTGATGACAAGCAAATTATAGTACATTTTCATGGCTTGAGGAAACATCGAGGCCATCTACCAGAAAGTCCCCATACCATGACAACATAGCATAAATACTTTTCTAATCTATTGTTTGAAACTATTGGCATACTTGCGTAGGATAGATATATTGATATGCAGTTTGCGCACTAGTTATAGGTGCAATTAAAATTCGATATTTTAAACCAAAGAACGAATAATTCAAGCAGGTACATACCATGTTTGTAGTCCTTGTACACCATGTTGCATTTTGTATATTTTGGTGCCTGCATGAGTTAGTGTTTCATAATCTGAACTACTTTGGATCAAAAAAATTAGCTGGTTTTCAAAGTGCATGTTGCTTCACATTTCTCAAGCTATGTTGATTTCCGGAGTGTAGGTGCCTTCGTGTTTTTTAAGTTAAATGTTCGCCCCTGCTAACTTGAATTCGTGGATCCGCCACTGCACACAAATCCTACACGCATGCCAGTACGAATTAAACGAAATGCAGGGACTTACGCTAGCTCGTTATACAGGCTCACTGTAGCTCTGCCTGCGCTTGGGATGTTCCATGTACAAGTCCATGTTACCACTTGCTTGGATGTGCAGGCCTTGTGCTCCTTACATCCACCTCTACATTTTTGACACAGCGAATGGTTGATCAAATAATAGGAATCGACCTTGCTGCTGTACCGTATGACAAATACTTACAAGGTTATACGGGTGTGCAGGATGTGTACCAGATCCAGTGGCGCCATCATGCTTCGCAAAAAAATGGTTTTGCTTGTTTAAGGTGATATCTCCAGAAGAAATAAGAGTTAAAATCAGAGTTGCATAGGTGTGTATGGTAAGAGAGCAGTGAAGGATATCCAAACATCCTCAGAACAATGCACAGGGGAGTGATGTGTGGATACCTAGTTTGGGTCGGCGTTTGGGCATGCTCGCCTAGCTAGAGTGCGGGTCACTTCAGAGCCGTTGAGGGTGATGCGCTGGCGTTCGCTGGCCGTGCACGGATGCAGATCATGACTGGCAGTGGAGCACTACGATGTGGTGGACGAGACCGTTGGTGAAGCCCCAATGGCCTCGGGGGGCGGAGGTGCGACGATGTGCTTGTTGAAGTAGCCCCGGTGAGGTGGGAGACGGTGTCGGTGAAGAGCACCTGATGCGGTGGAAGTCGCTATCTGTGAGGCACATCAGTTGTGGTGGCCGACGTTGTCGGTGGACCACCCAGTGCGGTGGACGAGGGCGTAGATGAGGTAGCTCCAGTGCGGTGGTGAAACGTGACCATCGTCTTCGTCATCGTCGTCCGGCACAGAGGTGGGGAAAGAGACGATACGAGGGTGATTCAAACTTTGCTTGGGTTGGCGGTGAATTATGTATTTGAGCAATCTGGGCGCAGAAGGGGACGGTGGAGAAGGGAGATTTTGCAGGGCTGGAATTGGGGCCGCGAGGTATTTGAATCCGAAACATGGAAGCACGAACTTATTTTGTCATCATCCTTTGGGGGGGGGGTGGAGGGGGAGGGAGGGAGGGGGTGGATGGTTGGGTGCTAAGCGTCCGTCCGACACGGCGACCACCATGACACGACCCTGGTCTGCCTGGTGTGCCTACATTTGAGAATGCAAACGAATCTTCTTTCATTTGCAAATGAATCTGTATGTATTACCATGCCCGTGTTTTCCTTGCAAATAATTAGTCATTCGAAGCGAGATACTATAAATTAATTAATGAGGAGTTATTTGAAAAACAAAATCAAAATGGTATCCACATTATCCACACTAACATGGATTAGAGTGTGTTTCACATAATTAGTTTTTTGAATTAGAGTGTGAGTCACATAGCGATCCCCAATTCTAACGTGGTTTTGCATTTCCCTGTATCCATGCTACAGTTTTAATACAAATTCACATGTATATGATGAACACCATGGTAGTGAGAAAACTTTTGGCTGGATTCAAACATATGACCTACAAAATAGCACAACAATCAAGTCAATGTCAACTTCTCCAAACCTAGTATGACACGAATTCGAAATAATTACACATATGCATGGTCCTCAGTTCAAATCTTACAATGTACACCAAATAGGAACATCGATATTAAGTCTCGTACTATTAACATTCAAATGTTGTTTTTAGACCCACCCCCCTGGCACACACGCTACATACTTCATGTATCGGTCAATCTTCCTCTCCTAACCACCTTAGGAAGCTATCGGTTTCCAACACACGTTCATTCTTTCTCTCCATGTTTCGGTCTCGAACTCTCCCAACTACACAACCCCCTTTTTCCACTCTGTTACCAAATGTATATACCTCACACACCCGCCATTGCACCCAATGCCGAGATCTCTGTCTCTCCCTCCCACCCTCTCGCGCTAGATACATGCATTGCGTATATAGCCCCCAACCTCTCGTGCGCATGAATGCATGTTGTTATCTAGGTCACTCCCTCGAGACTGTCTCACTCTTCCTTCCGCACGGCGGGCACACTCGCTCAATCTCGCTCTCTTTATCCGAGTCTCGATTAACCTTGTTTTCTTTCACACACAAATGATATATCTCCCTGTTCGGGCCTCGGTCGACACACTCTATACTCTCTCATGTAGATTGTCTATCTAGGTTAGTCCATCCCAGCCGCCCCCACTCTTTCGACCTCATGGCGGGCCACTCTCTCTCTCTCTCTCTCTCTCTATGTGTGTGTGTGTGTGTGTGTGTGTCGATTGACCTCACTCTTTCTCGGACACAAACGATATATCTCCATGTTTGAGCCCAATTTGACATATTCATATTGTATACTCTCTCACGCACAATGTCTATCTAGATCACTCTCTCCAAACCGTCTCACTCTTTCGATCGCATGACGACCCCCACTCTCTCAATCTCTCTCCCTTTATATATGTAATCGATTGGCCTTGCTTCCTCCCACGCACAAAATATATCTACATGTCTGTGACTGGATCATATGTCAAGCTCTATCTTACAGCCCTCACCCTTCCCAAAAGCTCAATCGGACAATATCTCTCCAGAGCATATATATCTTTTGAATGAATGTCGGACCACACTCACTTTGTCTCTATATCTATATGTCTCTCGTTTGACCTCGCTTTTCTCAGGCCGTATCTTCCACACATTGAAGCTACCTCTCCATCCCTCACAAAGACGGAGCTATTTACATTGCGACGGGGACTCCAACCTTGGATTAATTTGTATAGGCATTTATTTCGGTGGGTTTAGATTATATTTTTGTAGCATTCGGTCCACAAATATTCAAAACACCATTGCAACCCCCGCACCTCCCCAGTTGATGTCCCTCTGGCTCGGTCATCGCTCTCCCGCACGTCCTTTCTCGCCTTCAATGTCACACCTTGGTCTTATTGCAAAAACTCTGTTGTTCTCTTTAATTATTACAAATAAGCTACAAAACTACACACCGATATTCCACTTGGAATGGAACAAATTTCGACCCACAAATTAAAGTGCTACAAACTACACACCGAGGGGCCCACCTGTCATGAAACAAATTTGGACCCATATACAAATTTAAAAAATAAAGGACAAGGATCGAACATGGGACCAGGGACTTCAAGTCGCACATCAATAGGCAACATACATAGAATGACAATGTTTGTTGTACCCCCTTTGTTCATATAATGTTTTTATATTACCATTGCCTATCTAATGAATAACATGTAATATTATTTCTAGTACATTAATGGGACTGGCTCGTTAGCACGTACTATTCGCCTTCACTTACTGGTGGGTTCCATGTGTGCTCTCTCTCTCTCATGCCCTTCTGCACTCAAACGCACGGGCAAACACGAAGAACTTGCGGGCGATGTTGCCGTTGACCATATCTGGACGCGTTCACAAGTTACGGCACCAGTTTCACATAATAGTAGCACTAGTCAATGTGTACATGCAATGCACGTTAATTTGAAGTATATTAAGTCCAAGAGGATATTAAGTAGGATATTATTTGTGTGTTATTATGTGATTAGCACTATTTTTGGCATGAAATTAACTGCACGCTAAACGTGTTGAGCGCTCGACATTGAAGCAGTATAGGTCATTGGATGAGTAGGAATACATGTGGCTTGATGACGTTTTATATTTAATTGGATACGGCTCTAGCAGAACATTCAACTGATCAAACCATAGAATTCATTCAGTCTGACCCCGACTTTACATTCATACGATGATCTATCTAAAATAAACAGAAATGATAAATGTTTGGATTTTAAGCATGGAAATACAAACATTTTTCATGGCAAATTTAGATTATGCGGCGGCGGCGGGGGCGTCTTGCGGTGGGAAGAGGCTACTCTACCATGGTCTCTGTGTCGTCGGGCCACTGACCGACGGCCATGGCTACGGCGATGACGCAATCTTGCGCCGTTGTTGGCGTACTCCTGGACGTTGGCCCGACCTTCAAGGAAGGCCACAATGTTCTAGACTTCGGTCTCCAGGAGCGTGTCAACTGGCGGGAGGAGGCGACTGGTGTTGGTGCAAGAAAGCAGTCGATACCGCCATCCATGCCGCTGAGGGGGGCACTGGCACCTGCACGAGGACATGCGCTGGCAACGGCGTGGTGGAGGCATTCGTGTGCACGGGCTCAGGCACGGGCGCGCATGTCAGTGCATGCACAAGCGGATGCGCAGGCAGGTGCACGGGCACCGGCCCGGGCGTGCGCGTCAGTGCACATGCAAGTGCATGGAATGGCAGGTGCACAGGTGTGTGAAAGTCGACGGGGACCTCGTGGAACCCCGTGGCATCAAGCTTGGTGACAATGTGCGGCTCCCAGCCCATCAATGCCATGGGGATGGGCGCTGGCGCAGTCAGGGCGACGGGAGCCGGAATGGGAGCGGGGACAGGTGGCGTGTTCCCGCAAGGCCGGTTCCAGCTCGTCCCAAAGCGCCTTATGTTCTTGAGACTCCGGTTGGGTGTGTTCCTCAGGAAACGGGAAGTCTAAGGGCAGACCATCGTGATGCGGCATGGCGTATGTTTAGGTCAGGCTGGTTGGAGGTAGACGACAGGAGAATCGGAGAGGAAGAGAGAAGATTGTACCGATACTGGGTAGTGCGGGGTTGACTTTAAACTGCGGCGCCAGTGACATTAAAAGTGGGAGCAGTGGGGATGAAGGTGGGCGATGGAGCCAGGTCAAAGGGCTCACCTCCCTGTGAGCCTGCGCAACGGTCTGCTCGCACGCCTCCCTGTGTGCCGGTGCAGTGGTCTGCTTGCACGCCTCCGGTCGACTCACACACTTGCTCGAACGGCACTTTCCGATGAGAAGCGGGTCTCGTGGCGGCATGTAAACTCCCACAGTTTCAATAGTGAAAGCGTTCGCCTTAACGTGACAGGTCTTTGTTCCAAAATACCTTGGCTCTTCATTTGTGCAACTTGTCATAAGCAGCTTGTCTCAAATTGAAAAAAAATTATGAAGAAATATTTGTGCCATATCACGTGACAATGCTCAGTTTCATGAATTTTTGGTCACTTTTAGATTTTCTTAAATTTAAAATCTAGGATTCGAAACAATATCATAACCTGCATCATGCAATAAATTTTCAAGCGATACATCTATCTAGTTGTATTTCTTAAGAAAGGATTTGGTCAAACATTTTGCTTAGTTAGACAACCAACAAGTTATATATGTAGAGTAAAAGGATAATCCCTCCGTACCAGTGCATTGCCTGATATATTAACTCAAGTAATAGGCACAAATAAACGGGCTCAATTCTATGCTCATCCTGGTGTAGTAGTAGTAGTGCTAGGCAATGCACTTGACGGGTGACCTTGGGGAGCGATAACCGAAGGAATTGAACCGTGCTCGGCACGGTAGGTAACGTTGTCTAGTTACTAAAGCATCCCTCCATTGTTCATCGGTAGTAATTATGGACCGGGGACATGAGGAGAATTTCCTAGGGCTGGAATTCTGGCCGCCAGATATTTCGACTCGATACGAAGAGGCTCGACTGGTTGGGGTTGCCTAGCATGCGTACCATGCACGCCACCAGAAGGAGACGAGCCCGATTATTTTTTTAGGATCAACACGAGCCAAGGTCTAGCTGGTACGCCATTGGGTCCTACCATTCGAGAGTACGAAAGGAATCTTTTAAATTGTTGAACGAATCTATTGTATTACAATGCCCATATTTTCCTTGCAAATAGTAATCTAAACGTGGTAATTGATTTATGACGAGTTTTTGAATTAGAGTGAGTTTGTGATATAGTGATCTCAACTTGGATTTCACATTTCATGGTATCCCTAGTAAGTTTTTCATTGCAAATTCAAATTTAAAAGATGAACAATATGGTGGTGAGAAAACTTTGTATGTATCAAGCATATGACCACACACGCACACGCACACGCACACACACGCACACACAAACACACCCACGAACCCAACAACAATCCAATAAGTATTGTGCATCTATTTTTCCAAATCATGCATGTATGACACGAATTCAAAAATACTCCTTCTGTTCCTAAATATTAGTCTTTTAGACATTTCAACAAGTGACTACATACGGCGCAAAATGAGTGAATCTACACTCTAAAATATATCTATATACATCCGTATGTGCCAGTCCATTTGAAATCTCTAAAAAGACTAATATTTACGAATGAAGGGAGTAAAATGTAAGACATGCATGGTCCTCAATTCAATATTTAAAATGAACAGGAAACTAAAACATGAATATTAAGTCTAGTACTATAGTACATGCAAAATGTTATGTTTAGGCGAAGCTATGTAGATTGTCGGGGGTTATCCCCTCGACCATATATAAAATTGTGAAGCTCTGTTCAGGATTGTTTAGATTATATTTGTCCCCACCCTCCCAAGCACCGATTGGTTGTGCACCCCCCTCCTCCCTGGGAGAATATCATGTGCCCTCATACCTTAGATGCTATATGCTGATATGAGTTGCTTGGAGCTTGTAGATCTGAGATATAGCAGCTCATAGGATGTCTTAATATTTTTACAAGAAACCTTGATGAGTTTGAGAATTGCACACAATTTGCATAAAAGCTACTTAGATGTCCTTGAATCCCATATCCAACAACCTTGAAGCTCGTATCACCATAGCATCTAAGATGAAGGAGGACATCATATTCTCATGTATGTAAGAATATCATGTGTTACCACACCTTATATGCTTTGGTGATACAAGATCTTCGGAGCCGTTGGATTTGTGACCCAACAACTCCTCGGTGGTTTGAATGATTTTTTGCAGAAAATCACCCAAAGAGTTCGACCAGTATTTAAAAGCACAAAGACTGCTCAGATGCCATTGGATCTCAGATCAAACAAACTCGAAGCTCGTATCACCGTAGCGTCCAAGCTGCAAGGGCACCTTATGTTTTCTCGCACAGGAGAATATGAGGTGCTCTCGAACCGTAGATTCTATGGTGATACGAGTTCACGGAGATCTAACGGCCCACAGTAGGAGGTTTGAATGTTTTTGCAACATACGGCTAAGAGAGTTTGGGAATTGCGCAGAAAGTATAGGTACTACGCATGTGCCATCTGATCACTAATCATACGACCTAGATGCTCATATCATCGTAGCGGATAATTAAGCTATGGGGAGCACCTAATATGAGAAAAGGGGAGCCGTTGGATCCAAGATGCAGTGGCACACACGAGGCCTGAATGTTTTATTTGCAAAAAAAACCTTTGGAGAGTTTGGAAATTGCACATAATTACAAAGACTACTCCCAAGCCATTGGATCTCACTTCCAATGACATAAAAACTCGTATCACCATAGCATCTAAGCTGCTGGGTGGGTGTGATATTCTATGCCGCTGTCATTTTTGGTCGTAAATACGTGTAACTAAAAACTTGTATCACCATTTTTGTTATTTGTCTAACCGCGCTTGTTCAAAAAAACCATCCTACACAAAAATATCAGAACAACACATGGGGGTCCCACTTGTCATTAATCAAAATTGGACCTAGAACTAACAAATCTAAAAAGATTCAAACTAGCAACCTAGACTACAAAGCGTAAGTCGATAGCCTGAAACAACGACGATTGTTGCCTTTGTCCCATAACTTGATTATATACAGTATTATGTTGACTAGAGTAGAGGGAGTGAGGGAGTCCTGGATTAGGGGGTATCCGGACAGCCGGATTGTGTACAATGTCCGGACTATTGAAGCGTGAAGATACAAGACTCGAGACTTCGGCCCGTGTCCGGATGGGACTTTCCTTGGCGTGGAAGGCAAGCTTGGCGATCCGGATATTATATTTCCTTCCTTGTAACCGACTCCATGTAAACCCTAGCCCTCTCCGGTGTCTATATAAACCGGAGAGGTTGGTCCTTAGAAGGCCAATCACAATTACAATCATACCATCATAGCTAGCTCCTAGGGTTTAGCCTCTACGATCTCGTGGTAGATCTACTCTTGTACTACCCATATCATCAATATTAATCAAGCAGGAAGTAGGGTTTTACCTCCATTGAGACGGCCCGAACCTGGGTAAACATCTGTGTCCCTTACTTCTTGTTACCATCAGCCTTGATGCACAGATCGGGACCCCCTACCCGAGATCTGCCGGTTTATACACTGACATTGGTGCTTTTATTGAGAGTTCCTCTGTGACATTGCCACAAGGTTTGATGGCCCCTTCAATCATCATCAGCAACGCTGTCCAGGGTGAGGCTTTTCTCCCCGGACAGATCTTCGTGTTCGGCGGCTTCACACTATGGGCCGATCCGCTCGGTCATCTGGAGCAGATCGTGTCAGGATCGCCCGATAGTTATGATGAGCATGGCTTGGACTTGCCGTCAGACGATGCTCGGGATATTACCCCGGCAGAAGCCTCGGATCTAAATCCAGGGCAGGTTGCGTTGCCTAAGGATGGAGGGCTGGTCCGTGTCCCGCAGGCCATACCCTCGTTGGCGATAGAGCCGAACACAGGTGTCACCTCCACGGGAACCTGTGACTCCGGACCCCTAGATTCATATCTGGATGTAGGTTCCAGTCCGCGCATCCCCGAGCCCGCCCATCCTGGCTGGGCTCCGGTGATGGACTTCACCGCGGCGGACATCTTTCAGCATTCGCCCTTTGGCGACATACTAAACTCATTTAAAACCCTCTCTTTAACAGAGAACTTCGGGCCGAACTATGTAAGGCCCGAGTGGTAAGCAGGCGACGAAGAAAATCGTTACCCACCCACCACCCACTTGATAGCCATGGTTGATGATTTAACAGACGTGCTGGACTTCGACTCCGAAGGCATCGACAGTATGGACGACGATGCAGGAGAAGACTCAGAATCTATGGGGTACCGGATTCCCGCCTCGTCACACGACATATACATGGTGGATCCGCCCAAGGAAGGCGACGGTGACAATCCGGAAGATAACACCCCTGGGCAAAAACCAAAGCGACGCCGCAGACGCCGTTCCAAATCCGGCAACAGTAACAATATTAGGAAGAGCGCCAGAAGAATGGATACTCCGGTCAACCCTAAAGGCAATAACGACCAAACAGAAACAACGATGGAGCAGGACGAACCAGGTCATGCTGAACACATTCCGGAGCATACGCCCGAAGAAAACGATCCAGAGGGACGAGTTCATCAAACCGGCCCAGGACAAGAAGACAGACCGGACGACAATGCATTCATCATTCCGGAAGAACGTGTGGAACGAGAGAACCTCCACAGAAAGCTTATGGCCACAACAATAAGTCTGAAGAAGCAGAAGCTACGGCTTAAAGCCGCACAGGTAACGCTCAATCGCAGATGGAACAAAGTGCTAGACACTAAAGAAAGATGTGGCGACGACCGCCATACAAAGTGCTACCCAAAACGCAAGCTACTGCCAAAATTCGACGACGAGGCCATTCCACCGAAGAATAACACGACCAAGAGACTAGGAGTACCACTTCATAACCGCAATAAATCAACTACCGAAGGCGCCCACGATCTGCGTGAGCACCTGGATAAAAAAGCTGGCACAGCTAGATCCATCTATGGGTCTAAAGGACACACCCCGGCAGGAGACTGTGGTCGTCGAAACAATTATGACAACCAAACACCAGTTCAGAATAAACACCAAACACAACAACAGCCGACGGCATGTCATAGCGCGTCTAGATACAGAGGGGCTGCTCACCCCGTGTGCTTTACTGATGAAGTACTGGACCATGAATTCCCACAGGGCTTTAAACCTGTAAACATTGAGGCATACGACGGTACAACAGACCCAGGGGTCTGGATCGAGGACTTTATCCTCCACATACACATGGCTCGTGGGGATGACCTCCACGCCATCAAATACCTTCCCCTCAAACTGAAGGGACCAGCTAGGCACTGGTTGAAAAGCCTCCCCGAAAATTCAATCTGGAGCTGGGAGGAACTAGAGGATGCTTTTAGGGCCACTTTTCAAGGGACTTATGTCCGGCCTCCGGATGCTGACGATTTAAGTCACATAATCCAACAACCCGGAGAGTCCGCCCGCAAGCTTTGGAATGGATTCCTCACTAAGAAGAATCAAATCGTTGACTATCCAGATGCCGAAGCCTTAGCGGCGTTCAAACACAGCATCCATGACGAGTGGCTCGTCAGATAGCTCGGCCATGAAAAGCCAAGGACAATGGCAGCCCTAACAAGCCTTATGACCCGCTTTTGCGCGGGAGAAGACAGCTGGCTAGCCCGTAAAGGCACCAGCGACCCCAACACATCCGAAACAAGGGATGGCAACGGGAAGCCATGGCGTAATAAAAACAAACGCCAAAACAAGGAAGAGAGCCTGGACAGCACAACGGTTAATGCCGGATTCAGGGGCTCTCGACCTACCTAGCAAAATAAGCAATCTAATGGCAGTAAAGAAGGACTGTCCGGTCTGAATAGAGTTCTGTACAGACTATGCCAAATTCATTGCACCTCCAACAAACCTGCGAACCACACGCACAGAGAGTGTTGGGTCTTCAAGAAGGCCGGCAAACTAAACGCCGAACACAAGGAAAGAGAAACACCAACTGAAGACGAGGATGAACCACGCCAGCCGAACACTGGGGGACAGGAAAAATTCCCGCCAGAGGTTAAAACAGTGAACATGATCCACACGACTCGCACATCCTTGGGAAGGCACGAACGCGCCCATAAAGACGCACGCAATACAGATCCCGTCGTACCAACACCTAACAACTAGATGTCTTGTTCGATCACTTTCAATCGCCCGGACGGCCGAATTAGTATTCGGCGCGAAGGATCAAACGCCTTGGTGCTTGACCCAATAATCGACGGATACCATCTCACTCATGTCCTCACGGACGGCGGCAGCAGTCTCAATTTAATATATGATGACACTGTCTGCAGGATGGGGATAGACTCATCCAGAATCAGCAAGATCAACACCAACTTTGAAGGGGTGATACCAGGCGTTGAAGCCTACAGCAGGGGCTCCGTCGTACTGGAGGTCACATTCGGCTCTCCAGGCAACTCCAGAAGTGAAGAACTAGTCTTCATCATCGCACCCTTCCAAAGCACCTATCAAGCATTGCTTGGAAGAACGGCCTTCGCCCGCTTCAATGCATTGCTGCACTATGGCTACCTTACACTTAAGATGCCCGGTCCACACGGCGTCATCACCGTTAGCGGAACAAGAGAGCGCTTTTCGTGTGCAGAGGAATACGCGATGGCCTTAGCGGCCGGACTATAAGCGGCCTCTAACAAAAATACACCGGGTCGTTAAGACCACGGACACGGTTAGACGAGTCCGGCAGCCCATATTAAACCGGGGCACTGTATATGTAATCCTATAGTGGACACCAGGGGCTAATAATAAAGCCCCACACTCGGCTGAACCTTAATGGCAGGCTAGCCTCTTACATTTTCTACCATCCATCACATACTTATGTCGCATCCTTTTCTGCAGACAACGTTTGCGCGATACCCTTCCAGGATACGGAAAAATGGAGACAAAGGCGCAGACGTGCAGCAGGGCCCCGTTCAACAGGTTTCTTTTTAGATTAAGCCCTTGTGTAAACCTTTTCTATTGCCTCTTGTTGCTTCATCATCCCATGGGTTCCATACCCATAGAGGATACTGCCGTTTTTGGCATTTCACCACGACAGATTAACGCACGCACCTGGAAATATAGGGTTTATAAGGAATGAGCATTCTTGAGCCCATCATCTGTTATAAAGACCGAATACCTTCAGGAGTGTTCGGCATCACGAGTTTGGCCTTATATGCATCAGCTCCGAATCATGTCTTTGGTCAAATGTTGGGTTTGCCCGACTCCTGGGTTTGCCGCCTTACGTTCCATTATAATCGGCTAAGGTGGCCAAAGGAGAACTACTGCGATTGTGCCCTGGTTATTCCGGATGAGGACCTCAATAGAAAAAGGCAAAAACTGACCGTCATGATACATCGAGAGACTGGTCAACCACTCAACGACTCACCAAAATCTTTAGGATTCCTCCGCATTAACGAAGGGCCATTTCCCGGCCAGGTACATACGCACCCATATTTGGATGCACGCGAAGGTACCAGGGGCTACATAGTACCCCCAATGTTAGAATCCCGCGGCTAAGTGAAAGTGTTACAGCTATATAGTCTGGTTGCCTAGTTCGACATGCGATCACCTCCTTGCCGGACCAAGACGTTGCATAAAGAGTGATTAAGCACATTTTGTCGTGAACCACCCTGCATTGTATGCGTGGGAGCTGAAGCCAACGACTACTATCTTTCGAATTACCCACACACACATATATATATACATACATATATATATATATATATATATATATATATATATATATATATATATATATATATATATAAACGGCTGCACAGGGGACACAATCATATTTTCAGACAAAAATTAAAAATATAACCTTCCAATCAAAATGTTTTTACAATGATTTGAATCATCACTCGAAGAGGAGATTCTTCGGGCACTATGCCTCTATCAGGCGGGCACCCCTCCGTGACCTGCGCCAAGTAGTGCCGGCCGGATACTGGCCCCCCACCAGATCCTGAGACGCTACCATAGTGGCATCCATATCCGTCCAGTACGCTTTCACGCGGGCAAGGGCCATCCGCGCACCCTCTATGCATGTTGACCTCCTCATGGCACGGCCCCAAGGAACTGTTGCACCAAACCAAAATAACTGTCCCGCTTAGGCCCCTTCAGCCAAAGATGGTCTATTACAGACCGCATTGCAAGACCGGACAGCCTGTCAAGCTCCGCTACAGCAGCCATCCTATCATTTAACGGCGGCGGGCAAGTGGGAGCATTAAACTGCGACCAGAAAAGCTTCTCCACCTCCTTCTCACCCTGATCTTTGAAGAACTCCATAGCATTAGCCGTACTCTTCGCCAAGTCTGCGTATGCGTTTGGCGAGCTCCAGCGTCCATCCAGGGGAGCATACTTCGGATCAAAGACCTTCGTCCGCAGCAAATAGGAGCCTCCAGCCGCGATCTTACCGGCCTGTTGAAGCTCCTCCCGTGCACTTCTGAGCTCGGTCCATATTTCCTTGGTGGCATTAAGTGCCTTGCTCAGGTCAGCCGATTTATCCTCATGCTCCTTTTTCAGAAGCTCATACCGGTCAGCGGCATTTTTTAACTCGATGGCCATTTCAGCTACCTTTTCCTCGCTTGGGCGATAAGCAGCCTGTTCGGCTCTCAATTCCTTGGCCGCCTTTAGGGCAGCCACATGGCTCACCCGAGCCTGCTCCTTGGCTAGAGCAAGTTCTGCCCCAGGGCCTCGGCGGTAGCAGCACCATCTGCAGTCCAAACATATTACATTACTATGTGCCACCTTAAATACCTCCCTATGTAGGAAAGAAAGGACACATACCTTGTGATTTATCCAGCCGCTCATTCATCAGAGTGATATCGAACCAATTTGCCTCCTCAGCTCGGCCACTTCAATGGACGGGCCGGCGGCCGGACCCACAGGTACCTGCACATATTTACAACATAAATCTTTGGTTTATTATCCCCCGTTTGCCGCCTAAAGCGGGCAACTAGAGTCTCAGGGGCTACTGACTATATGGAGCACACCTAGCGCGTGCCTCACAATTAAAAAACAATGGATTCTCCATTACATACCTCAAAGCCTCTGAGCAGGCTTGTGAATGCTTCATTCAAACCGCTCGTAGCGGATGAAATCTTCTTAAGCACCGCGCTCATTAATGAGCGGTGCTCCTCTGAGAGCGCAACTTGCTCCAGCAAGCCCGTTAGTACGTCCGGCCGGATATCGAACTGCGCCAGACTCTTCCCATTGCCCCCCATTGTAGCCAAGTGCTCCGGGTGCAGGGCGGCTAGCGAATTGACTGCCGGATTCGGCAGGTCCGGACTCCTCCATGACGACACCTCGGTGTCGCTCGCTTCATGAGTCGGAGAAGGGGGTGGGGTCTCGCTTTCCATCATCTCCGGAGGAAGGTCCCCGAAAGACGAACCCTGTTGAGAGGAGCTGCTGGCCGGACTGCAAAAATTTGAATCCTGGTTACTGACCGAGGAGAAACGCAGTGCCTTCGGATCATAGATTGACTTACAGCTCAGTGGAGGGCTGGCCCGTTAGAGGGAATGGTGCGGTGAGGGTGCCTGTCGGGGCAAGGCCCCCTGGGGATGCCTTTTTCCCCAATTTGGGCATCTCTGCCTCCAAATCTTTGGAGGCGGCCCACTTCTTCCCACGTGGGGAGGAGGCCTCAACCTCTCCTTCCCGACTATCCTCCTTGGGGGAAGTAGCAACTCCCCTGATTCGGATGTGTAGTGTGTGGTGTTCGGAATTTTCTTCCCTCCCCTCGCCTTTCCCCGAGGGCATCCTGCTGAGTACTCGGTCAAGCATCTTGGCCATGGCGGGAGCGGGCGAGCCTTCGGGAAGTGGCGCCGGACATCTGATTCTCTCTGCCTTGATGAGCCATTCCTGGACGCGAATGATTTCAGAATAAACAATCATGATAAATACAAAACGGGGTGTCCGGTATCAAGGCTACTTACTCGAGTGTCTAGGCGATTGCATCTTAGGCCCGCATCCTCGGTGATGTTCGAACATGTTACTTTCCGTCCGGAGAATAATTTGCACATCTCTTCGAGCTTTAGGCCGAAGAAGTGCTTGACGGTCCGCAGACCCTCCGGATTGAACTCCCACATCCGCAGAGGCCGGCGTTGGCACGGCAACATCCGCCGGACCAACATCACTTGCATTATGCTGACAAGATTAACGTCCCTTGCAAGGAGCTCCCGGATGCGATTCTGCAGTACTGGTATATCACCAGCGGGTCCCCAATTCCGCCCTACGTCTGTCCAAGACGCCAACTGTGATGGAGGGCCCGAGCGAAACTCGGGAGCAGCCACCCACTTTGTGCCTCTGGGAGCCGTGGCATAAAACCACCTCCGTTACCATACATCGGATACTTCTTGGAAAGAACCCTCCGGCCATGGGGCGTCGGCGTTTCTGCTTATTACGGCACCTCCGCACTCCACATGTCGCCCTCCGATCATCTTCGGCTTCACATTAAAGGTCTTGAGCAATAAGCCGAAGTGCGGGATGATGTGGAGAAAAGCCCCGCACACGATAATGAACGACGACATATGGAGGATAGCGTTCGGAGCCAGATTATGAAAATCCAACCAATAATGGAACATGAGCCCCCTCACGAAAGGATCGAGGGTGAAACCCAAACCGCGGAGGAAGTGTGGGACAAAAAAACACACTCATTGGGCTCCAGCGTGGGGATGACCTGCCCTGGAGCAGGGAGCCTGTGCTGGATATCTGCGGTTAGGTATCCGACCTCCCTAAGCTTTGCAATGTCCTTCTCCTCAATCTAGGAGGCGACCCACCGGCCTTAAGGGTCAGATCCGGACATAGTGTAGGATTCTGGAGGGGTGGAGCTTAGGTTTTGGATGTTAGAACTCGAGGTGCGAGAAGGCGCGATGAAGGTGAAAAAGAGGTGTAGGTCTCGACCCCTTTATAAAGAGGGTGAATATCAAGAGTCCCCGGTGTGACCGTTTGAGGCTTATCAAAAAACACACGGGGTAATACCAACAGCCGTCGTGGGGTCACGCCCACTCATATTGATGGAAAATCCCGTAATAAAAGGGACACGATCTCTGCCTCGATGGGACGTGCCAATAAAACCGCCTCGTAACACGAGTCGTTGTGGGGTAGGAAACGTCGGTTTGCGTTGGACCGAGCCACAATGCAAGGGCGCGACGCACAAAGATTGCCAGCAAATCAGATCTGCACCATATGAAGATCCTCTTGCAGATCCGGACACGGTCTACATGTTCGATAACCACTTTGGAGTATTTGGAGAAGGAACCCGCCTTGCAATGCCGAAGACAATACTGCATGCCGGACTCATCGTCATTGAAGCCTCGTTCAGGGGCTACTGAGGGAGTCCTGGATTAGGGGGTATCCGGACAGCCGGACTATGTACAACGTCCGAACTATTGAAGCGTGAAGATACAAGACTCGAGACTTCGGCCCGTGTCCAGATGGGACTTTCCTTGGAGTGGAAGGCAAGCTTGGCGATCTGGATATTATATTTCCTTCCTTGTAACCGACTCCATGTAAACCCTAGCCCTCTCAAGTGTCTATATAAACCAGAGAGATTGGTCCTTAGAAGGCCGATCACAATTACAATCATACCATCATAGGCTAGCTGCTAGGGTTTAGCCTCTACGATCTCGTGGTAGATCTACTCTTGTACTACCCATATCATCAATATTAATCAAGCAGGAAGTAGGGTTTTACCTCCATCGAGAGGGCCCGAACTTGGGTAAACATCTGTGTCCCTTACTTCTTGTTACCATCAGCCTTGACGCACAGATCGGGACCCCCTACCCAAGATCTTTCGGTTTTGACACCGGCAGGGAGTGCCTCGTGAACACGTGCATGACTATTGAATCACTTACTGGTGGGTCCCAGGTCTACGATCTCTCTCTCCTCTCCATCCTCTAACCTTTGCACGGGCACACATGAAGAGCGGCGCTAGCTTGCCATGGTGTTATTATAACAAAAAAAAGCTTTGAAAATAGAAGAATCGCCTAGAACAAGAGACGTTGTGGCTGGTAGAGACGGAGCTAACCACACCTATCCTTCGTGCCACGTTAGCATGATGAAGTTGTGTGGCTAGTGGGGATTTTGTACCGACTGGCTGGGTACCGAGGTCGAACCGTAGTTACTATGTATGATACAGTATATTTTTACACGCACATTCCTCCGTGCCGAGACATGGCACACCCTACCGCGCGGTTTCGGGATCCTCCTGGGTGGTGCACGAATATATTCTTCCTTGCCGAGACGTGGGATGCCCTACCACGCGTTTTCTAGGTCCTCCTCGGTCGTAGCGCCTAAGCAAGTAAATAAGTCGTCAAATCACGAAAGACCACCTGTCCCGTCAAATACATCAGTGAAGCATGGTGGCTAGCTAGTTGGGCTAGTGCGACCGATTAGCTAGGCCGCCACCACATTTGTTTTTTCACCCCTTTTTTTATCTCCTTGCCGGTAGGTAATTTTAAATATCCACTGCATCGTTGCTCTGGTGTTTGGATGGGGCAGGATTTTTAATTTTTTGATAGACGGGAGCAGGCACAACAGGATTTTTAATTTTTTGATTGACGGGAGCAGGCGCGGTAACAATAGTCATGATGACTCCGCCTGTAAAACCCACTGCTCCCTGATGTGAGAAGTCGTCGACTGCTGTTTTCTCATCATGAAAACCAAAAGATTCCCCACTCCTTGGCTGGCTCCCTCCGCCTTCCCGTAGATTGCATTGCCTTTCAGCCATTTTCCCCATTTTCTTCCTCTTCCCATTGCTTCTACTGGGTGCCATGGTGGCTCAGCAGATCACGGAGTCAGAGGTGAGGCGCCTAACACAAGAGCTCCAGACCAATGATAAGGACCTCAGGGCCAAGGACGTGGAGCTTCGTGAGCTCAAGGATGATAGGAGTGCCATGCTCCTCCGTTATGTGTGGGAGTTCGCGGAGCATCAAAAGCGGCACGCGTCCACCACAAAGATGCTCGAGGCATCGGCTGCATTGCTGGAGAGAGTAGGAGATACGATAGGACGTCAGGGGAACCAGCTAGAGTGCTAGCGAGCCAACGTGACGAGGTCGAGGATCGTCTCAGCCACCTGGTGGACCAAGTTGCCACACACGTGTTACGGCTGCACGATGCCTAAGGATGTGCCAATACGACCATGCCGGCCGTCGGGCTAAACCCGTTCGACCACCCCGTCGACTTCAACGAGCTGCAGCTTCCTGACCTGGGCTCCTTCCTCACCTATATCTCTAAGTAGCTGAGCCGTCTCCGCGTGATGGTGGGGGCGAAGCTGGACAAGGAGGGGTTGCGTACTGCCATCTCTGTTGCCAGGCGAATCCTCTCAGGGTTCAGTCACCGGAATCCATTCGTGCCATTGGATGTTGTCTTTGACGAGCTAGCTCCCGTTTACCGGGAGCGGGCTCTGTGGGCGGTTGTGTCAGGACCCCGATTCTATGCCACACCGATCTAGCATATAACACATCATATCAATTTGCGGCCTCATGCACGGTATTCCCACGGGTGTCTCCTTACCAGGCCCGGGACTGTTTACGCATTTTGGCACACGTATATGATAGTGTCGCTAGCATCCATATGACAAAGAACCCGGGCTGACATGGCTAGTTGTGAACCCAAAGTAGCACTAACTTACAGGGACATGCATACATGACCCAGCAACGAACGTGTCGATCAACAGCGAGTGAATCCCAAGTCGTAGAAAGCTACAAGGACTGGAAGGATCACCGCGTGACATTTCCCTGAAGGTACAGATACAAGAACGAAGAAGGACACATGCTGGCCAACCTAAGTGTTCCGGAGCAGTAGTAAGCTACCATGGCTCAGTGAAGCACTGGGAGACATTTCCCGGTAAGAGAGGCTACCAAGGATAAACAACTAGATAGTCAGATCCCACACATACACACAATATGCTTGATATCTGCAAATACAACATGGCATCACAACAAAACTCTACAACTCAAGTACTTTATTTGAAGTCTCCAGAGAGCCATACATATCATTCACACAGATAGGGGTCACACGACCCAGCATTCGAGTCATACAAACATACAAGCGATAAGCAGAAGCAACATGTCTGGGTACAAACATCTAGAAAGTAAAAATGCTTGAGGAAGCCTATCTATCCTGCAAGGGTCCACCATGTGCTCAGGATCACCACCTGGGCCTCAGGCTACCCGTCGACATCAAGTACTATGTAGAACCCATCAGAAGGGGTTGCAGCATCTTCTGCAGTTGTAATTAAGCAAACATGAGTACAAAGGTACTCAGCAAGACTTACATCAGATCCTACATACATGCACATCATCAATAAAGGTATGGTGGTGTTATTGCAGGAAGCCAGCTTTGACTCTTGGCTAAACTATCTTACGAGACTCCAACTTGTAATTGTTTTGCACACTCGAGTCCACTACACACCACATCAATACACTATCGAGGAACCACTTCCGTCATCCTACGGAAGGGCCATCCACGGCACTCACACTTGTCTTGAGGCTTTTAGTAGTTTCCATTTACTTGTCTATGAACTGTATAGGCAACCAAGTAGTCCTTTACCGCGGACGTGGCTATTCGAATAGATGATGTTAACCCTGCAGGGGTGTACTTCTTCACACATGCTTCCACCACTTATCGTTGTTTACATGACATGTACTCGGCAACCTTCAAGCGGAAGCCCAACGAGGGTGTCGGCTATGGCCTTCCTAAACACTCAAGTCTCTAGTCCAGGTTTATCGCCTATCCAAGTTCCATCCGCAGGGAGTCCGACCGAGGTTTCCACATACGGCCCCGAACAATGTGTGCAGGGTTCCCGAGACACCAAACGGGCATCCGGTACACCATGCCACGTACCTGCCACATCACAGCCCACCCCGAGGGTCAGCGCTGCCCATGGCCTCCAGTATACTACAAACAGCAAAAACTACTTGCAACTCCTGGACAGAGGACTACGGTGGTTAGGAAGCCGAGAGGGTCAATTAAGGATCCCAATGCATGGTAGTAGGTGATTCTTAAATCACACATATAGATCTCAGTTCTTAAGGATGGTTCCAATGAACCAACCCACCATGTACTTCTACATGGACTCTCATTGATACCTTTACCAAATCGTGTTCAAGACATCACTCTCATTACCGACATGATCAATTCACTCAGGCTCAACACCTAGATGAACCAGACCTGACACGACTCAAAGCATAGCAGGCATAGCAAGGTAGGAAACATATTCATGGCTCAATCAACTCCTACACATGATAGTGGGTTTCATCTAGTTACTGTGGCAATGACAGGTCATGCAGAAGAAATGGGTTCAACTACCTTAGCACATAGAAGTTTGAAACACAGTTGTCTTAAATGTAGTAAATGAGAGCAGGAGCGAGAACATGGGATTTTGTTGATATGATCAAATGGGTGGTTGCTTGCCTGGTAGGTCCGTAGTCTGATATTGTTCTTTCTTCGGGTACTCACGATATTCCTCGGGGCAGAACCTACCGCAGAGAGCACCGATAACACAATCAATACTAGACAATATGCAACAATATGATGCATGCATATGACAAGGCAAAATGAGTGTGTTGGGCCAATGCAACTATAACCAGATGAGTTTGAGCCATTTTGAACCAAAGATTCAAAATCCAAAGTCATTTGTGATCTTAAATAGTGCCTTATCATGTTTTGCACTAAACGGCAAGTTAACTTGTTTAAACATGCATGAAACCAGTACAGATGGATAGGTTGGATTTTTCTGATCATATTTCATAGATATCACTTCGCATTTGGAGTTACAGATTAATTTCTATGAATTTTTGAAGTTAGCACTATTTTCTAAAATTTCCTGAATAAGAATAAATCCAGAAAATGAGTTACTGCGTCAGCACTGCGTCAGCAGGTCAACTGGGGCAGTCTAGGTCAAACCTTGACTAGTGGGGCCCACTGGTTAGTGTCACTGTTAGTTAACTAACTAAATTAGGATTAGATTAACCCTAAGCTAGGTTTGACTTACGGGCAGGGCCCACATGTCAATGACCCAGGGGGTCAAATCCTGGTCAAACTGGGCCGACTCGCTGGCATTTAGCCGCCGGCGACGTCCAGACGAGGTGGAGGGTGCGGGTTTCGCCCTCCGACGACCAAATGGACGGCGGAGGCCACCTACGAGCAGCTGGGAGCTAGCCGCGTCGAGGGGGTGCTGGTGGTTGAGCTCAAGGTCGTCGGAAATGACGCCGGCAATGAGCTTCGCGGCTGCCGGAGTTCGGGGAAGGCCGAACTCATCGTTGCTGTGGTTCTGGAGGCACGAGGCTAGCTCCTACGTGGCCTACGCGATGCAGTGAAGTCAGTGGACACGGTGGCATGGTCGTTTGGTGGCAGGAGCTGCGTCGGCGACGAGCTCAGGCAGCGGCGTGTGCGGTGAAGCTTGTTGCGGTCGCTGCAGAGGTCGGCAGCGATAATGGAGAGGATGGGAAGATGCAGGAGCTCACGGTGGTCTCAACGAGCTAGGCGGCGAGGTCGGGGACGAGCTGGAGCAGTGTTGACGGTGAAAGGGATCTCCTGCGACGGCGAGGTCGGGCGAGGCTGTTGCGGTGGCTCCGGGGCGAACGAGCGCTCGGGGCTCGGTCTGCTCGATTTAGAGGAGGACGGTGGAGCTCCTGGACACGGCGAGGCAGCCTAGAGTGGATGGTGGCCGCGGCTACGACAGCGGTGCGGCTGCGGCTGCGTCGGCCATGTTGGGAGAGAGCGAGGGAGAGGTGCTGGGGGGAGTGAGGTGTCCAGGGGGTCGGGGCGATGACGTGGATGTCGTCCAGGCATCCAGAAGCACGGGCGACAAGCAGCTGGCACCGTGGCGAGCTCGCGCGCACCGGCGTCACCTCCCTGCCTGCCTTGTGGGGAAGAAGCAGCTGGCTGGCACGGGCCAGCACAGTGCTGGGCCGCCAGGTGGGCCGGTTGGTGGGTTTGGCCAAGTAAGTTAGTTCTCCTTTTTATTTTTTTGTTTACTTTTCTTTTTGTAGGTTTGTAGCTTTTCTAGAAATACCTAGGCACTTATAAAAATCACCAAACTACTCATGCCCATTGTATAGAATATATCCAACAGTAACATTTTGGTTTATGATTATTTGGACATTTAAATTTTTTTTGTAGTATTTAAATGCCCAAATGGAATTAACATATGATTTAATCCAGTGACCTTGGGATGTCCTAGAAAATTGTGCAACATTTTTGTCAGAGGTTTAAGACCAAGGCAAAGATGATGAACATTTTAGAAGGGCATTTTAGGTTCATTGAAAATGATTTTAGTAAACCCTAGTTGGATTAAGGGGGTGCAGGAGGTTCTGTCATCCCCATTTCCAAGTTTCTGATCAAAGTAAACATGATGCAATCACTTTAATGCATGAACTAGCTAGGGTGTGACAACTCACCCCCACTCAGAAAAATCTCGTCCCGAGATTTAGGATCCTTCGGGAAGAAGGTGAGGTACTCAAGTCAAAGACGATCATCCCTTTCCCAAGTGGCTTATTTCTCGGAATGGTGTGACCATTGAACCTTGAGAAACTTGATGTTATGGCGTCGAGTGGTACGCTCTGCTTGATCAAGGATACGAACAAGATATTCTCGATATGTGAGATTATCTTGGCGATTAAGCGTTTCGTGGTCCACACCACGGATAGGATCCGAGAAGCAACGCCTGAGTTGAGAAACGTGGAAGACATCATGGACTCTGGATAGGTGTGGAGGTAGTTCCAATTGGTAGGAATCCCAAGCTCCTATACATTATTTTTCTACACCTTCGGAATCCAGTACACACTAAGTCATATTCCACAAGATGCGCAGGACTGTGGAATACAACTACTACATACTACCAGTGTCGTGATCCAGCTCAGGCATCTCTGGCTCCATAGTAGTCCTCATAGAGATCCCCCACATAGCCTGAAGCGCAACGTGCGGATCCGGAAACTCACGATCACGTCAGGCCGCTGGACCATATGGACTCGGATGAGGCCTCGGACCCGCGAAGGGTGGAAGACGGCTCCCACATGGAGGCGTGATACCTCCAACATCTGGATAATCCATGCGAGCTGGCAGACGTGTGCGGACAGGGTACAAGTCCCGCATATCCAGGTAACCGGTTTGCACGGCAGGTGCGAGCCGTGTCAGGGTAGCCCAGTGGTCTGCACGGGTGTTGTACAGCTCCATGTGTAAGGCACGGTTCTCTCGGTCTCTCTCCTCCAACATCTCAGTGGTGGTGCGGAGGCGTGGCTCCTCGTGAGAAGCATCGACATATAGCCCAGTGTAATAGCCCTCCTGACCAGTGTGTGCCACCGGCAGATAGCGGAACTCAGTATCATGAAGTTATGCATACCCGTCTCGAATGATGGAAATCATAGAGTAGGTAGCATCCTGCACGGACATCTCCATTGTAATACCAAGTCCATAGGACCAGTGCAGAGGCTAGGTAGCTCCGGGATAAGATGGGAAGATCCTCACGGTGCAGATATACTGACTCTGATTGAAGTCACGAAACTTCTCTTCGGCGGTATATTCAGGATACCATCTGTAGCCTGTCTCAGCCATCACTTGGACTAACATGGCCGTGTGCCCGGGCACGTCAATGCACCGGGTCAGTCGTACCACCCGGTGAGTAGCGCAAGAAGACATAATAATGCCAAGGCATTAGAATTTCTAGCAGAAATTGGACAGCATAACGGCTATAAATGCTCAAAAAGGATTTTGAGACACTTTGCAAAGGATTGCATAGACACTCAACAACATCATAACAAGGTTCTAGGTCCAACTAACAACATACTGAACCAGTAGAACTGAACTGGGGCTTGTAACCATCAATCCTATAAGTTACTTCAGATTAGTAACACGTGAACCTGATAGAGGGAGGTGATCCTAGTCCTCAACCCCCGTGGAAAGAATGGACTAACTCAGATCAGAATGCCATGAGGTAAAGGAGTAAAAAGAGCCTTACATTCCATCCTACAATCAATTCCCCTACATATAACTAAAGCATTTCTAGACTCGACATCGACCAGTTTGGCTTGAAGAATCTACAGGCAGTCTGGCTCTGATGCCAACGCTGTCAAGACCTCGATTCTATGCCACACCGATCTAGCATGTAACACCTCATATCACTTTGCGGCCTCACGCATGGTATTCCCACGGGTGTTGCCTTACCAGGCCCAGGACCGTTTGCGCCTTTTGGCACACGTATATGATAGTGTTGCTAGCATCCATATGACAAAGAACCCGGGCTGACATGGCTAGTCATGAACCCAAAGTGGCACTAACTTACAGGGATAGGCATACATGACCCAACAACGAACGTGTCGATCAACAACGAGTGAATCCCAAGTTGTAGCAAGCTACAAGGACTTAAAGGATAACCGCGCGACATTTCCCCAAAGGGACAGACACATGAATGAAAAAGGGCACATGCCGGCCAACCTAAGTGTTCCGGAGCAGTGGCAAGCTACCATGGCTCAGTGGAAGCACTAGGAGACATTTCCCGGTAAGAGAGGCTACCAAGGATAAACAACTAGATAGTCAGATCCCACACATACCAAGCATTTCAAACATACACACGATATGCTTAATATGTGCAAATACAACATGCATCACAACAAAACTCTATAACTCAATACTTTATTCAAAGGCTCCAGAGAGCCATACATATCATTCACACAGATAGGGGTCACACGGCCCAGCATTCAAGTCATACAAACATACAAGCCATAAGATGAAGCAACACGTCTGGTTCCAGACATCTAGGAAGTAAAAAGGCTTGAGGAAGCCTATATATCCTACAAGAGTCCACCATGTGCTCAGGATCACCACCTAGGCCTCAGGCTACTCGTCGACATCAAGGTCTACATAGAACCCATCAGAAGGGGTTGCATCATCTTCTGCACTTCTAAATAAGCAAACATGAGTATAAAAGTACTCAGCAAGACTTACATCATATCCTACATACATGCACATTATCAATAAAAGGGATGGTGGGGCTATTGCAGCAAGCCAGCTTTGACTCTTGGCTAAACTATCTTACGAGACTCCAACTTGTAATTGTTTTGTGCACTCGCGTCCACTACACACCACATCAATACACTACCGAGGAACCACTTCTGCCATCCTACGGAAGGGCCATCCACGGCACTCACACTTGTCTTGAGGCTTTTAGTAGTTTCCATTTACTTGTCTATGAACTGTATAGGCAACCAAGTATTCCTTTATGAAAGGATCGAGAAGAGGTGTCTAGAGGGGGGTGATTAGACAACTAAGTACCAAAATTTGCAGTTTTTAACTTCTTTAAATTTAAGTGAAGTTTAGGCACAAGTTTAACACTCACAATACATAGCAAGCAAGCATGCAAAGAGGATATGAGCAGCGGAAAGTAAAGCATGCAACTTGCAAGAATGTAAAGGGATGGGATTGGAGAATTCAAACGCAATTGGAGACACGAATGTTTTTGTCATGGTTCCAATAGGTGGTACTATCGTACATCCACGTTGATGGAGACTGCAACCCATGAAGGGTAACTGTTGCGCGAGTCCATGGAGGGCTCCACCCACGAAGGGTCCATGAAGAAGCAACCTTGTCTATCCCACCATGGCCATCGCCCACGAAGGACTTGCCTCACTAGCGGTTGATCTTCACGAAGTAGGCGATTTCCTTGCCCTTGCAAACTCCTTGGTTCAACTCCACAATCTTGTCGGAGGCTCCCAAGTGACACCTAGAGACACCACTCTCCAAGAAGTAAAAATGGTGTGTTGATGATAAACTCCTTGCTCTTGTGCTTCAACTGATAGTCTCCCCAACACTCAACTATCTCTCACAGGATTTGGATTTGGTGGAAAAGATTTGAGTGGAAAGCAACTTGGGGAAGGCTAGAGATCAAGATTCATATGGTAGGAATGGAATATCTTGGCCTCAACACATGAGTAGCTGGTTCTCTCTCAGAAAATGTATGCTGGAAGTGTAGGTTCGTTATGATGGCTTTCTCCAAAAATGAAGAGTGGGTGGAGGGGCATATATAGCCTCCACACAAAATCTAACCGTTACACACAACTTACCAATCTCGGTGGGACCGAATAGAGAAACTCGGTAGGACCGATTTAGCAAATAATGTGACCGTTAAGATTTTCGGTGTGACCGACATGCAACTCAGTTGGACCAATATGGTTAGGGTTAGGGCATAACGTAATCTCAGTGGGACCGATTACACAAACTCGGTGGGACCGATTTTTATAATAAGCTAACTAAAGAGTTGGTCAGGCAAACTCGGTAGGACCGATTCGCTCATCTCGGTTAGACTGAAATGTTACGAAGAGCAACAGAGGGTTTGCATTGTAATATCGGTAGGACCGATTACACAAACTCGATGGGACCAATTTTGGTAATAGACATACACAGAGAGATTACAATCCCATCTCGGTGAGACCGAGATCCCTAACGGTGAAACCGATTTGCCTAGGGTTTGTGGCAGTGGCTAAGACATCTGAACTCGGTGGCGCCGGATAGAAAGAATCGGTGGGGCCGAGTTAGACTTTTTTTTAGGACATATGTGGATGTGAGAAAGCAGTTGAGGGCTTTGGAGCATATCACTAAGCACTTGAGCAAGTAAGCCATTAAGCAACACCTCATCCCTCCTTGATAGTATTGGCTTTTCCTATAGACTCAATGTGATCTTGGATCACTAAAATAGAAAATGTAGAGTTTCATGCTTGGAGCTTGAGCCAATCCTTTGTCCTTAGCATCTTGAAGGGGTTCCACATCCTCTAGTCCATGCCACTCCATTGTTGAACTTGTCTGAAACATACTAGGTAGAAGTGTTAGTCCAACAAGAGATATGTTAACATTAATTACCATAATCACCCAGGGAGCACTTGTGCTTTCAATCTCCCCCTTTTTGGTAATTGATGACAACATACATCAAAGCTTTAGATAAAGATATAGATAATAGCAATTAAAGCTTTGGAAAGACATGTAACATGCATAGGCTCCCCCTACATGTATGCAATCATGTGAATATGGAATATAGAAGCATGTGAGAGCATAACCATGATAGAGTAGGCGATGTGTTACATGTATCTTGGCTATATGCATCAGAGCAGAAGATGTGAATATTGGAAATGTACCTTCATGCTCATGAGTCCTTCTTTCAAACAGTATGTACATCAACAAGAATTCCTCATACACATGATTGTGATGCATATACTTACCTTTTGGTCTTGAGTTGGCTTAGGATGGAATGAACCTGTGAAAATAAGGTTAGATAACACAGATGCACCTACTAGCCAGAGCAAACAGAAGGAAACCACAAGAGTACCAAGACTGGGATGACATGTAAAGAGTGAGTACTGAGTACCACATTGGATATAGACATGTCCCCAAAGGTAAAGATGTGCAATGAATTCAAGGACTTCCTTCCCTTAGATGTCTTGCTCCCCCTGAATCTAGCATGGGATACTGGGAGAAGATAGGGAACAGAAAATCAGAGCAAAATCAGAGCTCAAAGAAACAAATGAACAAAGCTGATGCAAATAAGCACATATGAACATGTCTTTCCCCTCAAGAAGACATGTGGCATCTCTCCTCTTGAACACAAAGCATATGGGATCCTTGAAGATTACTCTCTCCTTGAGTATTCTCTCCCCCTAGAGATATGATTAAGCTTTGATGTCATCTCTCTCTCCCCCTTTGACATCAATTTCCAAGAAGGGTCTTCTGGAATTTGTCGTGAATGGGTTTGGTCCATGAGTCATAGCACAAAGCACTAAGGTAAATGTGATGCTTCTAGAGGACAAGATTCATTGAGTGGTGCTGGATCAAGAGTAATGCAGGAACAGATGGCAAAATGTCTTTCCTGTAGTGAAATGGTTGGCACTGAGTGTTATGCTTCTGTTGCACCAAAAGAATTCGGTTAGACCGAAAACAAGAGACCGCTGTGACCGAGTTCATCACAGAGAAAACACTTGTCACCTGAGCTCACTAGACAAGTAAGATCTCATAAGGATTTGCAAGGAATTAACTAAAGGATTTGCAATGAATTGGATGCAGGGAATGCAGAACAAATAGAAAAGAAATCTAGATGAAGTTTTTTTTGAAAAAGAAAGGAGAAACAAATATGCATGAGACAAATGCAAGAGAATAGAAAAGAACACAAGAAAACTTCATCTAGAGATGGTCCGTGACAAAGTCACCTATGTTAGAGTATATTGACTTAGGAGTCAAGTGAGATCACTTGATCATAGGTCATACTCATTGTTTAAGCTCAAAATGGGGTTACCATTTTTCGTTTAAGCATCTTGATGTATTCACTTCTTGTCGAGTTGATTTGACTCATGACTTGGAGTAAAGCTTCTCTAAGATGGAATAACATACCTTGGGTGGTCGTGTTGATCGTGATCATGTAGAAGAACTTATGTGGGTTGCTCAAGGTTGATGTAGCTCATCAAGAGTTGGGAGCACCACTTGGAATTTGAGTTCATCTACCTACATGGGTTAGTTTTTGCAAGGAAGAGCACTTGTGTGTCCAAAATGACAATCATGAAGGTCAATAAGAAGTTTGTCAAAGGATATGTTTGAGTGGTTTCGTGCTTCCTTGTCTTCAACCACCATTGTGTAGAGACTTGGTGATGTAGAGATTGCTCAAGATGTGAGTAAGTTGCAATCTCATATATTTAGATTCATCCAAGTATTCTACATGGGTTAGATAACATGCAAGGTGCAAATATATCCAAGACATAAGATTATCATCATAAGAGAAATATCAAGGATTAGTCATAGGCTCATGCCTTGCATGTATCAAATGGAGTTCCTACTCCAAGTTTGAGGCATAAGAGATGTTCAATTCACCTCTTAACCTGCAAAACACTTTCTCATCAAGTGGTTTAGTGAATATATCCGCTAATTGCTTTTCGGTGCGAACATGCTTAAGATTAATGTCCCCTTTGGCAACATGATATCAAATGAAATGATGAGGAACTTCAATATGCTTAGTTCAAGAGTGTTGCACGGGATTGTGAGCAATCATGATAGCACTTTCATTGTCACAAAGTAATGGAACATGTTTCACATATATCTCATAATCTTTAAGAGTTTGGGTCATCCAAAGTAATTGAGCACAACATGAACCAGCGGTAATGTATTCCACTTCGGCGGTGGATAAGGATACCGAGTTTTGTTTCATGGAAGACGAAGACACAAGAGATCTACCAAGAAATTGACAAGTACCCGAAGTGGACTTTCTATCAACCTTGTCACCAGCATAGTCTGAGTTGGAGTAGCCAACAAGATCGAAGGAGGCCCTCTTTGGATACCAAATGCCAAAGTTTGGTGTATGGATTAAATATCTCACTATCCTTTTCACGGCCTTAAGATGACATTCTTTAGGAGCAGCTAGATATCGTGCACACATGCACACACTTAGCATGATATCGGGATGTGAAGCACATAGATATAACAATGAACCAATCATAGAGCGATAAACCTTTTGATCGACCGGTTCACCATCTTTGGTCAAATCAAGATGTCCACTAGTAGGCATGGGTGTAGTGATACCTTTGCATTCTTGCATATTGAACTTCTTGAATAAGTCCTTGGTGTACTTCATTTGATAGACAAAGGTACCTTCCTTAGTTTGCTTGATTTGCAAACCAAGAAAGAATTTGAGTTCACTCATCATAGACATCTCAAACTTCTCCGACATTAGCTTTCCAAACTTCTCACTAAAATCAGGGTTAGTAGAACCAAATATAATATCATCAACATAGATTTGACACACAAATAGTTCTCCATTAACCCTTTTAGTAAAAAGAGTAGAATCTATTTTTCCAATTTCAAAGCCTTTTTCAATAAGGAACTTGGTCAACCATTTATACCATGCTCTAGGAGCTTGTTTAAGACCATAAAGAGCTTTGTGAAGTTTGTAAACATGATTAGGTTTCTTAGGATTAACAAAGCTGGGAGGTTGCTTAACATAAACTTCCTCCTCTATTTCACCATTTAGAAAAGCACTTTTAATGTACATTTGGTACAAGGTGATATCATGGTGATTAGCATACGCAAGTAAGATGCGAATGGACTCAAGTCTAGCATTGGGAGAATAAGTCTCACCATAGTCCATACCTTCGACTTGTGTGTGGCCTTGGGCGACGAGACATGCTTTGTTGCGAACTACTTGTCCATCTTCATCTTGCTTGTTGCGAAACACCCATTTGGTACCGATGATGTTGTGGTTGTTGTCGGGCTTCTCCACCAATGTCCACACTTGATTTCCCTCAAAGTTGTGTAGCTCTTCATGCATAGCGTTTATCCAATCCGGATCTTCCAATGCTTCTTCAACCTTCATAGGTTCAATGCTAGAGATGAATGAACAGTGTTTACAAAAGTTAGCTAAATGAGTTTTAGAGCAAGTGATTCTCCCGGTTTTGATATCATTGTAGATTTGCTTGACCGGATGGTCTTTAGCAATTCTTGCTCGAACTCGTGAAAGCTTTTGCTTGGGTCTTGGTTGAACATCTTCTTCATCTTGTTCTTCTTCTTGGCCTTCTTCATTGTTGACGTTGTCGTTCTCTTGTCGTTGTGGAGAAGGAGGTTGTTGTCGTTCGTCTTGGTGCACTTCCTCGTTTTCTTCATCTTGGTGTGTCCCACTTGTGGATACTTCCATATCAACTCTTGGTTCACGTTGTCGTGAGGTAGAAGCTTCCACTTGGACGGACGAGGTACTCTCCTTCACCTCCGTTGGACGAATCTTGCCAATAGACAAGTCTTGGATTGCTTCCAAGGGGTCTTTGTCTCCTACATCAATTGGCAATTGCTCTACTTGCGAGCCATTAGATTCATCAAACTTCACATCTACCGTTTCTTCAACCTTTCGGGTGAAATTGTTGTAGACACGGTATGTGTGAGAGTTTGAGCCATAACCAAGTAGGAAACCTTCATGAGACTTAGGAGCAAATTTAGAATGACGATGCTTATCAAGAATGTAGCACTTTGAGCCAAATAATCGAAAGTATCCAACTTGGGGTTTGTTACTGGTGAGAAGCTCATATGCCGTCTTGCCGAGTAGCTTGTGAAGATACAAGCGATTTGTTGCATGACAAGCTGTCTCAACCGCTTCCGCCCAAAAGTGCTTCGGCATCTTGTACTCATCAAGCATCGTTCTCACCATTTCAATGAGCGTCCGGTTCTTCCTCTCAACAACTCCATTTTGTTGAGGTGTGTACGTAGTCGAGAACTCATGTGAAATACCTTCTTCGTCAAGAAAGGTATCCACATTTGTGTTCTTGAACTCCATTCTGTTGTCGCTGTGAACCTTCTTGATCTTCACTTCAAATTGATTTTGGGCCTTCCTAGCGAAGTTTTTGAAGATCTTTTGAACTTGCGATTTATCATCGAGAAAGAACACCCACGTAAATCTTGAAAAATCATCAACTATAACTAGACCAAAAGAATTTCCACCAAGACTTTTGTAGGCGCTGGGACCAAAAAGATCCATGTGAAGTAGCTCGAGTGGCCTCCTTGTGGTCATCATGTTTTTCACGGGATGCCTCCCTCTGACCTGTTTACCTCCCTGACAAGCACTGCAAAGTCTATCCTTATCAAATATGACATCGTTAACGCCAAGGATATGATTTCCTTTAATAAGCTTGTCAAGGTTTCACATGCCGACATGACCTAATCGTCTATGCCATAACCAGCCTTTAGAAGATTTAGCAATAAAGCAAGTTCTAGGTTGAGCCTTTTTAGTGAAATCAATAATGTATAGATCACATCTACGTACACCGGTAAAGACCATTTTATGATTATCTCTATGAAACACTTGGCAATCTACTTCAGTAAATAGGACATTGAAACCGAAATCAGCAAGTCTAGATACTGAAAGTAAGTTGTAGCCAAGAGATTCAACGAGCATGACATTTTGTATGGAGCTATCATGTGATATGGCCACCTTACCAAGGCCAACCACCTTACCCTTTGAGTTATCACCAAAAGTGAAATACTTTCGAGGACCATCGTTTTCAGCAAGCTCACGAAACATATCTTTATCTCCGGTCATGTGATCGGTACGTCCACTATCAAGAACCCATTCCTTTCCTCCTGTCATATATCCCCGAAGATTTCCCATAAGACCAAAGTGTCTCATTGCATCATCAAGATCAAAGTCACTATCATCATCCTCGTCATAGTATCCATGTTCAACATCGTCATGTGGTGGATCAAATCCTGCAGAGGGTGATTCGTTAGAGTGAGTTTGGCAATGATCTTCTTTATGAATTTTTATAGCTTCGGAAATAATATCACTAATAATTCCAACATCTCCTTTGGCACGCATAAGGTTTGTAATCTCAAATAGACAATCACCAAACATAGGATCACTGGAATTCATGTTACTCAAGGCAATAGACTTATGGAGAATTTCATCAAGATTTTTCAAGGAATAATTTGGAAAACGTTCCTCAAGA
Organism: Triticum timopheevii; assembly: GCA_963921465.1. Lineage (NCBI taxonomy): Eukaryota > Viridiplantae > Streptophyta > Magnoliopsida > Poales > Poaceae > Triticum > Triticum timopheevii. The sequence goes on from OY997268.1 coordinate 251,918,412, forward strand.
AATTTCCATATGGTTTAGGCACACATAAGAGTAGGCAAACATCCAATCAAGTTTCTAGGCAAGCCTCTAATGATAAGTTCAATAGTTCTAAGGTTGTGAATCATGTCAATTGACTCATCAATGGTAGGATGCATAGGATCAACATAAGGTGCACAAGGGCTAGCAATGTACTTGTTCAATTGATATTCATTGAAAATCACAAGCATCTCATTTTTTCACTCATGAAAGTACTCTCCATCAAGTATTGGCACTCTATGTCTAAGACTCCCAATAGTAGACTCATTCATCTTCCTCCAATGGTGTTTAAACCAAAGCAATGGAGACCAATGCTCTGATACCAATTGAAAGGATCGAGAAGAGGTGTCTAGAGGGGGGGTGATTAGACACTAAGTACCAAAAGTTGTAGTTTTTAACTTCTTTAAGTTTAAGTGAAGTTCAGGCACAAGTTTAACACTCACAATACATAGCAAGCAAGCATGCAAAGAGTATATGAGTAGCGAAAGTAAAGCATGCAACTTGCAAGAATGTAAAGGGATGGGATTGGAGAATTTAAACCTAATTGGAGACACGGATGTTTTTGTCGTGGTTCCGATAGGTGGTGCTATCGTACATCCACGTTGATGGAGACTTCAACCCTTGAAGGGTAACGGTTGCGCGACTCCACGGAGGGCTCCACCCACGAAGGGTCCACGAAGAATAAACCTTATCTATCCCACCATGGTCGTCGCCCACGAAGGACTTGCCTCACTAGCGGTAGATCTTCACGAAGTAGGTGATCTCCTTGCCCTAACAAACTCCTTGGTTCAACTCCACAATCTTGTCGGAGGCTCCCAAGTGACACCTAGCCAATCTAGGAGACACCACTCTCCAAGAAGTAACAAATGGTGTGTTGATGATGAACTCCTTGCTCTTGTGCTTCAAATGATAGTCTCCCCAACACTCAACTCTCTCTCTCATAGGATTTGGATTTGGTGGAAAGAAGATTTGAGTGGGAAGCAACTTGGGGAAGTGTAGAGATCAAGATTCATATGGTAGGAATGGAATATCTTGGCCTCAACAGATGAGTAGGTGGTTCTCTCTTAGAAAATGTATGCTGGAAGTGTAGGTTCGTTCTGATGGCTCTCTCCACGAATGAAGAGTGGGTGGAGGGGTATATATAGCCTCCACACAAAATCTAACCTTTACAAAGAACTTACCAATCTCGGTGGGATCGAATCGAGAAACTCGGTCGGACTGATTTTGCAAATAATTTGACCGTTAGGATTTTCGGTGGGACTGACATGCAACTCGGTAGGACCGATATGGTTAGGGTTAGGGCATAACGTAATCCCGGTGAGACCGATTACACAAACTCGGTGGGACCGATTTTGGTAATAAGGTAACCAGAGAGTTGGTCAGGCAAACTCGGTAGGACCGATTCGCTCATCTCAGTTAGACCGAAATGTTACGAAGAGGAACAGAGAGTTTGCATTGTAATCTCGGTAGGACCAATTACACAAACTCGGTGGGACTGATTTTGGTAATGGACATACACAGAGAGATTACAATCCCATCTCGGTCAGACCGAGATCCCTATCGGTGAAACTGATTTGCCTAGGGTTTGTGGCAGTGGCTAAGACATCTTAAATCGGTGGCGCCGGATAGAAAGAATCGGTGGGGCCGAGTTAGACTTTTTGGTTTAGGACATATGTGGACGTGAGAAAGTAGTTGAGGGCTTTGGAGCATATCACTAAGCACTTGAGCAAGTAAGCCATTAAGCAACACCTCATCCCTCCTTGATAGTATTGGCTTTTCCTATAGACTCAAAGTGATCTTGGATCACTAAAATAGAAAATGTAGAGTCTTGTGCTTGGAGCTTCAGCCAATCCTTTATCCTTAGAATCTTGAAGGGGTTCCACATCCTCTAGTCCATGCCACTCCATTGTTGAACTTGTCTGAAACATACTAGGTATAAGTGTTAGTCCAACAAGAGATATGTTGACATTAATTACCAAAATCACCCAGGGAGCACTTGTGCTTTAACTTTACCGCGGACGCGGGTATTCGAATAGATGATGTTAACCCTGCAGGGGTGTACTTATTCACACACGCTTCCACCAATTATCGTCGTTTACATGACATGTACTCGGCAACCTTCAAGAAGAAGCCCAACGAGGGTGTCGGCCACGTCCTGCGTAAACACTCAAGTCTCCAGTCCAGGTTTATCGCTTATCCAGGTTCCATCCGTAGGGTGTCCGGCTGAGGTTTCCACATACGGCCCCGAACGATGTGTGCAGGGTTCCCGAGACACGAAACGGGCATCCGGTACACCGTGCCACGTACCTGCCGCATCATAGCCCACCCCAAGGGTCAGCGCTGCCCACGTCCTCCAGGATACTACAAACACCAGAAACTACTTGTAACTCCTAGACAGAGGACTAGGGTGGTTAAGAAGCCAAGAGGGTCAATTAAGGATCCCAATGCCTGGTAGTAGTTGATTCTTAAATCACACATACAGATCTCAATTCTTAAGGACGGTTCCAATGAAACTACCCACCATGTACTCCTACATGGCCTCTCATCGATACCTTTACCAAATCGTGTTCAACACATCACTCTCATTACTGACATGATCATTTCACTCTAGCCCATCACCCAGATGAACCAGGCCTGACACGACTCTAAGCATAGTAGGCATAGCAAGGTAGGAAACACATACATGGCTCAATCAACTCCTACACATGCTAGTGGGTTTCATCTAGTTACTGTGGCAATGACAGGTCATGTAGAGGAAATGTGTTCAACTACCATACACACAGTAGTTTGAAACGCGGTTGTCTTAAATGTAGTCAATGAGAGCAGCAGCGAGAACATGGGATTTTATCGATATGATCAAATGGGTGGTTTTTTTGCCTGGCAGGTCCGTAGTCTTATACTGTTCTTCGTTCGGGTACTCACGGTATTCCTCCAGGGCAGAACCTACCGCAGAAAGCACCGATAACACAATCAATACCAGACAATATGCAACAATATGATGCATGCATGTGACATGGCAAAATGAGTGTGTTGGGATAATGCAACTATAAACAGATAAGTTTGAGCCATTTTGAACCAAAGATTCAAAATCCAAACACATTTGTGATCTTAAGTAGTGCCTTGTCATTTTTTCACTAAACAGCTAGTTAACTTTTTTAAACATGCATGAAACCAGTACAGATGGATAGATTGGATTTTTCTGATCATTTTTCATATATAACACTTCGCGTTTGGAGTTACAAAATAATTTCTATGAATTTTTGAAGTTAGCACTATTTTCTGAAATTTCCTGAATAAGAATAAATCCAGAAAATGAGTTACTGCGTGAGCATGGCGTCAGCAGGTCAACTGGGGTGGTCCATGTCAAACCTGACTTGTGGGGCCACTGGTCAGTGTCACTATTAGTTAAATAACTAAATTAGGATTAGATTAACCCTAAGCTAGGTTTGACTTACGGGCCGGGCCCACATGTTAGTGACCCAGGGGGGTCAAATCCCTCGTCAAACTAGGCTAACTCGCCGGCGTTTAGCCGCTGGCGACATGCACATGCAGCGGAGGGTGCGGGTTTCGCCCTCCGGCGACCAAATGGACGGCGGAGGCCACCTACGAGCAGCTGGGAGCAAGCCGCGTCGAGGGGTGGTGGTGGTTGAGCTCAAGGTCATCGGAAACGATGCCGACGACAAGCTTTGTGGCTGCCGGAGTTCGGGCGAGGCCGAACTCATTGTTGCTGTGGTTCTGGAGGCACGAGGCCAGCTCCTACGTGGCCTACGCGGTGCAGTGAAGTTAGTGGACTCCGTGGCATGGTCGTTGGGTGGCTAGAGCTATGTCGGCGACAAGCTCAGGCAGCGGCGTGTGCGGTGAAGCTTGTTGCGGTCGCTGCAGAGGTCGGTAGCGAGAACGGAGAAGACGGGAAGAGGCAGGAGCTCACGGTGGTCTCAGCGAGCTAGGCGGCGAGGTCGGGGATGAGCTGGAGCAGTGGTGACGGCGAAGGGGATCTCCGGCGATGGCGAGGTCGGGCGAGGCTGTTGCGGTGGCTCCGGGGCAATCAAGCGCTCGGGGCTCGGTCTGCTCGATGGAGAGGAGGACGGCGGAGCTCCTGGACATGGCGACGCGACGTGGAGTGGATGGTGGCTGTGACTATGACGGCGGTGCTGTCACATCCCTAGTTCTGGTATGACCTAGGCTAGCTAGTCATTTGTGCATCATGTTTAAATTCCATTTAAATTTGAAATGGGGATTTGTGAAACCCTCAGAATCATTTCTGGAAATGACCCAGATGAAAATTGCTCCAAAAAGGTCCAAGAAAATGTTCATGTTGCTCTCTGAAAATATTGGGCAGAGATAAAAATCAAACCAATATTTTTAGGAGCCCATAAGTATTTATCTTGGGCATTTGGAATTAATGTATAATTATTTGCTTTGGATATATATTTGTTATATATATAATATATGTCCAAAAATTCTGTTAATTGGTGAGGAGTTTTGGAGCAATCCAATTAGTTCCTACAAAAATTGACAGAAGTAAATAAAATGATTTAGTATTATTATTAAATCAAAACAAATGTGAGAAAAATAGAGAGGAAACAAAATGGGACTAAAACCCACCTAGCGCTTACCTCCCTGTGCAGCCCGTTACTGTGCAGCCCAGCGGCAGCCCAGCCCGCCTCCTCCTCTGTCTTCTTCCTTGTGCCTACTGGCACTGTGCATGTCGCGCGCGCGCTCGCCCGCGGCCATGTCTCCCGCCACCTCTTGCTTCTCCCTCTCGTCGCCCTGGACGCCCTGGAAGACGCCACGCGCCGCCCCGCACCTTTCTCCCTCTCCCTCGCCCTCCCTCCTCCCCTGGATCTCTCCCGCGCGACCGCCCGAGCACTGTCGTCGCCGCCGTTCGCCGTTACCGTAGCCACCGCCTCCCCCTCGCTACTCCGACCAGCTCAGAAGCTCCGCCACGTCGCCGTCCACCTTTCCGTCGAGTCACGCGACGCGGGAAGCCCTGGAAAACCATCAACATCACCATCTTTGCCTCCGGCCGCCGGAGATCGTCCTCGCCACCACACCACCGTCCGGCCTTCCCCCAGCTTGCTGACGACGCCATCGAGACCGCTGTGAGCCCCTCCCTCGATTCCCCCTACTCCCCTGCTCTTATGCGCCCTCTAGCCCCTCTGCCACTCGAGCCGAGCTCCGGCCGCCGCCGCGAGCTCTGCTCCGGCGAGCTCCGGCCACCCTGCGACCTCCCGTCGCCTCCACTAGATGCGGACGAGCCCGGGATACGCCCCGGTGCTCTTAGCCACCGCCCCCGTGCACCGCAGCGCTGCGCCCGCCCTCGGCCAAACTCCGGTCGCCGCCCCGAGCTCCGCTCCGGTGAGCTCCCACCGTCCCCGCCTCTCCCACTTGCTCTAGATGATGCGGACGAGCGCTGGCTCCTCGCCAGTGGTCTCCGCGGGCCATTTGGATGGCGAAGATGCGATCTCGAGGCCCTCCGCCGTGTTCGGCCTCGCCGGCGGCTAAACCCCGGTGGGGTTTGACCCTTTGACCTCGCCGGCCCATCAGGTGGGCCCCGTGGGTCAGGTGATTAGCTTAAGGCTAATCACCGTTAACTAACCCCCCTGACACTGACCAGTGGGCCCAGTGCCACTAATCCTTTAATTAAGATAAAACTAACCCCCCCTGTTTAACCCTTGTCACTGACGTGTGGACCCTACACGTCAGGTTTGACCAGTCAGCACTATTGACTTGCTGACGCAAGCATGACGCAGTGCTGACGCAATTATTTATTTTCTGGATTTAAATTAAATCAGGAAATTCCAGAAAAATAGCAAAACTTCAAAAAATCATAGAAATTCAACCTTAGCTCAGATTGAAATAATTTATATATGAAAAATTATCAGAAAAATTCAATCTATCCATCTGTACTAGTTTCATGCATGAAAAACCAACTTATACCTACTGTATAAGTGAAACACTAAAATGGCTTATATAAAGAGCTTATTTTGGAGTTGCATTTGAACCTTTGGTTCAAATGGACTTCAACCTAATGAATGCTAGTTGCATTAGCTCAAACAACAACACATCTTCATGCCATGTTCATGCATCATATTGTTGCATATGCTTGTGTATTGATTGTTGGCACCGTTCCTTCTCGATAGGTCTTGCTCCGGAGACCGTTCCAGAGTACCTGTCTGAGGAGCAGTGCCTTCCTTGTTGATCTACCAGGCAAGCAAACTCCCTTGTTCATTCCGATACAATCCTACTCTCTCGCTCCTACTCTCAGTTATTGCATTAGGACAACAACGATTCATCTGATACTTTGTTCTGCGGTAGTTGACCCATTCCTCTGCATGACCTGTCATTGCCACAGTAAAGAGTTGAAACCCACAAGCATGTGTAGGAGTTGATTGAGCCATGTTGTGTTCCTACCATGCCATGCCTGCTATTGCTTAGAGTTGTGTCAGGTCTGATTCATTGGGAAGGAATTGGAGTTTTATGATATGTTCTGGTGCTGAGAGTAAGTGTGTGAGCACGATTTGGTAAAGGTAGCGGTGAGAGGCCATGTAGGAGTACATGGTGGGTTGTCTCACTGGAACCATCCTTAAGCACTGAGTTCAGTGTATGTTGTCCAATGACTAGCTACTACCACACATTGGAATTCTTAAGTGCCCCTCTCGACTTATTAACCAACTTGATCTCTGTCCAGGAGTTCCAATTAGTCTCTGGTGTTTGTAGGTAGTGTTAGTAGTCTACCAAGTGGCACCCGACCAGGTGGGCTTGGGACAGACTAGGCACAGTGGCACGGTGTACCAAGTGGCACCCGGATGGTGGGCTTGGGAACCCTGCTCACATCGTTTGGGGCCGTGAGCGACACCCCGGCCGAATCTCCTTGCGGATGGAACCCGAATAGGCAATAAACCTGGACTAGAGTCTTGTGTGGTTAGTCAGGTCGTGGCCGACTCCCTCGCCAGGCTTCCGCTTGAAGGTTGCCGAGATACACGACGTGTACATGGTGGTAAGTGGCGAGAGCGCGTGTGAAGAAGTACACCCCTGCAGGTTTAACATGATCTATTCGAATAGCCGGGTCCGCGGTTATGGACTCCTTGGATGCTTACGTGGTACATAGACAACCTGAAATGGATACTCTAAAATGCTCAAGACAAGTGTGAGTGCTATGGATGGAGTTCTCGTAGGGAGATGGGGATGAATCCATAGTAGTGTATTGTGTGGTGATTAGTGGACTCGTGTGCATTGTCTCACCTCAAAGAAGTTTCTCGTAGTCGTAGAATAGGATAGCCACTGAGTCAAAGCTGGCTTGCTGCAACTAAACCCCACATTACCTTCTTGATACAAATGCATGTATGATAGGATCTGATGTAAGTCTTGCTGAGTACCTTTGTAGTCATGTTGCTTTATTTATGTTTTTGCAGCGAAGACTTCGGTCTTATTAGTGTTCTCGTGAACTTCGACAAGTAGCTTGTACCTCAGCTACGATCTTGATCGGATGTTGTAGATAGTCAGGCTCTTCAGCCTTTTTCATTTGTAGATGTCTGTACTCAGACATGTAATGCTTCTGCTTGTTGCTTGTTTGCTCTGGATGTTGGGTCATGTGACCCCTGTTTGTAATAAATGCTATGATGGCTCTTTGAGCCTTATCTATATAAGTTGTTGAGTTATGCTGTGATGCCATGTTGTACAGAACATACTTGCATGTTATGCATATGTGTAATGTGTATTGCTATGTGTTGGATCTGACTATCTAGTTGTTTATCCTTATAGCCTCTCTTACCGAGAAATATCCCCTAGTGCTTCCACTGAGCCCTGGTAGCTTGCTACTGCTCCGGAACACTTAGGCTGTCCGGCATGTGTCCTTCTTCGTTCCTGTGTCTGTCCCTTCAGGGAAATGTCACGCGGTGTCTACCGGAGTCCTATTAGCCTGCTACAGCCCGGTTTCCCGGAGTCCTGCTAGCCTAGTTGCTACAGCCCGGATTCACTCGCTGATGACCGACACGTTCGATGCTGGGTCATGTATGCCTGTCCCTGTAAGTTAGTGCCACTTGGGTTCACGACTAGCCATGTCAGCCCGGTTTCTTTGTCATATGGATGATAGCGACACTATCATATACGTGTGCCAAAAGGCGCAAACGGTCCCAGGCATGGTAAGGCGCACCCGTGGGAATACCGTGCGTGAGGACGCAAAGTGATATGAGGTGTTACATGCTAGATCGGTGTGGCATAGAATCGGGGTCCTGACAGGTGCGGCTGCGGCTGCGTCGGCCATGGTGGGAGAGAGAGCGAGGGAGAGGCACTGGGGGGAAGTGAGGTGTCCAGGGGGTCAGGATGACGACGTGGAGGTCATCCAGGCATCCAGTAGCGCGGGCGGCAAGCTGCTAGCGCTGTGGCGAGCTCGCGCGCACCAGCCTCACCTCCCTGCCTGCTTGGCAGGGAAGAAGCAGCTGGTTGGCGCGGGTCAACACAGTGCTGGGCCGCCAGGTGGGCCGGTTGGTGGGTTTGGCCAGGTAAGTTATTTCTTCTTTTCTTTCTGTAGGTTTGTGGCTTTTCTAAAAATACATAGGCACTTTCAAAAATCACCAAACTACTCATGCCCAATGTATAGAATATATCCAACAGTAAACATTTTGGTTTATGATTATTTGGACATTTAAAATATTTTATAGTACTTAAATGCCAAAATGCAATTAACATATGATTTAATCCAGTGACCTTGGGATGTCCTAGAAAATTGTGCACCATTTTGTCAAAGGTTTAAGACCAAGGCAAAGATGATGAACATTTAGAAGGGCATTTCAGGTTCATTGAAAAAATGATTTTAGTAAACTCTAGTTGGATTAAGGGGGTGTTGGGGGTTCTGTCAGCCCCATCTCCAAGTTTCTGATCAAAGTAAACATGATGCAATCACTCTAATGCATGAACTAGCTAGGGTGTGATAGGTTGCACCCTGCATCACCAACATCGTGCGCCTCGAGAAGCAGAAGGACTTCAGTGGTGTTTAGGCGCCCTCTGCATGGGCATGTCCATGTCTCGGCGCAACATGACTGTTGGACCAAACTCAGACGGTGCATATCAGTCACTGTAGCACAAAGCGTGTGGGTGTGTTTGGTTGCATTCTCATCTCAATATAGTTGTTCCCCTTCATGTATTTGTGTTAACCTACTATGTAGTGTTGACTCATGCACCCTTCATGCACTCTGCCAAACACCCAAAAGTGGGTCGAGAAGGGAACTTTTGCTCCCATACCGTGCACCCTTCATACGCCCTGCCTAACACTGATTCGTGCTTCATATAGTTCATGTTTCATGCATTACTGTAGCACTGTCTCTCCGTGCGCTGTAGACCTAGTTCTGTTAACATTGATCCCACTGTTCATTCTCGACCGGAGAGTCAAAAATGTGGTACTATGTTACTACATTATTGTTCATATAGTTGACATGCACACAACATCATTTGTTATCATCATATCTTACTACGCAAGCAACAAGATTATGTAGTACTGACGTATGAACCACTGCACATGCCTAGTAGTAGGAGCACTATGTATGTTCAAGTGGCTGTCGTGTTTCGCACTACTCCATCGTAAGAGTGGAAACACTTGCTGTCATTATTAATTTTCTTTAGAAAAACTGTGGACATGCTCTACCGTGCGGATCCTACTCCAGCCATGCACTAAATTACTCACTTCCACCGATGTGTGGGACAGCCAGCAACGGGGTCCACCATCCATGCACTAAATTACTCCATAGTAGAGTGCCCAACTGCACGGTAGACTACCCCGATCGAAGCTCCGTAGTAATGCCCAATGAGCCGTCAAATCACAAAACCCCCTCCTTTCCAGAAGTAAGTTGGAGGGACAAAGCAACCATCATTTCACTCTTCTCTCTCAGCTTCCTCTCTTCAAGTAAACCCCCACTTGCTTTGCTTCTCCCTCATCTTGATCCTCATTTCACTCTTCTCTCTCAGCTTCCTCTCTTGGATGGACGCTGGAGCACTGGCCGACGTGATGTCTATGGATCTGGCCAAAACCATCGAGGCTCATGGTACGACAAAGCGCAAGCACCCCGCCGAGATTACTGCAGACAAGCTAAAAGCCATTGCCATGTCCAAGCCCCCCACTCCGGGATCCCTCATAAAGCAAGTCTAGGTAACATCTCTTCTTGACGATCTTTTTCTCGATCTTGATCGTGTTTTTTGATCTAACACGCAGTACTAGTACTAGTAGTACAACTTTTTGGATGATCTTGCATGTGAGTTTTGTGTGCCAAATGACGGTTTTAAATTCCTCTTTTGACCAAAACATGTGAGAGGTTGACACTGATTTCTTATAGATTACTTTCAACTACTCCCTCCGTCCCAAAATTCTTGTCTTAGATTTATCTAGATACTGATGTATCTAATACTAAAATGTGACTTGATACATCCGTATCTAGACAAATCTGAGACAAGAATTTTGGGATGGAGGAAGTACTTTATTAACATCAATGCTACCTTTGAAGAGGGTATATTTGCCTCAGTAACTTGTGTTATGGATATTGCAAGTAATCCCTCTGCTCTCATGCCTTTCAAGAAATGTTCTAGTGTCTTTGTTCACTCATTTATGTGCGTATATGTAGTCATATATGGAGTATAATATCGAAAATCATCTTATATTTCTGAATAGAGGTAGTAATAAAATATGGTTTCTATTTGAATTAGAACCAGGTTCGCGGTGGAGATGAAGTTCTCAAAGTCATGCCGTGTGAACTGGAAGACCTGAGGATGAGTTCTACTTCTAAACTATCCAGCTGTTGTGTCCTTGTCACCACGTGTCCTGAACTAGTGCTTTCTTGTAGCATTGTTTTCAGGCGTGTTCTCGAGGCTATACTTGACCACAACAATTTCCTGTCTGTGCCTTCGATTACGAAGGGTGTGGTTCTTGTAAAGCTTACTGACAAATCTGATGTGGCAAGTCTTCATCATCATGTTTATGAGTGGAAAGACCATTCTGTTAGGTTCTCCAAGGTTGACAAGATGGTGATGGTGCAGGTAGACATCTCTCACGAAGTCCATGGCCTAGTCAGTTATGCGGGGTTCATCCCGTAGGTCGGTGGCAAGAAATAGTCTGCAGAGTTTAATTAGTGCAACTTTGCTTGTCTGTAGTAAGTACTATTGTTCAGTACTTGATTTGTGTTTGTGAACCCTTATTGTTTAGTACTACCGCTTTTGGTGTGTGGTGAGTCCTGAGAACAGTCTATGTTAATGTCTTTCCACTCAATTCAGTCTTTATATTGTGAATTATCCAGATCATCTTTTTGTGAGGATGGTTTATCAATTATGGTTACACTCCAATATCTGTATGCATTGCAGGGTTTATCGCACCCACCAGGATTTCCAGTCCCATCGATGTTCGGACCATACAATTTGTCACGACATTTAGACTGTCCTTCTTGTGGGAGTAGGCGGGGGCCCTGCATACCACACGTAGTTGGACGATCAATCTTCTGTTTAGCACATCAACATAGTGATTTCCTGGTATGGATTTACTCATGTCACATCAAGTAAATTTTACTGATTTACTTCCTAAATCTTATTGATTTAATGTCATGCTTTCTTTCTTACGATTCTGGTTTTGCCATGTGACATTCATCACAGAATAAACCGTTTGGTTTGCTCTATGATGGCTATTTTTGCAGGTTTCACTTCTAATGTCATGTCAGTAATGAAGGCACTGTCCATCACTTATATTAATGAAAAAAATTGGATCTGTCTGTTGTCTAAGTACAAGCAGAATCCCTATGATGAACTGCAGTTTGGTTTAACAAACATGCCACAATTAGTCCCTCTCGCTTTTAAAAGAAATAGAGAAAAAAAACTTGATCACGGTCAGAGAGCCTAATCAAGTTAGAAAGCTGATCATAGCAGACCCGACATGATCGCTGCTGTCTTGCACATCGGTACCACCTTCAGCAACGAATCCAGCACATGCAGTTGCTCTAGCACTGATAGCAGTAGCAGCTCAGTCTGATCCAGCTGAGGATTGGGCACCGACCGCGTCAGCAGATCAGGCTGATCTACCGGAGGATCGGGCATCGACACCGGCACCTGCTCCGACACCGACTCCAGCTCTACAAGGAGCACCATCTCCGGTAGCAGCAGCGGCACTACCAGTCGCACCGGCACGGGCACCAGGAATGGTTTCTGCACCTGCACCAACACTTGCACTTCCATTTGCTCTGGCCTGTGCAGCGGCAACCGAATGAGCAGTTGCACCGGCAACAAACTGTGCTGCGGTTCGCACTTCACATACCAAAGTCCTTACAAAAACCAAAATGTCCACCTTCTTGGTAAGCATTAGCCGCCCACGTGCTTCATTCTTTTTTCTTTTCATGATGTTTCACATGATTCACTGTGTTGATCTAACTGTTTGTGTATGTCTTCTGGTTCGCAAACAAAGAATTTCTAGACCAACAAGGGAGTCGTTCAACAATCCGGGCGACCGTGGCCAAGTTTCTCTTAACTTGCGTAGCCTTGGTGTGAATGAACCTGCTCAATATACCGTAAGTACAAAGGATGGTCGTATGATGATTGATTCTAAAGGATGGTCAAGATTCAAATATAAATCATATCTTGCGGTAGGGGATGATGTCAAAATCGAACTTTCTCGGCAAGGAGAGCTGGTCCAAATCAACTTTGAAATTCTTCAGTAGCAGCACGCAACTGCCGAATTGATCTATGCTCGGAGAGATTTTGATGTAATAATCTGGCATGGTGAAACAAGTGTCCTGTGTGTATAAGTAGTATGGCAGTATTATTTATCACATGGTATATCGTTGATAGAATTGCAACTCTGATTGCTGGTTAGGAACTGTCGTTCAATTACATTCTAATAGTTGTCATGCTTTATTCAATTTTGTGCACTCGCCTTGTGACAGCATCTAAAACAAGCACTGTACCCATCGCTTGCAATATGAAAAGCGCTGAGGTAGAACACATGGCCCCCCAAACATGCAGGCCCACTGGACTGTGGCCCAAAGTCCAGAACCGTGAGCCTGTTTGAGTATATATTCTCAGCTGAACCCCCATAATGCTTGTGCGTTGCACGTAACTTCAAGATGCATTTGATGAGTATTTTATCTTGTGAGAGAAAATGATGAACGAGGGAAGGCCTTATTTTCACATGTGGAGAGGTGTGTGGGTACCTTTTTTGCAAAATTGCCATAGTTTCCTTCCTATCAGTCAGATGTAAATCGGACGACCTATATTGCAGGATGGCAGGCACACCATCATCACCAACTCGTCTATACTATGTTAAAAAAACCTCTATTTTTTATAATTATATATGTTATATATATTCCGCTTGATTTTTCTTATGTATAAAGTTGTGATATAAAAGATTTTTATATTTCTTTACAGAGGGAGTATCCCTCTGTCAAAAATATATTTATGTGTAACTATTTACTCCTGTCTTTCTACTTCCTTTCACTGATATGTGGGGCATCCGGCAATGGGGTCCACGTGCCATATGCACCAAATTAGAGTGCACAACTGCACGGTAGACACACCCCGGTCGTAGCGCCGTAGTAATGCCCAATGAGCCATCAAATCACAAAACCCCCCACCTTTCCAGCTTTAGCAGTAAGCTGGACGGATGAAGCGGCAATATTTCACTGGGCCTGAATCCCCTTCTCCCTCGTCTGCTTTTTAAGAGAAAACCCCCTCTCAACGATTACATAGGGTTTTCTAATGGAGAACCAGGTACAAATTATTCATCCATCCTAGATAAATCAAAGTCCCTTGGTCACGGGTAATCCTAGGATGGCAGTCACCGCCGTTGATGCATTTTTCTTCCTACTGAATCTAGTGTATTTCATTTGCGGTGCTCAAAGTGCGAGGACCCTACAGGTTTCTGCGCCCTCGGCGAGACGCCACACTTGTTCCTTCTCATCCTAACACAGGATTTTAGAACATGCACAGTATGTTCCTAGAATCCTCTTTTTTATCCATGAGGGTGGGGTTTTTTGAACATGCTGTGAACTAATTTGGAAATTTGGATTGCTATATCTATCTATTATATATAAAAAGTACTTGACGGGGTCATTAGAATTAAGATAATTAGCTTAGAAAATCTCATAATAATTATAAATATCCGACCTTTAATTTGGTGTGTCAATTTCCAATCAACCAAGTACAGCTGTTAGATCTTCGTAACCCACATGGCCCCATACGGCCACATCTCAACAGGTTGGACCTTTAAATCTCACAATCCCAACAGGTTTGGATGCCATGAGCTATCAAATCATGCCACGATCAGTCAAACAAAAAACATCCCACGATCTGTTTAAGAAAAAAAATCCCACAATTACAATCTCACGACCCCAATACATTGAGCGATTAGATCATTCCACAACAAAAACTCATGATCCCAATAGGTTCAACCATCCCATGAGCCTATTCGCAAAAAAAACATGAGCCATTAGAACATCCCATAATAAAAAAACTGGCGCAATTTTTTTATGGAGATGCCATCTCTTCAAACTCTCACAAACGTACAGAGATTCGATCTCCACAAACAAAGCACTTCCGCCTCAAGGGTTAATTGTCCTCTAGATTATAGGTTACACCTTGTACATCATCTTCCTCCGGCGAACGACACTTCGAAGTCAACATCCTCCAACCAATGGCACTTCGGCATTATCTTCCTCCAGCGGACACCAGCCGGCTCTGTCAAGCAATCAGACCACCTCCAATAAGTACCATCTGCACGAAATTATAGATCGGCGAACGACACTTCAAAGTCAACATCCTCAAACCAATGGCAGTTCGGCATTATCTTCCTCTAGCTGGCTCTGTCGAGCAATTAGACCACCTCCAGTAAGTACCATTGGCACGAAATTATTTATCAGCCTATTAATGGATCAATATTACTTTAATTATACTCTAGGAAGTGTTCATCTAAAAATATCTTACATATATGCTCAAAAGGTTAATTATGTTGAAATAGAAAAACTATGTGTATTCTAGATTAAGTAATGCAATTCTATAGGTGTAGGTTCATGTCTTAATTATGGCACATTCATACTTCTACTCACCTAGATAAGGTTGATGCCATGGATGTTGGTTCGAGTGTATTCATGCTAAGATAATATACTCTACAAGACTAGAACCACACTACAACTATAACAGAAAAAAGGGATTGCTTGCTGCGATATGGAGAAAAACACAAGATGCATCAGACTGTTTTCATATTTGATCAACCCCAAATTCGATAGTGGGTTCCTGTCTTAATGCCATCAGCTCCATCTGAAACAAAAGATCAAACCAATAGTCAAAATTTTATATTTATTCATCAGCCCCAGTTAAAAAAATCTTCAATTTACTACGTTATCACATAATCACTTGAGGCCATTGCAAAACAATGTGTATTTATAAAGCTGCCATGTCATTATGTTGCTTACTTTACTAATCAACATTTTGTTCTTATATTTTTAGGGCATCAAGGAATATGGCACTTAAACTGCTGAATTCATTGACTACACGAAAGAAGACATGGACAATCAGAGTCAAAGTCTCAAAGTCTTAAGACCTAGGACGCAATTAAATTATGAACTAATGAACAAATTAGCATTGATACAATTTTCTGAGTTAAAAAGGTCCAAGTATTACATATATAATCTCTTTAGTTTTCCTTGTCCAAAATTTGCTAATGTTCTCTCTATGTAGAAGCAAAAATTAAAGAGGACTCATGTCGTGGGAAACGAACACCTATGGGGCAGGGCCCCTTTTCGGTCCGGCAAGGGAGCGGAGGGCGCACGAAGAGCAGATCGACGCGAAGCACGCGAGGGATTTTACCCAGCTTCGGAGCTCTCCAGAGAGATAAAACTCCTACTGCTGCTTTGTGTTTCTATTTTGTTCTTGCTTGAAAGCGTGGGTGTGTTGTAGTTTCGAATGAGTCGAACCCCTTCTACGTGCGCATGGGCCTCCTTTTTATAGTCTAAAGGGGTCACCGACAGGTGGCAGCGTAGAGAGAGGGGTAAAAAAGTAAAAACGGGGGTTGGTACAACCGCTACCAACAGTGCCCCCTACCTAACTCTGACGGCAGGGGACAAGGGCATTTAATGCCCGTCCGGTCGCCCAAACAGTGCAAGAAACGACTGTTAAGAGCACCACCGATCGCCACGATGGCCTTCTAGTCATCTTCGTTTGCCACCTCGCACCGCTTGGCTGCACAGCTACCCGCCACGTGCACCAGGAGCGATCCTGCGGCGACACATCGTCGGATGTGCTGGAGCGTGGGCGCAGAGTGGTGGCTTCGCCGCGGCAAGCTCCTTGCCGCGGTCGCTGTCTTGTCGTACCCGCAAACTTGTCGCTCGCAGGGTCTTGCTGGGACGCGCGGTGCGCCACAGCAAGTCTCTTGAAATGCCTTGGTTGGCCTTCCCGGCAAGCTCCTCTTGCCGGGGTCTTGTCCTTCCCGGCAAGCTCCTCTTGCCGAGGCTCTGTCTTCTCAGTTAAACACTTTGTTCTTGAATGGCAGTAATAGGAATAATGAAGGATCTTGGCGGACGTCCGGCAAGCCTTGCCGCGGGACGCTGCGACTGCCCGTGCACAAGTTCGGGATACTAAGGTACCCCTACTTTAGTACACCGACAGGAGCCCCCGGGCTTGGGCCATACACGGTGCCGAGCGCTGTTGGGCCAGGCCCAAAACAGGGCACGGGCACACGCGGCCTGGGTCCACACTAAATCTGACTCCGTATCCACCGCGCCCTCCCATAACGGCACGCGTCAATCGCGGAGTCGTGGGAGAGATCGTGGGCAATTCTTAATTCAAGAAATGTGTAACGTCCGCCTCCCCTGTTTATAAGCAGAGGAAACAGGGCCGTTCCCCCCACCTTCGCCACTTGCAGTTCCTTCCTCCGAAAACTCCGCCGCTCCCCTCTGAATCCTTGTTCTATTTCAGAACTCTGGCCGAGAGAGCGGCGAAGAGGGCTAAGGTCCCTGTGGTTATCATCGAGGACGATCCTGCTGTGATGGCAGAAGATACGTCCGAGACCACCTTGACGGACCCGGTTCCTTCTCCTCGCGGCAGCCCCCAGCACAGCCCCCAGCGTAAGTGTTTGGTTCACTTCCTGTTGTGGGGCGCGCATGGGTGCTTCTTCTTTTGCTAACATCTTGATTGCTAATTCATTCATGTAGGAGCAGAGCAGGCCCATCAGGGGCAATCAGAAACCGCTCCGGAGGTGCTGTCTGCTTCGACTACGCCGCCAAGGGGCGATTCCCCAACAAGGGAGCGCTCCCCGGCAAGGGAGAGGTCCCCAGCAAGGGACGGAACCAGTGAGCCCTTGGTGGAGGAGCCCATGGTCACAGAGCCCAGCACAGGTAACCTTCATTGTCGGAAATCTTCCCTTGGGTTCTTCTTCTAATCTTCTTTCTTCTTTTTTTGGATATTTGCTTGACTTTTCCTTCCTCTTCCTATCCTCAGATCCCCCTCTCGCAGACCCGATGGGGACCGAGGCCACCGGCGAGGAAGGCGCACGCGGCAATACTGAAGATGCCGCCGCTAACGAGGAAGAGGCCGGCGCTGATGAACCCGCCGACGAGGAGGCCGCCAAGGCTGCTGGCGCAGAAGCCGGCGAGGGGTCCGGCGATCGTACTGACGACCCGGAGGGCGCAGGAGCGCAAGGCGCTGCACCGGCCGCCGACCCCTCCGCCGCTGATGCAGCACCGGGCTCCGAGGAGCCCCAGCCAGGCGCATACTTGAAGGCCGGCGAGGGCGTATACATCAAGCTTCCCTGGGCGTCGAGCTCCAGGGCGCCGGTTGAAGGAGAGGAGTTTGACGGGGAAGTACTCGCCTGTGCTGGGCTGGCGGTGGTTGACGCGCCAAGCAGCAGCAGCGGCGAGTCCGAGGAGGAGCAGTTGCTCCGAAAGTTGGTGTCACTCTATCGCGCCCGGCAAGCGAAGCTTGAGTCCCGGGAAGCGCTTGTCGCGCGGGTGGGAGTTGACATAGAGAAGCGTGCGGAGGAGCTCAAGAGCCGCAACCTGGAGGCCCTCCGATCCATTGCGGAGGAAAGGGTGCAACTTGACGAGGCGAAGAAGGTTTTCATCCTGGAAAAGGCTGAAGCCGAGGAGCAGCAGAGGCTCGTCGCCGAGGAGCTGTCCAGGCGGGAAGGTGAACTGACATAGAAGAAGGTTAATCTAGACAGCCACGAGGAGGAGCTCGAGGTCCGGGAGCAATCACTTGGTGGGGCACTCAAGGAGGCGAAGGATGCCGCCGCGGCTGCTGAGGCCGCCAAGAAGGTGTTGGAAGTGAAGGTGACGCAGCTGGAGGCGGACATGAGAGGAAAGAATGAAGAGCTTGCCGCACTCCAGCGCGAACGCGAGAAGGATGCGCTTGCCCATGGCGATCTGCAAGTTCAACTCGCCGAGAAGATCAAGGAGCTGAACGCCGCCAAGGACTCGAGCGCTGATCTGGAGCTGAAGCTGGCCACCTTGACGGAGACGCTGGACGCCGCCAAGAGGCGAGAGGATGACTTGAAGAAAGAGGTCAAGGGCAACGAAGAGCTGCTGACGAGGGCCGCCGAGACTCAGAACACCTTCAAGGCCACGGTGGAGCTCTGGACGGAGGGCCTCATCAACATTGCTGCATCCATCGACGAGGAGCTGGCGGAACTGGACTTGGCGGGCTTCGGGTACTCCACTGACAAAAATCTCCAGCCCAGCGCCAAGCTTACTCTTTTCTTCAAGGGCGAGGTGACGGCCCTCCAGCAACTCCGGGAAAGGATCCCGAAGAAGCTGGCGGACGAGTCGCGCGCAATCTGTGCCAAGGTCTTGGAGAAGGTGTTGGTGAAGATACTCTTCCGTAACCCGGGCCTCGACCTCACCCGCGTCCTCAAGAAGCTACCGGCGGGTGCTGATCTTGAAGAACTCAAAGCCATTGTCGCACCCATCGTGGACAAGGTGAATGAAGTCAGGAGGGTTGACGGCGAGCGCGTGGATTAGGCCATCCTTCTTCTCCTTTCCTTGTAGCTGTTTATTTAAGTCATGAGAACAATTTAGTCAGTGCCGCAACAAGTTACTTTTGTAATATAACTTTAT
The DNA here is from genome assembly GCA_963921465.1 of Triticum timopheevii. NCBI lineage: Eukaryota > Viridiplantae > Streptophyta > Magnoliopsida > Poales > Poaceae > Triticum > Triticum timopheevii. Next base: position 251,937,497 of record OY997268.1, read on the forward strand.
TCTGGGCAATGCTTGCTATGCTATCTCCTTTACTTGATTCCCCTCTTTGTATGTTTTTACCCTACGCTTTTAGGGAACTTGCCGGTGCGGGCACACTTGCCGCGAGTGCTGAGTGCGGAACATCAGCGGCTCGCTGGCGGTGCCGGCTCTGGCAAGAAACCTTGCCGCAACTAGTTGCAGCACACTTAAGGTGTTGAGCGGACTCGAAACAAAGCAAGGGCGCAACTAGCCACGAAGAGGTTCCTCCGCGCACAGGTTTTCCATAGAAAGCACAGTCGTTCAAGGAGGATTGCTTAACATTTAGAAACTGATCATGCTCAAACTTTGGCAACTTAGCTTTTCTGTCGTCTGTGTCCCGGCAAGGCCATACTTCTTTGAACGACGCCCGGTCCACACCTTTATCCTCTCCTCCCCCCCCCCCCCCCCCCGTGAACTTGTGGGCGAAGGAACCTTCTTTTTGAGAAAAAGAAAGAAGAGAAAATAATGGTATGGGACCTTAAGGCTCGTTATTGCTTACCGGGGGCAAGTGCTGCACAAAGTGTCAGATAAAACATGCAAAAAAGAAAAAATGCATGAAATTTGACAAGATGTGCGAAGCACTCATGAACTTTATTTATGCACGGGACCTGCGCCCGGCTTTGTACAAAGGGTTACATGCAACAGCGGCAAGGCTTGTACAGAAGGTGGTTGCCGGAACAGATTCCGGCAACCGCGCCTTATGGGTAAAACTTGCGAAGATGCTCTATGTTCCAGGAATTGCTTACCGGAAAGCCATCTTCGTTCTCAAGGCGGACAGCGCCGGGCCTAGTGACTCGTTTCACCCAATAAGGGTCTTCCCACTTCGGCATCAACTTGTTGGAATTCTTGGTGGATTGAACGCGCCGAAGAACAAGGTTGCCTTCCTCGAAACTTCTGGCATTAACTTTGCGGCTATGGTAGCGACGCAAAGCTTGCTGGTAGCGAGCAGCTCGTACAGCATCCTGAAGACGATCTTCCTCGAGGAGCAGCGCGTCATCTTGGCGCAGCTGCTCTTGCTCAAGCTCATCATAAGCGAGCACTCGAGGCGATCCGTATACGAGTTCCGTGGGGAGAACTGCTTCTGCTCCATAGACAAGAGCAAAAGGTGTCTGGCCAGTGGCTCGATTTGGCGTCGTCCTGATCGACCAAAGAACCACCGGCAGCTCCTCGATCCAATTTCTTCCGCACTTACGCAGCCTGTCGAAAGTTCTGGTCTTGAGCCCGCGCAGCACTTCAGCGTTTGCCCTCTCCGCTTGACCGTTGCTTCTCGGGTGAGCAACAGAAGCGAAGCAGATCTTGGTGCCAAGATCTTGGACGTACTGCATGAAGGTGCGGCTCGTGAATTGTGTGCCATTGTCGGTGATGATCCTGTTAGGGACTCCGAAACGGCAAACAATTGACCTGAAGAACTTGACTGCTGACTGTGTTGTCACCTTCCTCACTGCTTCCACTTCAGGCCACTTTGTGAACTTGTCGATTGCAACGTACAAGTACTCAAAGCCCCCGACAGCTCGGGGAAAGGGGCCGAGGATGTCGAGCCCCTAGACTGAAAATGGCCAGGATAAAGGGATTGTTTGGAGAGCTTGAGCTGGTTGATGTATCTGCTTGGAGTGGAACTGGCACGCTTCACACTTGGTTACTTGTGCAGTTGCATCCTGGAGGGCTGTCGACCAGAAGAAGCCTTGCCGGAAGGCTTTGCCGGAAAGTGCTCTTGCGCCAATGTGGTGACCACATATGCCTCCATGTATCTCCGCCAACAGCTCCTGTCCATCTTCCCGGGAAATGCACTTTAATTTCACCCCATTGAATCTTCTGCTGTACAGTATGTCGTCGACAAACTGGTACATACTTGATTGCTGGGCTACTCTCTCCGCTTCTTCTTGTTCCTCGGGAAGTTCTCCTGTATGAAGGAAATGGACGATCTGCTGTGCCCATGCCGGAGCTTGTGGCTCAACAACAAGGACTAAAGGCGCAAATGCTGCTGCGGGAACATCTGCTTCCACGGCAAGAATCTATGATTCTGCTGGAGCGTGATGCTCCCCGGCAAGCGTGTCAGGACACAGCTTGTCGGGAGCGTCTGCTTCAACGAAACAAGCCCTAGGGCTTGTCAGAGCAGACTGCTCCTCAGCACTCTTCGTGTTGATCTTGGGGACCTTCTTGACGGCGGCTTCGGGGAGCTCTGCCGGAAAGTAGTCGCCAGTAGCCAACTTCCTCTTCTTGCTCTGTCCAGTTGATGGTGTTACAGATGGTTGAGTCAGCTTGAGCACAAAAATTCCTGGTTCCACAGGTAACTTGAGTGCGGCATTTTGACAGGCCGTCTACAATGTCATTCTGAGTTCTTGGAACGTGTTCCATCTGCAGGCCCTCAAAATGTTCTTCTAGCTTCCTCACTTCATTGATGTATGCTTCCATCAATGGACTCTGATAATCTTTGTTTACTTGACGGACGACAAGTTGTGAGTCACCCCTGACAATAAGCTTCTTGATCCCAAGGTCTGCCGCGATCCTGAGTCCGGCAAGCAAGCCTTCATACTCTGCAGTATTGTTTGTTGCTTGCTCCTTGGGAAAGTGCATCTGGACCACATACTTGAGGTGCTCTCCGGTGGGTGCGACAAGTAGTACGCTCGCACCGGCGCCTTCCAGCGAGAAGGCACCATCAAAGTACATGATCCATTCTTTGCTTGCTTCCTTGACGGGGATGCTCCTCTCCGGAGTTTCTTCATCAGGTGTTGGCGTCCATTCTGCTATGAATTCTGCCAACGCTCGGCTCTGGATAGTTGAGGTACTCTCAAACTTGAGGCCAAAGCTTGACAATTCCAGTGCCCACTCGACAATCCTGCATGTTGCTTCTGGATTTTGCAGTATCCTCTTTAACGGAAAGCGAGTGACAACTGTGATCTCATGTGCTTGAAAGTAATGGCGCAGCTTCCTCGAGGCCATGAGAAGGCCGAAAAGCAACTTCTACACACCAGAGTACCTTGATCTAGCCCCCTGCAGAAGGGAACTGACAAAGTAAACTGGGCGCTGCACCATCTTCTTCTGTTTCTCTTCTTGTGGCTGCGCAGATCCATCCTTGTCGGGACGAGAGCTTGTCAGGGAAGCCTCCTGCTTGTCGCTGGATTCGCTTGCCGCGGTCGCTGGCTCGTCATCCGCTTCCCTCTCCGCTACTAACGCAGCACTAACCACTTGATTGGTTGCCGCGAGGTACAGCAGCAACTTCTCTTGTGGCTTAGGTGCGACAAGTATTGGAGTGGAGGATAGGTATCTCTTCAGGTCCTGCAGTGCAGCCTCCGCTTCCGGAGTCCATTTCATTGGACCTGCCTTTTTCAAAATTTTGAAAAATGGCAGGGAGCAGCAACACAGCCGGCAAGTCTTCGTACGTCCTTGACTCGCTTCGGTGCTTCGATCTGCTCAATGGCGTTGATCTTGTCGGGATTGGCTTCAATCCCCCTTTGGGACACAAAGAACCCGAGAAGCTTGCCGGAAGGAACTCCAAACACGCACTTCTCGGGGTTCAACTTGAGATTGATCTTGCGCAGATTTGCAAAAGTCTCGTCCAAATCTTGGATCAGAGTTTCTTTGTCCTTGCTCTTGACCACTATGTCATCCATGTAAGCTTCTACATTTCTGTGCAGCTGTGGCTCAAAAGCATGACTGACTACTCTTGCAAATGTTGAACCAGCATTCTTTAGTCCGAAAGACATCCGTACAAAGCAGTACGTGCCACATTGAGTAATGGACGCGGTTTTCTCTTCATCCTCTTCTGCCATGAAGATCTGATGATATCCTGAGTATGCATCAAGGAATGAAAGCAGATCACATCCTGCCGTGGAGTCGACAATCTGGTCAATGCGCGGCAAGGGAAATGGATCCTTGGGACAAGCTTTATTAACATCAGTGAAGTCAATACAAAGCCTCCACTTCCCGTTTGCTTTGCGCACGACTACTGGATTGGCTAACCACGTTGGATGGAGTACTCCTCGGACCAGGCCTGCTGCTTCCAATTTCTTGATTTCCTCTGCAATGAACTCTTGGCGTTCTACTGCTTGTTTTCTGACTCTCTGCTTGACGGGCCACGCATGAGGGCAGACGGCAAGGTGGTGCTCAATTACTTTCCTGGGAACACCGGGGATGTCAGATGGTTGCCATGCAAACACATCGACATTTGCCCGCAGGAAAGCAACGAGCATGCTTTCCTATTTAGGGTCAAGCGTGGCACTGATGGTGAAGGTACCACCAGTGCCGTCCTCCTTGGCGGCCACTTTCTTGGTTTCTGGTGAAGCTGTCTTTGCCTTCTTGCACTTGCCGGTGGAGCTCGATGGTGCGTCCTCGACGGTAGCGCAGCACTCCGGAGAGGTGCGCTTGCCGGAGTGGGCATCAGAGCTACTCTTGCCGGACTTGGTCTTCTTCTACCCCCCGGGAGCTTCAGCGGCACATGGTTTGCGTTCTGCTGCGGCTGCTGCTTCCCGGTAGATCTTGTCGGTACAGATAAGTGCATCTTTCTTGTCGCCATGGACAGAAATGACACTTATCGGACCGGGCATCTTGAGCACGTTGTAGGCGTAATGAGAGGCTGCCATGAACTTGGCAAGCGCTGGACGTCCAAGTATCCCATTGTAGGGCAATGGAAAATCAGCAACGTCAAATGTGACTCTCTCTGTCCTGAAATTCAGCTCACTGCCAAACGTTACTGGCAGCGTGATCCTTCCCGGGTTGATTCCTTGAAAGGTGCCGGTCTCTTCAAGCTCGCTGTCGGGGATCTGGAGCTTCTTGAGCACCGCGGAAGAGATCAGATTCAGGCCGGCCCCGCCGTCAACCAGCATCTTCGTGACCTTGAGGTTGTGGATTGTTGGCGAGACCAACATCGGCAAGCACCCGACCGCAGTTATGCGATCAGGGTGATCCTCAACGTCGAAGATGATGGGCGTGCTGGACCACTTCAGGGGCTTGCGCGACTCAACGGACGGTTCTGCTGCGTTCACTTCCCGCACCCACTGTTTGAGTTGGCGGTGCGAGGTGTGCAGAGAAGCACCGCCGTAAACGCACAAAACCTCTGTTGCCTTCTGGAACTCCTGCTCGTCGGTCTCATCCTCCTCCATCTCATCATCTTCATCTTCGTCTTCGTCTTTGTCGCGGCCGCGGGGAGGCCTATCTCCTTGTCGCTGCTTGGCCTTGCCGCGGCGCCCTCCCCGGGCGGGACGCTTCTTGCCGGATCCTCCGCCACCTTCCTGGGCCTTCTCCTTGTCGCGGCGCTCGTATTCAGCTTTCTGCAGCTCTACGAGCTGCTCAACCTTCTTGAAGGCCTGGAGGTCATGGCCCTTGGTGCGATGGATCTTGCAGTACTGCTTGCCGGAGCCGTCCTGCTTGTCGGCGGCCACCACAGCCTCGCCGGAGTCACCAGCTTTGGCCTTCTCGGCGCCGCCTCCGTTGCCGGACTGCTCAACGACTAGTACATCCTTAGCTTTTCTCTTTCTGTTGTTCCGCCTCCGGTTCTTCTTTGCCGGAGGAGCGTCCTCACTGTCAGGTCCTTCTGCTCCTGCGTTCTCTCCGGGGAGTTTCCTCCCCTCTTCAGCTCGTGCACACTTGTCGGCCAGAGCATATAGCTCGCTGACATCTTTGATTTTGCACATCGCCATCTCCTCCCTCATCCTGCGGTTACGCACGTTCTGATGGAACGCGCTGATAACCGCGGCAGGGTGGACGTCTGGGATGTTGCGCTGCACCTGGCTGAATCTCTGTATGTACTTGCGCAGGGGTTCTCCTTCCTTCTGGGCGAGCAGATGAAGGTCGCTCTCCTGGCCATGGGGTTTGTGGCCTCCTGTGAAGGCGCCGACAAACTGATGGCAAAGGTCCGCCCACGAAGAGAGGGAGTTGTCCGGCAAGTGCATGAGCCAAGATCTGACGTTGGGTTTGAGCACCAGCGAGAAGTAGTTGGCGAGGATCTTCTCGTCGCACCCCCCGGCAGCCTGCACCGCAATGGTGTAGACGCTGAGGAACTCTGACGGATGTATCCTGCTATCGTACTTCTCGGGCACGTCTGGCTTGAAGTTCTTTGTACTGGGCCACTGGACCTACCGCAGCTCACGGGTCAACGCAGGGCAACCTACCGCGTACGGCAAGTCGCCTGGTTCCCCTGGCGCATGCATATCGATAGTGGGCCCAGCACGCTAGTCAGATTGACGCCGCGCTTCTCTTCGACGCTCGATGCGAGTGCGAGCGTCTTCGTGTCATCGTTCTTGGAGAACTTGGCCTTGATCGCGGCGAGCTCACTGGTCCGACGACGCGGTGGAGTCGGTGTCGAGGTTGGCCCAGCGAGTCGGCGATCTCGGCCTTCGGGGCGGGGAGTGCACGGTGGTGGCACCCCCAGCGGTCTTGTCGGCGTCGGCTTGCGCCTGGGCGTCTTGCCGGGGCTTCGATGTGCTCGGTTGCCGGGGCTTGTCGCCGTTGGCGAAGCCGATGAGGCTCTGAATGGTGGCTCTCCAGTCGTCGATCTTGTCTGGCGCTGGAGGGTAATCTAGAAGCAGCTGGGCTCGGGCCAGCGCTTCCTCTGGAGTCTTGGGTGGCGGTGGCGAGCGACACGAAGTGCAAGATATGCTCAGACTTGTAACAGTGTTAGAAGGAGCAACATCTCGTCCAGCCGACCGTACTGCGCTCGTGCCAGCGTGTTGACGTGTATGTTGGCCTTGAGCGTCCCGCGACCCACCAGCTTGGCCTTGTTCCAACGCGAGCACGGTGCTAGGAGCGCCATGGCGTTGTCGATCCTGCACCTCCTGGGAGGGGTGTGGTGGATGTACAGACACTGAAGCTTGCGGGGCCTTGTCCTTGGATGACGGCGTGAGTCCCCCCGTCGGCGCCCGCTCCTCCGCCGGCGTCCACCCCACCGCCCGTTTGCTTCGGTGGCGGTAGGATAGTCGTAGACGGAGCGGCCACCTCCGAAGTTTTCTTCTTCGGTGGCATGTCGATGAAGATGTTGATGTAGCGCGCGCAGACGCCGGATCAGATACGCACGACCTCGACGCCCCCCCTACCTGGCGCGCCAAAGATGTCGTGGGAAACAAACACCTATGGGGCAGGGCCCCTTTTCGGTCTGGCAAGGGAGCGGAGGGCGCACGAAGAGTAGATCGAGGCGAAGCACGCGAGGGATTTTACCCAGCTTCGGAGCTCTCCGGAGAGATAAAACTCCTACTGCTGCTTTGTGTTTCTATTCTGTTCTTGCTTGAAAGCGTGGGTGTGTTGTAGTTTCGAATGAGTCGAACCCCTTCTACGTGCGCATGGGCCTCCTTTTTATAGTCTAAAGGGGTCACCGACAGGTGGCAGCGTAGAGAGAGGGGTAAAAAAGTAAAAACGGGGGTTGGTACAACCGCTACCAACAGTGCCCCCTACCTAACTCCAACGGCAGGGGACAAGGGCATTTAATGCCCGTCCGGTCACCCAAACAGTGCAAGAAACGACCGTTAAGAGCGCCACCGATCGCCACGATGGCCTTCTAGTCATCTTCGTTTGCCACCTCGCACCACTTGGCTGCACAGCTACCCGCCACGTGCACCAGGAGCGATCCTGCGGCGACACGTCGTCGGATGTGCTGGAGCGTGGGCGCAGAGTGGTGGTTTCACCGCGGCAAGCGCCTTGCCGCGGTCGCTGTCTTGTCGTACCCGCAAACTTGTCGCTCGCCGGGTCTTGCCGGGACGCGCGGTGCGCCACGGCAAGTCTCTTGAAATGCCTTGGTTGGCCTTCCCGGCAAGCTCCTCTTGCCGGGGTCTTGTCCTTCCCGGCAAGCTCCTCTTGCCGGGGCTCTGTCTTCTCAGTTAAACACTTCGTTCTTGAATGGCAGTAATAGGAATAACGAAGGATCTTGGCGGACGTCCGGCAAGCCTTGCCGCGGGACGCTCCGACTGCCCGTGCACAAGTTCGGGATACTAAGGTACCCCTACTTTAGTACACCGACAACTCAATCTACATAATTATGACCTTCAAAGTTTGAGAGTATTAAAAATACCGACTATTCAAGAAAAATCTCAAAATCAGATTTGTTTTGATACAACAGTGATGAAAGTGGTTAAAGAAAAATCATAGTTTTTGGACTAACACATCGAATTTTGCTGATAGCGATACCTTGGAGAGTCGGGTGAATACTGATAAACAGTGCTCAGGTATGACCATACTCCATACCGACGAACAAGAAAATATCAATTAGATTTATAAACATGATTTGCTTACTACAATGAAAACAATAGAGCAAGTACAAAGGAAAATAAAGGGGCGAGTATGGCACAAACTTCAAACATCCGTGAGATTGGATTTCTTAATCTAAACTTTCGAAAATATGGTGCGGCTATCAGTGTATGTGTGTGTGAATTAAGCATGACAGTGGGAAGCATCTTTAGTATCAAATGTAGCTAGCGAACATATCTGCTCATCAGTCACCACTGAATATGTGCTAAGTAGACAACTTGGGATCGTTGTTAGTAATTAATGATGATAATTAGTGTTGGCAGGCATGGTTGATAAAGACATCCTTATGGGAGACCTGTTATCAGGTAAACCGATACAAAAGGAGCAACTCAAGATGCTCAACTTGGTACATTGTTCAAGGACGGTTGCCGCAAATAAATAGTAAAATGTGCTTCATGAAATGTGGAAGTATTTGATTCCAGTAGATAAAAGAGATCAAAAGCATCTTTCCCGTTGATATTCACGCCTTTCCTCGATATGGCATCTGATTTGGATCCCATGCATAAGGTGATTTATAGCACTATGATGAACTGATGATAGGTCTCTATGCTTTATAACGTTGCGAAGATAGGTCTCTGTACTGTGATGATAGAGCTAAAGGAAACTACTCTGGACAGAACATCCACCAATCCAATGGAACTGCTATATTGCCAGGATATATTCTTATCATCTCTTTATTATCATTTCAGCTACCAAAAATATGTGATACTTGACAAGTATGGTGGAAATCTGAGATTGGATTAGCATGTACGTACACTTCCCTGACCAAAATTTAGTTAATTTCGAGTGACTGAAATTCAGTGTTGATTTGCCATATACAAACACAATGTTTGCTTACAATAGCAAAACAAAGAAGGAAATGACTGATTGCGGAAAGATGAGGAAAAAATCATATGAAAACAATAATATGCAACCAATCTTGCATACATGATGATACAATAATGAATATATATAGTACTTATTAGTATCAACTTTGTACCTCAATCAACGCTTATAGAGCACTAAAAAATAAATCACGTGTTTTCCAAGATTAGAAGGAAAAATGATGAAATATTTACCACTAATAGGCATTTCCTTCAATACATTTTATTGGTTGAATGACACAAACACACGAAAAGGTTAAGAAAATGGGGAAATATGAAAGAGTGGCGAAAAGGAAAAAATGGTGACCTGCAGTTCAAACTTCGAAGGATGTTGGCGCTGTAGAGGATGTGGACGATGTGTTGAGCTGCCTCGCGCGGAAATAGCAATGATGCGATTGGCTTGCGCGCTTGGGGAAGAAAGTCTCACCAGCATCCTCATAGTCATACTGAAGCTGGATCTAAGAGGCTGCGGACTTGCGGGAGATGAATTCCGTGACCAAATCACTGCATAGACGCCAACATAAATCAAGCCCCATTTACCAGCCTAGGAGACGGAGGAGGCGTACGAGGAGACAAACCACCCGCCGTCGATGGTCACCCTCTGGCAGCACCAGCTGCGGGGGTGACTTCAGGTGAGGACGAGCATCCTCAATGTTAGTGGATCAAGAGAGCGAGCTGATGGGAGCTACCCGGTAACACCAATTATGCATGCCATACTATAGTTTCATAATCAGCTACACTTTACAAATTGTTGAGGAGAAAGGGGATCGGGCAAGAGGAACATTCTTAGGGCCTCTTTGATTCACAGGATTGCAAAAACACTGGAATAGAAAGAATACAGGAAATCTATAGGGTTGCAGTTGTAAAACAGAGGATTGAAAAATAGTGAAAGTATAGGAATATGAAACAAATGGAACGTTTGAAATGCAGGAACTGAAATCAAAGGAATGCATTATTTAGTAGAGAAACCATGCGCTGGTATGCAACTTTGTCCCTCTTGCCTCGGTCTTTGTGTAAAAAAGAGGTCTGACTCAATGTTTCACTTCATGCGAAATCACAGGAAACCAACAGTGTTTCACTGGATTGCAACAGTATTCCTCCATACTTGTTCCTGCAAATCAAACATCGCTACAGTAGCAAATCCTATGGAATGAGAATTCCTGCGTTTTTCCTATGAAAAATCCTTCAAATCAAAGGAGGCCTTACTGTGTGGACAAAAGAAAAACAGAGAAGTCGAGAAGACTACAGAATGGGGAAAGTGAAGAAATCTTACTGCTGGGACCCATGAAACTAATGATGTTCTGTACATGCTAGTAGAGCAAACTATGTAACGTCAAAAAGTAAGCCACCCTTGGTACTGCTGAGTGCACGTGTATGAAAGCAAAAACCTACAAACAAAGTTTCTTATGGATAAGTATATAGAAAAAAACTAAATCATTCACTGTACAAAAAACACTAAATATAAAATATGACAATCTTGCATAGTGTGAGCTAATTGACCTATGATTACACAAAAACAATGGGAACTATTAAATTCGTGAATAAAGAAAACACTAAAAACATCATAAAAATGTCAGAAAATACAAATTAAATTTGTAAAGTGTAACTGATTATGAAACTATAGTATGGCATGCATAATTAGACGTAAACAACAAACGGATAACACATGTATTTATATGTCAGTAAAACCCAAATATACCAAAGACAGAACTATGTTCGGAAATGTCTTTTAATGAAAAATGTTGTCACAATTTGTTTTAATTCTAGTTGGAAAAATCAAATAATATATTCTCACACTTAACTTAATAAAAATCCTAGCCCGCGCATTGAGCGGGCCACTTTTCTAGTTTGGATAAAAGGTACTAGTACGATGGTCAAAACTGACGTGAAGGAGGAAATTATTTCTAGATTTGTGTAAGGAATACTTTGTGTTCTCATATGATTTTTCCTGCAGTGCATTATTTGCTCTGCTAGAACACATGTACTCAAGATGCTCGGCCTTGCCATAATTGAATACACCAGTGTAATGGTCACACTGAAGACAAGCCATGGATATAAGTTATGAGTTGGGTTCATGAACCAAGAAGATCGCTGCTTTTTTTATGGCCGAACTTGAATAAACTTTCTCAAGTGTTACAGACTAAAAGTTGGCGCACGAATGTTGATGGAGATAGCAGAACCTGGTCTCATCTTCACTGCGATCTTCCACCCCGACGTCGTTCCAATTGTTCATCCATGTTAGTTTGGTATCTGGTTCTAGCTTGTTGCCTCGATTACTTCTTAATCCACCTATTTTGTCTAACTAATCACAATTTAACTTTAGAAGTAACAACAAATCTCTCACGAAGATGCTACTTCTAACTAATTTTTTCTTATAATTGGTGGCACGCTTAGGTTTTTTCAAAGTTAAGCAGGCTGCTTGTTTGTTATTCTATAAGAACTCAGCTGTTACTCATGGCACTGAAGTTGACTGGGACGACATCCATAAGTTTCTACACTTTACTGATCGTCTTGAGGTCCTTGTGGGGTGTTTCACCGGTGGAAGGCCACGTGGGATATGTGTGCCACTTCTGCACTCGTTGAACAGGTCCAGCTGTGTCGAGAAACTTATGGTATGAGCTATTTTTTGTTATATATGTTGTTCATAAAATATTGCTTATACACAGTTTTACAGTTATGATCTTCCTGAAACAGAAACTGCCCAGTTCTATTGTTCCTATACAGATGCCTGACCATGGTCGGGTCAGACTTGCGCTTGGTCGCAACATGATGTTTATGTCGACCTTGTAAGTGCATCTAGTGCCCCTTAGTGATTTTGGTGTATTGAAGACTTATAGGTTAAGTAACTGATGCGTTTGTGAGTGTACACAGGTCTATAAGTCTATGAGGAGTTTGATATTTACAGAGAAAGTCGACCCCTAAAAATGAAGTTCTTCAACTGAAGACTTTGATATTCTAAAGACTTCCTGAAGACTTTGAAAGTGAAGAAATTGGTGTGACCTTGAAGACTTGATTTTCATTCGACGAATATGAAGCGTGAAGACTTTTGTTTTCGTAGTTTCATTTTCTCTTTCTTGAGTCATAGGAAACACCGTACTGTTAAAGGGGGTCGAGGAAATACTAAGGAAAAATTTCCATGTGATGCTCAACTCAAAATCCTACACCTACCAATCCCTTCGAGTGAAGCCATTGGAAATCTCATACAGTTCAGTCAAATTCGTCAGTGACAGAGACGCAGTTCTTCTGTTCACTGAGGACTTCGCTCTGACTGAGGAGTTAGGAATTTGCCAGTGCGAATTGCCTACACAGTGAGGGACATGATAGCCCTGAGGAATTTGAGAGTCAAATTTCCGACCGTTGCTGTGCTGCGCGCCGGCTGTCCCAAAATATCTTATCCACCTAACGGTCATATCATTGAAGGGCATTTATGTCTTATCATGTCGGGCTGCTCCCTAGGCTATAAATAGCTGCCCCCTACAACCACAGCTGGTTGGCTGCTCCGAGAGAACTTGACACTTGTCATCTGAGAGCAACCCATCCTCCGAGGACTTTGAGCGAAAATCATCAAGTGAGGAAAATCCCAAAACCAAACCCCCACAAACCCAAAGTGATTGAGCATCACTGAAGAAATTGATCCTGCATGGATCCGACGCTTGTTACCTTTGAAGACTGTGCTTCTTCCAGATGGTTAGGCGTCAAGGTCTAGAGTATCCAAGAGGAATTGTGGATTGCCGAGTGACCAAGTATGTGAAGGTTTGGAAGTCACCTGAAGACTTACCACGAGTGATTGGACGAGGCCTGCGTGGTCTTAGTTCAAGGAGAATACGGTGAGGACTGGGTGTCCTGAGTTGCGGCTCAGAGACTGGGTGTCCGGGACTGTGTGTCCTCGAGTTTAAATACTCAGCCACTCCAACCAGACGTACAACTGAGACAGCAGTTGGAACTGGTTTACCAAATCATTGTCTTCACCAACTAACTGGTTCTATTTCCTCAACTCTTCCATTTCCTCATTACTGTGTTGAATGTTGTTCATATCTGTGCTTGAAGACTTTGACTGAAGACTTTCACAAATTCCTCAGTTCAATTTCTTCAGTCTGTTTGTCTTCATCTTGCTATCCTGTGTTTACGCTTTCCGTACTCTGTGTTAGTCTTCATTTCATCATGATGACTATGTTTGTATCCTGTTATGTTTACTTCTGAGTACATATTCCGCTGCAAGTAGTTCTTCGCTAAGCAATTTCCTCACCAGCAAATTCCTTAGTGAAGAATTCATAAAAATCGCCTATTCACCCCCCTCTAGTCGATATAACGCACTTTCAATTGGTATCAGAGCAAGGTACTCCCTTGTTCTGTGTGATTTTGGTTTAACCGCCTGGAGTTTTAGTTATGTCGACCGCAGGTATGAAGAAAGTGACATGCCCTATCTTTGATGGTCATGACTATCCCAAGTGGAAGGCCATGATGAGGAAGCGCCTCATGGCAAAGAACAGCGAGCTGTGGACCGTCACTGAGATTGGTCTTACTGATCTATGCAAGATGGCGAATGCTGATGATATTCGCAAGTACACTCGACTTGATATCATAGCTAAGGATATCATCTGCTCCTGACTATCCAGAGATCAATTTGGGCGAATTATGCATCTTGGCAATTCGAAGCTCATCTGGGACCGAATCTCTGATGTCTATGAAGGTCATCGAACTCGTCATGATCCCTGGTTTGAGACTTCAAGGAATCTCTTAAAACGATGACTTTCGAGCCAGAATCATCATCTTCTGCATCTTGTCTCATGGCAAACGGTGCTGAGGTAACCGAATGCTCCTCATCCGAGTCTTGTGATAATGAATCTGATAATGATGAATCTGACAATGATGAATCTGATGATGATATTGAATCCTGCTATACCAAACTTATTTGCGTTGCCACTAAAGAACAAACAGTTTTAGAACAAACTCAAGATATGCTAGAAAGAAGTGATAATATGTTGCGCAAAGAAATGGATCAGTCAAAAGCATTGGGTGAATGTCTTCAGAAAATTCACTCCAAGTTTGACGTCCTTCAAGATCAACATAATACCCTCTTCACTGATCATGAGAAGCTTTCTCTTGAAGCTCTTCAAAGAAAGGAAGATCTTGAAAAGCTAAGAGTATGTTATGAAGATCTTCAGAAGGAGCGCAATTCATTACTAGCTCAACAAATCAGCGCTTCTCAGGAAGAATTTGTTCCTCCATGCTTAAAGTGCATTGAACGTGAATCTGCTAATTCTTCACTTGAATGTTCAAATGCTTCAAATGTTACAAATTCTTCATCTGCCTCTGCTATCACTAATTCCTCGTCTGAGGACATTGCTAGTATCACTGACAATGTAGGGCTGAAGGAATTGTACATGACAGGCATGTACAAAAGCCTCAAAGGGCATCAGACACTTTGTGATGTGCTCAAAAAGTAGATCCTCAACAGAAACCATAGGAAAGAGGGTATTGCTTTTGAGAGGAAACTCAATGCCGATGGAACATATTGGAAGCCTGAGCAGTACCCCAAAACATCATGGGTTGCTGCAAAGGGACCTCCAGTTGATCCATCTAATTTATCTGGATTTACATGTGAATCTTCTCATTCTTCTGATGATTCAATTGACTCCAACTATAAACTGTTCAAAAATCAGAATGGTGAAGTATTTGCTAGATATGTTGGCACTAACTGCAGGAACGGTTCCCCCATGAAGAAAATCTGGGTTCCCAAAAGCTGTGTTGAAAGTCTTCAGGTGAATGTCCTCGTGACACCACCTATGAAGAACAGGAACCCCAGATCAAATTTTTCACATGGATCAAATTCCTCAACTGGATCAAAGTCCTCATATGATTATCATCGTGCTAACAACTCTGTCTCGTAGGGTAGAGCTAAGGGCTATGATTATGTGCATTATTCTTCAAACCATTATGTTCATAAGTCCTCGAAGAATTACTCTACTTATTCATATGGTTACCCTAACCCCTCCTATGCTAAGCGAAATGGTTTGGCATCTTTGCCACCCTTCTCACATGGTGCTCGCAGAATGATGAACTCTTTGCCACCCCTCCAGATGTGGGTGGTGAAGAAAAGGAACTAATCTCTTCTGCAGGGTCAGGTCTCCAGACGTGCCTTAACGTCTGAAGAATTTGCTGGGGACCTGACAAAAATGCCTGAAAGGACGCAGGAGAATCATGATGAAATGAACCTTCATTTCACACGTCCTCATACTACTATATCTGTTTACCGCTTGATGAAATTCATCTGATGAACTTGACATCATATTCTTCACCGATGAAGCATATGAGATTGTAAGCTACACTAATTCATCTGCAGGATGATCAACCCAAAACCACTGAATGGGTCCTCGATAGTGGATGTACAAATCACATGACTGGTGACAAGAATCTATTGATGGATGCTCCCTTATCACCGTCACCTCTGAAGCATATCATCTTTGCTGACAAAGGCAAAAGTCAGGTATTGGGTCTTGGTAAGGTTGCTATCTCTAAGGATAAGCACATGGACAAAGTCATGCTTGTTGAGTCCTTAGGATACAATCTCATGTCAGTCTCAATGCTTTGTGATCTTGATATGGTTGTTGTCTTCGGCAAATATCGCTGTGTTGTGATTATGGAAGATGACAATTCCAAAGTCTTCGAAGGCTTTAGGAGAGGAGATCTGTATATTGTTGATTTCTCTACAGGACCACAACCAGCCGTGTGTCTACTTGCAAAAGCTTCAGAAGGCTGGCTATGGCATCGACGACTTGGTCATGCAGGCATGAGGAATTTGAACACGCTTGCGAAGAAGAAGCATGCCATTGGCATTGAGAATGTCAAATTCCTCAAGGATCACTTATGCAGAGCATGTGAAGCCGGAAAAATGACCAAGGCCAAGCATCCAGCAAAGACTATCATGACCACTACCCGTCCATTCGAATTGCTTCACATGGACCTCTTTGGACCTAATCATTATTCAGTAGTCACTAATGATGCATCTTTATATGGTTTTGTCATTGTTGATGATTATTCTCGATATACATGGGTACACATTGTTACTTACAAACATGAAGTGCAGGAAGTCTTCAAACGATTTTCCTCGAGGGCTTCAACCAACTTTGGTGTGAAGATCAAGCATATCAGAAGTGACAATGGAACTGAGTTCAAGAATTCTGGTCTTGATGCCTATCTTGATGAACTTGGTATTACTCATGAGTTACCTGCTCCCTATACTCCTCAGCAGAATGGCGTCGTGGAGCGCAAGAACAGAACTCTTGTTGAGATGGCTCACACTATGCTTGATGAATACAAAACGCCTTAGCGTTTTTGGATTGATGCAATTGATACTGCCTGCCACATCATCAACAGAGTATATCTTCACAAATTCTTCAAGAAGACTGCCTATGAACTCCTCACTGATAAGAAACCCAATGTGAGTTATTTCAAAGTCTTCGGTGCTAAATGTTGGATTAGAGATCCTCACCACAACTCTAAATTTGCACCGAAAGCACATGAAGGTTTTATGCTTGGTTACGGAAAGGACTCGCACACCTACAGAGTCTTCAACATTGTTCTTCACAAGATTGTTGACACTATAGATGTGCGGTTCGATGAAACTAATGGCTCGCAAAGAGAGCACCTACCTTCTGTGTTAGATGAACCAGCACCTGAGGATGCTATCAAGCTCAAGGCAACTGAGGATGTCATTCCTACTGAAGAATCTGCTGAAGAATTCATTCCTGTTCATGAAGAACATCGAGCTGATGCACCTGAAGAACATGATGAGGAAAATGGTCCTAAAGAAAATGCTGATCAAAATCCTCAGTGACAACCAACTCATCCACGCGTTGCAAAAGAAGTGCAAGTGGAGAAGATCATCGATGACATTAGCGCACCAGGTCCTCTCACACGCTCAAAAGCCTCACACTTATCTAACTTTCGTGGGCACTATGCTTTTGTCTCTATCTCAGAGCCCACTAAGGTAGATGAAGCATTTCTGGAGCCGGAGTGGATTCAGGCTATGCAAGAAGAATTACATCAGTTCGAGCTGAACAATGTCTGGGAATTGGTCAATCGCCCAGATCCTCGCAAGCATAATACCATTGGCACAAAGTGGATCTACCGCAACAAGCAAGATGAAAATGGCCTTGTGGTGAGGAATAAGGCACGACTAGTAGCTCAAGGCTACACACAGGTTGAAGGAATTGATTTCGATGAAACTTTTGCACCTGTTGCTAGACTTGAGGTTATTCGCATTTTACTTGCCTATGCTAACCATCATGATATCATCTTATATCAAATGGATGTGAAAAGTGCATTCCTCAATGGTAAGCTTGAGGAAGAAGTATATGTTGCTCAACCCCCAGGTTTTGAAGATCCCAAGAACCTGACAAAGTCTTCAGACTCAATAAGGCCCTCTATGGCCTCAAGCAAGCCCCTCGGGCGTGGTATGATACATTGAAGGAATTCTTCGTGAAGAATGGCTTCACACCCGGTTCACTCGACCCTACTCTTTTTACTAAATCATATGATGGTGAACTGTTTGTGTGCCAAATATATGTTGATGATATTATCTTTGGCTGTACTAACTAACGATATAGTGATGAATTTGCCTATATGATGAGTGAAGAATATCAAATGTCTATGATGGGAGAGTTGAAATTCTTCTTAGGTCTTCAAATTCGTCAGCAGTGCAATGGCATATTCATATCTCAGGAGAAATACCTCAAAGATGTACTGAGGAAATTCGGCATGCAAGATTGCAAAGGCGTCAAAATTCCTATGCCCACAAGTGGCCATCTATGCACTGATGAAAATGGTATTGACTTCGATCACAAGGTATACCGCTCCATGATTGGTTCTTTATTGTACTTATGTGCATCTAGGCCAGATATAATGCTTAATGTTTGCATGTGTGCCCGATTTCAAGCTGCACCGAAGGAATCACACCATAAGGCTGTGAAGCATTTTCTTCGATATCTAGCTCACACACCAACACTAGGATTATGGTACCCCAAGGGCTCTGCTTTTGATCTCATTGGATATTCTGACTCTGACTATGCTGGTGATCGTGTGGACCGCAAGTCAACATCTGGCACTTGTCATTTCCTCGGACGATCTTTGGTCTGTTGGTCCTCGAAGAAACAGAACTGCGTATCACTGTCTACTGCTGAAGCTGAATATATTGCTGCTGGCTCATGCTGTGCTCAACTGCTTTGGATGAAGCAAACCCTCAAGGACTATGGCGTCAACGTGAAGAATGTGCCTCTCCTCTGCGACAATGAGAGTGCCATCAAGATTGCTCACAACCCAGTTCAGCACTCGAAGACTAAGCACATCCAGATTCGTCATCATTTTCTTCGTGATCATGTGTTGAAGGGCAATATCTCCATCGAGCATGTGAAGACTGAAGAACAACTAGCTGATATCTTCACTAAGCCCTTGGATGAGAAGAGATTTAGCAAGTTGCGGTGTGAGCTAAATATCTTAGAATCTTCGAATGTTATTTGAAAAGGACACACATCCTAACCCTTATGCAGAATTGATGACTTAGATGGGCAACACATGAAGAAACGTTTTTCTTCAATCAATGAAGAATAACACTCTAAGTGTGAAGAATTTAATGAAGAATTTGATTCTCAGAACCCTACGACAATTGTACGCGGTGTCTGAAATCATCATTCTTATACGGTGGGTTACGCCACCACAAAAGTTGAAAATCTTCAAATTTGAGTTTTTCCTTATTTTTGAAATTCTCCAGCTTTACAAATTCTTCAACTTTGCAAAATCTTCACTGTTCCCGTCGTTTTTCTTCATTGGCTATATATATATATGTGAGTTTATGTCCTCTACAGCATTCACTTATTGCTATTTCTTCAAGTTGCAATTTCTGCTAAGTGAATGTGATCGGACCCTTCCCCCTCTATGCTATACTCAACCCAATCTATTCACAAATTCTTCATGTGCGTTCTGATTGAAACTCGTTCAAAGTCTTCACTGTGTCCTTGTCAGCTGAAGAAATTGCGAACGAAATTTTAAAACAAACCTTATCCAGATTTTCGGTTTTACCGCTCAAACCGTTCCGCATCCCACGATACAATAGTTTATTCACCCACAATCTTACACGATCTCATCTGCACAGTACGTGGGTGACACATGTCGCGTGAAGAAGAAAGGGCAGGGGCATGTTCGTCCCAAAATCTTCGGGCGAACAGTTTTTACCGTGGCTATAAATACCCCTCTCCCTTCCTTACTTCATTTACTCTGCTCGGTCGCTGTCTCTCGCTCGAGCTCTCCTCAAACCCTAGCACCGCCGCTACTCCATCGCCGTCGGTGAGGAAGAGCTTCACTGCCTCGACCTCGTCACCGTCGTACTCGTGCCGGCTGCGGAAATCTTCACTCCGCCGCCGCCGTAGCTGTCTCCCTCTGCCAAGTTAGGGCATGGGAGATCTAACGTGACGAACTTCACCACAGTTCATCTCTGTTCGTCGTGTTCTTCAGTTCGGGTAATTAAAAGTCACTTTTATTACTCGCTTTGATTCTCAAACCTTTCTGAAAATCTTCAAAGGTGTTTTATTCTTCAAATCTTCACACATGAACACCTCACACACTGTATGCTCTTGATTTATCTCTCTAAGCACTCATTTCTTCAAGATTCCTCAATTGTGCGGATTTTCAATCTGTACAACTCTGGAACCTAAGACAAAACGCTTAGTGAAATTCCTCAAGGCTCAACTGGTCAAATTCCTCAAAACTTGTCTTTTTCGAAAAATCTTCTGAGAACGCATATGACCTCTCCAAACTCCTCGCACCTACACTCTGTTCACAGGTACTCATGTCCGCTGCTGAATCACTAGGTTCTCATCAACTTAACTCATTTGCAGTGTTCCTCGAAGAAAAACTGCATACTTCTTCAGAGTGTTCTATTGTTCAAATTCCTCATCTGAAGAAAATGGCAGAAGGCAAGAGACCGCAGAAGGGAGGAAAGAAACTGGAGGTCATGACTGCCTTCGAGATCCCTGATGAAATATACAAAGACTATTGCACACCTGATGAAGCCAAGTTTGGCAAGGAGAACAAAAATCATCGCAAAGTGCGCATCCAGAGGATAGAACGAAGATGGGCACGAGAATGGAGGGAATATCGCTATGTTACTCCCAAGTACATGAAGAAATTCGCCTTAAACCCTCCATGCCCAAGAGCTCCATTGGCACCTGGCCAAGTCGCTGATCCCACCAGCATCAAGCGTGGTGAAGACTTTCCTAAAGAATGGTCCAGGCGCCAAGCTAAATTGGCAAGACAGGCCAAGGAGGCAGTGAGGAAATTCAATGAGGATTCTGCTACTGCTGCTGCCGCTGAGACCTCGGTCAAGCCGAGGAAATCAATGCCGAAGAACCCTGCTCGCAAGCCAAGTGCTTCACCATCAGCGCCGTCACGGCCCAGTTCCTCAGCCGCGCCCTCACGGCAAATTCCTCAGACTGCTGCTGCTCCCTCAAAATCCTCAGCAGCTCCCTCCAAGTCCTCAACTCCAGTGCATCTAGCTACCTGTCAAAGGACTCAGGGTTTCTCGATTGCTTCTGGTGTCTCAGCAAGTTCCTCAGCTGCACCAATGTCCTCATCAGGCCCCACTCTGCTGAAGACAAAAGCAACAGCAGGACGCGGTCCTCGGCCAAGTCCAAGAAAGAAACAGGTTGCCTTCAACGTGCCCTCTGATGACGAAGCCTCTTATGAAGAACTTGCAGAAATCATCAGAGACAGACTAACAAAGGCCGCTAGAGCCAAAGGAACAACTGTGCCTCTGCTTTTGGATCCGAAGAAGATCCTTGACTTCATCGACTTATGGCATCAGGATCCAAACACTCCCATGCCTGATCTGCCTCTGACTCCTGGTCAAAGTCATATGCTGAACCATTTCATCGCTGAAGAGAAATGGAAATTTGAAAAGGCTCGTGAGATAAAGAGAGCACAAGCCAGAAAGGAGAAGCTTCTGAAGAAGAACATCGTCAACCTAACTCCTGAAGAACTTCTCAAAGCTCAATCTGAAATCCAAGCCCTCAGCAAGGATTTCGATGCTTACAATGCTGACTGGCAAGGAGCCAAGGTGAGATTCGTCAATTTGACGAAGAAAATGACAACTGTTGCAGCCCCATCGCAACAAGAAAATCCTCAGGCTGCAGACTCTGCTCAGCCTGCTGAAGAACATGCCAGCACTGCTGATGACTTTCAGCCTACTGATGAGAATACAAGTTCCAGGGCTGATGACTCCATTCCAGCCGCTGAAGAAATCCCTAGGGCATCCACTAGTGGTGCTCCTGAAGAAACTGAAGAGATCAGGGCAACTGCACCATTTGCGCCTGAAGAAACTGAACCACAGTCCTCAGCTCCTCCTGCGCCAACACCAACTCCAATTCTTCCTTCTGCTTATGAAGTGAAGAAGACAAAGGCTGCAGAGCGAGCTGCAGTGAAGAAGAGGAAGGCATCAGCTGCGTCAAATTCTTCGGCTGCGAAGAAAATGAAGCCGATGACCAGCTCGCTTGAAAATCCTATTGATGCCGTTCCCATTTCCTCCATGTCGTCTAAGGAAATTGTTCCTTATGGAGAAGACTACAAGATCCCAAGCGGATCTGATGAAGAAAATCACTCTGTTGCTACCTCAGAATAGTTTGATGAAGAAATTGAATGGAAGCATTCCCTTCACCGCCAGCCGTTTCCTCACCCATGCCTCAGTTCACAGCTGAAGAGGCTGGTGTTGAGGAAATTGAAAAAGAAGATGAAGACGTGGATATTGGATGCACTACACCAGTGACGAACGATGACTTTTGGGAAAGTCAGCATCCCAATACTCCTGTCTTCACTCCGATTCAACAAATTCCTCAGTCCCCGGCTACAACTGTTCAAATGGGCTCTGAAGAAACTCATCCCACATCATCTATTCATGAAGAAATTCCAGCCGCTAGTGCTGAAGAACCTGCTGCTGATCCCCAAACTGCACAAGAAGAGGAACCAGAAATTCCTTAGCCTGAAGCACCTGAGATCGCGATTCCTGAGGTTGTGCTGCAAATCACTGACATTCCTCTACCCAAACCGCCGTTCTCGAGCAAGCAAAAATTCAAGGCTGAAGACTTCTTTTCTGAGCATGTGTTCTTCACTGATTACAATCCATATGACTCTGCTTGCATAAGGAAAAGACGCTTCTGGATTGCTACTCAAGCCAACTTCTATTCCTCAGTGCTCTTTGACAAGGACAAAATCTTCGATCATGACCATATTCCTCATGTGGATATGGAATCTCTGCCGTGCTTCGAGCCAGTCCTCAGAGTTATTCACGATGCAGGGCTACTGAACTTCTGCACTGATATCTGTGATTGGAATGAAGAACTCATTCTTCAGTTCTATGCCACTTTGCATATCACCGGAGATGCTGAAGATGTCAATTCATGGGTGCTGGATTAGATGACAGAAAACACTCACTACAAGGCACCAGCAACTGAATTGCTTCGTGTCCTTCCTCTTGATCCTCCCCATGAAAGCGCACGTTGCATCTACAATGACCGCGAGCTGACTGATCATTATATGCAAGTGCTCATGAAGCCTTTGAAGCCAGGGCAGGCCCCTCGAACCAAATTCCTCATCAAGGAACTGCAGTATGTGCCTCGGACTGTCTATCGAATCCTGACGAAGACAATGAGTCCTATCAAAGGCCACGACTCAAATGATGAAGATGTCATTGGCATCATGAAGAACATGCTTTTCAACATCATTCATGGTGTTCCCGTCAACTTCCATGATTTCTTCTTGAGGACTCTGGCTAATGTTGCAATGTCACCTTTTGAGCTGAAGCCCTATGCGCCTTGGATTATGAGATTCATAAGGGCAAGATCTTCACTGAATTACAAGGCTGACACTCTAAACCATGGTAGCTACTTGCCGCCCATTGAAGTCCTCAAGCGACCAGTTTCATCATCTGATGATAAGGGCAAGGCAGCTGCTGTGATCAATGAAGGCACTCGTCCATTGGATGGTCAATTCCGTCTAGCTACATCTTATTCCACCAATGACGATTCTGCAACACATGACACTGCCGCAAATACCTCAGCTAAGCAAAAGCCTCAAGCAACTGCACCCAGGGTGATGACTGACCGTGAGTTACTCCTCAGTCTTCATCAGAAGGTTGAACGCAATCAGAAATGGGTGAAGCGTCAGTTTGCTGCAATTCTTCACAACATGACCTCAACACATAATGCAGTGAAGAAAAATCAGTATTACCTTCATGAAACCCTCAACCGCACCTGGGCTGTTCTCACGCATGTATATTCCGCAGAAGAATTGAAGACTATGGGTCTCCAGGAAGCATTTGACTGGTCTGCACCACCTCAGAAGAAATTCAAGCGAGTCAAAGTTCCTGATCTGGTGGCCAGTTCTTATTCTTCATCGCGCGAAACTGATGAACATGAAGATTTGGACGACACTGTGGCAGGCCCTACTTCAACAACCAACCCCGACAACGCTGGCGCTCCTCCATCGACTTGAAAATCTTCAGGGGCGTTAGTCCTCAGTTTCGATCCTTTTGGTCATTTGATGACAAAGGGGGAGAAATCTGAGTTAGTCTTCAAGCGGGTTTATATTATGGGCGTTTTAATAAGTTACAACTCTCGTTCTTCCGAAACTTTTATTGGATCGAGTTGTAATCTTAAATCCGATGGTGCCTTGATACTTTTGGTCGTGCTCTGATGCTTTTGATGCACTGAGCTCTGAAACTTTTGATGTGATATTCCGCATGCTTATTCCTCGTTAATATTATTGCACGCATGCTGAATCTCATCAGGCACCATATTTCATCATGCATTTCAAATTCTTCATATTATATATCAAATGCGTGTATGAATTACAAGATATAGGGGGAGATCTCCATGATTCGATTCTTCAAATGTGCATTGCCTCAAAAGCAAATTCCTCACTATGCACATATTCAGGGGGAGTTCTTCTATATCTTGCAATCAAATTCCTCAATATCAGTAATTACACTTCATATGTTTATCCCCGTTGAAAACTTAACCTATGTTGTCATCAATCACCAAAAAGGGGGAGATTGTAAGTGCATCTAGTGCCCCTTAGTGATTTTGGTGTATTGAAGACTTATAGGTTAAGTAACTGATGCGTTTGTGAGTGTACACAGGTCTATAAGTCTATCAGGAGTTTGATATTTACAGAGAAAGTCAACCCCTAAAAATGAAGTTCTTCAACTGAAGACTTTGATATTCTGAAGACTTTCTGAAGACTTTGAAAGTGAAGAAATTGGTGTGACCTTGAAGACTTGATATTCATTCGACGAATATGAAGCGTGAAGACTTTTGTTTTCGTAGTTTCATTTTCTCTTTCTTGAGTCATAGGAAACACCATACTGTTAAAGGGGGTCGAGGAAATACTAAGGAAAAATTTCCATGTGATGCTCAACTCAAAATCCTACACCTACCAATCCCTTCGAGTGAAGCCATTGGAAATCTCATACAGTTCAGTCAAATTCGTCAGTGACAGAGACGCAGTTCTTCTGTTCACTGAGGACTTTGCTCTGACTGAGGAGTTAGGAATTCGCCAGTGCGAATTGCCTACACAGTGAGGGACATGATAGCCCTGAGGAATTTGAGAGTCAAATTTCCGACCGTTGCTGTCCTGCGCGCCGGCTGTCCCAAAATATCTTATCCACCTAACGGTCATATCATTGAAGGGCATTTATGTCTTATCATGTCGGGCTGCTCCCTAGGCTATAAATAGCCGCCCCCTACAACCACTAGCTGGTTGGCTGCTCCGAGAGAACTTGACACTTGTCATCTGAGAGCAACCCATCCTTCGAGGACTTTGAGCGAAAATCATCAAGTGAGGAAAATCCCAAAACCAAACCGCCACAAACCCAAAGTGATTGAGAATCACTGAAGAAATTGATCCTGCGTGGATCCGATGCTTGTTACCTTTGAAGACTGTGCTTCTTCCAGACGGTTAGGCGTCAAGGTCTAGAGCATCCAAGAGGAATTGTGGATTGCCGAGTGACCAAGTATGTGAAGGTTTGGAAGTCACCTGAAGACTTACCACGAGTGATTGGACGAGGCCTGCGTGGTCTTAGTTCAAGGAGAATACAGTGAGGACTGGGTGTCCTGAGTTCCGGCTCAGAGACTGGGTGTCCGGGACTGTGTGTCCTCGAGTTTAAATACTCAGCCGCTCCAACCAGACATACAACTAAGACAGCAGTTGGAACTGGTTTACCAAATCATTGTCTTCACCAACTAACTGGTTGTATTTCCTCAACTCTTCCATTTCCTCATTACTGTGTTGAATGTTGTTCATATCTGTGCTTGAAGACTTTGACTGAAGACTTTCACAAATTCCTCAGTTCAATTTCTTCAGTCTGTTTGTCTTCATCTTGCTATCCTGTGTTTACGCTTTCCGTACTCTGTGTTAGTCTTCATTTCATCATGATGACTATGTTTGTATCCTGTTATGTTTACTTCTGAGTACATATTTGTTGGGGCGTATCTCTCTGTGGCCACGAGCACCTATGGGGCACGGGGGGCCCCTTCTTGTCCGGCAAGGGGGGCGGAGGCCGCGTGCAGAGCAGATCGAGGTCGGGCGCGCGCTGGGGAGACGGGACGATTTTTACCCAGCTTCCGAGCTCTCCGGAGAGATAAAACTCCTACTGCTGCTTTGTGTTCGTATTCGATCTTGCTCGAGGGTCCGAGCATATGGTGGTGTTGCCTGTGTCCCAAAAAATGGACCGAACCCCTTCTACGTGCGCATGGGCCTCCCTTTTATAGTCTGAAGGGGGCACCAACAGGTGGCAGCGTAAGAAGACGGGGTAGAAAGGTAAAAACGCAGGTTGGTGTAACAGTGACCAACAGTGTCCCCCACCTAACTCTGACGGCAGGGGACAAGGGCATTTAATGCCCGTCTGGTCGCCCCAACAGTGCAGAGAAGCGACCGTCAAGTGAGCCACCGGTTGCCACGATGGCGTCTCTGTCAGCTCCGCTCGCTACCTCGCCCCGCATGGCTGCGTAGTGCCTCGCCACGTGCCCTTGGGATGGCCCTGTGATGACACGTCGCCGGATGTGCTGGAGTTTGGGTGGCAGTCTTGCCGCGGCAAGTGCCTTGCCGCGGCCCTTCTCTTGTTGTGCCGGCAAGCTTGCCGGCCGTCGGGCCTTGCCGGGACGCGCGGGGCGCCGCGGCAAGTCTTCTGGTGGTGCCTTGGTTGGCCTTCCCGGCAAGCTCCTCTTGCCGGGGCCTTTGTTTTCTTCCCGGCCAACTTCTCTCGCCGGGACCTTGGTTGGCCTTCCCGGCAAACTCCTCTTGCCGGGGCCCTGGTTTGAGTACTTTGATCTTGAATGGTATCAAAGTAGCCGTGGAGGATCTTGGCGGACGCCCGGCAAGCCTTGCCGCGGGGGGGGGGGGGGCTACGATTGCCCGTGCACAAGTTCGGGGTGCTAAGGTACCCCCCTACTTTAGTACACCGACTATATTCTGCTGCAAGTAGTTCTTCGCTAAGGAATTTCGTCACCAGAAAATTCCTCAGTGAAGAATTCATAAAAATCGCCTATTCACCCCCCCTCTAGTCGATATAACGCACTTTCAGACCTACTCCATTCCCCTTGGAGGTGAAAAGATACTTATTCATGGGTGGTCTCAAATAATGAAGGACCGTCCATCTTGGAGAATAGGACAAAAGATTATGTTCCTGCTTTTCCATGGCTCTAAAGCAAATATCCTGTTTATTGACCACATTGCCAGATAAACCGCTTTCAGAAGGTTGTGGACGCGTGGGGTGGCGCATGGGCCTTGTTACTGGGGCTTGGCGGCCTCACCCTCGGTTAACTGTAGGCAAAGTAGCAATGTTCGAAGCGTGCTTTGTACGATTGAACCTGTATAAGTACTCATACTGCTTTCAACTATGGTTGTTAAGTTCCCCTGCTAGTTTCAGTTAAGGTTGTTAACTACTCCTGCTGCTTTTACAGTCTGTGGTGTTTCTTCAGTCCTGTCTTCCTCCAGCCGCCAAAACCAAACCAGCGCCAGCGGGGCCGCCTGCTTCCACCTCCCACTGATGGCTGCGCCTCAGCGCACGCATCGCCGCCCCATCGTCTCCTAAATCATTAACGCCGATGTCCGAGGGCTCGCGGTCGTCCTTCGCGCGCTTTGGTGCGCTTGCTATGGCGCTGCCTTCTCGCATTGTCAACATGGTCAACAAACAACAGGAATTGGCAGAAGTACGTGGAGAGGATGATAGTAGGGGCCCACCATGTCAGTGTATGGAAAAAGTAAATGCTTCCTCCTAGTGGTTTTGTGACATCTAGGACCCACGACATTGTGAGCGTATATAGTCAATAGATAAGAGAATAGAAGAAGATCGGCTAACACCTGGGACGTAGCTGCTCGAGCAGTCTTTTTTTGTTATTGTTGAGACGGAGCAAGGTTTCAACTCGGCTGTGGCCCGTCTAGCCCAGGTTTATATTTTATGTTCACCATATGACCAGCCCAGCTATTTTTTCTTTGTGAAAATGAGCCCAGTTTATTTTCTCTGAAGAATACCCAATCCAGGCATACTTATTTTTCTACGCCCTGATGGGCTGCAACTCTTTCAAGATGCCTGCAAATCATGAAAGTAATATGAAATGGTTTGTAAATATAAAAACACATGACAAATTAGCAATTACTTTATAATTTCTGAATTTTTTGACATTTTCAAATTCCTATTTCACTGGGCTTTAACCTAATTTAAATATATCTTCAAAGTACTTTAAATATGGCTCGACATTTCGGTATTAAAAATAGTTTGGAACCCACAAAAATATGCAAAATTTCATTTAAATTTTTAACCCTGGCCCTGGCCAACAAAACAACGGAGTGCAATAAATTGCATAACAAGTTGCAATGAGCTATATATAAATTATTAAAAAAATAGCGAATGGTCTGACTTGTGGGTCTGTTAAGTTGACGCGTATGCAAGATTTTTTTTAGTTATTATATACGTCAACGAACAATTCTAGCAGACGTAACCGTTGGATGTCAATCCAACGGCCGTCGTGTTTCTTCAATCTCTGATCTTCTTGCTCCAGCTGCCAAATCCAGCGCCGGCGGGAACGCCTGCTCCCGCCTGCCATGGCCGGCTGTGCTGCCGCGCAGGCCTCACTGCCCCCCTACTACTCCCACCGCTGGCTAGGGCATCCCTCTACTCAACCACACCCCATGTTATTCTGCGGCGACGACAGCCTCACACCGCAGCCGAACCAGTGAACCCTCCATCTGACAACAAGGACCCACAGGACGGGCCAGCATATTTTGTGAAAATACGTTTCCCCCCTGACTGCAAGGACTCACCAGCCACATCTTCACACGAAAGAAAGTGCGTCCATATTACGGGCAAAAAAAATTCGCCCCCTGACTGCTGGGACCCACTAGCTACATCTTCGCACACAAGGACGTGCCTGACAGTCGGGACCCACCTGGTCGAACCGTACGTTGCATTGTCATTCTGGTCGCAAACATGTACGTACACACTGGTCGATGTACATGCGCGCATGTGTCGTAGTAGAGGCGTGCACGTAGAATGTACACGTACGTAAAGCAGCCAGGGTGCAAGAAAGAAAACACGGCCACATACGTACATATGGGTGGGGTCTCGAACACCTACTCGCGCATACGTACGGCTAGGGCTCGTGTACATGGCTGGGTCGGCACGAAGAAACTGCGTCGTCGTCGTGTTAATGGGGAGCCAACCGGCTGGGTCGGAATGGAATGCGTCCTCGGGTTCATCGGGAGAGCTTGGATGGAACATCCAATGGAAACAAGGCCTGACGTACCGTAGAACGAAGGAAACAGCCTTGTGTTCGACCGGCCATGGTCGAAACGGGACCCTGTTCATCGGGAGGGGTCTGGCGTACCACAAAACGGAGGAAACGGACTTCTGTTGGACCTCCTACGGTCGAAGCTGGCTCCTGTTGATTGGGAGGGGTGTGGCGTACCGCAAAACGGAGGAAACGGACTTGTGTTGGAGCGTTACGGTCAGAACGGGGGTCCTGTTCATCAGGAGGGGTGTGGCGTACCGCAAAACGGGACTCCACGAGATATTGTTCAACTCCACCGTCGAGCTCCTTCAGCCTCCGCGGACTACTATTCATCCACCATCGTCCTCCTCCAGCCTCCACATGTGACTGTTCATCCACGGGCTCCTGTTCATCAAGCCTCCACCGCGCTCCTCCACCAGCTACTGTTCAACCAGCCCTCTGCACGGGGTCCTGTTCAACCACCCCTCCATGGGCTACTGTTCATCCAACCCTCCACCGGCTACTGTCCAACCACCCCTCCACCGGCTACTATTCAACCTTCCCTCCACGGGGTCCTATTCATCTAGCTCTCCACGGGGTCTAATTAATCCACACCCAACCAGCTTTGTCGGATTTCGGGTTCCGGCAGACCCTTGAGGTCCGAACTCTGGGGTGCGGTCGAAGATCTTTCCCCTACCAACTTACGTCTCGAAGCCTCGCAAGGGATCTAAGCTAGAAACATGAACACACAAGGGGCACAAGGTTTATACTGGTTCAGGCCACCATTGTGGTGTAATACCCTACTCCAATGTGTGGTGTGGTGGATTGCCTCAGGGGCTGATGATGAACAATACAAAGGGAGAACAGCCTCGCGAGGGGCTGTTCTTGAGCTCGTGCGATGAACTACTTGGGTGAGTTCAGTCGCCTCTCTCTCTAGTCTACCCAAAATCTCGATCCCCCTACTCTGTGGTGGCTAGCTCTATTTATAGAGGGAGGCCCTGGGCCTCTTCCCAAATAATGAGCAGGAAGGGCGCCAACAATTGGCCATTTTGAAGGGGAATATCTACTTCACTTATCCTGACTAAAGTTGGTCTTCGGCTGCCAAAGACTCTAACGGTGACGCTGTCCTGGGCTCCACGGTGACCTCCATCCTGCCGTCCCACTAGTCTTGGTCTTGTTGCACCGGAACGGTAACCTTTGCTTGATGCCTTGGCCTGTGCTTGCCGCCTTTGCACCGAAGGGGAAACAAGGACACTAAGTAGGCCGACGCCCACCTGGCGCCCGCCTGGTCTCGATAGTCATGGCTTGCGTCACGGGCACCTCGCGAGGTACCCTGCCTTGATCTCTCCGCCTCCTCGTGAGCCCGCCTGATGAGGCTGCTCCTGAGGAAGCTTCCTGTCATCCGCCCCGCGAGGCTTGGCCCCTCGCGAGGGTCTTGAGCTTGAGCTGATGAAGCTGGGCTGCACCGGGCCTCCGCTTGATCCACGCTGCTGTCCGCGGGGAGGCAAGTCTGGGGACCCCCGTTCCCAGAACGTCGACAGTATCCCCCGGGGCCAAGGCACGCCCGGACTTGGCTCAGCAGAGAAGCGAAGGGGCAAGTGCGAAGCGCCGCTGGCCCCAATAGCCTGCGGACTTGGGCACCGCGTGGCGATTGATTGGACGTGGGTGTCTCTGCTTCCCCACGACGCCTCGTCAACCGTCCATCTGACAAAAAGGGGTGCCTGGGCCAGACATACTTGCTTCGTTCGTATTCGCCTTGCTCTAGATCCCCTTTCTCGCTCTTCTCCTTCTCGCTTTCAAAATCCTCCAGATGTGCATCGATCCCTCCCATCCGGCAAGCCATGGCACCTCGCAAGACCCCGACCGAGGCCTGGTACTCGCCGGCTCTGGATCTCCCGAATGTGTCGGAGAAGAATCTCGCCCTCACGCGCCTGATGACGGTGGTGTAGGGCAACGAGGGGCGACTGTGCTCAAGGCCAGCTCCGCCTAGCCTGAAGGCAAGGTGTCGGCGTTCTGGGAATGGGGGTCCCCAGACTTGCCTGCCTGCGGCCTGCGGCATGGCTCAAAAGGGGGCCCAGCACGACCCATCTTCATGAACACGAGCTCAAGACCCTCGCGAGGGGCCAAGCCTCGCGGAGCGGACGACAAGGAGCTTCCTCAGGCACGGCCTCATCAGGCTGGCTCACGAGGAGGCGGAGAGATCAAGGCGGGATACCTCACGATGTGCCCGTGACGCAAGCCATGACGATCAAGGGCGCCAGGCGGGTGCCAGCCCGCGTAGTGTCCTCCTTTCCTCTTCGGTGCAAAGGGAGCAAGCGCAGGCGAGAGCATCAAGCAAAGGCATCCATTTCGGTGCAACAAGACCAAGACCAGCCGAACGGCAGGAAGGAAGTCATTGTGGAGCCCAAGCAGGCGTCACCACCAGAGCCTTTGACAGGCGAGGACCAACTTTAGTCAGGATAAGTGTACTTGATGTTCCCCTTCGAAATGGCCAATTGTTGGCGCCCTTCCCGCTCAATATTTGGTAAGAGGCCCCGGGCCTTTGCCTATATATAGGACTAGCCACCCCCCAGGGTAGGGGCATCGAGAATCTGGGAGAGCAGAATCCTCACCAGAAAACCAGTAGAGAGAGCGACTGAACTCCCCCTAGTAGTTCATCGCACCAGCCAAGAACAGACCCTCATGAGGCTGTTCTTCCTTGTATTGTTCATCATCAGCCCGAGAGGCAATCCACCACACCACACGCTGGAGTAGGGTATTACACCACAATGGTGGCCTGAACCAGTATAAACTCTGTGTCTCTTGTGTTGTTCCTTCCGTAGTTTAGATCTTAGCGAGGCGGCGAGGAATGGGTAGGTAGAGGGCAAAATCTCCGCGCGCACCCCAGTGTTTGATACTCAAGGGTCTGCCGGAACCCGAAATTCGACATTTAGCGCGCCAGGTAGGGGTGCACTGGGATCCGCCTTCTGCCAGTTCGCGTCCCGTTGCATCGTCATCATCATGTCCGGCGACCAGGCGGGCAACCCTGATCCCTGGGCGGCTTGGCCCGCCCACGCAGAGCCGCTCGCCCCGGGCGACCCCATGCCCCAGGCAGCTCGTGGTCCGCAGGGCGCTGCGGGCCGTGGGCAACGCGGACAGGCTCCAACAGCTCTCACACCATGGCAGGCGCGGTCGACAGCAAGGGCCTCCAACCACACCGCGGCCACGACGCCGTACACCCGCCGGGAGCAGGCGAACTCAAGGGCCGCGCTCACAGTGGCCCGAGAGCTGCTGCAGTGAAGGCTGATGGAAGGTGGCCGCGACGTGCTGCTAGAGCGGGTGGCAGAGCTCCTAGGCTGTGCCGCCTCGGGGGCTCACCCCTTCTGCACCCAGCTCCCATCTAAGGTCCAGGGCGGCCCGCGCGGGGGCTCCACGCGCGCCCGCGAGCCCCAAGGCTACTCCAACACCAGCGAAGCTGTC
Source organism: Triticum timopheevii (assembly GCA_963921465.1). Taxonomy (NCBI): domain Eukaryota; kingdom Viridiplantae; phylum Streptophyta; class Magnoliopsida; order Poales; family Poaceae; genus Triticum; species Triticum timopheevii. Next base: position 251,969,880 of record OY997268.1, read on the forward strand.
AGTACCGGGCCAGCGGCAGCACTGACTCCGCCCCCGGCCAGCAAAGAAGGACTTGTCACGACCCATGGCCCCAGTGGGCCGCCGTGCTACCACCCCCAGGTGGGCGCATCAAGCAGAGCTGCATGGCACGCGGAGCGCTATGGCGGGGCCTTCGGGATGGCGGCCCCAGAAGAATACGTGCCCCACATGATGGACCAAGGGTACCCGCATGAGGGCAAACAAGGCTCGCTCCTCAGCCTAAGCTGGGGGGACGAGGCACCAGAAGCTGAGCTTTTCCAGGAGCCCTGGGACGGCCCCACCGGCCACGCAAGAAGCAACAATTATCGGGAACCACTAATTCCTCAGGAGCAAGCATACGCTAATCATGGGTCGCAGAAGGTGCAGGTCGCCACATCGAGCAGCTTCCCCGTTCCCGCAGTCTCCTACCCCTCAGGAGGAGGGCGTCGGGGGCTGTAGGAGAGGGGCCAAGATCCGGCATCACCACCGTGGCATTCGGAGCAAGGTGTTCTCAGGAGGTAGGCCCTCTGCTAGGGAGGTGCCTCAGGGCCTGCCCCTGGCGGAGGACCCGTGGTCGTCGGGGGAACCGCTGGCGACCGCTCTACCCCATCGGCGGCGTCTTGGTTTCCGGTTGTCGTTGATGGCACTAGAGTGTGGTGCAAGGCGGGGCCCTCATCTGGCGATATGAAGCAAGGCCGGTACCTGTGAAGATTATCTTTTTGGAAAAGGCCCAGAGCCTGTGAAGAAGGCGAATGCCTGTGAAGATTATCTTTTTGGAAAAGGCCCAGAGCCTGTGAACAAGGCGAATGCCTGTGAATATTATCTTTTTGGAAAAGGTCCAGAGCCTGTGAAGAAGGCGAATGCCTGTGAAGATTATCTTTTTGGAAAAGGCCCAGAGCCTGTGAAGAAGGCGAATGCCTGTGAAGACTATCTTTTTGGAAAAGGCCCAGAGCCTATGAAGAAGGCAAGTGCCTGTGAAGCTGTCGCGTTTTGGAAAAGGCCCGGTGCCTGTGAAGAGGGCCAATGCCCATGAAGCTTGCTTCCCCCAAGAAAGGCCCGGAGCCTGTGAAGAAGGCCAACGCCTGTGAAGATCGCCGCCCGTGACACTCTCACGTAATAATGAGTTGGGGCTGTACATGCCCCGGAGTCTCAGGAGCGCCGACCTCAGGCCCTGGGGCTCCCTCCCACGCCCAGTGGCAGCACTTAGCTCTGCGCTGGTGCGAAGACGTCCAAGGCTAGACTAGGTGCTGGACGCGGCCTTTTTCTGCTTTCATTGCTTTTCCCTTGGTTGTCGCTTTCCCCCGCTGGATTTAAGTTGGACTCGAATTTGAGGTTTGTGTGTGTTTGGGGAAGGGGTGCTTAGTCTCGTTCGAGCAATCTCTCGCGTTTCGGTTACCACTTCGCCTTAGCTTCCTCCCCTCGTGAGCCCCTCACGAGCCGGGTCTGGCCTAGCTTGCGTGCAGCCCAGACTACCGCCGTCCCCTCTCAGGAGGCTTCTACTACAGATCCTACGGATTCGATCAGGAGACAATCGAGACACCATAGCCTCGCACAAGCTATCCCAGGGCCCGCAGAGGACAAAGGTAAACTAGCTAGCCGGCTCGTCGCCTAGCCAACCACTTAGCGTGGGCGTACGGGTGATGTAGCATCCGCTAGTACGCTGAGCATGAGTTCTACATGAGGGGCACCCCCTCCCAAAATGCTCTTACAACCATCAGGTTAAAACCTGAGTTCTATTCATGCAGGGTAAGGAAACAGGAACGATACGCGGTCAGTCAGATAAATCCCCCAATGCATCCTCAGGAGCACCGCCTGAACTGCTGCTGGCATCACTGGCCTCGCCATCGCCCTCTGCGTTGCCATCAGCGGTGTCAGGCCCGTTCACCACGCCGCCATCATCGGCGGCCACGATCGTGTCGTCGTTATCTAAAGCGAAGGCCCTGATGAGAGCGTCCATGTTGTCTTCCACCCAGTGCGCCAGGTCGTCCCGGACGGCCTGGGGGACTGGGGCGATGGCAGCATCGAAGTCGAAGTGGGGATCCATGTTCCGGAGATGGCTAAAGACGCGAGAAAAGGCGCGCCCGAGCAGGGCGCGGCTCCTCTCCTCCACCAACCTGTCGGCTCTGACCGACCGCGCCTCCAGCTGCGTCACCACATCGGTGAAGAATTGAAGGTTGCCGGCGTAGTTAACTGCATGCGGCTCGCCAACAGCCACCTCGCAGATGTTACCCAAGGCTGTGTTGTCTCTCTCCCGAAGCGTGGTGAGCATGGGGCCGTGCTCATGCTCCAGGATCCGCCGCTGGCGTATCTCGTCTGCATTCTGGCGCGCGACGGCCTCAGCCCCGTTGGCAAAGGAGAAGCACCTCGGCATCGGAGGTAGTTGACTCACCCTGCGCCACCTCAAGTGCGGCCCGCAAAGCATCGACCCGCTGCATCGCTTCCTCCAGCTTGACCCTCAAGACAGCGGTCCTACCTTTAGCCTCGGTCCGGATCAACCCCAGCCTCTCCTCGAACTCGCGCTCGAGGTTCAAGCGCGCCGTCGCCACCCGACGTCCGACCTCCTCCAGGACACGGACTTCCCGCGCAGCGACATCATCCTCCGCCTGCATCACCAGGCGCTCCCTTGTCTCCAGGCGTTCATACTTGCGTGCGCGTTCAGCGGCTTCCAGCCTCAGCGCCTCCTCACGCTTCTGGAGCTCCGCTGGGTCGCCTGAAGCCACATTCATCGACGCGAGGGCCGCCTCGCGCAGCTCCACCTGCTCCTCCAGTGAGCGGCATCGGGCCAGGAGTTCCCGCGCCCGATCCTCCGTCGCCTCTCGCCGCCGGTCAGCTTCCCGAGCCTCCTCGACGGCCCGGGAACGGACCTCCCGAGAGGCCGCCAGCGACTCCTTGGCCTCCTCATCGTCAAGATCGCGCTGATAGCGCGCGAGGGAGACAGCCGCCTCCAGCTCGTGCCTCTCTGCAACCAGGCGCAGGCCCTCAGCCTCAAGGCGCGCGTCCTCATCAGCGAGCTCTTCACCAAGCAGGCTCACCGCGTCAGCCGTCCTCCAAAGAAACCCTTGGCGAAGAGCGCGACGCTCCCGGGCGCGCTTGATTACGTCTTCCAGACCATCATCCGCCCCAAGCGAGCGCCGGGGGGCACGAATCAACACCCCCCCTTCGGGCAGGGGGCTGGGGGCTGGCGCCCTCGAGGCGACCAGGCACGCCTCGCCGGAAGCCCGGCCTGGAGCCAGTTCGTCGCCAAATGAAGAGCGCAGGGAGTACCCCAGCCAATCACGGTCCACGACCAGGCGAGAAGTCCACGGCAGGCTGGCTATGCCACGAGAAGGCTCGCGAGGAAAGGCCGCGAGGCGCGCAGGGTCGCGATGTGCCTCAGGATGGTCTGTCTCTCCAACCGGCCTCACTGCAAGGGCTCTGCTGCTCGGAGTGCTCGAAGACGGTGGAGAGGGCGGAGACAAGGGGGATGGTTCCTCAGTCATCTCCGTGAGCTCGGCGGGAAGGGCCCTGCGGAGCAAGAATCAGGAAAAGCAACGGAAGGATCAGGAGCTGGGAAGGGAGAAGGCTTACTCATCTGTAGCGAAGTACTTCCTACGCTTTAGCAGGCGACAAGGGTAATCATCACCCAGGGCCTCCCTTCTCTTCCGGAGGGCCTTGAAGTCCATGCGGAAGCGACCCAAGAGTCGAGCGCAGGGGTCAGCCTATGACGAGGAAGAAGCGTCAAGGCGACCCGCATCAGGGGCGCCTGCCTGATGCACGCTGCCGGTCACCTCACCAAGAAGAGTAGCTGGGGCCTCAGGGGCCTCAGCCGCAGGCACTGTGGGTAGCTGCTCACTGCCCTCAGCAGCAGCAGCACGGGCCTCAGGGGCTGCTCCCTCGTGAGCGCCGCCCAGCGCTGTCACCTCAGCGGCGGCCGCCTAGGCCTCCGGCGGCTCATGCCTCATAGCTCCGCCACTTGAGGAAGTGTCACCTTGGCCGACTGCAAGGGCGGCCACCACCACTGGGTTCTCGCGAGGGCCTTGGAGGCCAGCGGGGCGCAGCCCCCATTCGTCAAAGATGGGCATCTGATTCACAATGTCGCTTCTATTCGGGCAGAGGTACAGCAAGGCCCCCCCTTACCGGATGCTGCCGGGGGTGGGGTCCCCAGTCAAGACCAAGAGCACCTTCCTCAGTGCTTCAGGCATCAGGTCCTCTTCCTGGAGCCTCATGCGATCCTCACGCCCGCTGAAGGCCCACATCCGGTGAGAATGGTGTTGGAGAGGGGCAACACGGCGTAGTAGGAACTCCTTCACCACCTTGGGCGCCATCATGCCGAGCGCCCTCAAGAACGCGAAGCAACGCCAGACGAAGACAAGCCGGGAACTCGTGAGCGTCTCTTGGCCCCAGCCTGAGTTGGGGATAGTAGGCGAAGATGGCTCCGACAGCAGGGGGCTGGGCACCCCTACGTCCACATACAGCCACCGCTCGCGAAACCCAGGTGCGGGCGGAGGAAGACTGAAGTCAATTCCTGAAGCCGCTGTCTCAGGTGCAGCAATGAAGCTCACACACCCCGAGCATTGGGTGGGGTCGACAAGGCGCCGAGAGAAGAAGTGGCGCAGCAAGGCAACCGAAGGAAGGATGCCCATCATTGCCTCACTAACGAAGGCGAAGACCGCAAGAAGAGTGATGGATTCAGGACCCAGATGCATCATGTGTATCTGGTAGTGGGAGAGCACAGCATTGAAGAAATCGGAAAAGGGAGGAAACAGTCCAGCCCACAGGGCGTCGGTGAAATACCGGACCTCAGTGACTATCCTGTCGATGGAGAAGCGAGACGCAGGCCAGGCTGTCGTCCTCCCGCATTCGTTGAAGATGGTGGCCATAGCCGAGTTGACCTTGCCCAGGCCCTCATGATTAATTATGATCGACCGGTGGACGGCGGGGGCAGCCAGCGACGGCGAGCGAGGCGGAGTGTCAGGCCCCCGACTCAATGCCACATCGATCAAGCATGTAACACCTCATATCACTTTGCGGCCTCACGCACGGTATTCCCACGGGTGTCGCCTTACCTTTGTCCGGGACCGTTTGCGCCTTTTGGCAGACGTATATGATTGTGTCGCTAGCATCCATATGATAAGGAGCCCGGGCTGACATGGCTAGTCATAAACCCAAAGTGGCACAGACTTACAGGGACAGGCATCCATGACCCAGCATCGAACGTGTCGGTCATCAGCGAGTGAATCCAGGCTATAGCACTGGGCTAGCAGGACTCCGGTGAACCGGGCTGTAGCGGGCTAACAGAACTCCGATATTCATCGCGTGACATTTACCCGAAGGGACAGACACAGGAACGAAGAAGGACACATGCCAGCCAACCTAAGTGTTCCGGAGCAGTAGCAAGCTACCATGGCTCGGTGGAAACACTAGGAGACATTTCCCGGTAAGAGAGGCTACTAAGGATAAACAACTAGATAGTCAGATCCCACACATACCAAGCATTTCAATAACATACACACAATATGCTCGATATGTGCAAATACAACATGGCATCACAACATGACTCTACGACTCAATTATTTATTCAATAGGCTCCGAGGAGCGAGATATTACAAAAATGGGTCTCTCGACCCAGCATTCAGAGCATACAAGTCAAAGCACAAGCGGAAGCTTAACATGTCTGAGTACAGACATCTACAAATGAAAAAGGCTGAGAAGCCTGACTATCTACCAGATCCTGCCGAGGGCACAAGATCGTAGCTGAGGTATCAAGCTAAACGTCGAAGTCCATGCGGAACTACTAACGAGACCGAAGTCTCTCTGCAAAAACATAAAATAGGCAAACGTGAGTACAAATGTACCCAGCAAGACTTACATCAGAACTAACTACATATGCATCATTATCAACAAAGGGGATGGTGGGGTTTAACTGCAGCAATCCAGCTTTGACTCGGTGGCTATCCTAAACTATGATTGCAAGTAACTCTTTTGAGGTGGCGCACACGAGTCCACATATTCACCATATCAATACACCACTATGGATCCGCTCCCGTCTCCCTACGAGAACGCCATCCATAGCACTCACACTTATCTTGCGTATTTTAGAGTATCCACTTTCACTTGTCTATGAACTGTACAGGCAACCCAGAAGTCCTTTTCCGCGGACACGGCTATTCGAATAGATGATGTTAACCCTACAGGGGTGTACTTCTTCAAACACGCTCTCACCACTTACCGCAGTTTACACGACATGTACTTGGCAACCTTCAAGCGGAAGCCCAACGTGGGTGTCGGCCACGACCTACCTAAACACCTAAGTCTCTAGTCCAGGTTTATCGCCTATTAAGGTTCCATCCGCAGGGAGTCCGGCCGAGGTTTCCACATACGGCCCCGAACGATGTGAACAGGGTTCCGAGACACCTAACGGGTGCCCGGTGTACCCGGCCACGTACCTATCGCATCACAGCCCACCCCACGATCAGCGCTGTCCACGGCCTCCAGTAGGCTATAAACACCAGAAACTACTTGCAACTCCTGGACAGAGGACTAGGGTGAATAAGGAGCCGAGAGGGTCCATTGGTTTCGGGCCCAATGCATGGTAGTAACTGTATCATGGATCACAACACAGAACTCAGTTCCAGAGGACGGCTGCAATGAGACAACCCACCATGTACTCCTACATGGCCTCTCACCGCTACCTTTTCCAAATCGTGTTCACACACTTAGCTCACACACGGTAGGACATGTTCACGCACCTCTGATTCATCCCTGATGAATCAGACCTGACTCGACTCTAAGCGGTAGCAGGCATGACAAACAAGCATGAATGAGTAGACACAACAGGGCTCAAACAACTCCTACTCATGCTAGTGGGTTTCATGTATTTACTTTGGAATGACAGGTCATGCAAAGGATAAAGGGGTTCAGCTACCGCAGCAAGTAACAGTTGAATTTTTGTTGTCCTAATGCAGTAAAAGAGAGCAGGAGCGAGAGAGTGGGATTGTATCGGAATGAACAAGGGGGTTTTGCTTGCCTGGCACTTCTGAAGATAGAATTGAGTCTTCATCAGTGTCAACGATCACAACATCGGTACAACGTCTATAGAGGGGAACAACACCGACAAACAGAGAAGAAACACGATCAATGCAATGCACAATATGATGCATGCTATGACATGGCAATATGAATGTGTTTTGGGCTAATGCAAGCTAGAACAGATTGAAATGAGTCCATTTGAACCAAAGATTCAAATGCAAACCCATTATATGAAGTCTTAAAGGTGCATTAACTTGTTTCACCTAAACAGCAAGGTTAAAGTGTTCTAACATGCATGAAACCAGTACAGATGGATAGATTGGATTTTTTAGATCATTTTTCATATATAATTTGTTTCATTTGGAGTTACGGTTGATTTTCTATGAATTTTAGAAGTTTGTGCAATTTTCTAGAATTTCCTATATAAGAATAATTCCAGTAATTGAACTATTGCGTCAGCATTGCGTCAGGGTGACGTCAGCAGGTCAAAGGCGCTAGCCCAGGTCAAACCTGACGGCTGGGACCCACATGTCAGTGTAACAACTAACTAACAGAGTTAGTTAGCGTTAGGTTAGCACTAACCTAGGTTAAATTAGAGCCTGGGCCCACTTGTCAGTGAGTCAACTAATTAACTAAGTTAATTAGCGCTAATTAAACTCACACCTAAACTAAATAGGGGCATGGCCCACATGTCAGTGACCCTGGGGGGGGTCAAACCCCAGGTCAAACGAGTCAACCTCGCCGGACTTGGTCCACGGCTCGTCGCCGGTGAAACCCGAGACGGCGGAGGGGGTCAGAATTTGCCCACGGTCGACCAAATCGACCGCGGTTTGGTCCTATGCGTAGCTGGGGCTCGCGCGCATCTAGTGGTGGTGGCGGTAGCAGCTGGGATGCCCGGAGTTAACGGCGGCGAGCACTTCCGCGGCGACCGGAGTTCGGGTGTGGACGGGTCGACGCTACGGGGCACTAGGGGGTAAACTGGCAGGTGCTACACGCTCCTGGGGGTTCACCGAGCATGGTGACGTGCTCAGGCGCGGGCTGCAGTGGCCCTGGACACGACGGCGAGGAACCACGATGGCGGTGAGCTTTCGGCTCCGATGGACCGCGGGGCTAGAGGAGGAGAACGATGGCAGGAAGAGAGGGGTTAGGTAGAGGAGCTCACGGCGGGGTCTTCGGTGATCTCAGAGGGCCCGGGGACGGCCTGGTGATGACGAATCGGTCGACGGCGGCCGTCGGTGTGGAGGACGAAGATGGCGTCGATGACGGCGCTCCAGGGCGGCCGGCGTCTTGTGGCTCGGTGGGGAGGAAGAGGGGGTCGAGGCGGAGCCTCTGAGCGCATCGACGAGGCGAGGCAGTGGCTGTGGCCACGGCGGTGCTCATCGGTGGCGACGGCTGCGCTCGGCGGCCGCGCGAAAAAGAAACAAAGGAGAGGGGAGGAGCGTGGGAGAGTGCGAGG